>CM070501.1:25369971-26045168 GCA_036346375.1 Guadua angustifolia
GGGAGATTTTGGTTAAATGGTATAGGTATGGTAGTACTATCCATATCCGCTTGACTTTAGATTAGCATCCTTACGACCTATAGCTTAGTGATCTGAGGATAAAAGTGACGATTACAATTATTCTTTCTGATTATCTAAATAAAGATTTTCAAACGTCTCTGCTAGCTCAACATTTTCTATAGTGTGTTGAGCTTGTTAATCAAATTATTCCCAATCTTTCATAGTAAGAAATATTTCCATCACCTCATTTGTCAGATTTGTTCTTCTCTCTTCGATTATTCTTCCAAATAGGCTGAAAGCAAACTCCAAAAAAATCGTGGAGACAGAAACTGTTAACACATCCTGTGCTAGTATAGAAAGCATCGAATGTGTTATCTTGTGCTTATATCACCACTGCAAAATGCTAAATTCTCCTCTTGCTGCTCTTGGTAGTTGACAATATCACTGTTGAGATAGACAGCTAGCTCCCGCCACTTGTTGTTGTGTCCACACTTGATGTTTATTCGAACTCCTTGAGGTAGAGCCACCTGCACTCCATATCTTTTCCATGAAGTTTTCTTCTTATTTGTTGTGGGTGTTGTTTGAGGTTGCTTCATGCAAACTTGACAAACTTCTGATCATACTTAGTATAAATTTGAAATAATTTAGCACATATATTTTAAAAAATAACTAAAATAATCAGTACCCACCAGATCATTTAGAAGTGAGAAAACATTTGCAAATTCTTGAACTTTAGTTCTAGGATCTAAAATAAATGCAAATGCATATAACATAAGAATTTCTTTCCAATATTTCAAAAATTTAGCTTTCATAGCATAAACAGATTCACACAAAATATTATCATTTTCGTAGTTCCTTAAGTAGGTAGCAATTTCTAGAATATGATGCACAATTAAAAGAGAGGTTGAGTAATAAACTCCAGAAAAGCAACAGTGGAATCATAAAAAGTTCTAAAAACATAAAAATGTTGCTCTCTGAGTAGTGGTTGACCATCATAACTATGATAGTGTGTGTTAATAAAAACAGAAAGTGTGCTCTTATAGGGTATGAGAGACTTAAGCATTAAGTAATTAGAGTTCCATCTAACAGGCATATCCAAACCAAACTTACATGGACATAACATGCATATCTAAACCAAACTTACATGGACATACCTTTATTGCAATACAATAAGTCTTATATGCTGCTACATGTTAATTATAATTGTTTAAGAAAAATATTGAAGTGCGAAAAAGTTCAAGATACTGGTCTAACCTCTTCAAACTAGATTTAACTATAAGATTAATAATATGGCAAGTACAACGCTGATGTAATCAGAAAGATTCGACGTACAAATTAAAAAGCGGAGAAGAATAGTCATTGCAGAAGTGTTTGTTGTAGCATTATCTAATGTTATTGAAAAATTTATCTGTAAGGCCAAAATCTTCCACAACTTTTACAATATAATCAGCAATATTCTCACCAGTGTATGCTGCATCAATTAATTTGAATCCTATAATTCTTTTATCTAGTTGTCAATCATTGTTTATATAGTGAACAACTACACTAAGGCAATCCTCTTTAGTTCTACTACTCCATATGTCTAATGTCAAAAGACACAGAAAAAGTACAGATATTAAAGAGTTCTTTTAGCTTACTATGGCAATTATTATAGTATTTAATCAAATCTCTTGTTATCGACTGTCTAGAAACTGCAAAAATCCTAGGATTATGAGCAGTCCTAATATAGTTTTCAAATAGTGGTGAGTCACCAAAGTTTAAAGGTAGATCTTGAGAAGCAATTAAATGATAAAGAGATTCACGAGCTACTTCAGCATTGTAGTATTAGTGACATACCATACAGTTAAGGTTGTACTACAGCTGTGTCTATCTCAAAGCCACCCTGCTTTTCTTTTACAACTCTCAGCATGTCTTTTTAAGTGTCCATTTTCACATGAAGATTTCATAGTTAATTTATGCTTACAATATTTATAAATAGCATACCCGCTCTGAACACCGTCTAATGTCTCAAAAATCTGCTTAAAATCTTCCCAGACTTTTGATGTATTGCATCTTAATCTTTTTGCCCCGTGCTTGCTGATGCAGTAGCACCTGTAGAGCCTGATGATGGATAGGTATTGTAGCTTCTTTAGCTTGATAGGATGCAAAAAGCTCCCCGGGTGAAATTCCGAAATCAGAAGCTAGGAAGGACGCAAAATCATGATGCTCCATAAAGAAAACTGTAAGAAATAATTACGCTATTAATACTTTAATCTCATTTAAAATAATAAGAACAATGAAAAATTAAATCACAATTCTTACATTGATTCTTGACAAAACACGGAAGCTAGATTTCGGATTTTTGGCAAAACTATTTTGAAATTTACTAAATTATCATCAAGAGTAAGAGAATTTTCACAAGAGAATGAAGAGAATATATTGCAAGTTTGCTGATGGAGAAATGAGGGAGACTGGTACCCTATTTATAGGAAAAAAAATTAGGATTTTTTTTTTAAAAAATGGATTTTTCTGCATCTTTTAAAGCCTCCAACAGCTAAAAATGTCTATTTTTTTTTGAATAAACGGACTAAATGGGCCATGCCGAGTCGTGTTGTGCCATGCTATGCAGGCTTGTAATCATGCCAGGCAGTGCCCATGTCGTGCCCGCCTAGGCATGCCACAGACTCTACGGGCTATGCCAAGCAATCTGGGAACCTCGAGTGGCTTTGTTGGCATAGCCCATCTGGTCATCTCGGTTTTGGGCTTTAGAAATGATTTTAAAAGCATATAAAATTTAAATAAAATTACAAAAAATATGTCAAAAAAATTACATAAATATACCTATAGTGACAACATTGTCGTCAAATGAATTGACAACAGAAGCTAGTCGGCCAAATGGATCTATCAGCTAAATGAATCAGCTACAAAATTATTGGCTAAATAAAACTCTATTGTCCATTCATTTGGCGACAGATTTTTGTCACCAAATGAATTGGCGATAAGCTGATAGAAGCTTCTGTGGTTGAATGAATTGGCCATAAGGCTTATGTTGCTAATTCATTTCGTGGCAGATGACCTATTCATTTGATGACATGCGCTTTGTTGCCAAATAAATTAGCGAGATAGGTATATTTATGTAATAATTTCTTGATGTATTTTTTGTAATTTATTTTTAAATGTATTATTTAAAAAATCCTTATGAAATTAGGGCTACTTTTCTTTATCTTTACCCCTTTATAATTCACCAGTTAAATCTTTTTTACATCCACACAGTCATCTACACAGTATTTGCCTCCACAAAGAGTATTTTTCCTCTATCCACCCTAATATGTGCACCCAAAAATCTTCCTTCCTCAAAATGAAGCGCTAAGATGTATTAACACACCACTTTATCAAATCTAATGATCCAAATCATTAGATTCATCCTCTAATCTAATCTAACTAATCTAATCGCTTCCTCTCTCCGCGCCGCACAAATCACGCGGAATACGTAGCTGTTCCCCTCCCCGCCCCGCACAAATCGCGCCGCCCCGTCGCCCGCACAAATCGCACAAATCACGCTCCACAACGTCCTGCTCCGCCTCCCGCTGCGCGACGCCGTGGTCTGCTGCTCCGTCTCGCGCCTCTTCCACGAGACCCTATCCTCCCAGTTCCTCGCCCTCCTCCACACCCTCCGTCTCCTCCTCCTCCGCCACCCGCGCCCCGACGGTGCCGGATGCCTCCACGCCTTCGACCCCTCGCGCCGCCACTGGCTCCGCCTCCCCTTCACCTCCTTCCTCCCCATCAATCCTTCTCCCCGTCGCATCCTCCCCGTCCCTCCTCTACCTCTGGGTCGAGGCCGTCCCTTCGCCTCCGCCTCCATCCCTCCCCTCCTCATCCTCCTCGTCCTCGACCGCCCTCCCGTCCAAATCGCTCGCTATCTGCAACCCCTTCGCCGGCACGTACCGCCTTCTGCCCCCGCTCGGATCCGCCTGGGCACGCCACGGCACCGTCCTCGCCGGCCCGGGCGGCGCGGTGCTGGTCCTCACGGAGCTCGCCGCGCTGTCCTACACCCCGTCCGGATCCGGTAAGTGATGAAGCATCCCCTGTCGCTACCATCCAAACCGCGGAGCCCCATACTGGCCTCCGGCACTGGCGCCGTCTTCGCGCTCTACGACGTGGGTACCCCGTGGCGCAGCCAGTGGAAGCTCTTCTCCTGCCCGCTTGCTACGCTCACCGGTGGCTGGGCGCCCGTGGAGCACGCCTCGTGGGGTGATGTCTTCGAGATCCTGAAGTGCCCTCGACTCCTTGCTGGGGCCGGCGGCAGCCGCGTCCTTATGATCGGCGGCCTCAGGTCCTCATTCGCCATAGATGCGCCGTGCTCCACAGTGCTCATCCTCCGTCTAGATCTGGCCACTATGGAGTGGGATGAAGCTGGGCGCATGCCGCCCAATATGTATCGTTGCTTCACTGGCCTATGTGAGGCTGCCGCACAGGGTAACGCCATGCCAGCCGCCGCCGCCGCCGGTGGCAACAGTAAGGTGAAGGTGTTTGGGGGTGATGGGAAGGTGTGGTTCGCTGGAAAGCGTGTGCGTGGGAAGCTGGCAATGTGGGAGGAGGACGAGATAGGGAGCAGCGGTAGAAAGTGGGACTGGGTGGATGGTGTTCCTGGGTACGCCGATGGTGTATATCGTGGCTTTGTGTTCGATGGTGGTTTCACAGCAATGCCTTGAGGCTGACGGAAAACATGCCTCTATCCGGTGCGTGACAAAATGCGCTCAAGTTAAGGTTTTTAATCGATCCAGGGCATCTTTCTATTGCATGCAGGGGAACATTTTATTTACAGTGTACTTGGTTCTTAGCTTCGTGAGATATTTTCAATTGTTGTACTTGATTAAAATGAAATGTTTCAAAGATATTTTGGTTGTTCTTTGTTTCAGACAATAAAACACTGTAGACCTTTCTTTGTTTAGATGATAACTGTTGCTTCTGTAGGAACAATATTAGTGTGTGGTAAACTGGTAATTAGTCTTCTTGTTTTTATGCGAGGTGGCCACATTACCATGATAACTTGATATATCAATGCTGTCCGTCAAATGTTTGGTTGGAACTGTAACAGGGTTAACTTTGATATCAGTTGCCATTTATCAAAGAAACTCACTGCTATTGCTAAAGCTGTGGGTCACTGGATTACTGGGTTCTAGCGATGACATGTTTATTTTATTTGTGGGCTGGGAATTGTTTCAACTAACGATTACATCGCACAAGTTGGAGTTCTGTAATCAGCATTTTCGTTGCTTCTGTGCCGTCTAGGTCTTGTCTCACAACTATGATCTGACTTTCATTTGATTCACAAGGCCTTTTATTAGAAACTTGTATACTCAAAACCCAACGTTTAGGTATTAGTTCTCAGTAGATTGGAAAAATTAAGATAGTATTCTTACTGTCTGCGTGAATTGGGGAACCACTAATTATAAAGTAACAGGAGTATAGCTGTGCCCTTATTCTATTCAATACATTGATGGAGTTCCAACAGGGGCTGACCGAGTATGAGTTGGGAGTTTGAGATAGTATTCTTACTGTCTTGTTTGGGAGTTTGGGTTGCTGCTATTCCAACTTTAGTTTTTCATTTTTGTATGCAATTACGCATAACTGATCTTTTGGTTTTTTTGGTGCATAGTTGGTATCCTGTAATTACCAGCCTTATTTTAAAATTGAACATGAGAAACAAGCTTGTTGGATCTTATGTGCCATTTATTCGAACATTCAGATGTGCTCTTGGTATATCTATGTGAACTACCATTCAGCATAGTGTAGGATGTTAAAGCAAAATATAACACAAGCATGTATTTTCTTTCGGGATGCATTACTGCCGATTTAGGCTTTTATTAGGTATTCTAAGCCCACCAGTGTGTCTATATTGTTTATTTAATAGACAATAACCATATAGATTACATCTATGGACTTATGGTAATGATAGACTATTGCTTATTTAATCGACAATATTCAATGTTATGAATGATGTATTCACATCTTTCAATACAAAAATATTTACCAACTTTTATGGTATTCATCATTTGGAATCTTTACCCCTTTATAATTCACCAGTTAAATCTTTTTTACATCCATATTGTTTTATTTACTCAGGAGAACTTTTGGATTTTTGGTGATAATTATAGTCCTCTGGGAATTTTTTGGTGATCATTTGTTAAAGCTTTAATATTGTTTTATACCTGGAGAATTCGCTTACTGGAATTGCCTTAAGTATTACGAAACGTTTGGTTGAATTGATGGGAGGGGCAATAGGATTTGTGAGTAAACCAGGAGTTGGCAGTACATTTTATTTTACTTGCCATTTTCAGGAAAATAGAAAAACTCGAGCGATATTAAAAGGTATTATTCTGAACCCACTCCATCAGAATTTCTAGGAATGAGAGCACTTATTATTGATGGAAGATGTGCCCGTGCTGAGATTACCATCTACCATCTGCTAAGTTTGATTATTTTTAATGATAAACAATTGTGATGTTACTTTATGCACTTGTTTATGTAATCAACGATATAATAATTCTCTGTATCTTTTTTTTTGTGCTTCTATCATAATCACATCTTACTACACTTGATTACCAAAACATATAACATCTTTTGCTTATTTGAATTGTATTACTAAATATATTGCCGTAGCGTTAGCACAGGCATTATACTAGTTTTTTTATTATTAGTCACTTCTACTATCTCAGTTTTAGTAGAGGTAAAAGCTATTAATGTTTGATGGGTATGACTAGTTCGAGGTTACGCTTAAATTAAAAAAATAAGGATACTATTTTAGAATACCATACGTCATCTTCTACACAACCTTCACCCTTCCAACTTCCCATTTCCTTATTCACTGTAAGATCGAGGATGCCGACTAGAGGGGGGTGAATAGGCGGCTATAAAAATTTCTTTTACGATTAATTAAAATTTCACCTAAGTACCATAATGTCAAAACCTAAATGATAATAGATACGAAAGCGATAAACTAAGGTTTTGACAATTAAAGCCTACGTCAACTAGTTTCACTAAGTGCACTAACTATTTATATTTCTAACAATAATTTGCAATCCTAAATACAAGCAATCACACTACAATAGGAATGAGCTATAGCAACATGGGTATATATTGCTGCTATATCCACACATGTGTTGCTAGGATAGATAGCAACACATGTGATAGGTGATGTTATTGCTCATGTTGCTATGGTAGATACACTGCAACACAAACTAGGTGTTATTAAACAAAAGAAAAGGTGTTGCAAATTAGCAACATGTTTTCTTTAATATAACAACATATGCTTTCATGACATATCTAACACCTGTTAGAAACACATAATTGGTCTATTGCAACACAATTAAGTATACATGTAAATTTTTATTTCATAATTAAGCAATTCATATTAGAGGACATATAATACAATTCAACACGAGCAATGATAAAAAGATAGATTGCATTGCATTAATTAATGAGATAAATATAAGTATTGTACATCGCTCCACATAGAATAAAAATACAACTCATTTGTTGAGAACAATAGTAAAATTTGAGTCCTAATATATGAAATTGTATTACTACTAATACTAGTACTACTACCACTATCTTTTCCTCTTGAAATTCCTTGCTTCTTGATCTCTTGATGAGGTAAACATCCAAATACAACAATTCAACCATTGATCTTTTGAACCTGCATTGTAGCGCTACAGATCAAGCCGCCACCTCGGACTACTTTTATCCATCCATGACCTAATCTAATGCTAGAAGAGGAAATGCAAATAGAAAAACTTCCTCTGTGGTGTCATTCAAAGTGTGAAAAGGCATTTTCAGTTGTTAGCACACCAGAAATCTAAAAAAGGTTATGGCACGATAGTACTTTAATGGACTTATGAGGTATTCTGCTGCCTAAGCACGCTATAAACATTTTTGTCCCCCACACGATATCTCTCCCCAGCCTTTCCGTACACTTTCCTAAAGAAAAGTGTGAAATATACTTCAATGACAAACTATCTGTAATAGACTGCTAGCAAATGCTCTTTATTCAATTCATGACATACTACTGTTTTATTTAGTCCTAAGAAACTTCACAACAGCAAGCTTATTTTTAATTAGTAAATAATAAGGCTACCAGAAGCAAACTTTCAGCTATATAAGGAATTCAAATACTGCACTTATATTGAAGACTTAGGTTACCTCTAGCAACATAGCATGGAACAGAGTAAAAACTCCAAATATGCTTACCTGGTGTTACTCACCATGTTGTTAAAGGACTAGTGTACTAGTATCCAAAATGTGAACAATGGCCATGGCTGCCACTACCACCCCTTTCCCTCCCCTCAATTTTGTTGTTTTGTCAAGATGTAGCTTTCATTAAATTTCCTTTTTTTTTCAGCTTTTGTAGTTCTACTTTCAGGACAACTCATGTCAAATGAGTATATACACAAAAAAAAAAGATGCATGCTCTAAACAACTAGGCCCCGTTTGAAACACGAGAATTTTTATCCTATTCATGCAGGAAATGAATTAATTCCTGGGAAAATTCATTCATTACAAATAGTCCTATTCTTGTAGTTTGGAGGGGAATAGAGTTATTTCACTTGTCTTAAGTCAACTTAAAGAGGGTTTAACAAGGTCAGCACCCCTTTTATTAGCATCTACTTGGCATGTCATGTCAAAAGAGGTCCTCAAATGACCAAGATAGAAAATGTGGGGGAAACTAATTTGAGCCTTTTAGAAGTTATGGACTAAAATGTGATGTGAGCAAAAGTTAAAGGACCAAATTCCTAGAATTGTACATGACTTATGTACTAGGTTGAGAGTTAATTCCTTTATCTACTATTAGTTTATGGTACCCATTGTTCTCAAAACTATATGACATTTTTAATATCTATGGTAAAAAATTCTACTTTGCCTACTAATACAGATAAAACCTTTTAGATTGACCATTTCAAAATGATACCACTATAGGTTTGGAAAAGTACATTCGTAACATATTGTCTTACATTTTTTTTTAAGCTAAGATTACCACAATATAATGCTTGCTAGTCTTAACCCATCCATATAAGGACTTTATGTTGGTTATGTTTTTTATAAAACTAGCTGAATTACCTGCACTTGTGGGGTTTAAATTTGAGTAATATAGTTGTATTTGCTATACAATTCTAATATCTATGATTAAAAATTGGGAAAATTTATATGCCATCGCAATTGTTCCAGATCCCTAATATGCCATCACAAAGTGACCTCTCCCTTACTTGCCATTATATTTCCAAAACCTTCCCTTATTTGTCACTATTAACTAGTCAAGCTATGAAGTGACTATGCAAAAATCGTTTTGCCCTTGCATTGTCTTCTTCCTACTCCTCCAAGCAATCACAAAGTGAGGCAGTGACTAGGTGGTGGTGATGGAGGCAGCATGGTGACACCAGAGGATGGGAACTACAAAGGCAGTGGTGTCGTGGTGGAGTAGCATGGCACGACGGCGGCTACTAGCGATGAAGCCATGCTCAATTTCATCCATGGCATCAACTAGTCGAGGAAGATGATGGTGAGGGTGGAGACTTTGGGGTAGTGGAGACTAGATCTGGTTGGACCACTAGGCTAGGCGAGCTTGGCAATGGTTGAATCGAGGCTAGCTCGATGGCATTGGATCTGGGCAAGGCGAGCTCCATGGATGGAATATTCGGGAGGGGCAAGGCTAGCTTGGCGGCACCAAATCTGGAGGGGTGAACTCTGTGGCGGTCGAAAAAGGGAGGGGGTGAGGTTTGTCACGGCTCAATTTGTCCGAGGCAAGAGCGGGGACCAGGGAGGCCGAGGAGGAAGGAGGTGGTGTCAGGCAGAGAGAGAGAGAGAGAGAAAGAGAGAGAGAGAAGGGGAAGGAGAGAAAAGAAGGAAGAAGAAAGGGAGAGAAAGAAAAGGAGGGTAATATGTGTATTTTGGAAAAAGTTAATAAAAAATTATAGTTGTTGGCAGTGACAAATAAGGGAAGCTTTCGTAAATGCGATCGCACATAAGAGAGATGTTACTTTGCAATAGCAGATCAGGGATTTGAAACAATTGCAATGTTATATAAAAATATTCCCTTAAAAAGTATTATATTTTGTATATAGTTGTAACAAGTGTAATATCTATATCTAAACTCTACGCTAATATAGTCTTGGCCAACAACAAAACTCGGTCTAGATACTTCTTGTTTTCTCGCTGTTAGTGAGATAATTTATAGGGTTACATTTATATGGATATTGAGCAATTCTAGAAAACGAGCTATCCATTTCATGAAAAAAAAAATATCATTGCTGATATACCTAGAAGATTTAGCAAGTGTATCTTTGGTAGAATCAGCTAACAGGATTATACTATTCGATCCTAAAGAGCAGTTCTATAGGAGCATTTTTAATTTTAGTTCGACACGGAGAATCTCCAAATCGATCCAAGATCCTGACCCTAACAACCTTGGATCCAAGGGCCTTGTTGATCTTCGTTGCCGGATTTTGGATTCAAAGGTTTCTTTAGCGTGTAGTTGGATTCAGGTAAAAATGCAACAGTCTCAGATGTTATCATCCAAGATGAGATCGTACGGGCACAAAAACATAAACATTAGTTTGTCGAGTGATTTACGAATTGCCATTAGTTCGCCAAGTCATTTATCAATGCAGCGTTGAAAAAGAAAAAAAACCCTACGGCCAACGTATATGTTTACCTCCTACGTCTCGGACCATGCTTTTTATGGGTAGACCTCAACCTTAGTTCACTCAGCCTGATTATGAGCATGTACGAAACTGGGGGAGAGTTTATGACTTGGAAAAGCTTGTATTTTTAAGTAAGACCAATGTGTGATTAAGATTAGAGCTCTTTTACAATAGATTAAAATTAATATAAGCTGTCCATTCCTTTGAATCTAATGGTTGAAATAAATTTAGATATAGTTATACTACCACCTGTAGTATTGATAGTAAAATTCAGAGAAGGGTAAAAGTGTAAAAAATGCCGTCATACTATTTGTCCTCTACGATAAAATACGTCCTGTGTGATCCTGATGAATGGCGGATGAATGGATAAGAAGACTATGAAGATCACCAGGTATTCAGTGAATCCAAAACTGTGAACGAATTAAGGAATATCTAAAATACCCTGATGAATGGATAGGAAAAGTCTAAAATATTCTTGAGAAATAGATGGTTAGATTTGATTTCTACTGTCACTACCTACTACTTGTGTTATCCACCGTAAAATTTCGCTAAGATTAAGCACGAAGCTTACTTAAATTTGTGGGCAAGTGCAATCTTAGATCTGGAGACAAGGAGGCCTTGCGAAGTGCTCCATAATAAAATGGATTGATGTCATGTCAGTTTTCCCCCTTAAACATTGGTAGTATCTTAGCTTTCGTCAGAAGATGTGGTAATTAATATTGTATCCAGACAACAGTAAGTCAGTAACCAGCTTGCAAACTATGCTTAACAACCAATTCTTTATCGAAAAGACCATGACGAAATGCTTTCCTCACTACAAACAACAAGGAAACCATCGTCAAGAGAGTTGTCCCAGTACACACGTTCTAGATCATCGGGGGAAAACGCATCAAATCTGATAATCACCCACTAATATTCTCGTCATTCACCAACTGCTCCTGTGCTACAATCATCGACGAATCCATATCGTTTTTACGTGTTTTAAAGCTACTACCGACATATATGGTACCAAATAGTGCATGCACCACCGATGTAATACTAGTTAAGTAATCACGACCTCGGAGCTGA
The DNA here is from genome assembly GCA_036346375.1 of Guadua angustifolia. Classification (NCBI taxonomy): domain Eukaryota; kingdom Viridiplantae; phylum Streptophyta; class Magnoliopsida; order Poales; family Poaceae; genus Guadua; species Guadua angustifolia. The sequence goes on from CM070501.1 coordinate 25,381,716, forward strand.
GCTAAAAAAAACAAAAAATGCCCGTTTCCTCCGCCGACGGGCGCCCCGCCCCTGGCGGCCACCCCCTCCCTTCGCCGGCCGGTGGGAAGGCCTCGCTGTCCCCTCCCCCCCAGATCCGGACTCCTGTTCCCCCCAATCCCGTCTCTCCCTTCCCAGCTCGACGGGCTCCCCGGATCGGCTAGATTGGGGCTCTCTCGAGGACTCCGACGATCCTGTCTCCCCGGAGGCGGCCTCCCCTCCGTTCGCTTCTTCGCCTGCTGCCCCGCCGCTGGCTTCTCCCCCTGTCCGCATGGGCCCGCCTCTTCTTCGCCGCGTCTCCCGCTGCTCGGACCGAGGTATTCTCCCGCTCCCCCCCTCATTAACTCTGGGCGAAGTTAATACAAATTCGAAGCAAGGGGCTCCCCCCTCCGACCGCCCCCGGATTATCCTTCAAAGATCTGCCGTACCGCCTCGGGCTTCCTGTTCTAGGCCTGCGCCGCTACTCCTCCCTGCGCCTGAGCGGCCGACTCGTCCTAGCGCTGTCCCTCTCCCCTGGCAGGAGGTTAGGCGCAAGTTTTGGTGGCGCAAGCGTCCTCTCGCCTCTTCAAGTGGGCATTCAACCGGCCTTAAACCCCCCTCACCAACCGGGTTGCAAGCTGCTTCAATTCGCCAAGCAAAATTTACCGTCTGCATTGTCTTCAAAGGCGTTGCTTCATTGCAGCTCTCGACCATAAAATCTCCTCCTGCCGCGACCCTATCCGATGCTTGATGCAGAGCCATTGCGCCATCGTCTTGTGAGTGCCCCGCCTGTAAACCTCTGGGTGCGTGGGCTCCGGAAATGGCGTCCTCATCAGCGTCGCGCACCCTCTCTGCCTCACCTGCTAATCGGCCGGCTTTCGCCTTCTCCACCTTCTCGGCGACCCCAGCAATGGATGATGAAGCTGGGAAGCTCAGCCAGCTGGCGGTCCTGCTCAATGTCACCGGTGACCGCTCCTCCTCAAACATCTCCAACACCTACAAAGCTGCGAAGGCGATCGAGACCAAGGTGGCCATTCCCTGGGTGGACATGCGCGTCGCAGCGTCCTTTGCCGAAGACTTCTGGCGCGATTCGACTATCCGCCAGTATAACGCCGCCGTTCGCGCGAAGCACATCGAGTTCGGCGGCTGCGGCTATGAAATCATACCCTGGATTCCGGACGCTGCTGCGGCTTCCTCGAAGCTTTTCGTGCCGCGCCGTCACGGGCCTTGAGGGCTCCTCTCGAGCGCTGGAATTCGGTCGCGCCTCCGAAACTACTCGGTTTGGTCTTTGTTTTGATCGCATCGACCGTCGGTCGCGCCATCGTGAAGCTACCAACCTGTTTTGGGTCTGGGTCTGGGTCGAAAGCCCGGATGCCATTCCTAAAAATCTTTCCGTCTCGGTTTTTCCAGAAAACCGCTGCGGAAAGCCTCCTCGAGATTCGAAGGCTGCCCAGGGTGACTCGCCTCCACGCTCCGAGCCTCCTGAAGGCTCGTCCCACGCCGTGCTGGTGCATCTCGACGTTACTGAAGACTTCTCGCCGCACCTCCGCTCGGCAGGGCGCCAATGGCCAGTCCCCCGTTCCTTCGACTGGACGCTGGGCGTCGTCGATGGTTCTGCCCCCTCGCGCCGGCAGCGCCTCCCCGACCCCCGTTGCCGGTCGGATGCGCCCCAGAGGGGGGATCGACCGGATGACGATGAGGACCGCGGCCGACATGACCGTCGCCAGCAGGGACGTCGTGATCACTCCCACAACCGACCCTGGGCTGGCCGGTCCTCCAGTCGCAACCGCTCGGGCCACTCGTCCCCTCACCGTCAACACGGCGATCGTCGATCCCGCTCGCCTCGTCGCCGGGCTGCCGCTGGGCGCTTTGCCTCCACTTCTCCCGCCTTGATGGCGGCCTGCGGTTGCGCTCGAATCGCCCGCTTCGCCGTCTCGATGTGGCTCCACCAACTCCTCCCGCCGGTCCTCTTCGCCTGCAGGGGCCGGCAAGGCTGCAGTGAACGCCATCAGGGAGCCGATGGTTGACCCGATGCCTATGGACATCTCCTCTTCGTCCATGGTATTGAAGCCTCCTGGCGTTCCCCCCCCAGCTCCCCGCCGGCCTCGACCTTCTTCCCGGCTATGCTGAAGACCTGGTGGAATCGTCCAGGCCGCCTCTCTGGTCTGACCCAATGCTTCTTGAGTCTTCTCTTCGCTGACTTCGCCTTCCTCTTCTGCCGCTTGCCGCCTGTGCAACCGTACAGCATTTGTCACCTTCATATGCTCGGCCGTTGTACCAATCTCCAGCGACGCGTCCGCCCCGGTCGGCGTTCCAGACAGCTCCATCCACCTCTTCATGCAGCAGGTCTTCGTCCAGCCGACGCCACCGTTACTCCCCTCGCCCATTGTCAACCCGGGGCTTCGAGCTAATCAAAGCTCCGGCCGTCGGCGAGTGGACCATGGCGCAACAAGCGTCTGGTCGCAAACCTCGAAATTCCTTCGCCAAGATGGCACAGAACTCCTCGCTTTCGCCGCCTTAGCTTCGCCACCGTCGAAAAAAGGTCCGCCTCAAGCCTGAAGCGGTTAAATCGACTTGTTCAATCGCCGCTCCTCTTGAATCCATCGAGGCGCTCAAGGTCATCTGCCACCTTGACGACTCCAGTTTGGAGCTTATGCAAGCACTGCACCCGACCCAAGATGACGTGCAGTCGCTGCCTGCCGATGATCTCCCTACTGATGCCTAGCTCCCTGTGCTCTTCTGGCAGTTATTTTGCGTCTCAGATGTATTTTGCGTTTATGGATGCTTCCCTGTCCTGCCGGCTGCGCCCGGGCTGCTACCTTATGTGCGTGTGCTTTATGTGCCACGCGGCCATGTCTGTCGTCCTTCCTCCGCCGGCGTCTTGCTATAGTTCTATGGTCTGCTTTTGTATCAACGACGCTTCTTCACCTGTAATGTTAAGGCCCCTTGTTCGGCGCCCCTTCCGGACAATTGCGACCCAACCCGTGCTTCTCTGTGGACCATTCCATCCCCATGACTGAATGTTGTGTGCTCTCCTGGAATGTTCGTGGTCTCAACGCTCCTGCCAGACGCGCCACCGTTTATCAAACCTTGCTAAATATCCGGCCGGCAATTGTCTGTCTGCAGGAGTCAAAACTTCAAAGCGTTGATCAGTCCATCGTTCTGCAAATTGGAGGGCAGCGTCTCGCCTCTTTCTATTGCCTATCGGCCCAAGGCACTAGAGGAGGTATTCTGCTTCTTTGGGACTCGGGATTAGTTCGGGTCTCCAACCTGGGGCGTGCACCTTTTCCTTTCGGCTCAGTATCTCTCTATCCGCGAGTCTTCTTTCTTGCTCACCACGGTATATGGCCCTTCTGATCGGGACAAGCCTCTTTTCTTGGAGGAGATTGCTTCTTTGCTCCCGCCTACAGACCCTGGCTCCTTCTCGGCGACTTCAACCTCATTTTCGAGGCAAGGGATAAAAACAACCCTAACATCAACCGCCGACTCATGTCGCGTTTCCGTGCCGTCATCGACAGATGTGCGCTTCGGGACATTCCTCTTCAAAACAAAAGGTTCACTTGGAGCAACGACAGACAAAACCCTACGCTCGTCAAGCTCGATCGAGTTTTCTGTAACCATGAATGGGACGTGCTCTTTTCAAACCACCTGCTACAAGCTCTGGCCTCTTCCATGTCGGATCACTGCCCGCTCCTTCTGGCATGTAACAACGGCTCCCGCAAATCCTGGTCCTTCAGATTTGAAAGCTTCTGGACTCGTATTCCGGGCTTTCTCCAGGTCGTCCAAAATGCGTGGAACATCCCTAGCCCTCATCCAGACTCTTGCAAGCGGATTGCGCAAAAGCTGCGGGCAACCGCAAAGGCTCTTCGTGCTTGGAGCAGATCCTTTTGATGATGCCTCCATGCAATTTCAGGTAACGCCCCTCGTCCTCGGCTCGATGTCGCCGAGAATCGAGACGACTCTCCCCGAGAACTAATGCTCGTAGGGCTCTCAAAATAAGAGTCCTTGGCTTTGTCGTGGTCGAAAGAAACTAGGAAGAGACAGGCTTCGAATTAATTGGCTCGAGGGCGATGCCAACACCGTTTTTCACTTAAAGGCTAACGGTGCGTCGTCGGAAGAACTTCATCTCGTCCCGGCCCCTCGAGATCGGCCACTCTTCACTCCGACAAAGCGCGATCCTCTTCGACCACTTCAAGCGGCTTCTTGGTACGGATGCGCTCCCACAGGACATCCAATGGGCGAACTTCAATTTTCCGACGGTCCCCTTGAAGACCTTCAAGCCACCCTCACGGAGGACGAAGTTCTCTGGCGATCAAGCCATGCCATCTGACAAGGCTCCCGGCCCGGACGGCTTCTCAATGGCTTTTTTCAAACAATGCTGGGATACGATCAAAAACGATGTCATGGCAGTGCTTCACTCACTTCACTGCGGGCAGGCTAACAACCTGGCGGACATTAACGGCGCCTCAATTGTGCTCATCCCAAAGAAGGATGGGGTGGGTGGGCCGGGAGATTACCGACCCATAAGCCTTATCCACTCTGTTTCTAAGATCTGGTCCAAAGTGCTTGCCCGTTGCCTGTCCTCCCACATCGATGCCCTTATATCGGCATCCCAAATCGCGTTCATCAAAGGTCGAAGCATTCATGAAAACTTCCTAACGGTTCGCAATCGCGTGCGCCGCTACAACCAGACGCGAACGCCGGTCCTCATGATGAAACTAGACATCACTAAAGCTTTCGACTCGGTATCCTGGGAATACCTGCTTTGCCTGCTACAAGCCCGGGGTTTCGGCCCGCAATGGCGCCTTTGGATCTCCAACCTCCTTGCGACTTCCTCGTCTTCTGTTCTCCTAAACGGAATCCCGGGACCATCGATTGCTCATCATCGCGGACTTCGGCAGGGTGACCCGCTTTCGCCTTTCCTTTTCGACTTAGCGATTGACTCCCTCCACTACCTCCTCACCATGGCAACGGATGCCGGCATCCTCTCCCCTCTGACTGGCCGTGCGTCGTCGCATCGTCTCTCTCTTTATGCCGACGACGCAGTCATTTTCCTAAACCCGATAAAGGAGGAGCTTCAGGCCATCATTTCAATTTTAGATTGCTTCGGGCAAGCATCTGGTCTCCGCGTCAGCATGCAAAAGAGTTCCATCGCCGCCATTCAATGCCAAAACATAGACCTACAGGACATCCTCCAACCCTTCTCTGGCGCAATTGCACACTTCCCGACCAAATACTTGGGTTTGCCTCTGGGCCTCGATAGGCTTCGCCGCGTTCACCTGCAGCCCATTTTGGACAAGATGGCGCGGCGCCTCACTGGATGGTAGGCTCAGCACCTAACCATTGGCGGGCGGCTCACCCTCGTCAAATCCGTACTTTCCTCCATCCCGATCTACGTGCTTACGGCCTTAAAGACACCCAAGAAATTCTTTGCAGATATTGACAAGATCAGGCGATCGTTCCTTTGGGCGGGCAACGCCCCGGCTCATGGCGGTAATTCCAAGGTGCAATGGGCTAAGGTCTGTCGTCCATACTGCTTCGGTGGCCTTGGGGTGCTTGACCTTGACAGGTTCGCCAGGGCATTAAGGCTTCGTTGGCTATGGCTCAAATACTCAAATCCTCCAAGACCTTGGTCTGGCCTTGCACTCCCCTGTGACCGTGCGGACCAGCAACTATTCTTCTCGGCCACCACAATCAGCATCGGAAATGGCCAACTCGCTACCTTCTGGACTTCCCGATGGCTAAATGGAAGTACGCCTTGCCAAATTGCGCCTCTCCTCTTCAACCATGCCAGACGGAAAACGAGATCGGTACAGAACACCTTGCAAAACAACAATTGGATCCGAGACGTCCGTCATCACCTCAGCTTTCCTCTTCTGTTGGAATTCATTCGTCTGTGGACTGCCATCCAGGCTGTCCCACTCCAACCACACTTGGAGGATGCGATCACTTGGAGGCCCTCCTCCAACGGGGTTTACTCGGCCCGTGATGCATACCGCATCCAATTCAACGGAAGCATCCCGAGCACTTTCCAGCACACAATCTAGACGGCTTGGGCGCCTCAACGCATTAAAATCTTCTTCTGGCTCGCTCAACAAAACCGCATTTGGGCGGTATAGCGTCTTCAAATCGGTGGCCAAACCAGTATTTCTGTCTCATGTGCTGTCGCAACTTGGAGACGACCTCTCACCTCTTCCTTCATTGCGGCGAAGTTCGACGCATATGGGCCTCCATTGCGATTGGATTCGTCGCCAACTCTTCACCCAAACAAGCTGGTGCCATGAGGTGGATCTTGGCGTTGGTGCCTCCAACGCGTCTTCTCCTTCTCGGCCGAAAGGGACTCAAGTCTATTATTATCCTAACTTTCGCTGCATGGTGGAAGGAGCGGAACAACGAGTTTTCCGCTACGAATGGACAAATCATGATCAAATCTTCTGACAAATAAAGGGCGAGGCCACCTCTGAGGCATTATTGCGGGAGCGTCGAAGCTTCAAGGCACGCTAAGGAGTCTCTAGCCTAGGCTTCCCTTACCCCCATGCCCTAGGTGCGGCCTTCGTGCCTTGTAACTCTCCTTCTTTGTAAGGGTTTCTCCTCATCTTAATATATGCACGGCGTCATGCGTTTCAAAAAAAAAATACTAGTTAAGTACTATGCTATAGTAAAATAGATAAGGCAGTTTCTTGGATCTCTCCGTGGTCCGCAGCAATCTATAACGATGTAATACTAGTTAAGTATTATCCTTACTTTTCCATGAGGCGATGTAAATAACCCGTAAAACCGTATAATTGTGTTTCTCACATGTTCTTGGTGAACGACGGAACTAGAAAGCTTTAATTGAGGGGATAAACTGCAGTGCAATCATGATTTTGATGTAAACACCGTGCAATCCTACTAAAAAAAATTTCAAAAAATTCTTAAAAAAATCATAGATGTACATCTCAACTTACCCCATCTACATATAAAATTTCATAATCAAATTCGTCATATTTGATTCACACACAACTTTATATTTTTGTATAATGGTTTCGTATTATCATAAATCTAACATATATATTAAAAATTTGCTAAAAGTACAATATAAATAGTTATCAGATCTTATAAATCCTAAACTACTAGAATCAGAATTAATATAACCAACAAACTTAACTTATTAAAGATGTCATCTCACCACATTAAAAAAAAAAGAAGGAAAAACCAACTCTTTTGGTTTCTTCCCTCCCCGTTGTCGTATCAGAGCCTTGCCCCCACCACCTCCCCATCCCGCCTCCTCTCCTCTCTCTCTCTCTCTCTCGTTGGCCATCTCGCCCCATGAAACCCCAAACCCTCGCCGGCCTCGCCTTAGCCGCGTAGCCGCCTCGTGCTCCTCTCGCCGGTGAACCCCGCCCCCCGGTCGCCCCGCCCGGCTACGCATCCGATCCCGCCGGAGCTCGCTTCGCCGGACGACGATGAACGGGGCAGCGGTACCGGAGCCCGCGGCGGCCTCGCCCCAGGCGCCGCTCGAGTGGAGGTTCTCGCAGGTGTTCGGCGAGCGCAGCGCCGGCGAGGAGGTCCAGGATGGTACCCATCGATCCCTTTGCGCGCTCTCTTGTCGTTGGTTTTGGTTTGTTCGTGCCTGGTAGCTGCTGGATCTTAGTGGTTCTGTGCTCTGGAGCTGGATGCGAGGCTAGGAGCTGTGAATGGGTGCTGGTGATGTCATGGTTGGGGGGTCTCCTGCTTAGATCGAGCCATGATTTTGCGGCGGTAGTGGTGGCTTCGGATGGGATGCGCCAAAGCTGGATGCTTTGGTATTGAGGATGTGGAATTTGCTGCTTCATCCCCTCCAGATCAGTGCTGTATCCTGTTGTTGATACTACTCCCTCCTGTCACAAAAGGAGGTCATATTACGTGCAGTCAAACATTATAAACTATAGCTGTCAATTTTTTAAATATTTAGATTGGATGCATGAAAATGATACTTGTAGATTTGTCTTGAAAAGTACTTTCATAATATTATAATTTTATTAGGTTTCATAAATATATTATAACAGAAAATGGGTGGTCAAAGTTGCATTTTGGGGACGATGTCAATGTCAACGACTTCGTCAAAGTTGCATTTTGGGGACGGTGTCAATGGCCAAAACGGCTTTCTTTCATGGCTGGAGGGAGTAGTTTGGTAGTTTTGACTAGTAGATGTATATCAATGTGCCATTCGGTGGTGCAGCTGAGGTCTTTCCATGGGTGACAGTAGGGTACAATATGTCCTATATGAGTCTAGCTGAACATCAAAGTTGAAATATAAAGTATGTACTCATGGAGTCATGGTTTCATATAAAGTTAGTGGTTGGTGTTGGCCAGAGAATACATGTGGTTGTGAAGTAAGTATATACAACAAATACGATGGTGCGTTCTTCTACTTCTCTAAGCTTGGCGATATGGATTAAGGGCCTGTCCTAGAGCTTGTGTGTGATGTATGCCTGTTGAATGCTGCATGTGTGGGTGCTAGTTGACAAATTATTGTAATGCTAAGAAACCATGAAAAATGCCCAACATCGAATTTTGTGATTTACATGCCTTGGACTCAATTGATACTTTTTGGGATGCACGCTGCTGCTTTGGTAATGATGTGAAGTACACAATGGGTGCCCCTCTGTCTGATAGCTGATGAAATATTCAGATAAATATGGATATGTCTTCGCAGAAATGAAATAAATGTATTGCTTTTCATCAATAAATCAATAGTTGATTATTGTTCTTCTACCCCAATTTAAATGGGCTTGTTGCACAATCGCTACATATGCACGTAAAAAGTTCGTTTGATAGAACCTGAAGATGTGCCCGGCAGATCTATGTTGATTCAACTCGTATATGTGTTGCTTTGTTCTCCATTACCAATTTCATCCGCATTTGATATTCATAGTTGTGAACCAAATGAGCCTTCTAATGCTTGCTCGGAGAAGTTTCAAGCTCTTTCTATTTTCTATTATGTTGGTTATCATAGACAGAACCAAAGCACTTAGTTTGACACTATCAATTAATCTTGGTTAATGTTGAACCTCTGTTCCATTATCTTTTTGCTTTGCTGACTTAAACTTGTCATTAATCAATCTTCCACTTCCATGTTACTCAATGCTTGAAACTATTTGATGAAAACGGTGCTATTTTGTTGTATCTTTTCGTGCAGTTATGGCTTAGACTTTTAGCGCTTGTTTGTATATGTGCATATCAGTAAATAAAATCATTATGGATGATTACCTGCTGTTATACGTCTTTTCACCATAGCTTCTTGTATGCTCAATAATAGACTGTGATGTATTATGGCTGCATAGTAACTTAAAATTTATCGTTTTTCTCTTTTGATTTGCAGTTGACATCATCTCAGCAATAGAGTTCAACAAATCAGGACATCATCTTGCCACCGGGGACAGAGGGGGACGAGTTGTTTTGTTTGAAAGGACAGATGCCAAAGATGTATGTATACAGAACTGATTGTTGTGTCCTCATTTTTTTAAAAACTATACACCTGCTTCTTGGACTTGTTCACCGTGCTCTGATGGCTAAATATATTTCGTTTCTGTTTTTATTCAGAATGCCTGTAGAAAAGAGGCTGAGAAAGTTGATTATTCTGTCAGCAGGCATCCTGAATTTCGCTACAAAACTGAATTTCAAAGCCACGAACCAGAGGTATACTTTTATGAGAATTGCTAAGTGACAGTACTTGTTTTCTGAATTACTCATAATTTGACCAAGTGGTATTGTTTTGGAAATAGTTTGATTACCTTAAAAGCTTGGAAATTGAAGAGAAGATTAACAAGATAAAGTGGTGCCAAGCAGCAAATGGCGCATTGTTTCTTCTGTCCACAAATGACAAAACAATAAAGTTTTGGAAGGTACGCCTCACCAGTCAGCAATTATGGAGATTTCTTATGAACTTATATTGCTAAACTGTTTTATGCCTTGTGGCTTGCAATTTCTTTAGAACCGATTGTATTCAATGTGCGAAACTGAAAAAAATCACCATCAATGATTATTTTTTTACTTGGTCTGTTTGGTATACGTCTTTGATTGCTGTACATATTTATGCGCAACTCATTGATGATTTTGAATTTTCTGATGTTCAAGTTTTACACATTTCTGCCCAAAGTCTTTTGAATTACTTCATCTACACAGTCTTTTCTAGCTCTGTATATTTGCTTTCACAAGTAAGATGTACCTGATAATAATGTAGTCTTGTACTTATTTGTGCTATTGATAACTTGAGTATTATTATGTGACTTGTAGGTGCAAGAAAAGAAGGTTAAAAAGGTATCTGAGATGAATTTGCACCCTTCAAATGCTCCTGCAAATGGTAGCCCTGCTGGCAGTAGCGTGTGCTGTTCAAACTCATTCTTCCCAAATGGCGGCATTTTAATGCCTGGCGGACTTCCTTTACTTCGCCTGCCTGTGGTAGTTGTGCTCAACTCAAATTTTTTATTTATGCACTATGAAAAAAAATGCTGTAAATCTGTTGGACACTATTATTGTGCTGATTCCTGTTGTCCTGAGCTTGTATCTTAAACTGATTCCTGTTGTCTTATCTGTCTTTATGTGTTCTAATTACTTTTATTTTCTTGATTTGTTGCATTTACCCAGTCTCTACTGTACAACAGGTTACAAGCCAAGAAACAAGTCTCGCTGCAAGTTGCCGAAGAGTCTATGCTCATGCACATGACTACCATATAAACTCCATTTCAAATAACAGGTCCTGTACATTACTCGCTTTTTTACAGTTATGTCATAGCTAATGTTTAAACTGCTTAGCTATTGAATGTGAGCATGGCTATTTTAGTTCTAAATTGAGTGCTTACTGAAGAAAAGAAGCTTATTTGCTTTCACCTTAACATGATAACTATGCATTTAATATATCTATAACCAACCAAGCCACCTAACTTCCTGGATTCTGCATGTAATGCTAAATCTCCACCCCAGAACATGCCAAAATGGTTTGCCCTCTGAAGTACCAAAATAAAAATTTGAATATACTTTAGGCTCTCTGGGGTTGATAATCTCAGCAATGTCACATATGCCTTATTGAGCTTCAGCTACTTCTACTCAAATTAGGTTAGTGAAAGTCTCACAAAATCATAAATACTGCCTAATATAGTAACATTATTTTACAGTTTTGTAAAGTTCACTTGCAAACCTTACAAAATCATGACCAATTCTACAGAACATAATTTCATTTTAGGCAAATGTCTGCCAAGTCATTCCCAAAGTGTATTTTTATTTAGTTGTATCATATTTTTGTCTGTTTTGAAATTTTTTATATGTAGAATGTTATTTGTGGTTAAGCTGTATGCAAGCAGGCAAGCAGCTATAAGATTATACTTAAGATAATTTATAACACCATCTCCCCCCTTCCATGTGTAGTCACTATATATTTTGCTGATGTGCACCTCATATACATTCAGGTTAGCTGTACCCTCTCCATGTTTATGTAGTGACGTATATTATTTCCTATTCTTTTCTCCACAGTGATGGCGAGACTTTCGTATCAGCAGATGATTTGCGGATAAATCTTTGGAATTTGGAAATAAGCAATCAAAGTTTTAATATTATTGATGTTAAACCCACAAACATGGAGGATCTCACTGGTATAACTTCCAATTCTACGAACTCTTAGCTGTGCTGACTAGATGATATTTTGCTTGGTATAGGTAGAGGTGTGAGAATAAAAGCATTTACAACTTCAACTCCCATAGTGGGAAAAGGGTACCCTTCCATTCAGCTATAGCAAGCAAAGTAATGACTTATGATTCACTAATTGTCTAATCCTTTTGAAACATACTGTATATACATGTGTTTAGACAATGCTCCTGCATTATGCTAACATTATTTCATTGCATGCAAATAACACAAGTCTGTTCTAACTAACCTTTGTTGTTTTACCACATATTTTAGAGGTGTCATTTGTTTGCATTACTCATTTGCTGGTAGTTATATTTTTATTCTCGATGTGCAGAGGTGATAACATCCGCAGAATTCCACCCTACTCACTGTAACACAATGGCATATAGTAGCTCAAAGGGCTCCATTCGACTTGTTGACCTCGACAATCAGCCCTTTGCGATACTCATTCTCAACTGTGAGCTTTCATTTGATACTCTTTTGAATATTCAACATACTGTAATTAGAGGAACATCAGGTGGATGTTAACTTGTACAAGTTGATCATCTGGAAGTTGGTACCATTTTTATAGCTATTCCTTTTTTTTTATCCTTATAGCTTCGAGCAGCATGAGGCCCCTGGTTCGAGATCATTTTTTACTGAGATTATAGCCTCAATTTCAGACATAAAGTTTTCTAAGGATGGGAGACATATTCTGAGTCGTGACTACATGTCTCTGAAGGTCTGTACCTGTTCTGTTATTGCTTTAAATTTCATAATTTGCAGTTGACTTGTTGACATCCCTTTCATTCTTACTTAGGCATTAAGAAGCTAGTTGATTACCTTGTAATCTCAGTTTGTTAGATCATGCGTCACACTGTCACTAGACCACATAACCAGATTAATATGGCTACCATGGATATTTTTTCTCTCTCTCTCTCTGTGTTGGACCTCCTGAGACACTGGTGCATAGTGGAATTTTAAGCTGTCTTGAAAACATAAAAGGCAGAGGTCGACTGAGACTGATATGGGAAGAAGCAGTTAAAAGAGACTTAAGGAATTAGAATGTACCCAAAGAGTTGGTGTTGGATAGGAGTTCATGGAAGTTAGTGATTTACGTACTGGAACCATGACATAAGATCGAAGGTTTAGGTGTCTTTTGAATTCGATTGTGTTTTATTCCTAGCCTATCCCAACTTGTTTGGGACGAAAGGCTTGGTTGTTGTTGTTATTGTTTGTGTGTTGACCTTTAGAAGATCCAATGTAATGTCCAGCTCTGCTTTAGATGAACATTTGTACTCCTACATATTTGCATCGCATTATAAAGACTACCTCAGATGTAATTCAGATCTCACAAGTCATAATAATAGTCCGGCAAACACTACTACATCGCTATTGTTGTCTATATCTTTGTGCTGCTTAAATTCTTTCTGGTATTTAGTAGTGTTTTCATCTGGGAAAACTGCTGTTTTATACTATTTCATGCTAGTCGTGTAGGTGTTATCTGTCTACATTAACAATAGCATTGCAAATATTTCTCTTTTGGGCGCTTTTCCATTATTACCATTTGTATCTGTTGTTACAGCTTTGGGATGTAAATATGGATTCTGGTCCAGTTGCCACGTTCCAGGTTCATGAGTATCTAAGGCCTAAGGTAATTTCTTCCGTGTTAAGATGAATAACCAATTATTTTTTTGAGGACAATGAACATATTTTTTTTCTTTGAGTAACCCTGATTCATGCGTTGCTTCTCTGAAACTATAGCTATGTGATTTATATGAGAATGATTCAATTTTTGACAAATTTGAGTGCTGTCAAAGCGGAGATGGATCGCGAGTAGCAACTGGTTCTTACAGGTAGTTTCATACGCTCATCTCAGTTGTGGTACAGATGGGTTTCCTTCATTGAACTAATTGTTAGTTAATCCGTGTTCCTTCAGCAATATTTTCCGTGTGTTTGCTTGTGATGCTGGTAGCAATGAGGCAACAACACTCGAAGCAACTCGAAGCCCTACAAGGTAATGCTAATTTGAAAGAAATGGTGGAAGCAAAACTTGTTTACACTGTAGCTGATTTATATATTAACTGCTGCCTTTTTCCTGCCTGTAAAATTGATTCGTGTAAAGGCTTGGTTGTTTTTGTTGTAAAATTGATCCGTGTAGTGTTTATCTAATGCACCTATACTGTCCCATCCACTCAAATTTAGTACTGCGGTACTAACTATCTCTTAATTCTGTTATTTGTCTTATGTGTGACACAGGAGGCAGCTCCAGAATTCCACGAGGCCTGCCAGATCTCTAAGCAGTTTGACAAGGGTTGTTAGACGAGGTTAGCTTCATAATGTAATATGTTAAGCTGTAGAAGCTTTTCATTTCAACTATTAACACTCTAAACCTTATGCAGGTGCAGAAAGCACTGGAATAGATGCGAATGGAAATTCCTACGACTTGACCACAAAATTGCTCCATTTGGCATGGCACCCTACCGAAAATTTAATTGCCTGTGCTGCTGCCAACAGCTTGTACATGTACTATGCATAAACAAAGGGACAGGGCGACAGTATTTTTTGGTAGCTGCTCCCGGTGAGAAGAGAAGCATTGTACCCCTGGTGCAGCAAAACAGGGAGTTGTTGGAGATGGATGGTGTCTTTTGGGCGAGTCACATGGTGTTCTTTTGAGTTCCATCGAGAGCTGTCCAGAGTCCAAGAGGAAATGACTTGATCATTCCCGGGAAGCAGCTTGATTCTGATTAATTTTTTTAGGGGAAAGGCCTGCCTTTCCCCTATAGGTTCATTTAGATTTAAAGATAAGATTCTAGTTCAACATTTGGAAGGAACAAAAACTTTTGGGTATCTTTGGTAGATGACGGTAAGGGGACGATGATTTTCCGTTATATTCATGTTGGAATCATTGGCTTGTAACTTAGGGACAGGGGCATTGATGCTTTTGATGATTTTATCTTACAAAGTGGTCTCTCTTTCTTATCATCAGGTGGGGAAGCTTCCTTTCCTCCCTAATGTCGAGGGCTCGAGGCAGGCCGTCGTACTTTATGTAAAACTTTAGATCCAACACTATATGTTGTATGTACATCTTAATATCGACGCAATGCCTGGCCTCATGCTTGGTTGCGGTGATTCTGCAACTGGATCGTGATCCCGTTCTTCATTGTCACCTTTGTCATCACATTTCGTCGCACGTTCTTGGCCGCAGCTATGTATGTGAGACTTGAGTACTTGACATTAGGGGTGGCAATGGGGGCCTGTTCTCCGATCCCAGGCGGGGAATTCCTCTATTAGAGGACACTAGTTCAATGCCCGTGCGTTGCTACGAAAAATAAAATTACTAACGAAACATAAAGGTCAAGTCATAAAAAAAATTGTGCTCAGGATCCTCATTAGTCTCCTCGATACCATTCCCAATCCGCAATAGGTACTCTGCGTACTCAGGATCACTCTGGGTCCTCATGTTACGTACGAGCCTTACGTACTATCATGTGGTGTAATTATTTGCCTGGTTGATCTTCTACGGGCGTTAATGTCATCCCTCTCCTCTCTTCTACACGCTCTTCGAAAAATAAAATTGGTAACAAAACATAAAGGTCAAGCAATAAATGAAAATTGTGCTACAAGATCAAACATCTATTTCTCTTGATTACAAAAATTTTTATGGTTTCTTCTTCGGTATGAATTAAAACCAAATATATTGTACCTAGTAATATATATTACCAATCTAAAAAATCATCGATCATTTTTATCCTTTTTTGTAATTTATATTACCAATTCGCGTTCCTCTTTCTCTCGCCATGCCCGCAGCGCGCTTCTCGGCGCCATCGATCTCGTCTTCCTCGTCGCCTCGCTCATCCTTGTCATCCACTATACTCCTAGGTTTTTAGGAGGTAAACCAAAATGGTTAGAATGGTTAATCTATGCTCCTAGTTGCTTGGAGGAGTGCAAAGTACCGTGAAAATTAATTTCTCATAAATGTGTAACACAAGAGGTAGCAGCTTCAAACAGTAGACTGGAAAATCAATTCTTGTGATAATATATACAGAAACACAGCTCAACATTGTTATTCACATTTCCGACCTTTCTTCCTAAGTAAAAAGAGTGAGAAATTCCACCCTGCCTTTTGTCCACTCTAATCTCTTTTCACTGCAGCAGCAATAACACAAGATTTGGCACCGCGACCACTGCCATTCCCTAAGCAAACTACTGCGATGGACATGGCACCGCTCGCCATTTCCCAGCCAGAAAATCCTTCTTAGTTGCCTGCATCATTGATCAGATATAGGCCATCTCTCTCGCTCAGAATTTCTGACTCGAAGAGCAACTAAAGCTGTGCTCTGGCGTCGGCTGCGGAGTGGGCGGCGGCGCGGAGATCGCGGATGGGGCGCCGCGCGAGGAGAGGGCGAGGAAGGAGATTGGGCGAGGATCGCATTAGGCGGCGGATCGCGTCGGATTGAGGAGTGGGCGGCGCGAGATCGCGGAGGGCGGATGGGCGCGGCGCGAGAGTCGGCGTGGGTTGGGGGCTCTGTTTTGTGGAGTTAGAGTCAGCAACCAGAGGCGGGCCGAAGTCTATGAAGCTCTGTGAGCGGGGCCCACGGAAGTGAGAAGGAGGTGGCAAGTGGGGCCGCCAAGAAGAACGTCTCATCCACCAAGTCATAACTTTATAATAGTAGAGCTCCAAGAACGGGGAGTAAAAAAAATAACAGCACAGGATAGATTATTTACAATCAAGGATTGGACCACAAATCATGGAAAACCCAGAAATGGGGGAGCCTAGCAGGGCAAGCAACTAAATTCCACTTTGGTGTCGATAATACTGATGCCTGATGGAATAAATAACTATCAAGATGCGATAGCACAGTCGAAGTCAAGGCAGTAGATATCATACACTAACAGTTCCCACACACATTAGGTACGCTTCAGCTGTCCTTCTCCTTCCTCCCAGTAGAATTGGATCTGACGATATTACATTCAGCGTTACACGAGCTGAAGAACAGGTCGAGATCAAATCAAACGGAACTAACTGGTTCCTATCTTCGAGGATCAGAACTACAGGGATTTCCTATCTTGAAGGAATCCTGGAGCGCAAGTAGCCAAAAAGAAAAGATCACTGGAATTCAAGGACGAACATATCGAAACGTACTAAATTCATCTCACCAAAGAACAGCCAACAAAGAAGCTAAACGCTAAGTCTAATCCAACCAGCCCCTAAAACCAAACAAGGTAGAATTCGGGACCAATCACCCACAAGAACTGAGGAGTCTGGGAGGCAGTGGCCACGCACCTCAGGAATCAAGATCCCGTCCCTCGGCATCGACGAGGGCAAACCTCCCAAGATCGATCTGGTCACGCCAGGCGCTGCCACCGCACCGCCCGTTCTTGGAAGGACACCTTCAGGAGGGGCAGCCGGGGAGGAACTGAGCTGGGCAGCGGTAGTGGGAGGAGGAATAAAGCGTGGGTTAGGGTTTGGGGGGCGGAGGAAGACGGAGAGGGATGGGACGGGGGAGAGGAGATGACGAGATGTTCCCGGGAAGAGATTGTAGCTCTGTTGAAGCAACTTCTGGATCAATGTTCTTGGAGCAGCAGCTGACTTCAACATAGGATCTCGTACCTTCTGGATTAATGTTCTTGGAGCAGCAGCTGACTTATTCCTTCTGATCCAAGGTACTCAAAGCTATCCAGAGAGACCACTCCATCTGCACCGCGGAGACGGGGTGCACGGCGTGAGCACGCCTGATCGTGTCACGGCTCGCCTCCGATAACCCAATGTATGTGTTTCAGTGGTTCTAACAAATAACTTTATTGAACTGCATTGAAAAATCAAGTATGCAGTAATTTTATTGATCATGCATGCTAATTATTTCTCCCAGGGCATCTGTTTGATTATAACTGTGCCTTTTTTTTCATAATATAATTTGTATTTCATATTATACCAGCAATCACAAAGCTCTACCAAAAAAAACATTTATACATACAGCATACATAGTTCAATTTCAGAAAGTAGAGGTTTCTGTAAGTAAATTGAGAATTGTATCATATCATGCCAATTAATCCAAATGCAAAAAGTTCCAAGAAAATGCAAAAGATGACCATGCCCAAATTAATGAAAAATACCATCAGATGTTTAGAGGTGAGCACAACATCAGATGTCAGGTTATTTGAGTGTTCTCAGATGTCGGGTTGCCAAACGGCCCTCCTCGCCACGGGGGACGAATAATAGACTACTTTGTGGCAACCTTACCTTAGTTACAATTTTCCTACTTGACAGTTAAAGCCAATCAATTGTATACTCTACATGCACATAACAGACAATCACAAATAAGCTTACTGGACAGAAAGGCTAACTTGCTGGACTGCTTAGAGATTATTCAGAATGGACCGAATAGTTGACAGCAGCATATAAGACACTGAACAATTACTATACTGTTCAAAGCAATGCCAATATCAGTCAGCAATATCAGTCGGCAAGAGCAACTTAATATACTAAATAGTAAGCAATGCTAAGCTATACTAAACAGAGCAAAGACACTGAACAATTACAAGCTATACTGTCAAGATTTGTTGCCACAAATAGCCTATTGCAGTCCCTAAATCATCATTGAACACTTAGCCCACATGCAAGGTCCCCAAGCCAAAAGAATTGACTGGCCCCTTTGCATTCACACAGAAGTAATCAAACTGGCAGTAAGTTGACTTACTTTCTCCAACGAATCAGCACAAATACCAGTAAACCTGGAACAGCCACAAAACCAGTGCAGTTTAAATAGCAAAACCTGAGGAGGTGAATTACATTCAATGAAATCAGTAAGTTCAGAGATATGAGAATATGAACAGATTATTGATCAGTCATATGAAGGGATAGTGCATACAGGGAGATCATTTTGAATGAAAGCTTCCTAAATTAAAGAAGCATCACATAAGTAACCTATGTCTGAAAGAATCCGAAGGCATGTATTCTAAATAACCTAGGCTATATACAGAATACAGATGAGTTGCACACACACTCAAGACCACTACAGAGTCTGTCATTGAAGAACTGAACAAAATGAATTATCTACTTCATTGTTCTAATGGTTAACTACTGCAAAATCTAGCCTAAATCAAAACAATCGCAAAATCTAAATTAGAAGTAGATAATTCTTGTTCTGTTTCTGTCATTCTTATCACATGAGTAAAGAAACTGAGCCATTGCTACCATCTTCTACCACGGTTCTAATAACGCAGAATAAGCTTTGCATCCAGAAAAACTTGCAAACATTACCTCAATCCAATCCAAACCTGTAATCGAGAAGTTGACAAGCCCTGCAATGGAAAGGGAAAACAACCAATCAGCTAAAAGAATCATGTCAAGCATAGGCATAGCATACAAAGTATTGATCATAACCAATAAAAAAGGGAAAACAACCATTTTCACAATGCAATCAAAACAATACTACTGGGATCTATCACACTGAGACAACTAATACAGAATCTGGGTTTTGATTTCTTGGCATTGGTTGGGCACACTGAGACAACTAATACAGTATCTTATTTCCTTTCGTACAAGGAAATCAAGTGGTAAAGAAGTATTAACAGGATAGTAGTAACTTACAATTTCCAATTTACAAACAGAACCAATGATTGCATCCGACTTGAATGAAAATCTCTAAGCAAGGACAGAGTTACAAAAGTGTGAATTCCCAACTAAAAGTGTGAATTGCCAATTATCTAAAATCACATGCATATGAAACACAACTATAAAAGAAGCCATGTGTATATATGTATGTTTCTCTCAATCTAAGCCTGGATATACTTCTTGACCAGGATAGAACTTAAATATACTTCTTGATTCTTTAATTAGAACCTAACCAACACTTTAATTGGAACCTAAACAAACTACTGGTACACCTACACACTCACTGGACCAGGATTTTGTGAGGTATGCACATACCCTACATATGATCGATTCGCAATCTAACAAAAGCTTCAAGGATTTCTTATGAATAGATTTCTTATTGGAGTTGGGTCTCTTCTATTTCAGCTGAGAAATAGTTGTTTGAAGATTTTACAGAACCGATGAGATAAAACCGATGAACAAAGCTAAGCAACAAAGAGAGAGGAAGACAGATGCCTCACAGGACTGTCGTGCTCGGCCACTCACTGCCCATTGGGACAATCGTGACCGATTTAACTCCTCGTGCTCACCACTTGATCAGAAGTCTGAGTCCTCCGGATCTCGGCGCCATCCTACCCACACACAGAACATATCCACACATCAACACACACACATCACAGATCGGGCAATGGAGGTGGAGTTTGAGAAGGAGGATCTCACCGTGGGCCTTGAGGATGCGGAGGTGACGCTCTTGACGAGGGGATGCCGTGGCCGGTAAACCCATCACTCGGAAGTCAATAAAAGGGAAGAGGGCGGAGGAGATCGCATCTGGGGCGAAAAAGATTGCGTTGGGTGCAGGGCGGAGGAGATTGCGTTAGATGCTGGCGGAGGAGATTGCGTCGCTGCTTGAGCGGGCGGCGGCGGAGATCGCTTGGTGGGGGCGAGAGGAGAGGGCGCGGGATCGACGGCTGGATGGGGGCTGCGCGAGAGAGGGCGAGGAAGGAGATTAGGCGAGGGGATCGCATTAGCGAAGCGGATCGCGTGGCCGCGGAGTGGGCGGCGGCGCCAAGATGCGGATGGGCGCCAGCGAGGAGAGGGCGAGGAAGGAGATTGGGCGAGGGATCGCATTGGGAGAGCGGATCGCGTCGGGCTGCGGAGTGGGGGCGGCGGAGATCGCGGAGGGCGGATGGGCGCCACAGAGTCGGCGTGGGTTGGGGCGGCACGTGGAGTTAGAGCATCTCCAGTGAGCCCTAAACCAGCCCCTAAACCTTAAAATAGGGAGTTTAGTAAAAATACAGATCGGCAAAGAGGCCCCTAATCCAGCCCTAAAATTAGGAGGCCTCTAAATTTGCCTCCTCACCCCAATTCGAGGAGCCCCTAAACCACTCCTAAACCTTAAAATAGGAGTTAAGTGAAGGATGGCTTGCATTAGTTCGCTAATTTGGCGTGTCTTTCTTTGGATGAGTTGCAACTATTGCATCTGCATCTCTTCTTTGAAAATTTTAAAAATTTTAAATATCATGTTTTGAAAATTTTAAATTTAAATTTTAAATATCATGTTTTAAATTGTAAATGTTAATATGCTTATGTTTTATGTATTACAAATATTTTTGATTGAATTTTAGTGGTGTCAAATGAAGATTATACATAGTGGATATGTCAAAATAAGAGAAAAAGTAAAATAGAATTTGAGATTTAGGGGTGTTCTTTGGACTTGTGCTCAAAAAGCAGGCCCCAAAAATAGAGAGTCCCTAAATCCAAAATAGGGACTCTGTTTAGGGGCCCTTGTTGGAGATGCTCTTAGAGTCAGCAACCACAGGCGGAGCCGAAGTCTGTGAAGCTCTGTGAAGCGGGGCCCGCGGAAGTGAGAAGGAGGCTGGCAAGTGGGGCCCGCCAAGAAGAACGTTGTAGGGTCGAGGATGCGCCTAGAGGGGGGGTGAATAGGCGTTTTACGAAATTTATCGCTTACTAAAATCGATCGCTCTAATCAACCCCTATGTCAAAACCTAATCAATTATATATGCGGAAGCGATAAATAGGTTTTGACAATTAAAGCCTAAATCAACTAGGCTCACTAGTGCACTAACTAAATTATGTCTCTAAACTAGAATTGCTAAATTGATAAAACAATTAATACTAAGCAATTCTACAATCAAGCAATTGATTAATATGCAAAACGTAAATACTTGAATGTAAAGAGACAAGAGACAAACGATGTTTTTCCGTGGTGTTCGGAGACTTGCTTGGTCTCCCTAGTCCACGCTGAGGCAAGCCCACACTTGGACCGGCTCCCGCCGAGCACCGCCTCTTTCCACTAGTCGTGGTTTTTCACGCTTGCCGTAGGCTCAACCGAACCTTCACAAACTTGCGGGCTTCTCACAACCTTGAGAGCTCCGCGCCGACGCCCACGCTGTCTAGGAGTCGGCAACCTCCAAGAGTAATAAGCCGCTCCTTCGCTTGAACCTCACCGGGCACAACAAATGCGCTCTCGGTGATCACCAAGTGCAACACATGCACAAGGCCTCACTCAAGTGCAACACATGCACAAGAGGCTCTCAATCACTTTCTAATTGCAACACATGCAATTAGTCTCACTCTTAAGCTCAAGAGGCAAATGGAGAAGAGCAACACATGCACACAACTCCCACACACAAAGAACCACACCAAGAACACAAATTTAAGCCCCCAAGGGGTATATATAGCCCCATTAAGAAAACTAGCCGTTTGGGGGCGAAACAGGCAAAATCAATAAATGCGTACTATCAGCCCTAAGGGTCGGTAGTACCGCCCCGACCTCCAACGGTCAACAACGACCATATATCCCAGATTACTCAGCTCGAGGCGCGGTAGTACCGACTTTACTGATACTACCTTCCCATCGAAGCAGAGTGCCTTACCACCGAGCCAACAAAACACGCCAAGATGTTAAATAGCTACTGGGGCAATTTCCGAGAGTACCGCACTTATGGTACTACACCCTCAAGCCCTAGAGTACCAAACCAACACAAAACAACAATACAACCTTCGGAAAATATCTATCACAACCAATGGCCGGTAGTACCGCCGAACAGTACTACAGCCCCGCACATGCTTGATAGTGCTTACACACAGAGAAAATCCAGATTTCAACCTCCAAATCCATTTCTCCAAAAACCAAACTTGTTCTTTGAGCCACAAAGATGATCAACACATGATCATACACACGCAAAAACACATTTGCACCAACATAGCTCATGCTCAAAGAATTTCAACCAAATTGCAAAAACACATTTTGCAATCAACTCAAGAACTATTTGCAAAACGTATTAAGCAAATCAAGCTCGAGTTTATGAGATTAATCCCCTAGCCATGTGAAGGTCAACACAAGACCGGTCAACTTGCCAACACCGTTGCAAGCCCCACTCACATGCTCTCGAATTCTGACTCATAAACCTCGGTTTATTCGCACAATGAACTTGCAAATAACGCAATAAACACATTTTATGCTTGAGCACTACTCTTTGCAACTCATGCAAAAGTCTAGCTCTAAGCAATATTAAATCAAGATGCATGAACTCTCTAATTGCAACACATGCAATTCTCTAGTTCCATGCAACACCAAAACTAAACTTCAACTAAAACCAAATCACACGTATGAGCTCTTTACTCGCAACACATGCAAGCCTCTAGCTCCATACAAACACACAAATACCAAATCAACCATATGTGCTCTCTACTCACAACACATGCGAGCCTCTAGCACATACACAACCATAAACACCAAAACCAAGCTTGAGCTCTCTCCTTTTACAACACATGCAAAACTTAGCTCCAAGCAAACACACGGTTTTAAGAAAAATTGTTTTGCGAAACCAAAACATGAAGCTTCAACTAATGCAACACATGCAAAAGCCAACTTCACGCAAAAGCCAACGCACCAGCTTATCACTTCTTGCAACACATGCAAATCAAAGCATAATGCGAAAAGCAAAAGAAACCAAGCATAAGTTTAACCCATTCGCAACACATGCCAAATGGTTAACCAAATGCAAAAACCAAATCCAAATGGTTTGAGCTCGAGTGAATGCGGAATGAGATCACCAACACATGATGAAGCTCAAGCAAAGGGAACGACCCCTCTTAGTAGCACGGCGATAAAACCTTAGACTCAAAGACTACAAAGTCCTTAGCCTATCTAGATATACCTTCGCCGCCGCGCACAAGCAATCCCCTTTGGGGTCTTTATGATCATCGCTTTGATACTCCCCCGGGATCATCACTCGACTCCTCTTTATCTTTGGGATCCACTCTTGACGCCCATCAACTCATGATGCCGTCCTTGTCCCGTTCTCATCATCTCATCAATCTTTGGACCTAACTTAATCACAACTCATACAAATAGTTAGTCTAAGATGCATGGTTGTCTCAATTATCTCTTGCACTCCATTAACACATAATGGATGCCTTTAGATCAATTGAGCACAACCTAAATCAATTAAAATGATTTAATTGTGTCTTAAGTACAATAATGCAACTCATGCTTTATTATACTTAAGAACTATTCATTTATCCTCAATTAATCACAAAACACCATCAACACATGATGAAGTGTTCTTTAATGATTAACAAGACAAATGAACTCAATTTAACTTATCATTTAAATTGATATGAGTATATATTAACTACACAAGTTTTCATATACTCATGTTGATGAAAAGTAATGATCCATTATATGTAAACTATATGGAAATGATCATTACTCTAAATCATCAACTATAGAATACACCCCACATGTATATGTGCATAAGTATGATTGACTTGGATATAATATGCACATATTCAATTTGATTGTATTGGAGCATATCCTATATTTCCACGAGTATACTTATAACTAGGCAATTCAAACATATACTCAAGGATTTAGTTTCTTTGTCTTGATCCTTATATGTGTCAATAACGAATTGATCAATACAAAGAGACTTTCAAGTTAAACTACAAATTCCCCCTAAATATGTGCATCCATATAATATATGGATTGGGAAACATGATGCACATTTTGTGGTAAATGTAACGGGGACATTCATACTTTAACTTGAATCCAAAGTATGTAATTAATACTATAATGAATATGCATACATACCTCGGGTTTTTCATTTTTCAATGCGATGAGACTAAACAAAGATATTCTAAACAAATATGTTAGTCTCGATATAAGATTGTCATTAATAACACTATCGCATTAGGGGATAAACTCAATATTGGATTTGTCATTAACACAAGATTAGATTTGTCATTAACACCAAAACCATAACTAATGAAGGTTGAACTTACAAACGTACCATCCACCAAGTCCTGCTTTATAATAGTAGAGATGTATGGGAAGAAATCGTCCTCCGCGGGAATAGGAACGGGAAAAATTATTCCACCGTCGGGGATGGCGGGGACGGGGATGGGAAATTTTTTTCCTCGCGGGGACCCGGTTGGGAATCCGAATTTAGTTTAGTCTAATTTAGCTGTTAGATTGCAAATATATTCTCTAGCCCATCATATTCACATTTTCATAAAGGGACAATATAATCTTTAATGAATGTATGCATTCTTTTTTTCCTTGTCTGTTGATATGATTTGAGTTAAAATGGTTATAAGAGCTCTTCTCTTGTGTAAAATTTTCGCAGGTTAGGTCCCCGATGGGACCCCGATACCCGAACGGGGATGGGGACGGAAGGATTTTCTCCCTTGAGACGGGGAATGGAGACAGAGACGAGAAAAATTTTAGGTCGTGAGGACAGGGACGGAGAGACATTCCCCGGCGGGGAATGCCCCCGTTGCCACCCCTACTTGACATACTGATGCCTGATACAGCGACAATACTGCGCAATCTTTTACTAGATCGAACAAACAGCAGTCTAAGCGCAGGCCGTATTAGCTGAGCTTTGCTACTCTGCAGCCGGCTTGGCCTCTTGAAACCAGTTCATTCATATGGGGAATTCTTTGTTGCGTTGCCTATGCGATCGCAGTTTTGGAACATTGGATTTGGGCCGGAACTTTACAGGATTGGATTCCCATATAAAACGTGGGAATGGGCTTAAAAATTCCTACAAGATTCTTTCATTTCCTCCATTTTTTTTGGAGGTTTCTAAACATCATCATGTCAAGAATTTCTATGAAAAGTCCAATGCACAATCTCTCTCTCCCCCCTGTTCTGTCTTCCAAGAACACTTCTCTTTAAAATCTCCTGCATTTTTTTTCTCGGTGGAGTATCCAAATTTCACTGGTTTTGACATTCAGTTCCTATGTTTTTCCTATTACTACATTATTTATTCCGAATGTTCCCTTATATATACTCGATACAAACTGTTCCTTGTTCCGGAAAATAAAGGGCACGGAATTAAAGTGACACACTCGTACAAGCTTAGGAGTTAAATAAGCATCTCTCAAAATCCATGTAATAAAATGATACACCTTTATACGAGACTTAGGGTCTGTTTGGGAGAACTCCACTCCAAAAAAATCAGCTCCACTCCACTAGCTCCACCATAGAGTTGAAGTAGGGAAGAGAGGCGTTTGACTTGCAAATTAGATCCAGCTTCAAGAATAGATGATTTTGGTGTGGATACCCATTTATGTCCTTGGATGTTGAACTAGTAGCAAAGGTGGGTAATTACCTAGAAACTTCCTCATGTGTGTAACCAGTGGCAAAGGTGGGTAATTACTTAGAAACTTCACGAGTGGTTATGAAACAGTGTTTCTTGGAGTGCCCTTTGAGGAGCTCCACAAAAACCATGGAGTAGATTCGTATTTTTCCTGGAGCCGAATTTCTATGGAGTTAGGGTGTTTGGCTACGCGAATTTAGAGTGGAGCTGAAAATTGAGGAGCAGAACTCTCCCAAACACCCCCTTAAGGACATGTGGTGTACTGCTGTGCTTTACTTATTTTTTTAGAGAAATACGATGCACTTTCCTTGTGACAAAAAAATAGAAAAACCTCGCAAAAACTAGCCACATATGATATCCCAAATTTCCTTCAACGCAACTCAAGCCCAACCATAGGGATGGCAACGGGTCCGGGTACCTCCGGGTCCAACCTCCGTGGACCCGGACCGAGACCAAATTTGACCGGACCGACCAAGTCACCACGGTCCAAACTTGATCCGGACCGGACCGACGTGTACCGGACCAACAGGTACCTGCAGACCGTTTGGAATCATACATACCGTCTTGCGTCATGCGCGCAAACGTGAGGATTTAACGTGGGAACGCCGGTTTGGCTGTGGCGTCGGTGTGATCGGACCGCCGTCAGGAACGAGGAGTTCGCGTGCGAATGGATGGATGAGACAGTCCTTTTCGGTATGGGAGGACTTCAAGCATGCTACGAGCCTACTAATCGCTCTTCGGCGTGTGGGGCTTCTTTGATGGATGAGTTGAGGACTTGAAGCATGCTACGATCACATCACTCTTGGCGTCCTTTTTCCTTGAGACACGCTACAAGGCTAAACCGAGCCTCTGACTTGCTACGAGTAGACTTTTTCTCTTGGATGGATGCAGCAGACTTGCCCTCAACTTTATTAACGGGTCCGGTCCAGGTACCCACGGTCCAAATGAGACCCGGACCGGACCCAAACCTGCATCTTGACCAAATAATATACCCATGGGTTTAAATTTGGACCCAGACCCGGACCCATCGGGTCGGGTACCCGCGGGTACCCGGACCCATGGGTATTTTTGCCATCCCTACCCAACCACCGCTGCTATGTCAACCACTGACCACCGGGCCCCAGTGCTCAGTGTCACATCGTCCCCTCCCTTCCATCTTCAAAAGCCCCCGACCATTTCGAACCCAAACCCCTCGACCGCTTCGCTTCTCCCCGAAACCCCACTCCACTCCAGTTCAAACCTAGGGTTAGGGTTTCAGCCCCACTCGCTCCGATTCGAACGAATCCTCCTCCCCCGCGCGCTTGCCATGGCCGCCGGCTCCGTCGTGGTGGACTTCCCCTCTATGGGCGCGGCCTGCTGCTTCCCCAGCCTTGAGTCCCTCCTCCGCGACTCCGCCTCCCGCTTCCTCGCCGCTGTGTCCGCCGCTCCCGATCCGGACCTCACCAACTTCCGCTCCCTCTTCTCCCGCGTCCTCAACAACTACCCGGACCCGCCCCTCGAGGCCGTCTGGTTCTTCTCCGCGCTATCCTTCCACGACGCCCCCGACGACCTCCGCTCCCTCCTCCACCTCCTATCCGCCTTCACCGCCTCATCCCCCGCCCCCGCCAAGCCGCTCGCGCTCCTTGCCCCCGTCGTCTCCGAGCTCTTCCACTCCGCCAAGCCCCGCAGGGAGACGGAGGCCCTCGTCGAGGCCGTCCTCAGCTACATCAGCATCTGCAGCAGCCACCCCGCCTCCGCCTTCAGCGGTGGGGTTGACGCCGACGCCGACGCCGGGCGGCTGCTGCCGGGGTTCGCGGAGCTGGTCAAGGTGTGGAGCGTGCGCCACTCGAGAGACCGGTGCCCGTTCCAGGTGCTGTTCCCGCTGGTCGGGAAGGAGGCCCGGCAGGAGCTCATGAAGGAGGGTTGCGGCGTCGCCTATCTAGCCGGGGTAGTGGTAGCGGAGGCGTTCCTGCTCAGGCTCTGCCTCAAGGTGCAGGGTTCCTCAGGGGTGCCGCGCACGGAGCTGCAGAAGGAGCTCAGGATCTGGGCGGTCAGCTCCATCTCAGTCTTCCAGAACCAGCAATTCTTCGGTGAGGGGATGATGGCCATTTTCATATTGTTCCTCTTAGCTTCAGGTGTAGTGACTCGATTGCAATGACCGTTTTGCTTGCAGCGGTTCTGTTGAGCATGCTCGTGAACCCTCCGCTGCCTGTTTATTCACTATTGGTATGTGTTTCTTGACTCATAAGTGATTTGGGGATACAGTGGTTGTAGTGTATGCTTAGGCTAGCAACCTTGTAGTAGTATGCATCAGCTGCTTACTGCATCATAAACCTTTCTTAAAGTAATGTAGTATTTTCAGAGTATTTGTTGTAGTTGTATGGATCATAAGAAACCTAGGAGTAGCAATTGGCTTAATAGGAAATAAGAAATGGGAGTGCTGCACAGGCTTTATCATTAACTGTTGTGAGTTATTTAACACGAATTACCTTTGTGAGATAAGAACTCTGCAACTTGTTCCTTTGTACTTCATTTGTGCATGGACTCAGGGGTCTTTGTTAACTTGTGGAAACTAAAGAGGAGAACAGTTCTAGGACTATTGTGTTTCCCATTCTGGTGTTACTATGCCCTGTTTGCTGTCAATATATCCTCAAGGAGCATGACTTGGGATGGCATTGTATCTCACCTTTGCAAAATGGAAACAGGTTGAAGTCTGATCTGTGGATCTTCTTATGTCCTTTTATTTCAAATGATAATGACTATGTATGATTATGCTGTGTTGTGCAAAACTGGCATACTTCGGCTGTCTGACCAAATATTCTTTGTTATAGCATTTACTTATTTGGGAACTATGATGCAGGCCATCTTAGTTCCTTACTCATGAATTAAATTCACCAGCAGTAATGTTTCGTATATAATTTATCAAGACTAATAAAATATTGTATATAGTAATACTTTTGTTTCTATTGTGACCAGTTGACTATTTGTTAAAATTTCTTCCATTTTCTCTGGTAATGTCATTTAGAAAAAAAAAATGGACTAAGAGTTCTCCCCTCATGGATATGAGTTGTGATAATGACATTATTT
The DNA here is from genome assembly GCA_036346375.1 of Guadua angustifolia. Lineage (NCBI taxonomy): Eukaryota > Viridiplantae > Streptophyta > Magnoliopsida > Poales > Poaceae > Guadua > Guadua angustifolia. The sequence goes on from CM070501.1 coordinate 25,410,630, forward strand.
GGTTTCTTTTGTATTGATGTTGCATTTTGATTTATGGTGCATAACTCAAGAGTGCTGATGATGAAATCTTGGTGAGAGATATCCTTTATGATGCTCTGATCTTGGTGGATTATTCTTTCATTAACAAAGGAGTTGAAGTTGATCAAGCTGATAGTTCCCTTTTGCCTATTTTTGTGTCAAGATTGATTATCACTCATGACGCCATCAATGATGCCAGGTGATAAATAGTTAGTTTAACTAATTAGTTGACTCTGGAAATTTTCTTCTCATTCATTTCTTTCTGATAGGAGCAAAGGAGATCAAGGGAGAGCAATGTCGTTTATCAATGCCTTCTCGACTTCAAACATTCCCAGTTATCTCACTAAGTGGGCTGCTCGTCAAGCTGGCTTTAACCAACTCAGCAAACCAAGTGCTATTACGCCTCGAGTTCTTCTCAGTATGTACAGATATGACATGATCCCATCAATTTTCATTACAAAGTGCAGTCTCATTATCATGTTTTATAGTGATTACTAAAGATCGACATGTTTGCTTTGCGCAGAGTGGCTTGTAGACCTTGAAGATAAGGGGCTCAAAGTGTTTGGAGAGAACAGTTCTAGGATTAGCGACAGACTGATGTATGAGGAGGTCAATAATGGTTATCAGAGCGGAATGACTTATTCAGATGTTGACCTTTTCTTTATTGATAAGCAGAGTGGTGGGGAGGATATGGAAACAAAAGCTGGTGAGGATGAGGCTGTGGAGATGGAAACAGCAGATAATGCTTTTATGGCTGCTGCTCAGTCTATGAAGGTCATGACTAATGGCATACGGAAAAGGAAGGATTGTGGAAATGAGGATGCAGCAGTAGTGAAATTTTTGAAGTACAAGGTTGAAGATAGCTCAGTTAAGGATTACTTCTTGCCGGCAACTAATGGCATGAGCAGTGGTAGCGAGGTAGATAATCCGCAGTCGGACGATGAGATGGAAGAAGCTGATTGATGGATAGAAAAGAAATCACTCGCTAATGTTAAATTGGGGGAGTCGTTTCGGTGAGTTTATGGGACAACTGCCTTTCTGGAGTTGGGATGACTGCTGTTGTTTTCGGCTCCGCTTCCTAATGATGTCATATGCAGTACCTTGTTCAGTTCCTGCTCGATGATGATGAATGGAAGTAGGGTTCTAGGATAATAATCTGCGACACGTGGCCCAACTCCAGCCAGGCGGCTTACGGTTATAGTAGTAACTGCTAGCTAACTTGACTCAGGTGCATGATGCTACAAGCTATGTCATGTCCTTCGTTATATGCAATAGAGACTTCAAAATGTAGATCTGCTTTAAAGACTTCTATAATAGAAGAGTGCCTTTTCTGTTGTTCCACGGAACCAGCTTGAACTAATGATGTCTTAACCGTGGTCCAGTTTTTGTTACTTACCCATGAATATTTTGCGACTTCTGGTATACTTGTAGTTCAAAAATACTAGCAAAACGCTGAGAAGTTCGTGCTGAGCCGTGTGACATTGACATGTGCCTTGTGTGCCTGGAGTAGAGTTTTTGATGGTGATTCTGGTGAAGCATCGATGGTTTGCTGGGCACTGATAGCACGGGAGCTAGTTACCGTCCTACCGATGCAATTGATAGGCTAGTTACCGTCCTACCATCACTGAGCTTTTATCAGATAGAGGCGGCTTTCTGTTTTCCGCTTTACAATGGGCGTTTCTAGTTCACCAAGGTATGTTTCTTTAGTCAATAGGCGATGCGTTACTAAGAAAACGCCTTCTTCGCTGGTAGGCGTATTGCCGTCTTCTTCGCTGGTAGGCGTATTGCAATTCTCTGCGTACTCCTTTGCAGCCTTGCAGGCTTGCAGCTCATCCTTGCACGCTTGCAGGTTTCAGCAGGTGAGGCCAAATCCATGGCTTCCCTCCCTCTCCTCCCTCTCCTGCATGATCCACTCTCCCACCACCGCCCTCCTCCCTTATCTCCGGCCGCCCCCTCTCCACCACCGACGCGCCTCGCTGCGCACTCTTCTCCTACCCATGCCAATGCGCGCCTCCGCGCCGAAGCCCACGCAGAGGAGCTCCGGTCCTACGCCGCGGCGCTGCAGGACTGCGCCGCCGGACGTGCGCTCCGGCGCGGCCAGGCGCTCCACGCGCGCCTGCTCCGCTCCGCGCTGCAGCCGGACACGTTCCTATACGACTCCCTGCTTAACATGTACTGCAAGTGCGACCGCCTGGCGGACGCCCGGAAGGTGTTCGATGGGATGCCGCACAGGGACGTCGTCGCCTGGACCGCCATGATATCCGCTCAAACCGCGGCGGGGGATGTCAACGAGGCTCTGGATCTGTATGCTCAGATGAATCAAGGAGGAGTTGCACCTAACGGGTTTGCGCTCGCTGCAGTGCTCAAGGCCTGCTCGGTGGGTTCGCACTTGGAGTTTACGCATCAAGTGCATGCTCAGGTGCTAAAAGCGCAAGGTTTGCATGATCCGTATGTCGGTTCCTCTCTGGTTGAGGCTTACACGAGCTGTGGGGAGGTGGACATTGCTGAGAGAGCATTGTTGGGCTTGCCGGAACGAAGTGATGTTTCATGGAATGCTCTGCTCAATGGGTATGCTCGGGATGGTGACTACAGAAGGGTCATGTTGGGTTTCAAGAAACTGGTGGAATCCGGTGATGAGATAAGCAAGTATACTTTACCTACTGTTCTTAAGTGTTGCAGGGAACTCGGTCTTGCAATATCTGGTCAAGCTGTTCATGCTTTGGTGATCAAGAGAGGGCTGGAAACTGACAGTGTATTGAGCAGTTGCCTTATTGAAATGTACTCAAGGTGTCTATCTGCTGAAGATGCGTATGAAGTCTTTGCCAGGATAGATGAACCTGATGTGGTGCATTGCAGCGCGATGATCTCATGTTTCGATCGACATGATATGGCTTGGGAAGCTTTTGATCTTTTCATACAGATGGCAGACATGGGAGTCAAACCAAACCAATATACATTTGTTGGCATTTCTGTTGTTGCATCAAAAACTGGTGATGTGGACCTTTGTCACAGCGTTCATGCACAGATTGTGAAAAGTGGATTTGCTATGCTAAAAGGAGTGGGTGATGCTGTTCTAAATATGTATGTGAAGGTTGGTGCTGTTCAAGATGCAACGACCGCTTTTGATCTTATGTGTGATCCTGACACATTTTCTTGGAACACACTTCTCTCTGGATTTTATAGTGGAAGCAATTGTGATCAAGGTTTGAGGATTTTCAAGCAGATGATTTGTGAAGGATTTTTATCCAACAAATATACTTATGTAGGAGTTTTGAGATGTTGCACTAGCTTGATGGACTTGAGGTATGGTTCTCAGGTTCATGCATGTGTTCTGAAAAGTGGGTTGCAAAGAGATACTGATGTTTCAAGAATGCTTGTTGACATGTATGCACAATCCGGGTGCTTTACAAGTGCACGTTTGGTATTTGATCGACTGAAAGAAAGAGATGTTTTCTCATGGACAGTGATTATGTCAGGGTATGCTAAAACTGATGAAGGTGAGAAGGTGATAGATTGCTTCCGCTCAATGTTGCAAGAAAACAAAAGGCCTAATGATGTCACACTAGCAATCTCTTTGAGTGTTTGCTCTGATTTGGCATCCTTAGGTACTGGGCTCCAGCTGCATTCATGGACCATCAAATCAGGCTGGAACAATTCAGTTGTTTCCAGTGCTCTAGTTGACATGTATGTGAAGTGCGGGAACATAACAGATGCTGATATGCTATTCTATGAATCAGAAACACGTGATCAAATTGCATGGAATACGATCATATGTGGTTATTCTCACCATGGCCATGGATACAAGGCACTGGAGGCCTTCCAAGAGATGACAGGTGAGGGGAAGAGACCTGATGAGATCACATTTGTCGGTGTTCTCTCAGCGTGTAGCCATGCAGGATTACTTGATGAGGGAAGGAAGTACTTTAAATTGTTGAGTAGTGTGTATGGAATTACCCCCATAATGGAGCACTATGCTTGCATGGTTGACATTCTGGCGAAGGCTGGAAAACTAGCTGAGGCTGAAACTTTTATCAATCAGATGCCATTGACCCCAGATGCATCCATCTGGAAGATAATTCTAGGAGCTTGCAGGACACATGGAAACATTGAGATTGCTGAGAGAGCAGCAGAGAAATTGTTTGAGTTAGAGCCACATGATGTATCTTCTTGCATATTGTTGTCCAACATTTATGCGGATTTAAGAAGGTGGAGTGATGTTACTAGACTTAGGAATATGCTACTAGATCATGGAATAAAGAAGGAACCAGGGTGTAGCTGGATTGAAATCAATGGTCAGGTTCACGTATTTCTGTCGCAAGATGGATGTTAAAAATATTAGGATTTACTTGGTATGTTTCATGCCTTCTGTTCCTGCAATCTGAAATGCCACCTTGGGCTGTCTCCAATTCTCCATACAGGAAAGATCATACCAGAGGCTGGTTCCAGGTATATATGGCTAGTTCTGTGTGCTGATGTGAAGTGCTAAGGTAAATTCTAGTTATAAATATGATCACGACAGCATCAGATCTACATCACTCCGTTACATATTTGACTGTTTTATCTGATTTAAGCAGGTTAATACACTGACTGAACTATGCTGTTGGAAACTTGAATTTGCCTGAAGAGTTCTATCGATATATAGTTGCCCACTTAACTGGCAAGCAAGTCTTGATTCATATTTTCAGTGCCATCCTATCCTACAGTTTCTCAAGTGATATAGCGTACTGCAAATCCATATGCTAAGTCGTTGCATTTTTTTTTATTGCAGCACATTTCAGGATGAATGCAGACGAGGACTGTTCCTAGAGTAAGGCAATCTTGCCTATATTTGTGAGCTAAGTATTGGTTACTGATCAATGTGGCACACGGAGAGCATGATGGTGACCTACTTCAGTGGATACTGGATTGCTCATCTCACATTTGTATTCAAATTGAGATGCTTGTGCAGGTGGGGTGATCAACTTGTTGACCAGCTTAAGTAGGGTCCTTTCTAGTTCCTCGCTGCTATTCCATGGATGAACCTCAGCCTTGAGAAGCTGCGTGTGGCTGTTGATGAGATTCCACAGTGGGTAGTTCTCCTTTGGCATGACATAATCCCCTTCCCCTAGCTTGAGGGAGGGGCAGTAGTCTCCCTTCCCATCACCGATGTAGATGAAGTGCTTGTTCTTGGCATCGGCTGTCGTCTGAATCCTCTCAATTATCTTGCCCTGTACATGACATGGTAAGCAAAATTTAGTTCATGGTGTACCATGATGGGTTTTCATTGTTCACAATTTTACCACAAAGAAATTTTAATTATTGAACAACACATTATTATGTCTAAGATTTAGATTGCAAAACGCATCATTATCTTCCTTCCAGTAATCTGTAATGTTTCTTTTGGACTGATCTTACTGTTTCTTTTGTCTCTATCAGCCACGTGCAGTGAGTGAAGCACTGAATCTTGTCTTAAAAAAGTAAGCCGATCTGGCATCGTATTGTCCATACCTTGCACATATTCTCAGGGCAGAGGCTGCATCCATGGGGCGAGCTCGTGGAATCATGGAACGGCGAGATCCTCAGCCTGCCATCCTCGTCGACACGCGCGGGGTTCGTGTTGATCTCGGAGAAGCAGCCGAGGACACCGTGGTGCTCCAGGACGGTCTCGATGAAGAAGGCGTTGGCGTCGCTCACCACCCTCAAATCACACCTGCAATGTATAGTCGTATACCATCACCAAAGATGCAAGCCATCAGAGCTCCGATTACTATGCAGGATGCCAAGGAAACCCATCGTCGTGATGCACCGATGGATGCGTACCCTAGCGCCGACGCCGTCCTGATGGCGGAGAGGACGTGCGCGTCGAGCGGCGCGCTCTTGAGGCACTCGCGGATGTCGTCGGCCGACCTACCCTGCGCGTGCAGCTCCCCCATCATCCTGTCCTGGAGGAAGCCATCACCACAAGGTTGGCCTAGTCACCTGGATGCACGTGTGTGCAGTGCAGGGCAGGGCAAGATGCAAGAGCATATGGCGTACCATGAGGGAATTCCAGCGCATGGTCGGGCGCAGGCGGTTGAAGGCGTCGGCGGCGCCGAGCTTGGTGATGACCCAGTCGTCGCTGTCCCACTCGATGATGGTCTTGTCGAAGTCGAACACCACCACCACCACGGCGGCAGAGGCCTGGTCGGCGGCCATCGGCGGGCGGTGGCTGCCTGGGCCTAGCTGGCTGAGGAAGAGACGATGGTGGCGTCTGACTCCGAGTCTCCGGTGCCGGTGCGGTTGCTTTGTTCCTTTCTGGTGGCGTCCGTGTCTGCTTATATAGCCAGCCGTGTGGCGACTGGCGATCGACTTTATACCTAATTAAAGGTGAAACGTAAACCATCACTGCATCTACAATACTAGAAACTGTCTGGTGGTTATATATTCTTTTATATTATCTACAAACAAAACCAAAGATAACTCTTAGAATAGACGTTATCTTAAGCTTGCGTATGTAAGATGCTACAATCTTTAATTATGGAATTAAAAAATATTTATTATAGACAAAAACTCATACAATAGTGATTTATGCTCTTTATATAATGGTTTACCATAAGTAAAGGTGAGACGTAATCCACTAGACCACTAGTCTCCGTTTTTACCATTAGCAGAGCTGGCTGATAGAATTTACATGCTTGTGACGATCCTTTTTCTCGTCACATTTGAATGATTTGGAAGCCTTCCAGGTGTAACAAGCTACTACTGTGCTGGTTGCTTGACCAAATTGGGAGCAACCTCCTGATCTACCCATCTCTCTTCCACATCGAGATCTCTTCAGTGCCCTCTAAATATTACTCTCACGCAGCGTCCGATGCTCACATGCGTGAAAACTACTTAAAACCAACGCTACCACGGGATCTTATCGATTGCCAACCACGACCAGCTCTACGGTTCACACTATGCATGTTCGACGAGAAGTAAAATCGCCATCCTTTCCGGGACACGGCGGGCATCGAAAGTTGCAAATTTTCATGGATGGAATGCAACGGTGCGGTTTGGAATGCATGAATTCCAAAGGATATCTTTTGTAGGATTGCTACGAAATTCCTTCATTCTCAAATAGTTCAAAGGGTTTCGTTACGCCTGCCAGCCCAAGTAGCCAATGTGAGGTCCCAGTAGATAAAAGGATAATTTCGCGTGCAATACTAAGGTCCTGCTTATTTAGGTTTAGGTTTAGGTTTTTTGGCTTATAGTTTAAAGCCAGTTTTTTTGGCTTAAATAGCTTAAAAGCTAATGGCTTTTGTACGTGATAGAGGTGGGCAATTTTATCTAATTTTAGTATTATTAGTCTAAAATCAACCATTAATAAGTCAAAAAAATCTCTCTCCAATGGCTTTTGGTTTTTAGTTATATAGAGGTTTATAGCTTTTGAAAAGCCCAGATAAAAAACTCATCGTTTGCTTAGGCTTTAGCTTTTTAGCTTTTTAAGCCGATGAAAAAGCCCAAATAAACAGGGCCTAAGGGTCTGTCTAGACATCAGGCTTCAATTTGTTTTTCGATTCATTAAGTGGAGTAGACAAGCTTAAAACTTAATTATAAGTTAAATTTACAGAAACTAGAATAAAGCACCCAACAATCAATTACAACCACAAGCAAACAAGGGCCTCAATCATTTGCCAGTGCTCTTCTCCGATGACCTACATATGAGAAATTGGATTAAACACAGTTTGCACTGTCTGATAGGAATTCTCGAAAATTCTCAATTTCCTTTCTTCTCATATGTTCCAAAAGATGTAGATTAGGAACCATCCACTTTGATTTCTTTGTTGTTTAGGTATAATATTGCAGATGGATTGCCACTATTGAGTAGAGGCCAATCCATTCGTGGCAGCCTGTGGGATGGAAGGACGCATGTTTAGCCAGAGGAACAACTTCATCCAAATTTATTTTGCGAAAGGGCAATGAAGCAGTAGATGGGTGGCTGATTCGGATCATATCCGCATAAAGGAACAAAAAATATGCTCTGAGCACCGATTTATCCGCTGTTAGGATCTCATCTTTAGATAAAAAGCTGGGTGGCTTCAATTTGTGAGAACCAAATACCTCGCTCACTGTCTTCAGTGAATATCTGACGCGTGATAGCACAGCAAGATTCAGTGTTCTACTCTCTCACAAGAAAAAGAGGTTACGCCAGTTTGCGGAAGGCCCTGTGTTGCCTGGAGTGGAAATCACCGTCATCTCAGATTACAACAAGCTCGCTAGTGCATACCGCAAGTCGGTAACCGATCTTGATTTTGCTTTCGCAAATCTGCATCTTCAGAGAAGTTGGGCCAACCACCCAAGATCCTGGAATTTTGGAGAAGTGCAAGTTGATTGGCAAAGTGACATGTTTGGTTGCGAAGCAGTCTCTTGAAGTTTTGGTTCACAAGAATAATGGGGATGGATCAATAGATCTCGATAGCTTCTCTTTATTGCTACCTGTGATATATTCTTATTCATGGCTTATAGCATATATAGCGTAGCACTATCCTGATCCCTTCTTGTCTTGTTAATATTGTGGCCGGCTTCGTGTCACAATATTATCTTTGGAGGAATAATGTTGTAACAACTTGTTTGGAATGTCGGTGTAGGTCAGGCTAGGAAGAACCGGCGTAGGTCAGGCTAGGAAGAACAAAAGGTATGCATGCATATATATATTATTACTTATAACTAATAACTAATCTATTAAAGCCGGTGGAATCGGCGAGCTCTCAGCTAGACCACGTCAACCGTTTTTCCAGCGCCGCTCATCCCTTGCGTGCATACGATCCGACCGTCGCTCCGTCCTCTTCTTGCGAGCGCAGCTTCGGACGCATCGCTGTGTTTCGGTGCGTCTCCGCTCCCGCGTTTTATTTTCCCAGACGCGTCCGTCTTCGCAAGGCTTCCTGTCTGTGGCGCCTCGGTCGTGCCTCCAGTTCTTGCGAGGTTTGGCCCTGAGTCTTTTTCGACGGTGTCGCCCTCCATTCCTTTCCTCGCGCTTCCCCTTCCGTCGATGCTGTGTTTGCTTCGTCGATTCAGCTTGCGGATGGAACTTCGCGGTGAGCGTTTCGGCCATTCCTTCTCTTCTTTCTCGGCGCCGTTACTTTCTTCTTCGATCTTTACAGCGCAGAGCGGTCGGCTTTTGCCATTGCGTTTCCTTCGTTGGTACAGGCTGCGGATCTATCTTTTAGAGCAGGAAGGATTGGGACGCGTGGCTTTTTTTCCCTCGCTTCCGCCCACTCGCGCCTCTCCTCGTGAGCTCACGCTTTTTCTCGCCTCTTTGCCCGCGCAAGCGACGGCAGCCTTCCACCGTGCCTCCTTATACCACAAAACCCCGGCATCTCTTCTCCCTCTTTGCCCAACCCTGTGTGCCGTCGCCGCTTGCCCCTTCTCCTCGCAGCCGCATTCGACTTCGACGGCGATTGGGACGGCGACAACCTTGAATCTCTTGTTTCTCTGGTACGATTCCTTCTCTATTTTTGCTGCACGACTCCACCTCTATCAGGCTGATGCGTGTTTTTTTTGTTGATTTTTCCTGACTTTTTGCCTGCTTTCTGTTTGTGAGATGTAGTTCATCGATTTACTCAGTTTGGTTTTCTTCTTTGTCGGTATGGTGTGCGATATGTGATTATGCCTCTTTAGCTTCTAATTTCTTCGAATTTTTGGTGTTCTAGGGTTTGTGCTTCTTGTAAGAGGTCGGAGCTTTCACACCTTAACTACTTTTTGGAGATTGATACTTTGAACTACCTATGACGCTACATATTGTCTTTGAGATTTTTAATGAGGAGAGCTATTTTGGGTTGATATTTTTGCTGCGATTCAAAGATGAAAAAGACATGTGATTTTTTACCCCTGTTAGTGATTTTGGTGTGTTTTCTTGTGGTTTCCATTGTGTCACGAAAATCTTTTTTAGTTGTCTTCATACCTCTGCTTTGGTTGATACATCCGAATGTTGTATTTCAGAAACATCGGGATGAATAGGCGCCAGAGTTGGTCGGTTTACATCGAGAACCTCCTGTCGATATCGAGGAGAGGGAGGTGCAGACCTCTTCTACAAGGTTGGCGGCTCCATTCTATCGTATATCTTCTATTTATCTTGAAAACAAGGAAGCAAAGGCGCCAATGATGTTGGAAGAATCTGCGGTTTACAAACCGCTAATTCAGCTAATTTCGTGTTTTTAAGCATCAAGGCTAGCATTGGTGGTTGTGCTCCATTCACTTAAAAAAAATAGCTACATCCCTACGAAACCATTCACTTAAAAAAGGTGCACCCCTGTGAAAGGAAATATCACTCCAGTTTTGTATGGAGATCTGATATTGCAAGATTTTTCTTTGCAGTATAGAGTGATAGTTGAGATTAACTTAAAGATTCCTTCAAGGCCGTAAAGATTCCTCCAAGCCCGCATGGTTATGCTTTTGTTGAGGTAACTTACTTGGATATTATTATGTCCTTTAGATTTGTCTCCCCTCTTTGTTGATTACTACTAGAATGGTTGGAGGTTACGAACAAGTAATACTGATTCTTGATGCTTGAATTTTTAAGCTTGTTTGGCATTGTTGGTCAAATTTGTTTAGGGAGAAGCCCTTGGAAAAAGCAGAAAGGGTATTGTAGAACCCATACAGTCTACCGTCAACAAACATGGTACTGGTTTGGGTTGGAATCAAACCCGCTAAGATGTTTCTGATCTCTCAACTCCTTTGGTGATTTCAGTGCATGTTCTGTGGCCTCTGGAGGTAAATCTATATCACATAAAACAATGAGGAACATCATGCTTGTATTTTTTCATTAGTTTTTGCTCTCTCTCATATAGTTTAAAGATTAGCACTTTATAGTTTATACTTAAAAAATTGTATATTTAGTATAATTTGCCATCTGAGACATGGAAATGTACCGAACTATTTTCTCTATGTACAGTTTTAAAAGCGTATGTAATAGCTTGCTGAGTTTAGTGTCATTGATTCAGGTGTAACTTGTTTTTGGTGAACATGGTAATTCTGGTCCTTCTTGGACAACGTTGTATTTGCTACTGCAGGTAGTAAAGGTTTTGTTTCCTACTTATGTCTAATTTGTGCCATACTACATCTAGGAAGTTTGTTGTGTAGCTGAAATTGTCTAGATTAAAATCCTGCAGTAGGTTAATTGTTATTGAATTGATGGAAGGCCCATGTTATGAGAAAGAACACAATAGCAACTTTGTTAACAGAAGAACTGCAAACAAGCTGACTTGACTTCAATTTTGTCTGCTTTTGGGACCTTAGCATACTGCCGTAATTTTAGATTTGCTTACCTCACTATACAGGAAATTGTTTCAAAGGCAAGACCATGATGTTCTTGTGATTCTATCTTTCGGACAAGGACTTCTTTATGGACTTTACAAAGAGAATTAAAATTTAGTTTGATTTTATCATATTTTAATGTGCACCTCTGCGGCTCTTTCTTGTTGGATGTAGCCTACACCTAATTTCTATCTAGGGTATTCATTTTAGAATCCTCTAGCGAACTATTTTCTATGTGCAATTTTAAAAGCGTATATAATAGCTTGCCGAGTTTAGTGTCATTGATTCAGGTGTAACTTGTTCTTTGAAGAAATGATATAACTGACTTTTGGTCATCATGGTAATTCTGGCTCTTCTTGGAGAACGTTGTATTTGCTACTGCAGGTAGTAAAGGTTTTGCCTCCTACTTATGTCTAATTTGCGTTATACTGCATCTAAGAAGTTTGTTGTGTAGCTGAAATTGTCTGGATTAAAATCCTGCAGAAGGTTAATTGTTATTGAATTGATGGAAGGCCCATGTTATGAGAAAGAACACAGTAGCAGCTTTGTTAACAAAAGAACTGCAAAACAAGCTAACTTAACTTCAATTTTGTCTGGTTTTGGGACTTTAACATACTGTCGTAATTTTAGATTTGCTTAGCTCACTGTACAGAAAATTGTAGAATTGAAATTTAGTTTGATTTTGTCATATTTTAATGTGCACCTCTGCGTCTCTTTCTTGTTCGATGTAGCCTACACCTAATTTCTATCCAAGGTATCTTTCAATAGAAGGATTTTTGGGCGATTTGTTGTGGCATGGTGTTATCTGAAATTATATTCTGTAATGACAATTTTGGATCAGATTGTGTTCAACTCCTTGAGGTTGTCTGGAAGAATTGGATTAGGGCTCTGGGACTACAACTGTATTTCAAAGATGCAATTCAAGAGAGTTATTGATCCTTTTGAATGCCAAGTTCATAATTGGCAAATAGATTTGGGTTGGAAAGCAATATATCCAAGGGTTATATACTTATATTATCATTTAGCGATACATGCATGATTGGACAGCTTGATAAAGCCATGCCCGTATTCACTGCATTTGTCACATCATGTTGTGTGTGTATGGTCGCTTATTTATGTCTTTGGTTAAATTGCTATAATTTTTTGTACATTTTTTGAGTAATCTGTTCAGAAAATAACTTCAAAAGTTAGAAAGCAGTCTTTCTTATACATGTAACAAAATTACAACTTCAAAGAAAACTGCTCCCTTTTGTTAACGAGTGCAGAATTACAAGAACTCATTCATTGCCTTGACTTTTCTGTGATGGCTGATAGAATACTACTTTAATTGAATACAAACATTGCATGCAGAGATGACATGAAACGACATACACCATTGAGGTTGATACCATCATTACCATGTTACCTATCTAATCTCCTGCGCTTCTTGCTAGGTAAGGTTGTATGCTCATGCTGAGAGATATTCTCCTCTTCATAGTATGTAGCAATGTTGACAAACCTTTTGCAAGGGGGTAACATGATTCCCACGCGACTAACTCAAACTCCTCCTTTGGTAGAGCAGCAGAGCCAACTATCAGGTCCACATCTAACAGTGATGCCGATGTGGACCCTAGTAGTAAACTGGTGTTCTGCACTGGTGGCCAAACACTCATCACGTCTTAGATTTTCACTGACCACATTATCTATGATAGAATCTATGAATGATACAGAACAACCTTCTCTTATTTATATCTGTAACTTCTTCTTATCTAAATATATATACCTATAATTTCATAAAAATGTTGGAGCTGCTACTGGTTCATCTCAAGGAACACCGCCATCGCCCCAGGTAAATCGCTACAGGCCTGCACCTCTTATTAACCCCCCACAGTGTTAGTATTATTTCAGAACTGACTTCTATTGCTTACAGATATTATCTGCCACACAATCTTTGCTCAAGAGATCATTCAATATTACTGATCCAGATCTCACCGCTACCCAAGACCATACAGAGTTATGTTCCTCTTGATATTCATCTGCACACGCTTTCTATACTCATATCCGATAAAGTATTGAAACAATCTTCTTATTTGCATATACGATCTCAAGTATGACAGAAAACCACCGTTAAGACAAAACTATTTCAGACAAAACACCGACTCACGGTGAAACAGTAGACTCATAAAAGTTTTTCCCTTATTAGTTCCATTCTTATTTATTATCTTTCATTGCAACAAGATCCAAGTGTTCTCTACCCATCACAGCACCTAAGTTTTCAAGCTCGCCGATCCCATTTTGTCTTCATCGGCAACAAAGTCTATACTATATGTATTTCCCACTCACGGTTATATAAGTTCGTATCCAATTGCACAGAACTTAAATGATGTATATACCTATACATCTCATCTTTTGCCACATTTCGTCTTTATAATATCACCCACTAGTCATGTTATCCTTTTAGCTAACCGCACTCAATAATCACCGTCCTTTTGCTATCAATTTACTTTTTCTCAGATCGATTGCACCAATATAGTACCTATCTTGAATACTTAATCTACACTCTTACTTATCCATGTACTTGGTTACACTTTACCCATGTGTTTGATTATACTTCTTCGATTATCTCATGACCTGCTCGAACTAAGAAATTATATTACATCTCATGCTATATTTCGTATTTGAAACTCATATTTTCAATTTCGCCAGAAAACGTTTACTCAAAGACGCTTTTGAAACTCGCTTTGGTTCATTTTCCTTAGCCTAGACCAGAATTTCACGAAACTCTTTATTTCTTTCTCGATCTATTTACTCAGAAAATAATTAACGCTTATTTCATCCATATGTTTTGTTCTATTCTTCTCGCATCAACAAATCATACATCCGATCTCACCAAATCCTAGCATTCCATTCTTATGCGGTATTCTCGATAGTAAGAAATAGCGTTCGCTCCGTGATCATATGTTCCATTGTACTGTGCATTCCGTAAATCATGGTTCGCTTGAAACAGAACTAGAACTCTCCTTCGTTTGATTTTGCTTAGCCTGGACCAGGAATTTTGTAGAACTTTTTATTTGTTTCCCAATCTGTTGATTCTGCATGATAATCAAGATCGCTTCACATATATCTTTTGTTATGTTCTTCTACGTTGACAAATCGTCGATTTCATCTAACCAAATCTGACTACTTTATTCTTATACAGAGTATTCTTCAACAATCAGAAATGACGTTCCTTCTAAAGCATTTCTTTTTTACTACACATTCCATAACTGTTCATTTGCTGAGACGAAACTAACTCATTCCTATAACGCCAGGTTCTTCGCTCAACACCAAATTCTTCGCTCAGCTTATACCTACGTATGCACAAACACCACTGTCCTATATTCATATACGTGCGCAGCGTAGCGCGCAAAAACTATCTAGTATTAAAGATGGTGGGATTCCCAGCCGGAGAGCTGCATGCCCCACGTCACCAAGCTTGTGGAGAGGCCTTTCGGAAGTTTTGCAATTACGTTTAGGTCTTTCTATCATTTTTTTTTGTAAAAATACCCTTCAAAGATTTGAAATTGTATTTAGGTTCGTCCAGAAATTACAAAATATCTTTCAAGTTCCTCACCGGCTCTTTTGCAGGAGACTTCTCCAAAAATTTTGACAATACGTTTAGATCCTCCTACCACCTATTTTGCAAAAAAAAAAAAACTCGTGGTTATGTAAATCCGAGCAAGCTCCTTCTTGAGTCTTTTTGTAAAAAAAAACCTTATTGATTTGAGAGACTTGTGTGAGTGGCGGATCCAGGAAAAAATTATAGGTAGGGCAAGCTTGAAGTATATACATATCTGAGTATAAATTTGTTGGGCTATGCCCTACCTATAGGCTAAATTTATTGGGCTATGCAGTATATACACACCTTTATAAGAGATATCAGAATTATAGAGAGACAAAGACTTCAACCTGTTATATCTTGTTGGGTCCGTCCCTACTTGTGTCCAAACCCGGATCTTGTCCTTCAAAAAGAACTTGGAGTTTAAAAAACACGTGCGTACTCATCTAATGGCCCTAATCTTTCATGAGGATCAATGATCGTTGTTGCATCGCTGGCTCATGTCCATTAATTGTTGAGCCTTTTCATAGCTCTTGTGGTACTAGTTGCACGCGCACTTGCCAAAGGTGACGACAACTTGGCCGGCAAGAAAGAACGGTACGGTGATTGACAACTGCCATGCGATACACTGTTATACGGCTTCTCTATTTAGGTATAACATCCCAAAAAATAAAATAAAATAATAAATTAAAATTTAAATTGAATTATATTTATGTATGATTTTTCTGAATTTTTCTAGATTTTTCTTGATTTTTTCTCTAATGGAAAAATCTTTATAAGTAATAGATAAATAACAATAATAACATCTTATAACAATAAAATGCATCAAATTCTGGATAATCTCAATAAATCACTATAACCTCAATTAAAAATTTTAAAATATCATATCAAAGCATTTATGCATGAAATGAAAGCTAATTAATGATCCTTGACTAGCAATAGTAAACTTATCATATTTAAATAAAAACAATCCAACTTTATCTCGAGCAAAAATTTAAAATTATCTTATTTATATATAAATTAATCTAAAGTAAAAATATTAAAATAAATAACTTATTTTGATATATTTGAAAATTCAATTACGTAAAAGCTAAAAATCGGTAGTACAAATGTCGAATTATTATAAATTATGTACAAAATATATTGATTTGAAAATTTTAAAAGGTATAATATGATCAAGAGGAACTCTTATAAAAAGTTTCAAAAAGTTTTGAGAAGATTTAAAATCTCTGATAAATCAAAAACGGAAAACTGAAATTGTGTAGAGAGTCTTGTCAGAATTTTTATAAATTCTGTGTATAATATTTTTGCCTGAAATTTTTATAGTATGAATATAATTATCCAACCATCACACATAAAAACTATAAAAAATTTCCTGATGTGATAGGTAACCAATTCAGTGAATCTTATCTCGCTCAGCCTGCAATCGTTTCTTGATTTTGCTATGCCTCACCGCTTCTAGCTTTCTCTTCCATGTGGGTCCCGACTCCTGTGTAGGCCCACTCAGTAGCCTCCTCTTCTATTCATCTTCTTTCTCCAGCTACTGGTGCCCCGAGCCAAACCCGTGTGCACTGTGCTCGTGTCATCCGCTGTAGCGACACCAGCCTTTGTGTTTTGTGTCGCCCGTCTAACGCTGGCCTTGCCACCTCGCCGCCACGCAACCGCTCTCGTCGTGTTTCCCAGAGCCCTTCCCACCCTATTCCTTGTACAATCGTCGCAAGAACCAGGGGAGATTGCAATCGAGGCCAGGCTCATCCACTTCGTCCCTGTGATACCCTGGCCTGTTAATGTGAAGTCCCATGTGGCCCGTGTGGAGTGGTGGTGGGATTAGTCCCATATTGCTTGCACAAAGTGAGTTGTAGTAGTATATAATGTCTGTTGGGTCCAAACATAGTACCTTCGGGTTAATCCTTTTACACGAAGCAAGGACAAAAGTGTAAGTTGGGTGCTATGTATGTGTAAGTCCGCCTTATGGTAGGCTGGACTTTGAGCTAATTTGGGCCAGGGTGTTACAGATGGTATCAGAGCATCAACCTTCGCTGCACAGGTGCGTGTAGGACAGGGGCACGGGCATATGGCTCATGGCGCGTGTGGGCTCGGAGTGGGCACACGGCATGGCATATGTGCCAACACTGGACGCACGGTCGTATACCGAGGGGTGGTTCTGGGTATCTGCCGTGTATACGGTGTGCTACCGAGGGCGTCAACACTTAAGGGGGGGTGAGTGTAATACCCCGGCCTGTTAATGTGAAGGCCCATGTGGCCCGTGTAGAGTGGTGCTGGGATTAGTTCCATATTGCTTGCACAAAGTGAGTTGAAGTAGTATATAATGCCTGTTGGGTCCAAACATAGCACCTTCGGATTAACCCTTTTACACGAAGCGAGGACGAAAGTGTAAGTGGGGTGCTATGCATGCGTAGATCCGCCCTATGGTAGGCTAGACTTTGAGCTAATTTGGGCCAGGGTGTTACAGTCCCCTTGCTATAAATTGTGTTCTAGAGTTCGCAAGAAGCCGCACTTCATTTCCCCCCTCCTTCCCTTACTTCTCTCTAGCTAAAATGCTCTAATTCCTCTTCTATCCCGCCATTACCGAGAGCTTCAAAGCTCAAAGCCGAATGCAAATCATGTGGTACAAAGACTCATTTCCAAATTGCTATATATATATATATGTATGTATGTATGGATGTATGTATACTATATGTATGTACGTATGTATATGTATATATATATGTATATATATGTATGTATATGTATAATCTATCGCGGTTAAAATCAAAATAATGCAAAACAAGTTTTAAAACACATCGAGGATTGTACCCTGCTAATGCCAGAAAAATGAGTGAATGATCATGTATAGTATAGTTGCAAATTAAAATGAAATCCGACTCGATATAACGTTACCTTTATGATCATTTATGCTATTTTAATAGCAAATAAAATAACTCGTCTAGATGCTAAAATTTATAACATCAGTTTAGAAATACTCTCCAAAGTAAATACTACCATATTATAAAGAAAGAATTTCATTTCGTCATGCTTTGCCTATAAATCTTGTCAGCAAAATAACCTTAAGCGTTAACATTTCTAAAATCTATAAATGAATAAATGAACTTTAATTATGAATGAGAAATCAATGGTTATGATATTTGTAATTCCAGAACCTTCTCAAAGACCACAAAAATAAGGCCAGTAGCCTAGCTCAACAGATCTAACTTACACAAAACTAATTCTATACAAAATCAATCAAAGATAAAGTACTATTCATTCATAATCTATTGTGATCACTTAAGCCATTTCGACAGCTCGCAAAACATCTCGTCTAAATATGACTTTTGTGAAGAATAGCCTAGAAATGATATTTATGATATGATCTACAATAATCTAGAAAAATGTAACATTCCAAATAGCCTAGAAATGATATTCAGGATATGATTTACAATAATCTGGAAAAATGTAACATCTCAAAAATTTTAAATAATAAAACAAAAATATTAAAATTTGAAAAATGAAATTAATAAAAATTTTCACTAAAAGAATGAATTATCTTTCATCTTGAAATCGAACCTTAACCAAAGGATGACCTGCAAAATAAAACTTCAAATCAAAAAATATTAACATGAGTTAAAAATAAAATTTATTTTGAAATTTTATTTAATCAAAAATTTTCTTGAATTTTGGTTCTTAAGAAAATCTTTTATTGTGTTGGTTTCATTCTCTTCTCAATGCAAAACTTATTAAACAATGAGAAATTAAATTTTTAAAATTTCAAAAATATTTATTAATGCTTTTTATGAATTCTCTGGATTTTATTGACTTTTCCTAGATTTTCTTGATTTTTCTTGAATGGAGAAATCCTTTTAGTATAAACTCAAATAATGGATAAAGAGCGGAGCAAAAAGATTAGAGCAATAAAATAAATAAAAATTTTATTTAATCTCAGGAAACCTCCAGTGACTCATTTACAAAATTTGAAATGTTATATCAAGCATTTATGCATGAAATAAAAGCTATTTAATGATTCTTGACTAGCAACAAAGTGAGTTTTTAGAATTTAATAAAAATAATCATACCTTATCTCAAGATAAAAATTTAACATTATCTTCTGAAGAAATAAATAAATCTAAATTAAAAATTTTATAAATTAATAAATTATTTTGTAATATTTAAAAATTCAAAAATAGAAAAATTTAAAATCTAGTAATCTGAATGTTAGAATTTTATTAAATAAAATAAAAATATATCAAACTGAAAATTTTACTGAAGGATAAAATGATCAAGAAGAACGCATATAAAAAGTTTCAGAAATTTTTATAATATTCATATTCTCTGATAAATCAAAAACAGAAAACATAATTCTGTGCACAGTGCCTTGTCAGGATTATTATAAATTCTGTGGATGACATTATCATCTGAAATTTCTACAATATAAATATAAATCTCTATGAATCACACATTAAATTCCTCATTAAATTTCCAACAAGATAGTGAATGGATTCAATAAGCTTATCCCAGCTCTGGTCCCTGATTTTGCTTAAGGTCTCCAAACCGTTCACTGCTAGTCGGGACCCAAGCCACTGGTGACCCCACCTGTCAGCCACTGCAGCCGTGCCTTCTTCTTCCTCATGCTGAAGCTCCTCAGCAAAAATCGTAGCTGTTGTAAGTTTGTAACCACCATCCCTGTATCATAGCATCACCTAATGTCCTCGTGTGATCATTCCATCACCACGTAGTGCCTCGCTTGGGAATTCGGCTGCTCCGGCCATGCTTATTCCTGTGCGGCGTAGCAAGCTCATCTCACCAAGCTCTCACCAAGGCCGGGCTTATCTGTTGCGTTTCTCGGCTATAAATGGGCTCCCTAAGGCTGTTCTAGAGGCGCACATCATTTTCCCTCAACACTCATCTTCAATCTCCTACCAAACAGATTTTGCCATGGCTGAAGAACCCTAGCCACGGTCGACTTCAAATTCAGGTGATACACTCAACCCTTTCTCAATCCCTTCAAGCCAAGCATCAAAGTGACACATAGAACAAAAGCCCTTGAAATGATTTTGGTTTCCTTCACCAGAAGCTCACCACCCCTCCTGTTCTTCCCTAAGCACAACACACGGTGGCAAGCTAACCCGATCAATCCCTCTGGCTTTTAGCACATAAAATGGATTGTTCTTGAACCCCTAAAGCTTATTTTGGAACCGATTCCATTCGATCGGCTCCCTATTGCCGTCGCGGCTCGCCGCCCTTTTCTTCTGTCGCTGGCTCATGGTGGCGCACTGATTTTCACCTTCACCGGTGGCTAAGAATGGCTCCCCTAGGTGTGCACGGATGCACTAGAGCTAGCTGTGCTGCCGATTCATAGCCCCTGACCTTCCTCGCGGCGTGAGCACGCGTCACCCTCTTCGTCTTAGTCCTCACCGCGTGGGGGGCGCTTAGTCGATTAAGATGAGACGATGTCTCATTCAAGCTGGCAAAAAGCGCTTTCGATTAATGAAAGCGTAATCTACCAGTTTAATGAATAATCAAGCCGACCCAAATTCAAATAACTCTATCTTTTGCATTTTTCAACCAAGTTGAATGAAATAAATTCCTAAATTCATATAAAATCCTGTATTTTCAGAATATGTAAAAATATTTTGAAAAAGAGTACTGGATGAATTTGAAATACAAAATTAAATAGAAGGTTGAAAGAGAGGCTGCATATAAAAATTTCACAAACGAGATTAGACTGAAATGAAACTAATTTTACTGAAATCCTTATACTTCCAAAAACTCAAATATATAAAAATATTTGAATTTAATTTATGTCTGAATCATTTTCTATTAAAGGTTGTTCTCAATATATTAATTGTTCAAGAATGCATAGATTGTGCAAAAGAAATATGAAATGAACAAAGTTAATTTCTATATACTAGTAAGTCAGTAGGTTATTTGAATATGCTAAAATACTTAAGAAATGAACTAGACTTGAATTGTTTCATGAATAGAATATGACCCAAATATGAATATAGGTGCATATGTATAATTGCTAAGGGTAGTAGTATAAATAGATGCATACATTCCAAAATGACCATAAAGCTAATTTAATTACTGTTGAAATGTTTAAATAACAGCCACAATAGTTTGTTCATGTAGAAACTTAATTGGTATGAAAACCATAAGTTGTACCTCGGTAAAAGACTATAATCTTTATATGTTTGTAACTATCGTGGCCAAAATCAAAATAATACAAAACTAGTTTTAAAACACTTCTCAGTTCGTCCCCTGCTAATGCCAAAAAATATGTAAGTAATTATGTTTAGTGTAGTCACAAACTTAAAATGAAATCCGATTTCGATAACGTCAATTTCGTGATCATTTAAGCCTCTTCAGCAATCTGTAAAACTTGTCATCTAAATACCATTGTTAAAGAAATTAGTCCAGAAACACTCTCCATTATATGTACTACTATAATCTAAAGAAATATTCTATTTAGAACTTGCTCTGTATATATATTCCACTACTATAAACACCCTTTGTGAAAGTCATATAGGAAGCTAAACCACTTAAGCCTTTTCGGCGGCCTGTAGAATAACTCATCTGAATGCAAATCTTGTAGAACTAGCTTAGAAACACTATTTGGTATATGGACTACCTTATTCTAGAAAAATATCTTATTTATAACTTGTTTTTCAACTAAATCTAACTAATTCAAAACCCTTAAGTGTTAATCACACGCTTCACCTCGCCGATTCCGTATAACGTAGACTTTATAATACCACATAAGCTTTTTCAACGATGAATATAATGTATCGTCCAAACTCTAAAATTTATAAAATCAATATAGAAATGCTCTCCAAAGTATAGACTACATTAAGCTGAAGAAATAATCTCATTTCCTCATGTTCTGCATGTAAATCCTATCAGCTAAATAACCTTAAGATTATGATTCCTAAAATCTGTAATATGAGTAAACGAACTTACTAATAAATGAGAAATTAATAAATAAGATATTTGTATCATCAGAACCTTCTTGAAAAGTATGAATATATAACCGGTAACCTAACTTGACAAGTCTAGCATATTCAAAACTAATTCATATGCAAAGTTAATTAAGGAATGAGTACTATTCACATATATACATCATACAACAAATTAACTAAAGTTTAACTCTATTAATCCAAATAATTTTTGCATCTTGAATTCAAAATTATAAATATAAGAATACATAATTTCAGCTTCTTGAATTCGTAAGATAAGAATAGATAATACATAGAAAAAACCATGCATCGCTCAAGCAGTTAACAATTTGAATGTGTACACTTAAATGACTAAAACATGAGAATGTGAAGTCCTTTAACCTAAACCCTAAATCATGCCTATTTTCTATAGCAAGTCTTTATTTGCTTTTTTGTCTATCTTCTTTTTACGCTTATTAAAGTTTGTTATTTACTATATTAAGTGTAGAACTCGACGTCAATAACTCCACCGTCAACACCGTCAGCTACGGCCACGACTTCATTGTAAATGACAAATAAGCAAGGCAAGCACTCTTTTGATCATATTGATCCCAGTATATAATTTTCATTTTGTTTATCAGATTGTTTCATGCATGTGCTTATTTTCTGTAAATCCGCTATTTTGTGGTATTGGTAGATATGCATATTGTCTCATGAAACTTTCTTGATAAATATGGACATGTGAACCTTGATAAACCATAGAAAAGGGTTAGACAATACATGATATCAGCATGGGTATAAGCGAATACATATTATCCATGCTCAACCATGCTTTAGAACCATCGTTGGATATGATAAGATCAAAACTGTTTCTTGAGAAATTGAAAATGTTGGTTAGGACATGATATCGGTTGTCGGTATTTTGAATAAAAACTCAAAATAAAACTATGGTTTAGATGCGGAAATTATTGGCAATAGCCGGTTGTACAAGGGTTGACTTGTACGTAGTGTAGGGGGGATTATTGCCTGTGTCAGATTAAGGACTGAGCTATGGGTTGTTTACAAGCCAAGAAATCTGTGCAACCATAAGTGCTGATATGGGGCAGCCTTAATCTATTAAGTTGCTTAAATATGGCTTTGCACATTGGTAGGCAAGAGATAGTAGAAGCACTCTGGTTAGGATTGCTTGTGAGGGACTTCCACATCTCGGTGTGGGTAAATGCATATCAGTATAATGGTGTACTTCTTGTTATGGGAAGAAACCTTTATTGCATGGGTACTACTCATGTTACCATTTCAAAAAACAAGGTATGTCTGCCATTCATATTTCTTCCAATAGCAAGGGTTTAAGTCACTGGGCTGGTGCAAAGTCGGGTTTAGGTAATGTAACGGTTATGTTCTGATCTCTCTGCAGCACACCTAAAGAAGTGTGCTAATAGCTGCACAAAGAGCTGATCATTTCTTGTGGGTAAAATTATACACCTCTGCAGAGTGTAAATCTAATTAATTAGCTGTGCCTAGTCAAAGGCACTTGGTAACGTCATCACATAGCTAGATGTTTTATTATTTTTAAAATGGGATGATTTTCACCTGATGTGTCTTGTTCTAGCAAAGATTGTGGTTATGCCACGGATTGGTAGGAAATTGGATATGTCGATGCTCACGTCATGGAGGACTATGAGTTGTTACTTATGCTCTATTGTTACTTTTATATCAAACAAACATGCTTTTACATTTTCCATTTCTAAATTTCAACTTGTCTTACAAATTAAAAGTTGCTTTGTGCAAAGTAACCATAGAAACTTTCCTTTGACATGGCCTGCATTTATATATTTGCAAATACCACCTTAAGTCTTGCTGAGTACGAAAATACTCAACCTTGCTTATTATGTTGTTTTAGGTGAATAAGAAAAACGAAGCTCCGAGGAATATCTTTTCATCGCAGGTTGCGGAATCTCTATAACGCGGTCTTTCTAGGGATTTATGTCTTGTCAGTTGCCTACGAGATGGATGGACACACTACAAGACTTTTGCTTCTTCTGTGCTACATAAATTTGCTCTGAGTTGTAAGATTACATTGTACAAACAACTTTCGCTTAAATAAAATGATGTATGGTTGTGATTCTAATTATTGAAAATATGCGTACTAGCTACTGATCACGGGACTAGTATTGAATGCACATTAGATTTCCATTTTTGCTTTTATATAAAAATGGGGGTCGCTACAAAAAATATTCTTATTTCACTTACTTTTCATCTGAATCCTGTTAGTGCAATACCCTGCACAATGTTCCAAAAACTATTGTATCTGATCGTGGCACCCAATTTACTTCTGGTTTCTGGGAAAGTTTGCACAGTCTACTAGGGACTAAATTAAACTTCAGTACAACTTATCATCCTCAGACAGATAGGCAAACTGAGAGAATAAATCAAATCCTTGAAAACATGCTCAGAGCCTGTGTAATATCGCAGATCTTTTGCTAGTGTTTTTGGCTGGTATTGTTTTCTTTCCCTTGATTCAAGGATTTATTTTGGAGGGAGAAAAGTTTTGTCGTCGCACAATTATATGAATTGTTTTGTGCGGGGTTGCCATATGCTTATCGGAAAGATTTTTCTTCCTAGCCGCATAGTTTGCGGCAAGTTCTTCTCAACAAAATTTTTCTCCGCGCCATGACTTGGAAATGTTGGTCTTTGGAACTTTAGTGTTGGTTTTCATTCTTTTTCCCCTTGCAAATTGTCTTGCTTACTTATTTGAGAACGCATTTACCTGGGAAGCTCCTCCCAGCCAAATCCTCTTTTTCTTTTTGCTGGCACCTTGCTTCTCCCCCCAAACCGAGCTAGGAGAGGAGCTCCTTCCCAGCCATGGTGCCTCCTCCCTGCCTTGCTCCCTCCACCGGCGACCTCCTCCCAGAGGTCTGCTCCTCCTCCCCGCCGGCCCTTCCCCCTCCCTTATGGGTTTCTCCCTTGAGCCAAGGTGAGAAAAAAAGGTCTAGGGTTTGGGTATGGTTGGGTGGCTGGGTTAGGGTTCATGCCATGGAGTTTTAATGGTTGTTTGGTTGTGTATGGAATGGATTAGAGGTGGAACCCTAGAAGTTGTGCGATTCTGCTTTCGACGATTCCTTCCTCTCGTTAGAGTTGCGATTCGAGAGCTTTAGAGTCGTTTTACGCTACCGCATGAAGAGGATGTAATACCGCAAATCTTCTTTGCGTGGTTTTTGCCGAAAATGTTTTCATTTCCTTGATTCAAGGATTTATTCTGGAGAAAAGTTTTGTCGCCTCGCAGTTTAAAACGTTTATTATCGGATTTGGGTTTCAACCGAACTTTTGTTTATTTTGTGTCAAGTTTTAGTGAGCTTTTGCAAGGTGCTCCTTATTTGAAATTTCTTTGTTGCAGATTGATTCGGATGGAATGCTAACTGGGAAATTAATTGATGTATGTATTCTCGAGAATTTCGCTTTTGTTAAAAATTCAGGAGAACTTCAGTTGGAGTCTTGGGAGGCTTTTATTAGTTACCTTCTTGCCCTTGAAAATGCTGGCTCTTTCTTTTTTTTTCCTGGCCGAGCCTTGCATTTTCCTCCCCGGCCGTTTTTTCCCTCCTCTCCTAATCTCTCCTTCTTCTATGTGTGGTTGAAAATGCTTGGAGGCAGATATTTTCTTCCCCAACCGACTTTTCCCCTTGATGGCATCTGCTTCCTGGCCGAACCATCCCAGGTCTGCTTTTCCCCAGCCGACTTCTCCTGGCTTCCTCCTGCGCCGCCTCTGCGGTGCTTCCCGGCCGCCTCCCTCCGGCTTGGTGTCCCCTTGCTCAAGCTCCAAAGAAAAGAATCTCAAAGCAGGCGGCAAAGCAGCAGCAGAGTGTTCGGCAAGAGCAGCTTGAGCAAAGAAGAAGACGGCAAGGGCCTAGGTGGCTTCGGGCGCCTGGCCGATGGCTCCTCCTGCGCCTCCTCTCCCAAGAAGAAGACCAAGACCTCCCCTCACCTCCCTCTTCCCTCCATGAGAAAGCTTGAGGTAAAACCCTAGGACTTTGGGGATGTTAGTGCTTGCATGCAAGGTGTTTGTGCTAATGCCTAGCTAGGTTTTCTTATGAATGATGTTGACTTTTTTTGAGTTTGATGATTAAAAAGAAAAGTTGAGGTGTTTTCTGATTTGTTGTGTGTATGAATCATGTAATGTTGTTTCATTCTGTCCATTTTGGCCGAAAGATTCAAAATGTTGTCCAGAAGAATGTTTCATAGCATGGTTTATCAGAGGATGCTGTGTGGTTATGAATCTTTGAGCTGAATAAGTTATTCCTCCAATTTATAGATAAAAGCTACTTCTAAAGAGGCATAAAGGCTACCTTTAAAGAAAATCATCATTTTGTTAAAAGATCTAAACCTAAAAAGAGTAACTCTTGCTATTCTCGCTTTTTGAAATATTTCATTGGAGTGTTGCATGAATGCTTTATGTTCTTGCATGTTGTATTACTAGGCTCAAATACCATATACTACAGTTCAAAGGAAATGGTTTATTTTCATTATCATTTATGGAGATGATCCACCGATTGTTTAGAAAAAAATATACACAAGATCGTTATGGAGCTCTCAGGCAGAAAAATTGAATTCGAATAATTGAAAATATAAGATACTTAATTTGAAGTTAGTTCATGGAAAGGATAGAACCCGAATGTTAAAGATGTGAAGGAAAAATTGATCGCAAAGAATCCAAGACCGTGAGTTGCTCCTAAATTGGAAATAATGAAGCGGTGTATTTTCCTTGGAAGATGTATAAGGAGAAGATTCACAGTTCTATATTTGTATTGTTGGCGAAATTCCATTCTGCTCAAGTGTCATTGGTTGATGTGATGTTCAAGTTCACGTGTTTGGCATTCTGCTTATTTTTGTTCCTTGCTCTTTCAATGCTTTTACTTTATAGTTTATACAAAGATGCATCTTATGTGACTTTACAATTGAGATTATTGCTTTCAAAGGACATCGCTCAATGAGAATACACCACCCACAAATGAACCAAAGATATATTTCGTCACTTGCTATGCCATCTATGATGCAATATCTAGAGGTAACAAGGATGCAATGTGGTTAATGCAGATTGGAGGTTGGAGAGGGTGTTTTGAAGTCCTTTCCACATATGGTGATACCTTGGTAGCGATGACTTCGATAAGGGAAAATGTTTTGGTTGGCCTCGACCCCACGCCGCTTTATCTTCGTTAAAGGCAAGTGCATTCCCTAGAGCATTAGTAGAGTGTTAAATGCTTGCTTATGATGAGAGTATGAAAATCCTAATGATTTGGTTATGTTTAATAGCATATTTAGAAGTTGTTCTTGGCATGACAATGAGGATGGATGATTGTTAGCAACAGAAGTAAGTTATTCAAATCCTAGTATTGCAATGCCTTATGAATTGTACAAATGAGTAGGGTTATGTTGATGCAAAGGGTAAAGTGATTAAATGGTAATGTGTGTGTTGTATTCATGTTTGTGTTGTGCTTATAAACATGTCACTTGCATTTGTGCATTCATTATGCATTTAGGCGCCCCATGTTGATGTATTCTCTGCTCACCCGTAGTGAGCACAAAAGTCCTACTCGTAGTCCCATTCATCGAGGTGAATGGGAGCGAGTCAAGAAGAGTAGGCCCCGCCACTGATGGTTGGGATTGAGGTGCGCACCGACGGTGTGCACTCACTATACCCAGATATACGCTATGACAATGTGCATTATGAGCATGCATGGTGCATTCATTTTATGATTCATGAGCAAAAGGATGAGAGCATAAAAGCATTGCATTGTGTGTTGCAATTGGTAAATATTAATTGATGAGAATGGAAATGACAGGTTGAGTATTGAGTCGTGAACTCATCCTGAAATGATTGTTGAGGCATGAGTAAGGTTTATTTATGTTCCGAGTTGGATGTGGTAAGTAGGGTAGTTTTTGTTTCTTTAACTGGATAATTTCAATTAGGTAATGGTTATAGCAAATGGTGACGTAGTTGTAGTACCGCAAATATTTTTCCAGGGTTTTCTTTTGGTCGGGATTGTTTTGCCTTCATTAATCCAAGGATTTTTACTCTCACCTAACCTCATCTATCTTTCCTTTGTGTGGCTATAGTTTCTCCTAGCCGATATTTTCCTTTCTCACTAGCATGCCAACACATTCCCCGATTTCCTCTCCGTCACAGGCTTAAGGTCGGCTCGCCCTAGTCTCCTCCAAGACGCCCTGACGACCAGGTGGCGACCTCCTCCACACCCCGTCACGACCCACCAAGGTGCAGTCGGTGCGCCCTCCTCCCCTGGCCGGCCTCCAGCGCCCTCCTCCGCATAAGTGCTCCCACATACCACACCAAGGCCTTCCCATTGCTCCACACCCGGCCGCTCCTCTTTCTCCTCACAGGTTCGGGCAAGGCCGCGTCCCACCTCGGTCAGGCTAAGAGCTTCCACGACCTCGCCAAGGCCCCGCCCTCGTCCGTCACATCGCCTCCCACGGCTACTGGGCCGCAGCCTTCCCCCACCTCGCCCTTCCTCCATGGATGAGCTTTGAGGTAAGTCTAGCTTGGTGTTTCTGCATGCTAGGTGTTCATGAAATGCCTAGAAGGTTTAGGTTGTGGTATCGCAGATGAGTGATGTGTGCACGTTGAGAGATGGGCTTTGAAATGCTAGAATCGATGTCATGCTCCCAAGTTTATCAATGTTGGCTAGGGTTAATTGCCGTTGATGCCATGTTATCATGTTCTTTTGAAGATCATCTGACTATATATGTATTTGTGTATGATGCTTCTAATCACCGATGCCTCGATCATTTTCAAGCACTTGCCGCTGCATCGATTGTTTGAGCTTTGTGAGTTGAAGATTGAATGCCATGATTAATTTGTTTGATGAATCGCTAATGCATGTTATCGCCATATGGACATCACTAGTTCGTAGGACAAGGTGAATAACAATGAATGAGACTTAAGGAATCACAGATGAATGTGATCATGATATTTTATATAAGATGAGAATGATGAGATCATATCGTTATCACGCATATTTTTATTGATGTAGGAAATTTGGTCATTTCTTTGATTCTTGCTATATGCTCATTTTAGAATATTGATTGGTAAAGAGAATTCATGCTCTAATATGTCGGATTAGTTGTCTTTACTACTATTGAGGGAAGAGTACTCAAACTATAGTGGAACCCCTATTCGTAGGCAAATCGCCTTTGTTTGATTAGTTAAATTCGTGATCGAACGGAATCGCTAATCCTATCATTTGAGGTTGTACCGATTTATATTCAAATAGACAATGATACCAAGGTATGGCTGTGGTGTGGACTACGGAGTAGATCACATTTGTAGATAGCTCGGTTGGTGCAACCACCGTTGTCCGAGAATATTTAGGGTTTCGATAGAAATTGTGATCTTAAGCTATTGTGTAAGTTTTGGCTAGATGGTTGAATTAGAATATTCAATACGCAGATATAGTGGGAGAATTTCGTAGATCGTGCTAATGTCTTCAACTACTTAAAACGAAATTGTAATTTAACTAATTAGGAGAAGTTGAAGTGAGTTATCCCGAATGCAGTATTTACCTGATTGCTATTTTCGTAGAGGATCTTTGGGGTTGCCTCGACCCTGCGGCCACTCCGCTCTACAATAAAAGGCAAGTGCATTCCCTAGATTGTGGCTAGAAGGATTAATCGATTGTCGCTCTTAGCGTAAGTAATTGCCGATGCATACGCTAAGAGGTAAGCCTTGCTTGGATATAAATAGAAAGTGCTTCCTCTTATGAAAATATTTATGATGATTAAAATGCTAAGGAATGGATGCAAGTACACCGGTTATTGAGTGTGGATGTGTGTTCATATGTGATGCTCCTCAAATTTTTAATTGTTGCTCTATTAATTAGATGAACTCTAATTGAGACCCAGTTTTTAGTAAGGTTGATTATAACGAGTATGTTGTCTGAGTGATTGGGGCTAACATGAGTTTGGTTCCAACGGTTAAGTCTTTTATAAAGATAGTATATGTGAGCATCTAATTGCAAGTGTATTGTGTGAATATGGCTCGGGGCCATAGGATGTAGTTGCATGACAGAAACGTGATGAGTTGCCATGTCTTACGGTGGAATCTGATTTTACCAGTATCGCTGGTGACTTATGAATGTGAGAATTGGCTTTGTGTATGTATGTGGTTATGGTATGTTAGTGTTGGCATCGAATGAAAAGTTGCATTTCATTCATGAAAATTGCATTTGTGCATTCATAATGGAAGAGACGACCCATTCTCGACAGGGCCTCTGTGTTCACACGTAGTGAACACGAAAGTCCTATTTCGAGTCCCATTCATCGAGGTGAATGGGAGCGAGACAAGAAGAGTAGGCACCTTCCACGGGATGGAAGGGACGGGGGTGCACACCGACGGTGGGCACTCAAAGAGCAGATCAGACGACGTGCTCGAAATGAGCATTCATGTGCATTGCATTTTTCATAATGAGTTTTGTGGTGGTGGTATGTCGAGAGATTGATTTGAATTTGATGATTGAGTGCATTTCATTGCCTTGCTAATTAGGTTATATGACTCACCGTGGAGTGAAGTCGAGTTATGAACTCGATTTAAATTGATGAAAATGGTTTGGGTTGTAAAAGGGGTGGTTGAGTCGAGACGTTGTGAGTTAGCGCTAAGTAACGGTTCATAGAAGTTGATTGGTTTTATTATCTAGATGTTTGGCTTGATTGTAGAAATTTTTGGTATGGTCAAGTTATTGCTTTAATTGGGTTTAAATGCTTATTGTCCGGATGTTGTTTTATTTGCATTACTTGCTCTTATGGTTAAGTTCTTGTTTTACGATGATAAATCGAATTTGTTACTCTCATGTACTTTGTCGGGTCATCGACTCACGCTTGTTGGTTGCGTTGTTGCGTGCATTGAAACCGTATGCATGGGGAGTAGCCACACCATCACGCTTGCATCAATCCATTTAATCGATTTGTAAAGCCCGTTGCATTGATTATGGTTGTAATATGTCATCCGTCGTGGTGTAATTATTAAATTTTGTTGGATGTGTGATTGGTTAACTAAGGACTGCTAGAATCATATCGTAATCAGAATTTCTTTTCTCGTCTCGAGTGGATGTCCTCATCGTCTAGAGAGGTCATGCCAAATTTTCTAAAATTCGGTGACTTAGTTTTAAGCTAGTTTAGAAAGTTTCATAGGTCGGTTTCAACCTTTTATTAGAGGTAAAAGGTTTAGTGACTCGCTTGTTGAGTTATTAGCTTAATTGGTCTTTTTGTCGCTTTTTATTTATGGGATCTTGTTGGGAATACTCGGGCATGAGTGGTTCCGGAGTTTTGTAAGCGCCAATTAGAGTCTTTTGGTAGCATTTATGTATGTTATGTGCGGTGTTACAAAGAGTCGTGTTGTTACGCTTTTGAAGTTATATGAATTCAAATTGCTCCCTTTATTTAAGGATGTCAAGTAAAGGAACTATTATCAGTATGTTTTGTAGTTATTGTTTTCTAGTCGTATTCATTACTTTTCATACTTGATTGCACTTTGTCGAGTCTTGGACTCACGCTTGTTTGCTTCTGCTTTAGGTTCTTTGAAGTCGCTCTCACGATGGGAGTAGAGCACATACACGACTTCGGTCACCATCAAATTTTTTAAATTGATTTGTAAAGCCTAGTGATATTGATTGAGGTTGTAATATGTTGCTCGTTGTGGTGTAGTTATTAATTTCTATTGATGTGAGATTGGTTAACTAAGGACCCGCTAGAATGATATCATATACCGCAATCGCTTTCCCTGCCTCACGAGTGGATGTCCTAAATTCTAGAGAGGTCATGCCGAAATTTTCTGAATTTCGGTGACTTAGTTTTATAATGGTTTAGAGAGTTTCAAGGTCGGTTTCAATCTTTTATTTATTGTAGCAGGTTTAGTGACTCGTTTGTCGAGTTTTATTTCTTGGGTCTTTTGGGGACTCTCTATGCCAGAATGGTTCCGGAGTGTTGTAAGTGTCATATTTTGGTCTTTTGGTAGCATCCGTGGTGCGGTGGCGCCGGGGTGTTACAGAGGAAGTTGTAGATATTTTTCTTATCTTTAATTAGAGACCAAGTTTGCTCATTTTGGATCAGCATTTGGAGAGTTATGCTCGAAATACTTCAGACTGTTCTGAAATGATTTGCCCTTGTAGCTGAAATAGAAATATGTTGTTTAAAACTTGTTAGAGGCAGAATTAAAATTTCCAAATACCTAGAAAAATAATGGGAATTTCTTGTAATTGTTGAAACTGCCATCCTTTACTTCATTTGGAATGTTATAGAATTAGTTATGTATTTTTGAAGGGGCTGGCCTCGAAATAGAAGTTGCTATCTATCCAGAGCAAGTATAGTTGCATACACCTTCTGTTCATTGCAAATCTGGGATTAATTGGTGCATTTCCTGAATGTTTGGATGTAGAATAAAGTATATATCTTGGTCTTGTGCTTATTTAGAGACCAAGTTCACTCAATTTGGTTTGTCTATTTAAAAGTAATGCTCATTTTAGTTTGGACTGTCCAGAATAAGTATAGTTGCATATACCTTCTGTTCATTGCAAATCTAGGATTAATTGGTGCATTTTCCGAATGTTTGGCTGTAGAAGAAGTTGTAGATTTGTCTCTTGTAATCATTTAGAGCCTATGTTCACCCTTTTTGGTTTAGCCGTTTAAAAGTTACGGCCTTTTCAGCGTTGGCTATCCGAAATTCCATTAGTTGGAATTATGGCTGTTTTTGCGGTAGGTGAGATTTCGTCATGCATTGAGGTTTTGAGTTGGATTTTAATCCATTCTTTTGGCCAAATGCTATTTTCAGGAAAGGTGTTTTCGGGGGGTGGTTCCACCCCCGCGTCGCTTTATTCGCCGGTTAAAGGCAAGTACAGTGTGTGCGTGGAAATGAGGTGTTCCATAGTAGATGTGTTAAATGCTAATTTTACTTGATTGTTGCAAGTATTAGTAACTGTTGGTGCTCGTTATTAAGAGGAAATGAATGGATTCTTCTAAGAGTGATCTCTTGGTAAGACATAATCCCGGTAAGTATATTGTAAGGTAGATAATATTGCAATGAGTTGAATGAATGGGGTAAATGGATTACTCGTTGTTAATTTACGAGTGTTGTACTTGACTGTGCCCTTCAGGGAAGTTGTTCCTGCATTGATACATGGAGTATTTAGGATGCCTCTTTTAAAGTGAGTGGATTGATTTCACTAATTGAGTTGAGTATGTTGGTTGCAATGATTAATTGATAAATGGTGTACATACTTTGCATTCATGGCATGCATGAGATCGAACCAGGTCGGTGAGAAAGTCATATGGGGACATATGACTAATCCGGTGAGCTCCTAAGAAGTCCTACCTCGTAGTCCCATCCATTGAGATGGATGGGAGCGAGTCATTTAAAAGTAGGCCCCTCTACTGGGATGGAAGGGAATGAGAGAGTGCGACACCGACGGGTGTGCACTCGAGTATACCGGTATAAATGATGAAAAGGTGCATATTGAGCATATTTGCATACTACATTGCATAACATGGTTAATGCTACTATATGGTGAAGGTGAGATGAGGTTGAGCCGTGGACTCAACTATCAACGAGATTCGAGTTGAATTGGTTGCATGATTAAGCTACTTTCATTTAAATATGGTTGTGTGGTGAGTTGCTCTCCCTTTATGTTTTTGTTGAAGTTTAAGCAAGAGTTGTTGTCAAGTATATGCCTTGATAGTGGTTCAATGTTTGGTTGTGTCCAATTTCTGATTAGGTTGGGTAAAATGCTCTTATTGTCAAGCCCTTGTCTTATTTATGATAATTGGAATTGTTACTATTTTTGTTGTACTTTACTGAGATTAAAAACTCACGCTTGTTTGTTGTTCAATGATTTTAGGTACTCCGAAGGCGTTTTGGCCGGGATGGGGCTTAGCATCACCTACACTCACAATCATGCCATGACAACTTTTAAATTGAGATAGTGTTCTTGTTGATAATTAAGGTTGTATGAATGTGATTTCGTTGTTGTGGAGATTAGTAGTTGCTATTTATGGTTGGGTGTAAAACCCGAAGTGCAACTACTGGAATGTTTCTTTGGATGTCTAGTTATGCATATTGTGATTGACATAATTATTGTTTTGTTTGTTTGCTGAGTGGATGACCTCTCCTTCTAGAGAGGTCATGCCGAAAATTTCTAGCTATCCGCTAAGGCTTTAAATGCTTTAGAGTTGTTTTCTGTTAGCTTTATTATTTTTATTTTTTTGGTAGCATCCTTGGCGAGATTGGCGCCAGGGGTGTTACAGCCTGCTATCATATAGCACTAATTGGGAGAAGAGTCTTACATTTGCTGAATTCTCCTATAATAACAGTTTCTAGACTAGTCTTCAAATGTCATCATTTGAAGCATTATATGAGAGAAAATGCAGAACTCCTCTTTTTGGTCCGAGGTTGGCGAAAGAAAATTCTTCGGCCCAGATCTTATCCAAGAAGCCCAAGAGCAAGTAGATATGATCAGAAGTCGATTGAAGGAAGCCCAGTCTCGTCAAAAGAGTTACACCAACAATCGTCGACGTGAACTCAGCTTCAAAGTAGATGATCATGTCTATCTAAAAGTTTCTCCACTCCCAAGTTTGTCATTTCTAGATCCGTGGAAAGTTAGCTCCTCGATACGTTAGACCGTATCGAATTCTTGAAAAGATGGGTGAGATGACATACAAGCTGGAATTGCCACCTCAATTATCTGAAGTTCATAATGTCTTTTATGTGTCCCAACTCAAAAAGTGCCTCCGTGTTCCTTTTGAGCTCACTAATCTGCAAGATATTGATCTACAACCTGATCCATCCTATCAAGAGCATTCAATCCACATTCTTGAAGGAGCAGAACATCACACAAGGAGCAAGTCTCACAAGATGCTAAAGGTTCAATGGAGCAACCATACAGAGGACGAAGCAATATGGGAACGTGATGATCATCTTCAGAAAGAATTTCCTGACTTCTTCTAGCCCTCGCCAAATTTCACGGATGAGATTTCTGTAAGGGGTAGATTTGTAATATCCCAAAAACTAAAATAAAATAATAAATTAAATTTAATAAATGAATTATATTTATTTATGCTTTTTTGTATTTTTTGGATTTTCCTTGATTTTTGCTCTAATGGAAAAATCTTTATAAATAATAGATAAATAAAAATAATAACATCTTATAACAATAAAATGCATAAAATTATTGATAATCTCAATAAATCACTAGCTAGAATCTCAATTATAAATTTTAAAATGTCATATCAAAGCATTTATGCATGAAATGAAAGCCAATTAATGATCCTTGACTAGCAACAGTAAACTTTTCAGATTTAAATAAAAATAATACAACCTTATCTAGAGCTGAAAATTTTATAATATCTTCTGAATACATAAATGAATCCACAATAAAAATATTAGAAATAAATAACTAATTTTTTATATTTAAAAATTAAATTACTGAAAATCTAAAAATCTGGTAGTACCAATGTCAGAATTATTATAAATTATTTACAATTTATATTGATTTGAAAATTTTACCAAAGGGTAATATGATCATGGGGAACGTTTTTAAAAATTTTCAAAAAGTTTTGGGAAGATTTAAATTCTCTGATAAATCAAAACAAAAACTGAAATTCATGCAGAGAGTCTTTTCAGAATTTTTATAAATTCTGTGTATAATATTTTTGTCTGAAATTTCTAAAGTTTGAAGATAATTGTCCAAAAATCACACAGAAAAACTATCAAAATTTCCTGATGTAATAGGTAACCAATTCAGAGAACCTTATCTCGCTCAGCCTGCAATCGATTCTTGATTTTGCTATGCCTCACCGCTTCTTTCTCTTCCATGTGGGTCCCGACTCCTGTGCAGGCCCACCGGGCGCCTCCTCTGCTATTCATCTTCTTTCTCCAGCTGTTGGTGCCCTGAGCCGAACCCGTGTGCACTGTGTTCGCGTCATCCGCTGTAGCTACTTCAACCTCTCGTGTTTTATGCCGCTCATTCAACGCTCGCCCGCCACCTCGCCACACGCAATCGCCTCGCCAGTGTTTCTGGAGCCCTGCCCATCCTATTCCCTATGCAACCGTTGCAAGAACCAGGGGAGATCGCAACTGAGGATGGGCTCATCCACTTCGTCCCCTCGGCTATAAGTTGTGTTCTAGAGTTCGCAAGAAGCCGACTTCATTTTCCCCCTCCTTCCCTTACTCTCTCTAGCTAAAATGCTCTAATTCCTCTTCTATCCCGCCATTACCGAGAGCTTCAAAGTTCAGAGCCAAATGGAAATCACGTGGTACAAAGACTCATTTCCAAATTGCTTCAAGACTTAGCTTCATTACCCCTCTAATAATCAAAAGCCCTCAAAATGGTCTCGAGTTCTTCATGCAAAAACCCGTCGCCACTGTGGTCCTTCCTCATGGCCGGCTGCCGGTGGCATGGCTCCTCAACCCGCCTCCACTTCAAATGGCAGGTAAAATGGAACTCTTTGATCACCATGATGATTGGATTTCTTTGGTTTGTGCTCTTCGCTGAACGCTCATGGCGCCACTTTTGACTCACCGGCGGAAGACCTACTCCGGTCACCACTAGCCAAAACCGGCACCTCCTCCAGGAGTGGAGCATCCCACTGGTGCTTCCTCGCCGGCCGATCAACCAATTTCGGCAACCTCCTGCCGCCAGCGAGGAGCCCTAATTGCTACCACACAATCCTTTGTTCTATGTGTATAGTATGACTGGTAGGCCCCAATAGTCAAGAGACTTCAGCTCAAACTAATGAAGGCGCCTTCCAAACAGAAAAGCGATTTTTTTTTTTTTCATGAATTTCAAGTCGATTAATGATCAAATAATTATAACTTTTGAATATTCTAACCAAATTGAATGAAGCAAAATTCTAAAATCATCTAAAATTATTTTTATTCAGAATATACAAAAATATTTAATTTTTGAACCACGTAAGAATTATTTGAATTAAACTTTGTTAAGAACCATATTATGACCTTTATGCAAAGATTGTACAATATAACTCTTAAAATAATAAAATAATTTTTATATGATTCTGAGACCATGAGAAGCTCAAATATATAAAAACATTTAATTTTTGAACTAAGTTTGAATTATTTGCTTTGCAAATATCAAGAAACCAAATATGGCCATTAATAAAAATGAGTATATAGCTCTATAAAATAATAAAATATTTCATATATGGTTCCCGGAATTAGTAGAGGCCCATTTATATAAAAATATTTAGAATAAGACTTAGTCTACATTCTTTTAATAAAAAATGCATATACAACAATATATATATATATATATATATATATATATATATATATATATATATATATATATATATATATATATATATCTATCGCGTTAAAATCAAAATAATACAAAACCAGTTTTAAAACACATATAGGATTGCACCTCCTAATGCCGTAAAAATGAGTGAATGATCATGCATAGGATAGTCGCAACTTAAAATGAAATCGACTCGATATAACGTTACCTTTATGATCGTTTATGCTATTTCAACAGTAAATAAAATAACTCAGATAGATGCTAAAGTTTATAAAATTAGTTTAGAAATACTCTCCAAAGTAAATACTAAAATATTCTAACGAAATAATTTCATTTCATCATGCTTTGGCTATAAATCTTGTCACCAAAATAACCTTAAGCATTAACATTTCAAATCTATAATATGAATAAACGAACTTTAATTATAAATGAGAAATCAATGGTTATGATATTTGTAATGCCATAGCCTTCTCAAAGACCATGAAAATAAGGCCAGTAGCCTAGCTTAATGGATCAAACTTACACAAAACTAATTCTATACAAAATCAATGAAAGATACAACACTATTCATTCATAATCTATTGTGATCGCTTAAGCTTTTTCGGCAGCTCTAAATTTCAAAAACATCTCATCTAAATATGAATTTTGTGAAGAATAGCCTAGAAATGATCTTTAGAATATGATCTACAATAATCTAGAAAAATATTTTTATTTCAACTTGCTTTTCATATGAATCTCGATAGTGCAATACCATTAATTAGTGATAAGGTTGCCACAAACATGTTATATGTATAGTCGAGTTTATGAAACCTCAGAATTAATTTTTACTTCTATTAATTCAAATAATTTTGCATCTTGAATTCAATATTATAAATATAAAAATACATAATTTTAATTTCTTGAATACATAAGATAAGAATAGATAATGCATGAAAGAAACTATGCATCGCTCAAGTCATAACAATTTAAATGTATACACTTAATTGACTAAAATACGAGAACATGAAATCATTTAATACAAACCTAAAACACACCTGCTTTCTATAGCAAGTCTTTATTTGATTTATTGTCTGTTTTCTTTTTGCCCTAATTAAAATTAGTTATTTGCTATATTTTCGTTGAACGACGTGTAGAACTCGACGTCGCTAACTCCGTCGCCGACCATGTCAACTGCAACTATGACTTCGTCATAAACAACAAATAAGTAAGGCAAGCATCCCTCTGATCATATTGATCTCAATATTTAATTTTCATTTTGTTTATCAAATTATTTCATGCATGCATTTATTTTCTATAAATTCACTATTTTGTCGTACTGGTAGATATACTTATTGTCTCATGAAACCTCTTTAATAAATATAGACGTGTGAACCTTGATAACTATAGAAAAGAGTTAGACAATATATAATGTCAACATGGGTATAAGCGATCACATATTATCCATGCTTAGCCATGCTTTAGAACCAACATTGTATATGATCGATCAAAATTATTTCTTGAGAAATTGAAAATGTTGGTTACGACATGATGTTGATTGATGGTATTTTGGCTAAAACTCAAAATAAAACTATGGTTTTGATGCAGATAATTATTAGCAATAGCTAGTTGTGCAAGGGATATACTTGTACGTAGTGTAGGGTGAAGTATTGCGGTGTTGGATTAAGAACTCAACATCGTGTTGTATGATCCAAGATATATCCGCACAAACCATAAGTGCCGGATGGGGCAGCCTTAAACCAATTAAGTTATCTAGTTTAACTTTGCACTCTGGAAGGCCAGAGTAGCACATACATTCCTTTCTAAGTCTGCTTGTATGGGTTTCTACTTACCAATGCAACGACACATGCCGTGCTACGGAGAGTTCCATCATTTCTATGCTCTAAGTTCTTCTGCCATAGTATGGGTTTAATGTCCCGGGCTGGTGCAACGTTAACCTAGGTAATGTAAAGGTTTTCGTCATGAACATTTTGGCCACACACCAAAGGTGCATGAAACATGCGGCAAAAGGAAAAGGTCATGACTTGTGGGTAAAATTGTACACCTCTGCAGAGTGTAAATCTAATCGATTAGCCATACCCACGGTTATAGAAAACTTGGTGAACTGACGTATGTTAGATGTTTTGTTATTTTCAAAAGGGGTTGGTTTCATTTGTTTTGCTACGTGTTGGCAAGGAATGGTTATGGTAGGATTGGATTATTGGATGAATGGTTATATGTTGGCAAATAAATGGTGTTGGCAGGATTAGATTATTGGATTATTAGATTATTCAATGCTCACGAAGGGCTGTGAGTATTACTTATGCTTTACTTATTTCTTATCAATC
This sequence comes from Guadua angustifolia, assembly GCA_036346375.1. Taxonomy (NCBI): domain Eukaryota; kingdom Viridiplantae; phylum Streptophyta; class Magnoliopsida; order Poales; family Poaceae; genus Guadua; species Guadua angustifolia. The sequence goes on from CM070501.1 coordinate 25,450,039, forward strand.
AAACTTACTCTTACAAATTCTGTTTGGAAAATTACAAGTTGATTTACAAATTAAATTTCACTTTATGCAAAATTAATCTAGAAGCCTCCTTTGATTTAACTTGTATTATTGCATTTGCAAATACCACCTTAACTCTTGCTGAGTACGAAAGTACCCAACCTTACTTATTACGTTGTTTTAGGTGATTGCGATTTGTGAGGCTTCGAAGATTTCTTTTCATCGTAGGTTACGAGAATATCAATGAAGCGATTCTTTTAGGGATTTATACCTTGTCAGTTGCCTGAGAGTTGGATAGGTACACTACAGAACCTTACTTCTTCTATGCTACATACATATATGCTCTGAGTTGTAAAATTATATTGTAAAATATCTTCCGCTTTAATAAAATAATGTATAGTTGTGATTCCAATTGTCATAAATATGCTTAGCTACTGATTATAGGACTAGTACTGAATGCACATTAGATTTTCATTTTTACATTCTATGTAAAAATAAGAGTCATTACATTAGGCCCTTTTTATGATGCGAAGCCCCCCACCCACCAGCTAAAACTATACTTTTTCCTTTTTAAAAATTTCCATGTTCCAAGCAAGCCCTTACAAAGAAGGATAAAACAATATGACATATATACATGCCATTCTCTTTGTTCGTCACGCATTCCAGGTCAGCTTGATAATTTTAGGTTCCACCATGGTTGTCATGCTCTTGAAGCTAAGAACCTGTTTTGAACGCAGATTTTTTTGAATTATATAGTAAATGAGCTATTTTATGTGAAATTCACGCATTCTAAAGGAGGCATAAATGATTTTAGTCAAACAACGTTCATGCTGCTAACCACCGATATACAAACTTACTCGACGAGGTAATGTTTGCACTTCACTGGTTTCTTTTTCAATTACAAGAAAGATGTTCACGCGCACACACCATCACGGATGTACACCCCACGGATATACACATGGGTGCGCCCTCTTAACATACATCTAGAAAGACGGAGACCCAAATAAATTCATAACTTCGCAAAATTCCTACTGAAAATGCACTCATGTATATGTAATACTGCGAGCTTTGGATTTCCTTCGTAAGTTTTTTTTTGGGAAAGGGGGTTTCGTCCGAGCCATTTAGTTTGGCGGCAAGATTGTTTTCTTGTCAATTGTTGTTTCGCCCCGTGAATTTAAAATTATTTGATTCGCTCTAAGGGTTAAAGTTGATTTTTGGTTTTTGGAGGGTCTTCATTTCTCTTTTGTTCCCTAACCATTTTGATTAGTGGCAACCATTTGTTTGAGTATAAAAGGAAGATGGAAGGGGGAACCTAGAGCAGATTTCTCCACCGCCACCACATAAGAAAAAATTCTGCAGCATGCGCCTGCGTCTTCGGCCGGCGCCTTGTCGCGCTTCTTGCCGACTCCTCACCAAGCCTCAGCTTCCAACCAGAATAACACCCGCACCCGTGCCCTTAATGTTACACCTCTAGCACCACCAATTACAAATCGCTAAGAATAAATATTCGCAGAGCAAGCTAACCACTAGGAGGTTGTCAAAATTATTAAAAATTTCTTTGCAAAGACTCTCCCTAAAACTAGGACATCCACTCAAGAAGCGAAAAACATTTGCAGTTATAAGATATCATTCTAGCAGTGTCCTTAGTTAACCAATCACACATCTAATAGAAAATTAATAATCTCCACCACATGACTATTACAGACAGAACTCATTAAACAAAACCACAGACAACCTTTACAAGAATTCTTCACGAAGTTATTACGATCGTAATTATGAGTCATTAGAATGGAACGGTGATGATGTGAATGTGATTGTGCTTCTACCCCCATCCATGCATGCCGCTTCAAAACACCTACAAACATTAAATAACAAGCGTGAGTTCAAACTCAAAGAAAGTACACGAGAATAACAATTCCAATTTATCGAAGTAAAGCAAGAGCTTGACTATAAGAGCAAGCAATACAATTGGAACAACCACCAGAAAATTACGCATTTATACCCAATTTAAGCAATAACTTGACCATATCAAAAGTTACCACAATCAAGTCATCAACTCGATAACAAACCCATTCAACGCCAAAGAAGCACTACTTAACTCTAAGTCACTATGTCTCCCGACTCAACTACCCCTTGTTGCGACTCAAACCCTTTTCATATACTACATTTGAGTATATAACTCGACTTCACTCCACGATATTCATACAACATAATTCGCAGGGCAAAGAAATGCGCTAATTCATCAAATTCAATTCAATCTCCCCTTTTTGGGTTGAGTCCACGACTCAACCTTCAATTACCAAAATCACCATCCATATGACACACCATTTACCACAACACTCATTATCAAAGATGCAATGCACATGAATGCTCATTGCCATGCACGCATCGTAGATCGCCGAAAGTGCCCACCCGTCGGTGTGCACTCACGCCCCTTCCATCCCAGATGGAAGGTGCCTCTTTATCTTGTCTCGCTCCCATTCACCTCGATGAATGGGACTACGAGGTAGGACTTTCGTGTTCACTACGTGAACACAGAGGCCCGCATCGTAATGGGTCGCCTCTTCCATTATGAATGCACAAATGCAATCTTCATGAATGAAATGCAACTTTTCATTCAATGCCAACACTAACATACCATAACCATATACATACACATAGCCAATTCTCACATTCATAAGTCACCAATGATACTAGTGAAATCAGATTCAACCATAAGACATGGCAACTCATAACGTTTCTGTCATGCAACTACATCCTACGGCCCTAAGCCATGTTCACACAATACACTTGCAATTAGATGCTCACATATACTATCTTTATAAATGACTTAACCGTTGGAACCAAAACTCATGTTAGCCCCAATCACTCAAACAACATACTCGCTATAATCAACCTTACTAAAAGCTCGGTCTCAAATAGAGTTCGTCTAATTAACAGAGCAACAATTAAATTAAGAAGCACCACATATGAACACACATCCACACTCAATAACACAGTGTACTTGCATCCCTTCCTTAACCTTTTAATCATCATAAACATTTTCATAAGATGAGGCACCTTCTAGCTATATTCAAGCAAAACTTACCTCTTGCGTATTCATCGGCAATTACATACGCTAAGAGCAAACAATCGATTAATCCTCCTAGCCACAACTGGGAATGCACTTGCCTTTTATCGACGAAGAATGGAGTGGCATACGGATGAGGCCACTCCCGACAAAACCTTCTCGCAATTAAATAATAATCATCCAACTCAACTTTATGCACACTCGAAACACGCGACAAAAGAAAACAACTCTTTTGCATGTGAACTAAGTCAATGAATAAGTAAAAACTTTACATAACTAAATAATCTAGCATTCCATCAACTAAAGAATCCAGTAGCATTTGGCATTTCAAGCATGCATGTTCATTTAATTAACAGAGCAACAATAATTAAGGAGCATCACATATCAGTATTCCAGATCTAACTAAATTTATCCTTGCTACTAGAGAAAGCGACGAGTGCACAGGAAGCAATATGGTTAACTGCATAAAGACATGGAAGCTAGTAAACGAATAACACACACTCATATGACTGATTTAATTTACAGAGAGACAAGATGTAAGGTCGACATTTTCACATCTGCAAGCTCTCTCATGGTAAAAGAAGTGCAGAAAAGATACTAAGAGTATATCATCGGCTACACTTGTGCACACATAATGCCCTAGGTATATGATTCTATAGCACAATAAAATGATCAATGCATCTCTTGAGCATACAAAGGATAGGAAGAGGGATATCAAGGTATCAACATTTCATGACCTCCATAATAGTGGGTCCACTACTATTACCAAGTCACATTTCCATGCAAGGCGTAAAAGGGTAATCGATAAAGCATTTCAAGCATAAGGATATCATGTAGACAATATAAGCCGAGTGCAACACGGGACCCTTATGTACCTAAGTCACCACGGGTAGCTTTACTCAACATTGAAAAAGGACAACACATCATCTTAAGCATGCATTAAAACATGATCTCATATGTAATATCTTGACCTCTACATCAATATTAGCATGTATTTCCTGCAAAATAAGTGACTTCTACACCACTCATTCAAAAATAAATCATGCAAGAACAAGCCTACCCTCTGACTTAAGCATGAATACATGAGGCCTCAATTGACCATACCATTCTCTGTTACTAGAAGTCAGCACGACAACATTCATCTTACAGCTAAACATACAAGCATTTAACTTTGATCCCGATAGCTTAGCACACAGAGTATACAAGATTAGATTTACTGAAACAAATAAACAACTCCTTGGTCGAAGAAAGACACAATCACTTATACAATAAAGACTAGCACAAAAGCATGCAGAGAAACGCCAAATGCCATAAACTTAAGAGGCATAAACTTTTAAATAATCGAACAAGCACCACAATACTAAAGTTTATTCATCGAAAACTGTTCATACATCTCTAACATGTGGATATAGGAAAATCACATGCAACACACAAGAGGATCATATAATAACATCAATTCGAAATCATCAAAACAAACTTTATGTCAGAGATGAATAATAATCATCAACTAGACAATAGCAAGCCTCACGGTCATATTATGCTAGCCTAACATATACTTAAGTAAACACAAGGTTCCGTATGGATTGAGTGCATAAATATACACAAAACTCAAGACTTAATCATGCACACTTGAATCATTGAAACATAGCACAAGCATGCACAACATCATTTCATTCTCATGAGAACCTAGCTAGGCATTTCATCAAGCACTACACATGCAAGCCAAATGAATCCCCACTTCCTAGGGTTTTACCTCAAATTTTGCTCGTGGATTCATGAAGGGGAAGGTGGGGAGACGGAGGAGGCGCGCCAGCACGGCAGCGAACGTGGCGGGCCGGCCAAGGCTGAGAGCACTGAGGCTGGCCATGGCTACATGGGCAGGCATGGGCGCAGGCACGCAGGCGAAGCGCGAGGCCGGAGGGCGACGGCAAGCAAGGAAGGAAGGGCGGCGAAGGCGAGTGAGGCGCAAAGGCCTGTGGGGAAGGAAACCAGAGAGTGGCGGTGGGCAAAGATAAAAGGGGAAAAACTAGGGTTAGGAGCCCTCTCCCACATGGGCCAACACAAGCCCAAACGCCCACACAACCCAAGCATGCCCAAGAAAATTCAGAACTCAATTGGAATACTTAAATTGCTACACTGAATATTACACACCAAGCGTCCGTGGCGCTCACTGATCGCTTCGCTCACGCCGCCAGGCCACTTGGCCCCAAGAAGCATGCGTCTCCAAGGCCAAGATCGCAGGTCATGAGCTCATGAGCCTCAGACTCAGGCAGTGTGCCTCGGCGCCTTGCCCCTAGCCGAGTCCCCGGTCTGCTTCAGGCGCCTCCCAACAGTGCTCGCTTTGGCCGACGTCTCCGGCCATGGCACGGCGATGCCTCCTCAGACTCCAATGATTCCTCCAACGCCGCCCGACCGGCTTCCCCGACGCGGCTTCTTCCGGCCTCAGCCCTCTCCTCCAAATGGCCATCTTCCCCATCTCTCTTTCTCCATGGGTGTGAGATTGGAGGTATACCTTGTCTTGGGGAACTTTGGCATGCATGTGAGGTGTTTGTGATAATGCCTAGAATGTTTAGGGTTGTTGAATGTGCTTGTGCATTTATTATCTTGATTAGTTGGTGAAATTACAAGTAGCGAGTGCTTGAGGTGATAAATCGTCTTTGGTGTTTGTGGAATGTTATTCCAAAGATTTATGTGTGTAGGATATCCCGTAAGGAAATTTTCTTATGATATCAAGATCCTAGTTCTTATGCACTTGGTCGATATGTTAGCAATATGTTTATTCAAGCTTATGAATTGATAGCTTTTATCATTTTGAGCTATCTCATGGTTATGCTTGTGACCTTGATTCCCATTAAAATGTGAGCTTGAGGTAATTAGCATTAGATCTCATGTTCGCATGTTTGAAGCAGGTGCAAGGCATAGATGTGAAAGATGAAAGTTCTATGATGATAGATGAGAGTGAAATTGATCAGTAGTTGTTCCTTCTCTGTGCTTCGATTTCTGATAATTCATGTGTGTGCTTTGGAATTCATTTGCGAATGGTCAACTAAGTCTATCCTCTGTGCAATGTGATCTATAGAAGTATATACATATATTTGGAAAGTGATGTGTATGCTAGTATTTTGGTATTCTAGGAATAGAGGGTCATGTTTAAATGTTTGCATAAACGAAAAATCTTAGGATATTTAGCATACAAAGGCTTGACCTGGTTCTATAACACTCAATACCTTATATGCAAGGTTTATACTACTGCATGAATTGAAAATTCAGGTCCCATTTCCAAATTGTGGTGTGTTGCCCTTGGTTTGTCGTGCATGCATTTAAGTGGTTATGAGGGATGTTTTGGTTTCGATTGTAGATGTGAATATGTAGAGTTGTTTTCTTCTGTCGCTTGTACCGAGTGTGTATGAATTTGAGTTGGATGAATACTGTTTTAATTGCAGGGAAGGTTCTGTCGGGAGTGGCCTCAACCGCATGCCACTTTGCTCTTTCGTCGGTAAAGGCAAGTGCATTGTATCGGTTGTGGCTTAGGTGTCCACTAGGTTTTACAATAATACAGTTATCCATGTATTGCTTTACTATTGTCATGTTTGATTCTGCATGTGATATGATGAATGTGAATGGTTAATCGGTTATGCTTTTATTTAAAACGAGTTTATATGCAAGTGTAACCCGTATATCTTTTATACGGTATCTAGTTGATTGCTTGTGCTATGTACATGCTTACGCTATGGATGGCATTCGTGTTTATAAGCACGTCTAGTAAGGTAATTGTCTTTTGATGAAAAGGGTAAGTAATCCTACAAGTGCATCGTTGTTTGAACGTATTATGATTTGTTTGATGAACTTTATATGCCTTGCCATCATGACATTATGCTGCATCCCTGGATTGAATGTTATGTGCGATGTTTAATGAATTTCGTCTAGATGCTGTGATGACTTCTTGCTAAATTTTTACTTTCATATTCAAGTTCAGTAGTTGATAGGCTAGTGAGAATACTGAAGGTATGGGATTGGATTGCGAAAATGATTTGATTTATGATCAAGATAGATGGAATTAGTAATTACTCGAGTATTGGTGATATGAGTATGAATATGAATGTTGAGAATGTGATTATGAGTGTTGAGAATGTGATTATGGGCGTTGAGAATGTGATTAGGAGCGTTGAGAATGTGATTATGGGCGTTGAGAATGTGAATGGTAAATTTATGGATGTGAGAAGTGGCTGATGTTTATGTATTTGGTTATGGCTATGCAAACGTAAGAAATGGATGTATTTTGCAAATTTGTTTATGTCAATTGCATTTGTGCATCCAAAATATGGACATGTTTATGATTTACACATGTTAATTGATATTGTTATTGCTACTTTGTTGTACTTGCTGAGTCTTCGACTCACGCTTTTTTTGTAAATGTGTGTAGGATCCCGAGTCGGCATGTGGGATGGGAGTAGTAGCACGTCACGCTTATCACCATAGTTTCATTTTAGCCTTGTGCTTTCAAACTTAATGAGCTCATGTTTTGTAATAATTAATTTGTGGGAGTTATTTTTGTGCTTGCTTGGGGTCATGGGGATTGGTTGATACCATGACCCATGTTTGTGCTTGGTCGGTTCCTTTAATTGCTTATGATATTGTTATGTTAAATGCTATCTTCTGTCTGCTGAGTGGATGTCCTAGTTTTAGGGGAGGTGCTACCGAAATTTTTGTGGAATTTGGGTGTTAGTAGCATCCCGGTCTTTGTGGGGGAGACGGGGTGTTACAGTATACATAAAGGTGTGTACCCGAATTTAAACTTTGGTTGATGGAGTCATATACCCACAGCTAGGGTTCACAAAATCGATGATTTTCGACTGTATCGAGCCAGCTCGATAATAAAAACCACTTGGTAAACCATGTTCAAATGTAAATTCAAAAAATCTAGAAAAATGTGTTAAAATTTTTTGAAAATTTTTATGTAAGGTCCTTAAGCAATGATAATGATGCTATAAAATTTTTAGATGATTATCAGACCTGGTGTATTATTTAAAAATTCTGATAGTGATACTATCAAAATATATGCTCTTCAGTTTTTGATTTTCTAGGGGAAATAAATAAAGTCTAATATTTCTTGAACTTTTTTTGTGTTCTTATAACGTAATTATAATGATGCTGTAAAATTTTCAGATGATGATTAGATGTGTGTATCTTTCAAAAATTCTAAAAATGCTACTATCATTGTATATGCTCTTCATTTTTGATTTTATATGGGCACTAATGAAGTCTAATATTTGTAAAAATTTTAGTACATGATCCTTTGACACTAATTATGGTTAATTAAAATTAAGAATAATAAATCTTTTAAATATTTATAAAAATCGATGGTATCGTTGTTCCTTTTCATTAATTGTTGTTTTGGATTTTTAGAAGCAATAAATGATTTGAAAAATTATTTAAATTTCTTTGAGGTGTTTTATAGATTAATTGAGATTTTTTAATTTTATTTAATTTTTGGAATTTTGTAAAATTTTCTTCGGTGTGCTAAAAATCGAAAATAAGAGAAAATCGTTTGAAAATTGGTCGGAAATCGAAGAAAACCGAGCAAAACTTGGTGAAAATCACTCGATTTTTGTTTTTCCGCCATTGTTTGACTGACAAGTTTAAAAATTTTTAATTCAAACTTCTTTGATTTCGACCGATTTTCACTTAATTTTTAACATTTTTGAAATTAAAAAATATTTGAAAATCGAAAATTCAATTTTGTTAACCCTGCCCACAGCTCCACGCTGCCGCACAGGTGTTTCCCGGCCGGGTCAATTTGGTTTGTTGCTCCACGTCGCCAATCTTCTACTGATCAATATTTCCGAGACACATTTTTTTAATGATTTTGCCACTCCTAGCTCCATTTACTGCCAAACTATACATACCGAGTTACATATAGAAAAGAAGTATATTTTATCTCCGTCAGCAGTCACAAAGGTCTAGTATTTCACTCGACTCTCTAAGCTTTCGAAGCTAATCTGTTTTGCATCCGTGGTGATTTCATTTCATGTAGACACAGTAAATTAAAAACTGGAGTTGCCAAACGCAGTCGTAAACCCATTATCGTTCTTTGCGGTATGTGGACGTTGTGGCAAGCCCGAAATAAACGTCGGCGAGGGGGGTTTGTTCCAAACCCTAGGCAGGAGCTCCATTGGGCAAGAGACACTGCTTTTGATCTCTGTAAGACAAAGCAAGCGACAGACACTGCTTTTGATCTCTGTCAAAGCCTCCAGCAAGTCGGTAACGTCTGATCGTGGAAACTGATAGGCAAGTGCTTACTGATTTCTGGAGAAAATCTGAAGGCCAGGGAGCAGATATCTCGCCGATCTTGGCTGAGATTAGGGAGCCTAGCAGTTTCTTTGTGTCTTTTCAGTCTTGCTTTGTAAAAAAGGCAGAGCAGTGCTGCTGCCCATCTGTGTGCAAAGCTAGTATCTTGTAGATTGAGGGAGTGCACCTGGCTGTTTGAGGCACCATCGTTCCTGCAAGAAACCTTGCATCGTGACTGCATTCCTGTCCTGCTATAAGCTAATGGAAAGCTCCCTTCCTCTCAAAGGAAAAAAAAAACCATTTTCATTCGATAGTGCAAACGAAAAGAGACCGCATTATCATTCGAGTTTTTCCGTACTCAGAAGTAGTTTGGCAGCCCATCACCCACAAGCCCATAAAGCCTTGTTTGTTTGGACGTCTCGGCCGGGCTGGTCCGGTTAGGCCCTACAATTTGACAACAATTAGTCCCGTGCCCTCTTACGTTAACTGGTCCAGATCGGTCCATCAGCTACAGCTCTCAGTTCAACTTACTTGGTTCATGTATTTGTGTTCTGAAATTGTACAAACAACTCGCGCCATTAGATCTAGATGTGCCTAGCAGTAACAGTGGCGGATACAGGACTAAGATGAAGGTGGTACTCATGGACCTGTCTTTTTCTGTCTTCAGACATTTCTTGAATTTTGCCTGCCTTCAGACTTCATGGCTCATTTCCTTCGTGAATAGATGCAAGTTCGTGAGAGGAGCATGCACTGCTCGGCCAACGGTAGAGTGGGCTCTAGCTCCGGCTAATCCACTGTTGAATCGGCCTTCAGTGGCATTGATTACGTTGTGACGGAAGCGTTGCTCTAGGTGGTTTTCAAGAGTCAGTTCGGTGTACGTAGTTCTGAGACGAATACGAGTGAGACAAGAGGGCTACGCGTAGCCACTCGTTGGGCGGGGCTTCATTAATTCACAGTAGGACTGGAAAAAAAAAAAAGCTCGTTAGAGCTTAAATCAAAATTTCTTCAATTACAGTAGTTGATAGGTTTAAAATCAAATAAGATAATTTCGAAAAAAAAATTAATAAAGTTTCGACTCGATAACGACTAAGTTAATTTAAATTTGATGTAACCACTTAAATGGTATATAAAATAATTTTATATCAAACTATGTCAATTTCGAAAAAAACTCAATAATAACTTGTTAAGCTCGGTATCCGGTCAAGAAGCACGTGGCTAAACTGAAGCCAATCTCATCCGTTCCCTTCCACGGCCGCGAGGTGGCGGTTCCTGGTTGGATGCCCCCAATCCCACCTGGCACCGGCAAGATTCTTGTGATAGGCCACTGGGGCTCACCAGCCGCCACGTCGGCTTCCACGTCACCTCCATCCCGTGCCATCCAGCCAATCCAAACGCAGCAAATGATCGCCTCAAGTGCTATGCGGATAAGCCCCTCTATCCAACGCTTCGCATATAAACAGGGATGTTGCGAGACACCGCATCATCACACAGAACAACACTCGACGCAAAGCAAAGCATCACAGGGAGCTAGCTAGGATCCGATCGACATGGCAGCCGCCACGATGGCCCTCTCCTCCCCGGCGCTGGCCGGCAAGATCGGCAGCAGGGACGTGTTCGGCGAGGGCCGCATCACGATGCGCAAGACCGGCGGCCGCGCCAGGCCCACGGCGGCGTCCGGCGGCAGCCCGTGGTACGGTCCGGACCGCGTGCTGTACCTGGGCCCGCTGTCCGGTGAGCCCCCGAGCTACCTGAAGGGCGAGTTCGCCGGCGACTACGGGTGGGACACCGCGGGGCTGTCCGCCGACCCCGAGACGTTCGCCAAGAACCGCGAGCTGGAGGTGATCCACTGCCGCTGGGCCATGCTGGGCGCCCTCGGCTGCGTCTTCCCCGAGCTCCTCGCCCGCAACGGCGTCAAGTTCGGCGAGGCCGTCTGGTTCAAGGCCGGCTCCCAGATCTTCAGCGACGGCGGCCTCGACTACCTCGGCAACCCCAGCCTCATCCACGCCCAGAGCATCCTCGCCATCTGGGCATGCCAGGTACGTAATTGATTCAACTCCATTTCAATTCATCTCAATCCAAATCAACTACGAACTCATCCATGAGATGCATATGTGTGTAGGTTGTGCTGATGGGAGCCGTTGAGGGTTACCGCATCGCCGGCGGGCCGCTGGGTGAGGTCGTGGACCCGCTGTACCCCGGCGGCAGCTTTGACCCGCTGGGGCTCGCCGACGACCCGGAGGCGTTCGCGGAGCTCAAGGTGAAGGAGATCAAGAACGGCCGCCTCGCCATGTTCTCCATGTTTGGCTTCTTCGTGCAGGCCATCGTCACCGGCAAGGGGCCCCTCGAGAACCTCGCCGACCACCTCGCCGACCCCGTCAACAACAACGCCTGGGCGTACGCCACCAACTTCGTCCCCGGCAAGTGAGCATATATACCTGGGTGTACGTGTACGGTACATGTTTAAGCGAGTGGCCACTACGTACGTACGTGTGCCGTAGATGTACGTCTTTGTGGGAAATGTACGAGTACGTCAAGGGAGAATGGTGAGATTGTACCAGTAGTGTGTATTTCTATGCATGTTCTGGACCTGATCAATGAAATATTGTGTTGTAATGTGTCTTTACGCATGATCGATGATGATTCTGCCGATCGATTATAAGTAGAAATGAAGTATATATACAAAATGTTGAAGTTCAAATTACGAACATGAACAATGGGTACAAGTTTTAAGTTACAACTTACAAATGCACCTAATAAAATTTGGCAAGTGGAGTGCTCAACATGGACTGGGGAATGCGATCACTACCTAATTAATTAAGGGCATATTTGGAGGGGGATTTGGATTCAAATCCCTAAGTTTTTGTTCAAATTTAAAACAGATCGCAAAAATTCCCAAATAACCCACTCATCCAAACACCCCCCCTAAGTTTGTAGTTTAATTGAATAAATCTTCTGAATTCTGATAATATAGGTTATATGTTAAAAGTTACTTTGCTCCGGGTGCAAAGTAGCAAATTTTGTACCTACCTTATTGTAGAAATATAATACAGAAATTTTAGGAAGTGTGCAGCAATATTTACTTCACCTCCATTAACCAATAATAAGGAAAATAAGTTTCAATTCTCGACTAAACATACCATCTAGAACTTTCTAAAAGTACTGGCGACAGCAACAGATGGAGCTATAGACACGCGAGTTATGACAAGTGCACCGACAAAAAGCTCAAAACACATCTAAAATTAAAGTTCAGACGAAAAATCTGACAGTTGGTGCCACTGGATTGGCCTGAAATTCACAATGCCTGAAGAGAATAAATCTACCTCCACACAAATGGCCGCTGAGAACCTAACACTGTATAGTCTTACACAACTGTAGAACTTGGAAAGTTACAGTTACATCGACCTCACCGCCCACGTGAGTGGCAAGCAAAATTACAATTACATCGACCTCTGGGCATGTGAACGTCACCTGATCATGACAGTGAGAGCTCAAGGGAAATAGTACATCCAGAGCTAGTGATACCACACAGAGAAAATCTTATGAAAGCGTCACAGGGACGCGAGGATGCGAAAGATATCTTTAGGTTACAGGCGCCTGAAAAGGGCTCTGATCTGGTATCACACCGTGGAGTTTCTTCAGAGCCAAGCACGCCGCGACGAGCCTGCCGCATTCGCTCCTCTCTTCGGCTGAGTGGATCAAGGCAAATCAGCGATGTCACTAAGCATGGTGAGAGGTTAGTCTGATGGATGGATGTGCTAACCAAGTGGTAACCTTGAAGGGTCGGCTCGTTTTTAGCTTCAAACGATAAATACCTTCCCAGTTTGCGCACTGACAAATCAAATGCGGAGAATATGTGGCATAAATTCGCGGTTTTAGATGTATGGTTGATATGAGTAGTTCCGGCGATGCATGCTTATATATTGAGGAACATTGCTTTGTGTTGTCTTTCGTTTTCGTGTAAACGTCAAACCAACTAGAAAAGTTTCAAAAATTCTGAAAAAAATCATGGATGTACATCTCATCTTACCCCATTTACCTATAAAATTTCATGATCAAATTCGTCCTATGCTAGAAGTTACAAAAAGACAAATTTGGGGTGCATTTGAACTATTCAAGTTTGTCAGAAATTTGTCTTTTTTGTAACTTCTAGCATAGGACGAATTTGATCATGAAATTTTATATGTAGATGGGGTAAGATGAGATGTACATCCATGATTTTTTTCAAAATTTTTTGAAACTTTTCTTAGTTGGTTTGCACGATGTTTGACTTTAAGATGAGCACAACAAATGCTCCCTATATACTGATATTACGTACAGATAGTAAACAAGAACATTTCGGTTTCAGAGAAGTACTCTTAGGTCAGGATACCTCTCTCTCTCTGATCATAAATAGTTGTTGTTTTAGATATCGATATGGTCTTTAAAATATAACTTTAACCACTAATTTTTATTATTTTAAAATCTAAAATTGTATATATATATATATATATATATATATATATATATATATATATATATATATATATAAATTATTTGTTTTCAGAAAAATATTTGCTAAAAATTTTGAAAAAATATTTTTTAGAAAATATTATAGCAATTCTATTCATGTTCACTATCTACGGTAAACAGGACATGAGACGAAGAGATCAGCTGGCTACTGTACCCTAACAATAGTGAGTTATATAGATTCCGTGGCAGAGAATCTACCCACCAGTGCGCGTCGAAAGCCCCTTGTTATCGCCGCATCTCACTTATTCTCACGGGCAAATCCACAAACCCTTGCCAATTTCAGACGATGCAGCATCCACTTGTATGGTTAATCGAAGGAGATGAACATGGTTCAGAGCGCAACAAACATGTGTAATTTTCTTGCCGGTAGATTGATAATGAGGATATCCGGTTGATAGCTTCCGCTACGTACGGTATAACTATGGTTAACAAAATTGTGATAATCAGATTGTTTATCGTGGTTTTCGATCGTATCAAGCTGGTTCGGCATTTAAAATTGGTCGGCAAACCAACCAAATTCAAAAAAACAATAAAAAAATTCGAAAAAATTTGTGTAAATCTCTCGATTTTCGATGAAAATCGCTCAAAAATCGACTGCCGAACAATTTCAATTTGCCTGGTCAATTTTTTTGTGAAAACCAATCGATTTACAATTTTTTTTTGATTTTTAAAAAAAATTTTGATTTCTAAACCCTTTGGTTTTTTGTGATTTTTGTTCAATTTACGTGATACCACTAGATCATCGATTCGGTTTTGTTAACCTGCCCTATATGTTTCGTTGGAGATGCAGTGCCAGAAACTCGGCTCTGTGATGCTCACATTCACATATTTTTCATGCAGTTTGAAGATTTGTTTTTCAACGCTGCACCCGAACAGTTCCGGCGCTGACACAGACGACCGCAGAAACAATTCCGTGGCGGAGAATCCCGCAATGGAACCATCTGCCGCGCCGCCGTCTCCGAAGGCAGCACGCACCAACCCCTCCCTCCCGTCGTCTCCCTCCACCACCTTCACCCGCCCCGTTCCCTCCTCCACTCTACATCCAAATCATAGCCCTCTCCGCGCCTTCTTCCCACAACTGGTGGCGGCGCAGGCGGACCTGATTGGGCTGTGCCGAACTGCCAGGGGCGCGCGCGCCGACCCGCCAGCCTTACACGGCTGAGGCCAGCGCGGGTCCCAAGCTGCCTGGCGAGATCAGGAAGGCACACTTCCACGGCGACGTGCAGGTCAACGACAATGCGCTCGAGATGATCGATGGGAAATCGATTGGAGAAGACTGGAGCCTCACCGAGCGACAAGCTCGTGTAGCTTCATGATCCCTTCCAGGTATGCGCAACCAAACGGCGAATTTGATCGCCTAACATATACTAGCTGTCAATTATCATCCATCATAATTCATACTGACATTCTACCGAGCCTGCTAAAGTTAGACTAGCAAGGAACGCGCTCTGTGAGGAACAGTAGTTTTTCTTCATCTATTCTGGTCACAGCAAGCAAGAGATTCCCACAATACAGAGATTACAGGTTTGCACATCGTGATTAACTGACTCTTAATTACTTGGAGCTCATCCTCTTCGTCCAGTAGTTAAAGTTAACCTTCAGAGGCTGTATTGCCACCTTTCTTATAAACGGGGACTGCGCACAAAGTGCTAATAGGGCAGAGCATCCTGCATATTCAAGCCACCAAACTAGATGGATTGTTTACAAAAGAAGACTTCTGACGAACAGCAAAAATGTTTAGCAACTTAACTGCTTTATGACATCCTACGGATAACATTCTGTCACGCTCGTCAGTGATTGGGCAGAAAAACGATAACCTTACATTCCTCTCAAATAAAGGAACATACATACGGGGAAAATAGTTTAAGAACAAAAAAGAGCGAGGCGTATGCAACATCTCCATCTCCACTTGATTTGCTCGAGACTGACATACAAAGACTATGAGATGTCGTGATGTTGCATAAATTCTTTACGTTTAGCTAATGCAGTATACAGATGCAGTATACAGACACCGTAAGTAATCACGTAGAATAGTACAAACACCCATACTTATTTTCCAAGCCACAAAGCATTTATATATAAGCATTGAACAATTCACTCGCAGTGGAAATGGACTTGTCATGCTGCGTCATCTTGGTTTTTTTCCATCAGGCGAGCCCAGCTTATAGCCACTTGTACATAAACATCATTATATAACTTATCAATCAGCCGAAAGTAAGCAATCATCCAGGTTTTCTTCACCAACATAGTGCAAAACACCACCCAAAGACTAATCACAAATCCTATGCTCATGCCAAGGTAAAGAAATGATGTGTGGACTCTATTTCCGTCTTCTTCATGGACGCTTTGCTTTGATTCATTAGTTGAACAGTTTGTGGAGAGAGGAGGCCCACAGAGACCAGGGTTGCCAATATAGATGTATACCTGGTTATCGAGTGCTTGTAGCTGCGGCCCGGATGGTATTGCACCCGACAAATTGTTGTACGACAAGTTCAAGTGGCTCAGGAAGTCAGAGCTAAAAACTCGAGGAATTTCACCTGAAAACTCATTGTAGGATAGGTCAAGGGACTCCAACTGCTTTAAATCTCCAATCTGATTTGGGATTGTTTCATTCAACTGATTACTTGATAAATTCAAATTGGTAAGCCCAATAAGTAAATGAATAGCTTCTGGAATATGTCCTGTTAAACTGTTGCTTGACAGATCAAGATTTACCAATTGATTGTAGATTTCAAAGGTGTAGTTACGCTGTTGGTCTTTTGTGATCACCGGTATGCTCTCTTCCAAAATATAATCCTCTGAGTTATGATATAAGGCTGTCATTGCCTTCAGGTTTGACAGCGACCATGGTATGGTTCCTGATATGTTGTTATGTGCTATATCCAAATAATGAAGTCTACTAAGGTTAGTAAGCCTCTCAGGAATATGACCAGTAAACATGTTTGATCTTACCCTCAAGATTTCCAAATTAGGCATTGCCATTGGTATCCACCATGGCAAACTTCCTGAGAACCTATTGTATGAAAGATCGAGGAACGATAATTTCAAGGCAAATAGAAGAAATCGAGGAAGTTCACCTGAGAGATCATTGTTGTTCAAGGCAAGACTACGCATGACAGAACCAAATTGATTTGCAGAGTTTGCATTGGCCATTGAAGATCTGTTATCCGACGCATTCCAGCACTGCATGATTTCTCCTGTTAAATTGTTTCCTGAGAGGTCCAACCGAGTCAGGCCAGTCAATTGACATATAGATGATGGGATGGTGCCTGTAATTTGATTATTGGCAATCAACAGCACCTCCAGTTTTGGAGCTTTGAGATCTGATGGCAATGATCCGTGCAACTTGTTCTCTGATGCATCCAAGAATTCAGCTCGGGAAAATGTCACCCAGAACCAATCAGGCATAACATCATCCAAATTTGTACTTCGAAGACTAAGAATATTAATGTCCGTTAGCCATCTAAGCCACGGTGGAAAATGGGGCCCCAAGTGACATGACCCAAAACTTGCGGACACCAGCTTATTAAATGGCGGAACCCAATTTGCTTCTATAGCTACTTTGAAGGAGTTGTACGACACGTCTAGGTACTCTAAATTTGCTAAACCTTCAAAGTGCTCCTTCAAGAGCACACTATTGAATCTGTTGTGGTTGAGATCCAACTTGATCAAATTACCCAGCGCTCCAATTCGAGCAGTGTACAGTACCATTGAAGTTATTGTAACTGAGATCTAATGTTTTCAAATTACCTAGTGCTCCAATTTCCGCAGGAAGAGGTCCAATCAGCATGTTTCCTTGCGCTTGAAGATCATTGAGATTTGTCATGTTTCCAACTTGAGCTGGTACAAGACCACTGAAATAATTGTGGCTGAGATATAATGTTTCCAATTAACGAAGCGCCCAATTGGAGCAGTCTGAGACCATCGAAGTTATTGTTTGTGAGATCCAACATGGTCAAATTACCCAGAGCTCCAATTCGAGCAGGTACAGGACCGCTGAAGTTATTGTGGCTGAGATCTAATGTTTTCAAATTACCCAATGCTCCAATTCGAGCAGGTACAGGACCACCAAAGTTATTGTGGCTGAGATCTAATATTTTCAAATTACCCAGTGCTCCAATTTCCGCAGGAAGAGGGCCAATCAGCATGTTTCCTTGCGCTTGAAGAACATTGAGATTTGTCATGTTTCCAACTTGAGCAGGTACAAGACCACTGAAATAATTGTGGCTGAGATATAATGTTTCCAAATTAACGAGCGCTCCAACTGGAGCAGGTACAGGACCACTGAAGTTATTGTTTGTGAGATCTAACATTTTCAAATTACCTAGTGCTCCAATTTCCGCAGGAAGAGGGCCAATCAGCTTGTTTCCTCTCGCTTGAAGAACAATGAGATTTGTCATGTTTCCAACTCGAGCAGGTATTGGGCCAATAAGTATATTGAACGAAAGATCTATGATTTGAAGGGCAGTCATGTTTCCCAACGTTTCAGGTATGGATCCGGACCATTCACAAGCTTTAAGATAAAGCTCCTTAATGCTTGTGAGATCCCAAAACCAGTTGTGTTCGAGTGAAGTGTTTAATAATAAGTTGCCTGATAGATCAAGGACCTCAAGACGTGTGAGGTTGGAATGGGATAGAGTAGAGATGGTACTGTTAAGCCAACATTCAGACAAGCGAAGGACTTTAAGAGCAGGAAGCATGTTGACCCAGTGAACCCAATCCCTCACAGAACTGAGGTGCACCTGACCCATGTCAAGATGCCTCAACAAAGAGAGACGTGGCAACCAAGAAAGATCCACTGCATTCAAAGAATTCCATTTAATATCAAGATACTGCAAATTTGAGAGATTGCCGAGTTGGGAAGGTATTATCCCACTGAAACCTGCCTCTGAGAGGTTGAGATACCTTAGTTTCTTCAGAGAACCCACGAACACAGGTACGCTTGTGCCGTTGAAGAAATTCCCACTCAGATCGAGATACCTCAAGTGCTGTAAAGCAACCAAAGAGGAGCTCATCTCACCTCCCAATAAGCTCAACACAGTCTCGTACCAGTTGGTGTTGCGGAGGTTGAGCATGACGACATGGCCTGTTCTGTTGTTGCACCGGACTCTCTTCCATTGACAACAGTCTTCACCCTTCCATGATGACAGACGGCCAGCAGGGTCCAGCAGGCTTGCTTTGAAGGAGAGAAGTGCATCAAGCTCGCTCGCGATGCAGCTCCCGCCTGATATCGTGGCATGAACACAACTAGTGGATGGTGTTTGTGAGATCAATAGCCACAAGATTATTGCAGCTCCTCGGATGAGGAGCCCAAGCTCAGGCATATCGATTGATCAGTATATTCCGTGTCTAATTGTATACGGAGTTTACGTAGTATATGGTGGAATGTTGAGAAACGGCTAAGCTAAATGTATATATATGATAGGAAAGTGAGTGGGCTTTGGGAACGAGACAACGAGAGTGGAGAGCTGACCTCGGTCCACCCTCGGTCCACCCCGCAAACCAAGTCGTGGTCTTGCCATGCATGCTTTTTTATACTGTACGTTATGGCTGGAATTTCATGTGATTAGGTCAGTCAACCTTGCAATGCACGGCAGTCAAATTAGTGACCTGCCAAGCAATGGAGATTTCAAGTGATCTTGGGAGTGGATCGTCAACCCTACCAAATATTCACTCGGTAACAAGGAACAAATCGACTCTCCCCTGTTTCTTTTTTTCCCTTCGGAGGTAGGAGCTCAAAATGAGCTATCTTGATCATCATTTTTGGTAGCTAGCTACTTGTGTAGACTTTATGTACAAAGGTGGCCTCTTATTGAAGGATCGAAAATGACGACCGAAGGAGATGAATAGAAGCCAATAAAAATTCGGTTTTGCTAGGCATCGGACGTCCTAACACTCGTAACATTTTTTTTCTATCGTGCAACATTTTCTACCAACGCGTGCAACATTTTCCTTCGACAAATGCTACGATGGCGGATGTTGCAAGCGTTCAAAAAATGTTACACGCGTTGGTAACAAATGTTGCAGCGAGAGACAAAAATGTTTCAAGAGGCGTCCAAGAAAACAAAAAATCGAACGTCCGGACGCTAGTATTCGCCATAAAATTTCTCTGGTCGGATGAATAGTGGTCAGATGAACGGTAAGAACAAGATTGGTTGGATGAACAGTGAAACTACACCAAGTCGGACGAACAACCCAAAAAAAATAGCACCTGTTCGAATGAACAGTAAAACTGCAAACTAGTCGATTAAACAGTAAGAACATCACCTGGTTAGGTGAATGGTGCTTGGGATGAATAATGTGGTGAATAGTGGTTATGTGAATAGTAAAATCAGCACATCTCAAAACCAAAGAATCAAAATAACTTTTGATCGGCTAATTCAAAATCCATGAAATTTTGTATGCACCTTCCTAAGGATCTCAGGAGCCAAATCCAAACCTTCAATCATAGAGATTGTTATCAAAATTCTGACCTTTTTTCTAATCTAAGAAAGATTGCACCAAAACCGAGCAGAAACCACAAACTTCACCTTGAGCTTGCTCGTAGAGATTTGATGGTCAAGTTGACCCTAGATGGTCTCCCACATGTCACATCAAGCAAGAACCACCGAGAACTAGCTCTCAAGCTAACAAGAGCACGATCTACCAGAGATCTTTCTCTTCTCCAACAAAAAGACCAGTTTCTTGCAAGAAAATAGAAAAATGAGATGCAGCTGGCTTAAATGATTGGGATATGACCTAAAGAAGGTTCATCTAACAATCAATAAGGTTCATCTAACAATCAATCATCCTTGGCAACAAGAATAGGAAAGAAAGAAACCATAGAGAGATCAAATCTCAAAAGGAAATGTCAACCAAATGAGCAAGAACTTGAACACAAAAATGATTTCTATTTCTTCATAAGAGGAATGGTTACAAAACCTCACAAGCAGGTGGGCATAGCTCAAAAGAGCATCAGGAAACCAAAATCCTTCTCACAAAACCTAAAACCCTTAACCCTAAAACCCTTTTTTTAACACCCTTGGGTAGAGGCACCCCTCTAACTCTCTATTTATGGCCTAACCTGAGCTATATCCACCCTTGGATAACTTTTTTCTCCCATAAGGAACCTAATGAAGGGCTGGGTTTAACTCACTCATATATGGGCTAACTCAAAACCTAACAACATAACGAATTTTGACACACACCTCTCAAAACACCACTAACTTAACCGCTACTATACCCGCAAACTTATGATTAAACCATCCTCTTTAACTTGAGTAGCGCATAAGTTAGCATCTCTACCATCCACTTGTCTTCTTGGCTTGCAGCCACCTTGATCGTCTGGACCTTAGCTCTTCTAACCTAGTCCCGGTCTCCTCTATCTCACCATGACCTAGCTCTAAAGTCCTGCAACCATCACTGACAAGTCACATATCAATGTCCAATAACATATGCAGTAAAATCAACACATAGCCAGAATAATACACAGCTTATCCTGACCAGTTCACAAACTACCCCAACCAGTTCAACACCTCACAACCAGTCCCGACCAGTTTACAAACTGTCCCATCCTATTCACAATCAGTCCCGATTAGTTTACAAATTGTTTCAATCAAACTCAAACTTGTGCACCATAAACTCAAATATAGTCAATTACTCATCACAAATATAAGTAGCCCTCCACATGGTTTTTCACTTATGCTTGAATATATATATCTCAGTGGTAGCTAGTGATATGAAAGTTACACTTGAGCTGATCACACGATGGTCGTCAGTATTTATTGGACAGATCATGGAGGTTGATTTTCTACTATCTTTATAACCAACTTCTTGTGCGCATGACATGTTGTATCCAGTAAAACTTTTGAGGTGATATGCGACTCTGCGCTGTGCACTGTATACATTCCGCCTCTTACAAATGGCAAGCAAGACTTGATGGCAGGATAGAGATGTTTAGGTCCTTCCGCTCAGTATGATGGTCACTCACACAAACTAGTGGACAATGTACTTGTAGTGTACATTCATCACCAGAAGAGAGTCTAGGGTAGAGAGCAAGAAAGAGATAGGAATTCAGATAGAACTTGGGGAATTTTGTATTTGGTTCTTTGGCAACCTTCCACAAGCCAACCGACCGGGGTATATATTGTCCTACTAAGGACCACTTACAAGTGGGACCAACCCAACTCTAGTCTATGCAATACAACTCAAAATACATTCTCAGCCCAATTACTCAATTGCCAATTTGCTCCCAACCAATGAACTTGCTATTGACTTGCCATCACGCACACTATTCACCATCTAGCACATGACATTCCCTCCCCCTCAAGACGCGGCTTGTCCTCAAGCCGACGCTAAAGGAAACTAAAGCTGGAGAGCTACTGTATTCTACCAGGTTGCCCATGATGGTGGTAACCCCGACTAGTTTACCAGAGCAGAACGTATGACATGATTTCCTTGCTTGGTCGGCCAGGTCTTCTTGATATCTGTAGGAACACAATTTTTTTGGATCAATACAATAGACAGAGAGATCAGTACTCACCGCTGTCGAAGGTGCAATATGATGCTTGAGTTGAGAAACATGGACAAATGGATGTACTTTGCTGCCCTCTTGTAAGCGACCATATACCAATTTGTTCCAGAATATGATAAGGTCCATAGCATTTGAAGCAAAGTTTTTGATTATTGCGTGTTGCGATAGATGTTTGTATGTATGGCTATAGTTTGAGGTAAACCCAGTCGCCTACTTCAAACACTCTGTCAGATCTGTGTTAATCCGCTTGAGACTTCATTCTTAAGCAAGCACACTCTAAATGTTGTTTCAATAATCTGGTTATCATCTCCTTTTGATTCAACCATTCTTGCACATCAGTTACAACACAAGTATTAATGTTGAAAATGCCATAGTGTCTAGATGGATATCCATACAGTACTTCAATTGAGATTTTGCCCACAGTTGTTTGATAAGAAGTATTGTACCAATACTCAGCTAAAGGAAGCCAGTTAGACCATTTTTTTGTGCAAGCATGAACAAAGCACTTTAGATATGTTTCCAAGCATTGATTTAGGCGTTTGGTTTGGCCATCGGTTTGAGGATGATAAGCCAAACTCATGTTCAACTGAATATCTGACAAGCGAAATAATTTTTGCCAAAATGTACTTGTGAAAACCTGTTCTCTATCTGAGATAATGGTATGAGGCAAACCATGCCGCTTATAGACTTGATTGCAAAAAATCTAAGCTACTTGAGGTGCAGTAAATGGATGGGCTAATGGCAAGAAATGTGCATACTTGGAAAATTTATCTATCACTAGTAAGATTGTTCTATACTTGTGAGAAAGAGGTAAACCTTCAATAAAATCTATACTAATCATATTCCAAGATTGCATAGGTACCAACAGAGGTTGGAGCAAACCTGGTAGCTTTACATGTTCCACCTTGGTCTGTTGACAGATTTGACAACTCTTTACATATTCTTGGACTGTGGTTTTCAACTTGGGCCACGCAAATAAGGCTCGGACCCTGCGGTATGTTGCATGCATTCTCGAATGACCACCAATGCCACTGTGATGCAACGCTTGTAGAATGTGATGCTGTGCCAAGGTATTATTGCCAACCCACACACGCCCTTTAAAACGTATTACTACATTTTGTAGAGTGTAACCCTTCCCATTGGACCCTGTCACACTTAGTTCAGTGAGCAATTGTTTGGTTTCATCATCTTCTTCATACCCCTGCTACCAAATTATCAATCCAAACTGGGGTACTTACTAAGATTGCCTGTATATCAGTAGCATCCGGTCTTTTGGACAAGGCAATGGCTGCAGTGTTTTGGGCCCCTCTTATGTACTCTATTTGGAATTGTAACCCCAACAATTTCATGAATGCCTTGTGCTGAATTCCAGTGGTCAGTCTTTGCTCATTTAGGTGCATGAGTTCCTTTTGATCTGTCCTTATAACAAAATCTTTATGCTGCAGATAGGGGGGCACAATTTTGTGACAGACAACAATATCACCAAACGTTCCTTCTCGTATGTTGACAAGGCCTGATTTTGAGTACTCAAAGACTTACTATGGAATGCAATTGGATGGCCATCTTGCATGAGGACAACACCTATACCTCCATTGCTCACATCTGTTTCCAATATGAATTGCTTGGAAAATTTTGGCAAAGCAAGGACCCGTGTTTACACTAACGCTTGCTGTAGCGTTTTGAATGCTTCATTAGTAATTGGTGTCCAGTGGAATTGCACTCCTTGTTAAAGTAGAGTTGTATAGGGTCTTATTTGCTATTTTCATCTTCCACTATACATGTATATTCTTGGCCCATTCAATGAGACATGATGCTATTCTATCATGGTATCAGAGCAAGGCTTTAGCCCTAGCTAGGGTTTTCTCATTTCGGCACTATAGCGGTGCCGCCGCCAACCGTCCTTGCTTGCGACGCCACCGCCGTCACCGCACCTCCCTCTACCGGCGCCCACTTCTCTTCTTGCTCTCCCTATCCTCTGCTTCCTTCCGCCAGCATCTACTTCCTTTCGCCAGCTTCCGCCAGGGTCTTCCGCCATCGAGCGAGCGTCTCCGTCCTCGCCTCGGCCGCCCTCGCCAGCGACGTTGCCGCCGTCGCTGCTGCTCCTGCTCCCACGCGACGAAACCTCCTCTCCAGGTCGCCGCTCGCCGCCTTCGCTCCTTCTCGCGTCCGTTTCGCCAGACGCGAGCTCGTCCTCTAGCGCCGCCTCCAGTGCCGGCATCCGCCTCCAGCGCTGACGTCTGCCTTGCCGTCTCCTCTCCAAGCCGTCTCCTTCGTTCGAGTGCTGGAGAAGCAAAGAAGTAGTGCACGGGCAGAGCAATAGAGCAGTCTCAGAAAAAAAACCCTGCTGCTCAGCTCCTTTCCGACGTCTGTGATGGCCATCACATCTCGTTCCTCGGGACCGATGCCTCTCCCGCCTATCATGTTTGATGGGACCAACTTCTGGGAGTGGTCCATAATGCTCCGGGTCTCACTTGACAGCCAGTGTCTTTGGGGTCACCTCACTGGAGCTCGTCCTCGCCCGCTAGTTCCGGTTCGTCCAGTTCAGCCTGTGGTCAGGGCAGATGGTGCTCTGGTTCCTGCAGATGTCCTCACCGCATATGAGCAGGACACTAATCAGTACGTCGCCGATCTGCAGACTCTCGAGGGCTGGCAGGCGGATGAGGCTCGTCTTTGTTCTTTGTCATCTTAAGCAAAGATGAAGGTTGAGCTTGCCATAGATCCGCCACTCTTCCTTCTTCTCGGTGATGTGGGGCGTCGCAGCTCGATTCTAGTCGGCGGCGATGCTCTCTACACCTCTACACTGGAGTTGGCGAGCTCTCTTCATCAGTAGGACTCCACCGTCGATGCCTTCTACCAGCAAATTACTGATGTGTGGCGTCATCTTGACTCTTTGGAACCTCCCTACAGTCTGACCTGCGACTATTGTGGCCTTCATCAGGACTACAAGAGTGTTGTTCGCCTCTTTGAGTTCCTTCGTCGACTTCGACCGGAGTTTGAGCAGCTCCGTGCTCAGCTACTGCCCCGTTCGCCTCGACCGTCTCTAGTTCAGGCACTCACTCTGGTCCGTGCTGAGGAGACTCGTCTTCGTGGGGTTCTCTCGTCCTCCTCGTCGGTCTTGATCACTTCCACACCTCCTCCTGTGACTGCTCCTGTGACTGCTTCTTTCCCAGCACCGGCAGGAGGCTCCGTTGCTGTGGCGAGTACCGTTGGTGCAGTGGTTCGCTGTAACTACTGCAAGAAGACAGGGCACACCATTGAGCAGTGCAGGAGGCGGCCTCAGAACCGCAAGGGTGGAGGTGGTGGAGCTGGAGGTAGTGGAGCTGGTGCCTCTCGTCCACCTGATGCCCTGCTGACAGCCATGCAGGATGTGACTCAGCGCCTTGAGCACATGGAGCGCCGCCTAGGGGCGACACCTTCTCCAGGACCGTTAGTTGCCAGTCTTCCTTCAGGTATAAAGTTACCCTGGATTCTTGACTCTGGGGCATCTTTTCATATGACATCTAATCCCACTCACCTTGGCCCACTGAGTTCTTCAGCTATCCCTATGTCTGTCAGAACGGCTGATGGCACTTCCCTCTCAGTTGCTGGTCGGGGCACTCGTCACACTTCTTGTTTTCATGTTCCTTCTATTTCACATGTTCCTCGCCTCGATTTACAGCTTATCTCTGCTGGCTAGCTCGCTGACCTTGATTGTCGTATCACTCTTGAGGCTGACTCTTGTTCTATTCAGGATCGTCTCACCGGGACCCTGGTTGGTACTGGCTGTCGGGTCCGTGACTCTCAACGTCTTTGGGAGCTTGACTGGCTTCGCCTTCCCTCCGCTTCTGTCACATCCACCGCCAGCAGCCAGTCTGTAGGATCGAGGATGCGCCTAGAGGGGGGGTGAATAGGCGTTTATAAAATTAATCGCTCACTAATTCAATTCGCTCTAATACACCCCTAAGTCAAAACCTAATCAAAGATATATGCGGAAACGATAAATAGGTTTTGATAATTAACGCCTAAATCAACTAGGCTCACTAGTGCATTAACTAAATTATATCTCTACACTAGAATTGCTAAATTGAACAATCAATTAATACTAAGCAATTCTAATACATTCAAGCAATTGATCAATATACAATAATTAAAATGCTTGAATATAAATGAGACAAGAGACAACCGATATTTTTCCGTGGTGTTCGGAGACTTGCCGGTCTCCCCTAGTCCACGTTGAGACAAGCCCAAACCCTTGGACCGGCTCCGCAATGAGCACCCGCCTCGATTCCACTAGATGTGGTTTTTCACGCTTTCGTGTAGGCTCAACCCGAACCTTCACAAACTTCGTCGGGGCTTCTCACACCTTGAGAGCTCCCGCGTACGACGCCTACGCCGTCTAGGAGTCGGCAACCTCCAAGAGTAACAAGCCGCTCCTTACTTGAACTTCACCGAGCACAACACATGCGCTCCCGGTGATCACCTAGTGCAACACATGCACAAGGCTTCCCTCAAGTGCAACACATGCACAAGAGATCACTCAATCCACTCCTAATTGCAACACATGCAATTAGTCTCACTCTTTTGCTCAAGAATCAAATGTGAGTGTGCAACACATGCAACACCTCACCCAAAAACTCAACCAAGCCAGCAACCACCTGCCCAAGCCCCCCATGGGGTCTATTTATACCCCACCAAAGAAAACTAGCCGTTTGGGGGCAAAACAGGAAAAAGCTCAAGGAGCCGGTCCGACGGGACTCGGGCGGTCCGACCAAGCCCTCACAGAACAACGTCGAAAATCACACCGATTACAGCCAGTGTGACCATGATCGGCCGGTCCGACCGCTCATCCGGTGCGACCGGAGACCCACTGGTCACACCGCCCGCACAGAGCAAAAACACTTCCTCTGGAAAAATCACACCGGAGAAGGCCTGGTCGCACGGGGGTCCCACTGGGAGGGCCGTCGCACCGCCTTCAAAAACAGCCGCAACGCATGCTTCTGGAAAAATCACACCGGAGAGGGCCCGGTCGCACCACCCTCACAGAGAAAAGTCCGGTTTTTCGCGATAACTTTTCTCCAAAGAAACAAACACTATTCTTTGAGCCATTAGATGATCAACACATGATCATACACTCGTGCAAAACACATTTGCATCAATTTAGCTCATGCTCAAAGAATTTCAACCAAATTGCAAAAACACATTTTGCAATCAATTCAAAAACTATTTGCAAAACGTATTAAGCAAATCAAACTCAAGTTTATGAGATTAATCCCGTTTTCATTCATCCTTGGACTTAACCTAACTCAAACATAACTCATGAAACTTGTTAGTCCAAGATGCATGGTTGTCTCAATTATCTCTTGCACTCCATTAACACATAATGGATGCCTTTAGATCAATTGAGCACAACCTAAATCAATTTGAATGATTTAAATGTGTCTTAAGTACAATAATACAACGCATGCTTCATTATACTTAAGAGCTATTCATTTGTCCTTAATTAATCAAGGAACACCATCAACACATGATGAAATGTTCTTTAATGATTAACAAGACAAATGAACTCAATTTAAATTTTCATTTAAATTGATATGAGTATATATTAACTACACAAGTTTTCATATACTCATGTTGATGAAAGGTAATGATCCATTATGTGTAAACTATATGGAAATGATCATTACTCTAAGTCATCAACTATAGAATAAACCCCACATGTATATGTGCATAAATATGATTGACTTGGATATAATATGCACATATTCAATTTGATCACATTGGAGTATATCCTATATTACCATGAGTATACTACGACTAGGCAATTCAAATATATACTCAAGGATTTAGTTCATTTGTCTTGATCCTTATATGTGTCAATAAGAAATAGATTAATGCAAAGAAACCTTCAAGTTAAATTACAAACTCCCCCTAAGTATGTGCATCCATGTAATATATGGATTGGGAAACATGATGCACGTCTTGTGGTTAATATAATGGGGACATTCATATTTTAACTTGAATCCAAAGTATGCAATTAATACTAGAAAGAATATGCATACATACCTTGGGTTTTCCATTTTTCATCCAAATATGAGACTGCTAAATATATGCTCAATAAAACATGTTTGTCTCATAAAGATTAGGTTTGTCATTAAACACAGATTAAACATTAATTAACATCAATCACCAAAACCAAAGGCGCTTGAACTTACATAGTCGACTGCCGTCTTTGATGTCACTATCCTCGCCACCCTATTCGCGATTTTTGCTCGATGGCATCATTGTTTAGGTCACATGTGTGGGTCTCGTCTTTCTTTGTTAGTGAGTCGTGGTGTTCTTGGGAAGATTCTGGTGATACCTCCACATCTGTATGGGTCGTAAGCTTGGGAAGCGACTCTGACTACCCTATCCCACCGGTGACTCGGTGTCTCTTGGTAGTTTGATTTGGTTCATTACGATGTATGGGGCCGACTCGCCGTTTGAAAGGGGTCATTGTTACTATGTGATCTTTATTGATGATTTCTCTCATTACACTTGGATCTATCTTCTGACCTCTAGGTATCAGGTGTTGTCTGCCTACCAGGCCTTCGCTGCTATGGTTCGCACATAGTTTGACTCGCCTATTCGTGTCTTCCGTGCTGACTCTACTGGCGAGTACCTATCCACCTCTCTTCGTCAGTATCTTCTTGAGCAGGGTACCCTTCCTCAGTACTCTTGTACTAGTGCTCATGCTTAGAATGATGTCTCTGAGTGCAAGCATCGTCACCTTCTTGAGATTGCTCGAGCGATGATGCTGTCTTCCTCTGTTCCACCCCACTTCTGGGGTAAGGCTGTTTCTACTGTTGTCTACCTTGTGAACCTTGACCTTCTCTTGCTCTTCGAGTGTCACCCTGTTGGCGTCTCTTTAGTAGGACTCCTCGGTCTGATCACCTTCGTGCATTCGGGTGCGTTGTCTTTGTGCTTCTTCAGCCCCGTGAGCGAACGAAGCTAATTGCTCGATCCGTTGAGTCGTATTTCTTAGCTACGATCACGAGCGCAAGGGTTATCATTGTTGGGACCACATGGCTCGCGAGATCCGGGTCCCCGAGATGTCACTTTGATGAGTCTCGATCCTTCTTCACTTGTGATCCTTCCTCTAGCCCGCACTCTACCTCTGCTTCTCTCTCCTTCCTCACTCTACCTGATGCCTCTCCTCCGTCCCTACCTTTACCTCCATCCTCGCCACCATCACCCTCAACTTCCATTCCAGACCCTTCGTCCGCTGCTCCACCCTCTCCCTCGCCACCTCAGCAGCCTTCCTTTGCGTTTACACCTCCTCCTGTCCGTTTCCACTACACTCGCCATCCACCTCCTCCCAGTTCCTCCTCCCTTCTAGGTCTAGCTCCTACTCCCACTTCAGAGTCTTCTCCCTCTTTAGAGTCCTCTCCCTCTGCTCCTTCTTCAGAGCGTACCTCTCCTGCTCCCTCACATGATGCGCTCTTCGTGATCGGAGTACGATTCCTTATTCCAATTGCTACGGTTTCATTGCTCCTGCTACCGTCTCCTCTGAGCCTACTTCCTATCGCGATCTTTGTTACTCATCTGAGTGGCGATTCGCTATGGTGAGGAGCTTCTTTGCTCTAGAGCACTGCCGCACTTGGGACCTTGCCCCTCTTCTGCTTCATCACTCCTATCACGTGCAAGTGGGTCTATAAGATCAAGACTCACTCTGATGGCTCTATTGAGCGCTATAAAGCGCGTCTCGTTGCACGTATTTTTCAGCAGGAGTATGGGCGTGATTATGAGGAAACCTTCGCTCCTGTTGCTCACAAGACCACTGTGCACACACTTGTGGCCGTTGCTTCTGTTCGCCGGTGGACCATCTCCCAGCTTGATGTGAAGAATGCTTTTCTTCACGGTGAGCTACGTGAGGAGGTCTACATGCACCCACCTCCTGGCTATTCTGTGCCACATGGCCACGTGTGTTGCCTTCGTCGTTCTCTCTATGGGCTCAAGCAAGCCCCTCGGGCTTGGTTTGAGGTTTCACCTCTGTTGTCACCACTGCTGATTTTGTTGCTAGTAAGCATGACCCTGCTCTCTTCGTTCACACTTCTCCTCGTGGTCATACTCTTCTTCTCTACATGGATGACATGCTCATCACTGGTGCTGATCCTCAGTACGTTGCCTTTGTCAAGATGCGTCTCAGTGAGCAGTTTTAGATGTCTGATTTGGGTCCTCTTAGGTATTTCCTTGGGATTGAGGTCACTTCCACGCCTGAGGGCTACTACCTCTCCCAGCGGAAGTACATTCAGGATCTCTTTGATCGGGCATGTCTCATTGATCAGCGTACTGTTGCCACTCCTATGGAGCTTCACCTTCAGCTTCGTCTTACTGATGGTACTCCTCTTGAGGATCCTACTCGCTACCGCCACCTCGTTGGGAGTCTTGTTTACCTTGGCATTACTCGTCCTGACATCTCCCATGCTGTTCACATCTTGAGTCAGTTTATGCAGACTCCTACTCAGATACACTACAGTCACTTCCTTGGGTCCTACGGTATCTTCGTGGTACCATTGATTGCCATTTGTTTTTCTCTTGCTCCAGCTCCTTGCAGCTTCAGGCCTATTCAGATGCTTCCTGGGCTAGTGATTCCTCTGATCGTAAGTCCCTTTCTGCTTATTGTGTCTTCCTTGGTTCTTCTTTGATTGCCTGGAAGACCAAGAAGCAGACTGCAGTTTCTCGCTCCAGTACTGAGGCTGAGTTGCGCGCGCTGGCCTCTGTGACGGCTGAGGTGACTTGGTTACGGTGGCTCCTGGCAGATTTTGGTGTCACTGTCTCTACCCCTACGACCGTGTGCTCCGACAGTACCGGCGCGATCAGCATTGCTCGAGATCCGGTGAAGCACGAGCTCACCAAGCATATTGGCGTTGATGCTTCCTATGTTCGGTCGCAGGTGCAGCAGCAGGTGGTTGCCCTTCAGTATGTGCCTTCCGAGGTTCAGATCGCGGATTTCTTCACCAAGGCACAAACTAAGGCGCAGCATGATCTTCATCTCTCCAAACTCAATGTTGTGGATCCACCTTGACTTTGAGGGGGGTGTTAAAGTAGACTTGTATAGGTCTTATTTGCTATTTTTCATCTTCCACTGTACATGTATATTCTTGGCCCATTGGCCCATTAAATGAGACATGCTGCTATTCTATCACTCCTTTCTTCAACAATACTGTGAGAGGCTTGCAAATGATGCCATAATGCTGGATGAATTTTTGGTAATAGCCTGTCAACCCTAAGAATCCCCTCAACTCCTTCAAATTATTGGGTACGGGCCAATCAAGTACTCCTTGAACTTCAGCTTGGTCTGTGGAGACACTAGGCGATGTAATGATGTGCCCCAAATATTCTAGCTTCTGTTGATCCAAAGAACATTTCACCTTTCTGACAAACAATTGATGTTGTTCCAAGAATATTGTGCCGGTTCCCTAAATAAGTGTTCAAATTTTCCACCATTTCTGTTGCTACCGCTGGTACATGATCCTGATCAATTGCTCCTTTTTCTTCCTAAAACTCATCATCTGAACTTCTATTGAGCTGAACCAAGTGAGTTATTGCTCCTCTTTTTAATAATCCTTTGAACTCCTTAGCACTAATGCATGTACCCTCTTTCTGATCATCTCTTATGCTTTGAAGCATGACTCGGTGACCATTGTGTGTAAACTTGATACATTTGCTCTTATGCCCTGAATCATGACCCAGCGAACTGGTTTTACCAAATTTTGAATTTCTATGCATGAGTTATATTTATTTGAATTTTCAATGCATTGGAATAAACTTATTTATGTATTTGATATAAATTAGGTTCAAATCTAAATGTTTTTGCAGAAATGAGTTTCTTATGGTCTCTGGAATTCTATAAAATTTATTTCATAATTTTAGGAATTATGGTTTTCATATTTGAAATAGTGTCCATATTAGGGTTTAATTCAAGTTTTAATTCAAATAATTCAAACTAAGGTTAAAATTAAATATTTTTGCATATTCTAAAACTACATAATTTTAATTGAATTTATAAATTTATTTCACTGAATTTATAAAACTAGTGGAGGGTGTTTGTGAGATCAATAGCCACAAGATTATTGCAGGCTCATCCATATCATCCGCCTACTAAATCTGGGAGACTTCCTGGCGTCTCCAGCGTTTGAGCCGAGCGGTCGGCTCGGCTCAAAAAATTTTATCACGATTTAGTCCTTTTGTAAATTACGAACAGGTCCTTTGCGATTTTTTGAGAGAGGAAGATTTTTCTCTCAAAATTTGCGTTCGGGTCCCTCGTGTGCCGTTTTACGAAAAAGAACCTCCCGTTAGATTTAAATCGCGAATAAGCCCTTTTCTAATTTTTAAGGATAGCGGATAGGTCCAAAAACGTAACATTCAGGTCCTTGCTCGTTACGTTTAGGTCCTTTCTTCGTTTTTTCCGGAAAAAATGTTTTTGTCACCAGAAATATGTGTGCGGCTCTATCTCTAGACTTTTTTCCCATCTCGATTTCCCATCTCGATCTCTAATATTTTTTAAAGCGTGTATTATTACTAAGTGAACGCGTAGAGTGTTAGACTCATAAAAAAGTTGTCGTCTCTAATAATTTTTCACCCTTTTCCTCTAGACTTTTTCCCGGTGGTTTTCCATTTCGGCCTCAATATTTTCCAAATAATTAAATCAAGTAGATATTTCTACATCTCCATCTCTCTATTTTTCCCCACGTTTCGCTCATTATTTGGCGATTTAAGAAATAAAACGTTCCGGAAAAAAATTTTCTCTGGCCATGCCGGGCGTATTCGCCGAAACACGAATCGTTTTGTTTTTCAACCGTTTTGCGTGTTTCCTCGGCGATTTTTTAGCAAACACCGACGGGAAAAACCGAAATTTTTCACGCGAAAAAACAACGCACGCGGCGTATACGCCGTGCATACTATCCTAGTTATTCAGACGAGAGGAGACGTACGCCGGATGGGAACAAGAGTGGAGAGAGCAACTGATCCATATTATCTGGGTTTTTAATTATGGTCTACTTGCTAATCCAAGTCTTGGTCTTGGTCTTGCCATGATGTATTTTATAGCTTGAATTTCATATGGATTAGGATAATCAACCAGGCAACGCACGGCAGACAAATAAGCGAGCCATCAGGCAATGGAAATTTCCAAGTGATGGGAGTGGACCACCAACGCTATCAAAGATCCACTCAGTAATAAGAAACAGACTGAAACCCTCTTCTCTCTCTTTTTCTTCTTCTTTGGAGAACAGGGATAGAGTCATTTGCACGTACTGAGTTTTTGTGCTTCTGTTGGTGTTTAGTGCTGTCAAATGGCTTCAGTTAGCATTTACAATAATCCTTTTTCAATTTCTCCCCATTGTTTAATCTCTAACTTGGCATTTGATACCTATGCAGTAAAATTCTCTTACTAAGGAATACTTACCTGCTGTGTTTCACGGGTACTGGGTCATAACATATTTCAATGAGATGATACTTCATAACTTTTTTAGGGATAGATGATGTTCTATACATGCAATTACTGTGAAATTGTTTAATGGGGCGTACACTATGACTTGCAGCAGATTTCAGCGTAACAATCCGGCCATAGGATGTAGCACGAACTGGTCGGTAAACAAGTCGGTTTAGAGATTAGTCTGTTAGTCCTTCACCTACTCTAATTGCAGCAGTGGAAAATTATTTTGACTACGTGGGTTATAGAACAACTAATCTTTTAGTTTTTGCACATGTTTTCTGTTCAAGTAGATGGCTCATTTCTGTTGAGGAGAAAGTGATATTTTTTCACTTCATCCACCCATGATACTTAACCTCTATGTTGGTCCAATAGGTAAGTTTAGATATCATTACAACTATATGATGTAAACTGTGATTGCTGCAGATGAATCTATATATTTTGTATCTGTGTCGTCAAAGGGGGTCATGAACTTTTTAGGGGATCAAACGCAGCATTACTTTGTTTTATTTTGGGGAAAAGTTTTTTAATGTCCTACACTCCTAGCTATTGTCCTTTTCTGAGGAAATAATAGTTGCTGTGATATGAAACCGAAAATGAATTGTGGCATGTGCTTATGGATTGTGAGTGTACTATCACTTTGTGTTGGATGCTCTCTGCTGCCTGTGGGATAGCTCGATGATGATAATAGGTCAATAGAATGATTTAATAGTTAATCTAGTGCGAGTCTTGTGGTCTCTCTTGGCCATGTTGTGTATAGTTAATCTAGTGCGAGTCTTGTGGTCTCTCTTGGCCATGTTGTGTGGAAGCTCTTGCTTCCGTGCTCGCAAGAGCTACCAAAGAGCCAGCAAGTAGGGATGGCAACGGGTCCAAGTACCTCCGGGTCCAGCCTCTGTGGACCCAGACCCGAAGTCAGTCACGGACCCGAACTCAGACCCAAGCCCAGACCCGAACGGGTACCAGACCCATTACCAATATGGTCCATCGTTTAGTTCTTTGTTCCATTTGATTTATATAATCTCAACAATAAAATTTTGGAATGTAATGATCATCAATCAGCAAGCTCACAACGTTTTGTTTGTTCATACATAGAGTTACATACGTACGTATGTATACTATGCATGCATGCAGTGATGCACCACGTCCAGCCCAAGTAAGCGATGCTTATATAGCCTCCTCCCCACTCCCAACCAGCTCAACTAAACGATGTGGTACTACTAAACATCACGCCTGCCGTGCGAGCATGTAGTCTCCCGTGTAAGCGATGCATGCAGTCTCCCGTGCGATGCATCCAGCCCAGGTAAGCGATGCATCCAGCCCAGGAAGCCCACGCGGCGGAACGGCCAGGCCCGGAATACGCATGCACGTCGTCGCACCCGGCCACGCGCGCAAAACACCCAGCCAGCGATTGGGCTGGTTTTCTTTCCAGTTTCCACGGCCCATGAGATGAGAATAGCATGCTGACTTAACGGGTCCGGGTCTGGGTACCCACGGGTCCAAAATGAGATCCGGACCCAGACCCGGACCCAGACCCGAACCGAAATAATATACCCGTGGGTCCAAATTTGGACCCGGACCCGGACCCATGGGTATTTTTGCCATCCCTACCGGCAAGCTTCCGCGCTCACTGGGAGCAGTAGGGGCTGAGAGGGTGCTAGATTTGCAGAAAATAGGTTTGTGGGGCTATATAAGCGATGAACTCAATATCTTCGGCTTACAGATATGAGTTTAGATAATATGTTGATATGAGTTCGTGTTTTTAACCAGTGGCAAAACCAAAAAAATTAGATTGAGGGTGTACTATTGACACTTAGCAATATAGTATTACACAAATAACAACTATCAGCTATTGATAACAGTTAAGAATAGTGCTCACTGGTAACAATCCATTAGTTTTTAATCTTGGTACTGCTGTTTATACATTATGCAAAAGTTCATACGAAGCCAAAATATTTATCATATATTTCTAAAGTAATAACAAATCGTAACCTTGATAAATAATTATTATAAATATATATAGTTGCTCAATAGTATCCTATTATTTTAGCAAAAAACCGTAAACCATCATTTACTATATTGATGCTTAAATGCATAAGTATTGATTGTCGTATAGTATGAATTTTCATATAAAATATTCAATACTGATCTTGATTCAATGCACTCATCGTGATGATCACAACAACATAAATGAATGGTTGGTAGTTAAGTTGAGATAAAAGCCTGTATAAGTGATAAAAGAACAAAGTATTTTATCTATCAATTGGTAGCTAAGTTGAGAAAAAAAAGCTAGCAACCCATAGACATGAAATGTAGCTGTTATCCAAGTCCTTTAAGAATTATCAAATTACGTTGTCCAAATATGTTATAATAGGAGTATCTACTAGCAAAGGTATATCTAGAATTTTAAAATTTTTTGGGAGTGCCGATACATACCTGGCACTCCAAGTGGTTCCGCCCCTGTTTTCAACCTCCCTTTTCCATGGACAAGAAGAAAGTTCAAAACAGTGTTGGAGCTGTGGCTCATCTGCTCGTGGTTGTTCAAAACAGAAGTCCAGTTTAGTTAAAACTGTAGATGCAATGCATACACAGGTTGCAAAACATACTGTTGGCATCAAAAACTTGAAGCAGGGTTTATCGGCACAACAACACATCGGACAAACGCCATGTTCTACGGTTCAAAGTGTGCCAACCGATTTGATCCTACAATCAGTAAGGAGAATATAAAATACGCTCAAAACCGATCTCGTAGAACAATCTTCTTAGATCTAATCAGCTAAAAGCCAATCAAATCAGGGGTAACGATAAGTTTAATTAGCTAATTAGGGCTAACAATTGGTGTAATGATGTGCTCCAAATATGCTAGCTTTTGGTGACAGAAAGAGCATTTCACCTTTTTGACAAATAGTTGGTGTTGTTGTAAGATTTGAAATACTTTCCGAAGGTGCTTCGCATGTTCTTCCAATGTTTGGCTATAGACTAGTATGTCGTCCACAAATACCAATACATAACGGCACAACAAAGGGTCAAAAATTTTATTCATAACACTCTGAAATGTGGTCGGCGCATTTGTGAGTCCAAAGGGCATCACTAGGAATTCATAGAGTTCCTGATGAGTACGAAAG
The DNA here is from genome assembly GCA_036346375.1 of Guadua angustifolia. Taxonomy (NCBI): domain Eukaryota; kingdom Viridiplantae; phylum Streptophyta; class Magnoliopsida; order Poales; family Poaceae; genus Guadua; species Guadua angustifolia. The sequence goes on from CM070501.1 coordinate 25,486,989, forward strand.
GCTGGCTTACGTTCTTCTCCAGCTGCCACTCTAATTTGATGAAAACCTGACCGTAGATCCAATTTCGTGATCCAACAACAAGCCCCCTCAAGTTCATCCAGTAATTCGTCAATGATCAGTAAGGGATGCTTGTTCTTCACAATGATTGTATTTAGTCTGCCATAGTCCACACAAAATCACCAAAACCATCTTTCTTTTTTACCAATGGTACCGGAGAAGCAAATCGACTGGCACTTTGTTGGATTATTCCCTTTGTTAACATCTCCATAACATGCCGTTCGATCTCATCTTTTTTGCTACGGTGAGTAGCGATAAGCTCTTACATTGACTGATTGAGCACCTAGTACAAGAGGAATGGAATGATCATAATTGTGTCATGAAGGTAATCATGCCGGTTCCTGAATAAGTGCTCAAATTTTCCACTATTTTTGTTACTGTCGCTAGTACATGATCCTCAATTGCTTCTTTTTCTTTCTCAAACTCATCATCTGAACTTCTATTGAGCTGAACCAAGTGAGTTATTGCTCCTCTTTTTAATAATCCTTTGAGCTGCTTAGCACTAATGCATGTACCCTCTTTCTGATCATCTCTTATGCCCTTAAGCATGACTCGGCGACCATTGTGCGTAAACTTGATACATTTGCTCTTATGCCCTGAACCATGACTCGGTGAACTGGTTTTAACCAAATTTTGAATTTCTATGCATGAGTTATATCTATTTGAATTTTCAATGCATTGGAATCAACTTATTGATGTTTTGATATAAATTAGGTTCAAATCTAAATGTTTTTGCAGAAATGAGTTTCTTATGGTCTCTGGAATTTTATAAAATTTATTTCATAATTTTAGGAGTCATGGTTTTCATATTTGAAATAGTGTCCATATTAGGTTTTAATTCAAGTTTTAATTCAAATAATTCATACTAAGGTTAAAAATTAAATTTTTTGCATATTCTGAAACTACATGATTTTAAATGAATTTATAAATTTATTCTGAAACTAGTGGAGTGTGTTTGTGAGATCAGTAGCCACAACACAAGATTATTGCCGCTCCTCGGATGAGGAGACCAAGCTCATCCATGTTATTCAGATGAGAGGAGACGCCGGATGGGAACAAGAGTGGAGAGAGCAGCTGATCCATATTATCCAGGCATTTAATTATGGTCTACTTGCTAATCCAAGTCTTGGTCTTGCCATGATGTATTTTATGGCTTGAATTTCATATGATTAGGACAAAACGCACGGCAGACAAATAAGTGAGCCATCAAGCAATGGAAATTTCCAAGTGATGGGAGTGGACCATCAACGCTATCAAAGATCCACTCAGTAATAAGAAACAGACTTGATACCCTTTTTTTAGAGGAATTAATGGAGTGCAAGAAGCCCACCTGAACTCTAATTAATTGCTTCAAAACTGTTTTACAAGCGAGGAGGAAGAGTTGCCTCCTAGCAGTACATGATGTCATAACTTTGAGACGTACCCACAAGAAGCGGGACATTAATTGGTTTCAATTTCTTTTTTCTTTGAGACGTTAATTGGTTTCAATATCTTCTGTCTTTAAGACGTTAATTGCAACAACACAACAGTGTTAACACACATGGATTAGCACTAACCGTTGGCTCATCTACGGCAGGCCAGCGTGGCATCGACGTACGCAGCTCGCAAGCGCCGACTGGGAACACAGCTGACCTCTGGTCCACCCTACAACCAAAATAGATGGAAGCTTCCGCACTTACCGAGAGGAGTAGGGAGCTGGAAGAGTACTAGATTTGCAAATATAAATGGGAGGGAGCTAGATTTGTAGAAAATAAGGTTCGTGGGGCTAGATAAGTGATGAACTCAGTAGCTTCGGCCTACAGATGTGCATTTAGATAATATGTTGATATGAGTTCGTGTTTTCAACCAGTGGCAGAACCAGAAAAATTAGATTGAGAATACACTATGTATTGACGTTTAGCAATATAGTATTGCACAAATAACAACTATCATTTGTTGATAACGAGTTAAGAATAGTGCTCACCGGTAACAATCCATTAGTTTTTAATCTTGGTACAATTGTTTATACATTATGCAAAAGTTCATATGAAGCCAAAATATTTATCATATATTTCTAAAGTAATATTTGATAAATAATTATTATAAATATATAATTGCTCAATAGTATCCTATTATTTTAGCAAAAACATAACCATCGTTTACTATATTGATGCTTAATGCATAAGTATTGAATGTTGTATACTATGAATTTTCATATAAAGTATTCAATATTGTTCTTGATTCAATGCACTCATTGTGACAACAACATAAATGAATGGTTGGTAGTTAAGTTGAGAAAAAAAAAGCTTGTATAAGTGATAAAAGAACAAAGTATTTTATCTATCAATTGTAGCTAAGTTTATCTATCAATTGTAGCTAAGTTGAGAAAAAATGCTAGGAACCCTGAGAAATGAAATGTAGCTATTATCCAAGTCCTTTAAGAATTATCAAATTACGTTGTCCAAATATATTATAATAGGTGTATCTACTAGCAAAGGTATATCTAGAATTTTAAAAAACTGAAGATGGTTCCGCCCCCTGTTTTCGACCTCTCTTTTCCATGGAGAAGAAGAAAGTTCAAAACGGTGTTGGAGCTGCGGCTCATCTGCTCGTGGTTGTTCAAACAGAAGTCCGGTTCAGTGAAGACTGAAGATGCAATGCATGCACAGGTTGCAAAACATACCGAAGAGGAAATTACACCGCCTCTTAAGCCTGCTAATACAAAAAAACAAGGACGATCGGATTATTGTGCTAATACCGAGGAGGAAATTACACCGCCTCTTAACGCAGCGTTTTCCAGCCTCCTTCGGGAGTGGTGGTGGTACCGGTGGAGAAGGGGAATTGTATCTGCAAAAACAGATAGCCAAGAGATATTGTTGTGCGGTTGAAGAGTTTTAACCGATCGCACATCGATGTCTGGGCTAGCTCGGAGGAGACAGGAGGATCGAATTGGAGGTTCACTGGGTTCTATGGTGAACCGAGGCGTGAGAGCAAGGAAGGACTCGTGGTACCTTACAAAATTTCTCCGTCACTCCACAAACTTACCGTGGTTGTGTGCAGGAGATTTTAACGAGGTGTTAAGCAGGAGGCAGAGCAGTTTGGAGGTAATGACAGAGAAGAATGAAAACTTTCTGATGCGTTTTGCTTAAACGGGTGTTACTCACATTCAAACAACGTAATCTGACCACTGTGCTTTGCTGATCACGGTGTCGTGTGGAATGCGGAGGGAAGGAGGGCACAGTGGAAAGGCTTTCCGTATGAGAGATACGTGGTGCCTTCAGGAGAATTATGATCAGTTTGTGAAGGAGTCGTGGCAACCAGGAGGTAATGTTTTGAGAGGAGTCACTCGAGGCATGGAATAAAAATGTACTCTTCGGATCGGTAAGAGGCTAGCTAAAGAAGACTAGCATAATGCCCGTGCTAACGCTACGGCGATATTTAGTAATACAATTCAAATAAGCAAAAGGTGTTATATGTGGGTATTGATCCCAACCTAGTGTCCTCGCAATATAGCTCTTTGGTCTGTTAGCCCTGCTCAGTTATCATCATTCACCAGACTGGATGAGTACGGCTGTATGCTTCGGGCGTAGCCCCTTCCTCGCCTTGTATTACGTCAGGGTGTGCCTCTGACATTTGGGAAATAAGTTACAAAAATATCTAATTTGTTAGTAAGTATTGTCCACTGGTATTATTATATATATATATATATATATACGTAGGGACTAACTATTTATCAGGATCGATATAGCTGTTTCTAAGTAATAGCGGTTTGTGTTTTTGATAAAGCAGTGAGTGTGGCACGAGGCTTAGCGTCATTATCTGCTGAGGCTATGTTTTTTTTATGTATTATTCCTTCACAGAGGTAAAGATCACAAGGAGATCGATTTCAGACTTTCACCAGCGCACACAACATTATATTACTAAACCATTCATTGTCTGGACGAATATATGCTGAAAAATTGTAGGCGAACTCAAATTGATGTTGAGGGATGAGACTGAAAAACCTAGCAGTGACATCGAAAGCTATTAAGTATTTCTCTTTCCAAAGATATTTCTTCTATAGAAAATCACATCCCAACTTGGGCCACTAAAAAAACATCAGGGCAGAAATGTAAAAGGGTAATGAACATAACAAAGCCTCCCTTAGGCTTCTTAATCTTACTTCCCCGAGGGTACGCTCCCTTGTGTATGTTGATAATTGATACCCTAGAACTTCTCCTGGTGAGCATGAATGAACCTGAAAAAATATGTGAAAGACAGTTGTCAGGAATTATAACCAAAACAGAATTCTACTCTTTGGTACAACGAGCAACAGGAGCACTCCCCAACTGAAACTGTAGATTCGAAACTACCCAAAAACACACACACACAAACAAAAGGCAAAAAAATATCATGCAGAGAGACACGTATACATATGCTTGTTGAATTTGTAGTAATTCCTATATTCGATTTATCCAGCACCACACAAGCATCAACTAATTTTGGCGATCAGCATTACCATTTGTAGGGTGGGCCCCTCTTATTTAAAAACACAGGAATTTTTACAAAATCAAGGACACTGCTACATTAGTAATATTCTGCCCATACCTAAAATACCATCGTCTAATTCTAAGCTTGCACTGTAATTCTGCTAAGAGTGCTATATGATCCGATGACCATGCAGGTGAAGGAAGAGCTGTGTCTTTTCTCAATCTATCCTCATCCAGAAGTTCCAGCAATGACTCCACTGTCAACGAATCCGCTGAAATATGAAAGTGCATTGCAAAAGGTAAATTTAAAAATATGTGTTATTCCAGAACAACAAGGGGGTAGCCTAAGTTACAAATACAGCATAGCAATCACTGGAACAAGTTTAAGCACTAACCTGTATAAAATATGTAATCGATGGTACCAGTGAAATCTCTTGTGCAATTTGTGAAAAGGGGTTGATTTGTTGCAGGGTCCATTCTCCTCCGCTGGTGCTCCAAATCATAACCAACACCAACCATCCTTGCAAAGGAAGAGTATGCACTGACCTATAAACAAGCAAAGCCTTTGTTCAGAGCCGCAAGCAGAAAAAGGAAGCAGATTGGTAAGAACTACGATAGGTTAACTGTACCAGAGGAAGTTGGTGTGTCAACTTGCTTGCTGGTCGCAAAATTCCAAGAGGGTCTATCGCCAGATCTGGATGCAACTGATCAACTTTGCCCATTGCAAGAAGTCCATGTGGAGTACTATATGAATTAAGTGATTATTTGCCATTTAGAAACTTCACTCTAGAAAGAAAATTATAACACAAACCTTCCAGGCATTGAATTGAAATCTCCGCAGACCAACATTGGAATGTCTGTACTCACAGCTATTTTTTTCTAATCCTTTTAAGAGGGTGTGAACCTGCAAGAATTCCAGATAATATAATTTGTATTGTCAATCCAAGAAAATTTTAAATGTTATGAAATTCTAGGAAACAGAATTAAGATTTGACCTGCCATAGCTTCACATCTTTGAGGTCATGGTGAACATTCACATGTGTATTTGCCTGCATAGCACAACAAACAATTCAAGAAACAAATAAGACCCCCATGGCACAAACTATGCTATTAAAAGAGAGCTAAAGCATGAAGACAAGATCGGCGCAACTGTTCATATAAGCACAAAGAAGTAAAAGGTGGATAATATAGTTCACAGGTTAACTGATCAAGGCACAACAGAAAAGTTACAGCAAATCCCCCAATAATTGAAGAATAAAATAGTCCAAAATCAAGAGGAATACAATTAAATGGATATACCCATGGATCATTATGAATAGACATAAAACATGCATCCAGTTTGACATGGCATTCAACTTTATTTTTCTTATTCCTGACAGAATTATACAATGCTGCAGGTTCACAAAACCTTAAAAAATCCTTGTGAGAAATAAATAACATTCATCTAGACATATGGTTTCTTGAGATAGCTAATTGCCATGATGAAAGTGATTTAGCTGTCTTTAAAAGCGCAGCACAACAATGGTATTAAGTATTAACAATGCTAACCACAAAAATAGGCAAGCAATTTCTTACCACACAAAGGAGCTGCCTTTTCCCAGGGTTTTCAGTCCCATGGTTACCGAATTTAGCCTCTAAAACTGCAATCAATGCAATGTTATCCTGCACAGTAGACAAGAAGGATTGGCAATGGAAGCAATAGAAGCAACCCTAATCAATCGAGTTAGAGCCACTTTTCTTTGAGCAGCTAGAATAATTGCATCAGTTAAAGACTGTGCAGCCTTATTGAACTCAACCTATACAGAACAAAGTCCAGAAAGTATTAAATGGCTGGTAAAAAGACTAAGAATACTACAAGGAACACTGGAACAGGCAGTAGAGGTACCTCATATTTTTTCACATGTGAAAATCTGTCCCTCCGGAAAAAAGTAGCACATCCATCAATTGCTTGAGGATTCCCTGTGTACACCTGTTACCGAAATTGTTACATAATTAAACAAGACATCATGAAGTTTTTTATCCAAACAACAACCAAAAAAAAATAGAGACAAACCTCTGTTGTCCTTTTCTTAAAAAGTGCCTGGTATCCATGTTTATCAAGCTCTGGTGCAAAAAATTCTTCAAAGAGATTATTTTGTACCGGAAAAAGTAGTATTTAGATCGTTTTCAGAAATAGAAATATCATGGATTTGTTTTCATTATAAGCACATGCTACATAAAACAAAAACATAGTTCACATGACAAAAGTAACAGCTGTGAGTTGTCATTTAGATTATATTAAAGAGTTCATTAAAGAGTTCAAAGGACAATGCAGCACAATCAAGCAGCAAAGATGAAACAATTAGAAGCGGTTTCAAAAGGCGCATGGTATAGTTAGGGGAAATATCCTACCATGAGCCAATGAAGAAAGCAGCTCAACATTATTGCTCTTAACTATTGCGATCTAATTGCATGTAATGCAGGAATAACATAAAAGAAGAACTTAGCGAGAGAGAGCGCGCGCACGAGAGAGAGAGAGAGTAGAAAACAGGTAACATTCAGAGGCTTCTAATTAAAAAGAAAAAGAAAAGGGAAAACAATTAACATAGCATACCTCCTGAAGGCGATGATATCGGCATGGTATAGGTTAATGAGGCTGGGCTTGTGGCAGAAAGCGAAGTGCGGCAGCACGATTGGGAAGGGCGGGGTGCGGCGTCGGGCTTCGCAGGTTTGTGCGGGCGGGGGAGGCGAGTGCGGCACGGCACGATTGGGAAGGGAGGGGGTCTTGCGATTGGGGGGTTCGGCGCGATCTGTGCTGGGCGGGGAGAGCAGTTGATGAAGATTAGAGGATAATAGTGGATGAACCAAATGATTTGGACCATCAGATTTGATGAAGAGGTCTGATAAAACATCTTAGCGCTTGATTTTGAGGAAGGGGGATTTTTGGGTGCACATATTAGGCAAAACACTGTGTGGATGTAGCAAAGATTTAACTGGTGAATTATAAAGGGGTATAGATTCTGGAGAGAAAAACAACATTGAGTCATGGAACAACACATTATTGTTTCTCTTAAGCATCCCAGTGTTTGCTAGTTGTAGCCTATATGCGCATGGTAAATTTCATCATTAAAAACTATGATTAGAATCGTTGCTTCCTCTGTAAATGGTGGAGCTATTACAAAAACAAACTGAATGAAGCCTAAAGTAGTTGTGTAGTACATATCTGACCTTCTTTTATATTGGTGATAGAATTAGAGTCACTGTTGACAGTGAAAACCTTTTTGGATATTAAGCGAAGATTTAAACACAGTTTATAATCAACAACAGGGGAATGAGCAAATTAAACACCACACAAAAACAGAATGATCAGAAATTAAGTGGTTAGGAGTATAATCTGTAAGAGAAAAAAAGGCAAAATCAGATTAAAAAATAGTGGCTTATACTTTGCATATGATGCGTCGGTTTAAGGCTTCTACTTTGCGTATGATGTGTCGGATTAAGAGTATCTGATGGTCAGAAAAGCCATAGTTACACAAAAATGGCCAAGTGCAAATTCACAACTACTACTTCATATAGAGGTATGGATTTTTTTGGTGAGGAATATAGAAGTATGGGTTTAAATGAGTACAATATGATAACAAAGGAAACATAACCAAAAGCACATAGGGTGCTAAAAATATTTTGGGTTTAACTCTCAGTTAAGACTCTATGTTGAAAACATTTTCCAAACATAATGTGTTCATTCTAGCAGAGCAAAGAGATTAATGACCGGACAACCAATCCCATATGAAACAAATTGATGGATTTTGTGTTTTCTTCAAAAATTGGTATTAAAAGGCATAAACTAAGAGGTATTATTGCTGTCTTATCAACTTAATGTTTCTAGAACCTAGATCATATTATTATTCAACAGGCACCAAAATAAATCTACAAGAAGTACAAGATGCCCCATATACTGTCACCACAGGGTGAAAATGAGTACCTGATCATAGCCACCCAACCCAGTTACTTGTCTCCACAATCTGCAAAAATCAAGATAAAAGTAATTCATTCAGCCTATTCACAAAACCTTATATACCACACAGGAAAAACAGAAATCCTTGTGATACTAACTTGAGGCAAAATTTTGGGGGCTTGAATTCCATTAACTTCTCCCTGTGGAACCGCTCGAGCTCCTTCATGAAAGAGGCTTGCTCCTCCTCCGTCCCCGAGTCGTCACCACCACAGGTGTAATCAAACATGAAGGAGTTGTTTGAGATCTTGGGCTCGGCTGAACCCTTCCCAGAATCGACAGTGTCAGCTGCAGCATCCGCTAGGGCATCGTGCTCCCTCTCTTCCACCGCCTCTGGATCCACGCCCTCGAGCTTTGCCGAATCCTTCACGGAATCGACGGGTCAATTGGTGCAAGCAAAGAGCAAAATACTTTCTGTACGCCAATGTTCAGCACTCAGCAGTAACTCCGTACTTGTTCCTTCAATTAATTCAACCATGTACAAAATGGCACAATATCACACCATACTATGGAAAGCAATTATTCCTACTTCATGAACAATCAAATTCTGTTAAAGGTGCAAGTACGATTAATGGCAATACCTCTAGCTGGCGGAGGGTGTCCAGAAGGAGCGTTTGTTTCTGCTTGAAGAGCACAAGCTGCTTGTGCAGCGCCTCGAACTCGACACGCACGATTCTCTCGCTGTCAGCAATGGCCCCCTCGCTGACCCCCTCCTGCTGCAGCCGCTGCCTTAGGCGCTCGGTCGAGACCGCCACGGCCGCCGTGGTGTCCCCTGGTCCCACCATCTCGCCCGTCGACATCCTCGGGAACATTTCCTTGGTCGCTCGCAGCGCCTCCAGCCACGCGACCATGTCCTCCCTTGTCTCCGCCCGCAGGTGCAGCCTCTTCGTTCCCGAGAAGATCGAGAACCTCCTGTCGTCCGATCTACTCTCCCTCATGGTGGACGGCGCAGGGACGGCGTGGGGACGACGTGGGGACGGCGCGGGGACGGGCGGCGGCGTGGGGACGACGCGGGGCGGGGACGACGTGGGGACGGCGCTGCGACGGGCGGCGGCGTGGGGACGGCGCGGGGACGGGCGGCGGCGGCGGTGTGGGGACGGCGCGGGGACGGGCAGCGGCGGCGGTGTGGGGACGCGCGGCGAAAAGGCGTCGAGGCGGGTGTAGGGCAATTTCCATCAGTCGTGGGGAGGACTTACGCGCTGCACGGGCCAGCAGCGGGGGAGCCAACCTTTTGCCGGTCGGGAGGGACGGAGGTGAGGGAAAAGATCTGGAAGCGGAGGATGTCGAGGCCGTGGTCCGTGTCGTACTCCACCGCGTGCTCCTCGCCGCCGGGGGCCTGCCGGAGCACGAACCGGCGAGCCACCATCGCGTTCTCTCACCGTGAACGCGCGGAGACGGTGCGTTGGGGCTTCGGCGTGGCAGGTCTTCGGCGGGGCTGGGCTTCGCGCGCGGCGCGATTGGGGGGCGGGGGTGCGACGGCACGATTGGGGAAGGGACGGGGGGTGCGCGGCGTCGGGGCTTCGCAGGTTTGTGTGGGGCGGGGAGGGGGCGGGGTGCGACGGCGCGATTGGGGAAGGGAGGGGGTGCGCGATGAAGATTAGAGGATAACAGTGGATGAACCAAATGATTTGGACCATCAGATTTGATGAAGAGGTCTGATAAAACATCTTAGCCTTTGATTTTGAGGAAGGGGGATTTTTGGGTGCACATATTAGGCAAAACACTGTGTGGATGTAGCAAAGATTTAACTGGTGAATTATAAAGGGGTATAGATGCGGAGGAAACTAGAAAACATTCGAGCAAACTCGCTATACAATGGCCCGACAAGAGAAGAGCGAGTGTTTTTTTTTATAACGGAAGCTTTTTTTTTAATTTTAAGAGCATTACATCAAGATGATATAAGTCCTTAAAAATACTTCCGGCCTCCGCTTAACCTGAAGCACACAGCCTTACATGAACGAAAGAGACACACAATCTAGTGACTAGCAATCCGAAGACTAGACCGCCACTCATGTGCCGGGAATAGAACTCCTTGGCCACCCGCGCCAAGCAATGCGTAGCCTCCACCAAAGTAGTTCGCACCTCTATCTTCTGACGGCAGATGTATGTACGTAGCCAGTGGATAATAGCAAAAATAACCTGCAAAGGAGAAGAATTTGTTTTCTTTTGAAACACTCTATCATTTCTGCTTAACCATATAGACCAACATGTAGTTGCAGCACCAAGGAGAACAAGGTTTCTAACATTTCTACCCAAGGGCGAGTGTAATGAAGCACATATCTGATTTGCTGGCCAGAGAAGAGGTTATGGCCTGCTAGGCAGGGCTCGCGCGTACAGTGTCTTAAAGATAGTGATCGCAGCGGCTTTTTTCCAAGCAAAATTCCGTGAACGGGGACACCAAAACAAGATAGTTGCCTTGCGCCGCCAAGATGGTACCAAGATGAGCTCGAAGCTTTGGCTGCTAATTTTACATGTCTTTAATTATTTACAACCCAGAACATCATCATAAGCCCAGAGGAGGCGGTTCGGTTACTGAAGGCTTTATTTTTTGGAAATATCTACTTAACATTCGACTGATTTTTTTTTCTGCAAATCAGTCAAATTTTAAACATAGAATCAAAACCCACGTTTCTCATTTCTCATTTCTTCTCTACGCGACTGCCGAGGAGAAGCTGCGGCGGTTCGAGATATACCGGAGCAACGTAGAGTTCATCGAGAGGCTGCGAACAGGGGCGGCAGGCTCACCTACATGCTCGGGGAGAACCAGTTCACCGACCTCACCCACGAGGAGTTCGTGGCCACGTACACCAGCCGTGCAGCGCCGCCAGACCCCATGACGGAGGAGATCAAGAGATGGTGATTACAACTCGCGCTGAACAAGAGCCGCGTGAGGACCTGTGTCAAAACAAGTGCCTGATCGCGTTAACTGGACGGACCTAAGCTAGGTAGCTAGCTCACATCAAGGATCAAGGCCATAATTGTGGTGAGTACTTAGGATTTCTTAATACATATACCAGCAATTGGGACCCTAGTAGAAAATAAATGAATCACAGAGAAAAATAAAAATAATTTTTCTAAGCTAGACAAAGAAAATTAGGATTGGTGAACCCTAATAAAAAATAAATGAATCACAGAGAAAAATAAAAATAATTTTTCTAAGCTAGACAAAGAAAAATAGGATTGGTGAACCCTAATAGAATATAAATAAATCAAATCACCTATCTAAATACTAATCGAATGGACAGAAAAGTGATTGAAATCAAAGAAAAAAAAAAGCACACGGCAGACTTTTAGTAATTCTCTTTTTTTTTTAATTAAGCCTGACACATCGCCAAGGCCAGATGGTTTTGCAGCTGGGTTCTATCAAATGAAGATTAAAGACGTACAATATGTAGCAATCTAGATCAATAACAGTAAGACAATATATACTCTCTAGCAATAACAGGAAGTAGTACTAGCAATTCAAGGCCAAAATTACTACTTCAATTGTTTAGTTCATCATTTACCCATTATCATCATTGAGCAGTATACACATGTAGCAATAAAGTGAGAACTATCCAGTAAAATACTCACAAAGGAACAAGTACTTGAAACTTGTTCAGATGACAGCAAGGCACCATAAATAGTCGTTGTCCCAAAAATACGATTGCCACCATAAGTGCCATGAATAAAAAGGCCTAGATTCGGAGATACAGTGCCCTTTTCGCAATCGTAACACACCATGTGCGAGTTCTAGCCTCAAAAGAGCTGCTCAAGATAATCCCACCTTACTGTTCTTGGGATCCAAGAGCAAGGAGTCAAGCACAGGTGAGCTCAGGTCAAAGCCAAAACCCTAGAGCTCACAACACCGAACCAAGCACAAGAGCACAGTGCAAGTAAGCTCAAATCAGGGCTCCTCACTCCCAGGAATAATCCCAGGACCACACCGCACACCAACAACTCACTGGCCAGCCACAAACCGCTGGCCAGCCACACTCCGAAAAGCAAGAAGGAACTCACAGGTGGAATCAAGATTGAAATCTTATGTAACCTATACTGGAAGATGGGCTCAAGTCGACAGAAATAGAGAGGGAGGCCTCCATGCCGCAAAGCTCGTGGTGCCTCAGCCGTAGTGGCGAGATCCCCGGAGGTGGTTGTGTGGGCGGTGCCTTTCCAATATCCGAGATGAGGACTGAGGGAGCAGCTAGCTGTGCAATCATCTTCCGTCTGATCATCGTGCACTCCAACTAAGAAAAATTTCAAAAAATTCTGAAAAAAATCATGGATGTACATCTCATCTTACCCCCATCTACATATAAAATTTCATGATCAAATTCGTCCTATGCTAGAAGTTACAAAAAAGACAAATTTACAGTAGGGGCGAATTTGATCATGAAATTTTATATGTAGATGAAGATGAGATACATCCATGATTTTTTCGGAAACTTTTCTGAGTTGGAAACTACGTGATTGACGAAGCATCGTTCAGGCTGAGATCCTCTGTGTTCCCATCTCCGTCATCTATACAACCCTAAGTGGCCCAGCCAGCAGGCCCAAAAGCGTTCCCGTCTCCGTCATCTATACAACCCTAAGTGGGCCGGCCAGCAGGCCCAAAAGCAAATGGGCCAGCCCAAAAGCCATTCTTCAAATGCAAAATTCCAGTCAATATCACAACATACAGTGCTCATTGCATATGAATGTACTAGATAGTATAACGTGCTACATCACGCCGCGCAAATCTCACTCCAAAATTTTTTGTTGCAAAAATGGCAGAAGGACCCAAATGTAATTTTAAATATTTCGCCTAGGGATTTTTTCACAAAATAACCGAACCTAAATGTAATTTTAAATCTTTGGGGTTTAGAGAACCAGCGCCCGAGCTAAATTTGCAGAACTACGGGATCTTTTTTGCAAAATAACCAGTGGAAGGACCTATTCGTGATTTTAGATTTTCTGGAGGTTTTTTCTCAAAGAAACGTACCTGAGCCCTCCTCTGCGCTCCAAAACTTCCCGACGTCAGGTATATACTAGGTAGAGAGGTGCGCGATGCCACGCCGCACAAAAAACTTGATCCGAGTTTTATTCTTAAAAACGTAATTTTGTTTTTCTCGGTGGCATTTTTTAAATTGGCTGGTTAGAAGCAGTCAGCAACTTTGCGTAACCATGGTTTTTCCTATAAGGACCAACCCGAAATCTCCTGGGTTTAAAGAATTGGGTTAAAAATTGACTGGATAGTCTAGGTCTAAAGAATCGGCGTCCGTGTTGAATTTGTGGAAGAATGTTCTTTTACAAAATAACCGTACCTAAATGCAATTTCAAATCTTTTGAGGCGAAAGAACCGGCACTCATGTTGAATTTGCGAAACTACAAGATCTTTTTGTAAAATAACTAGTGGAAGGACTTGTTCGCGATTTCGGAATCTTCCAGGTCGAAAGAACCAGCGTCTGGATCAAATTTACGGAATTACGCAGTCTTTTTTGCAAAATAGCCGATGAAAGGACCTATTTGCGATTTTAGAATTTTTGGGGTCCTTTTGCAAAATAACCAGATGAAAGGACCTATTCGCGATTTCATAATTCTCGAAGGGCTTTTCACAAAAATAGTACTTGGAGGCTTGCATGCGCTCCATTTCTTCCCAACTTAATATATACTAGATAGGAACCTCGCGCTCTGTTGCTCACATACGAAGTTTAGTTATTGATTCTCTTCAAAAAATAAAAATTTGGAGGACACGCTTGAATATCTGAAACCATAGGGTTCTTTTGTAAAATTATCGATCTGACGCTCCGTCTGAAATTTGGTTCGTGATTCTTCTCGGAAAAAAGTTGGAGGACCCTGCGAATATCTGAAACTATAGGGTTCTTTTTGTAAAATTACGGTAGAAGGGCACGGATGTATTTTTTGTTTTCATAAAACTACCCAAGAAGAAGGCCCAACCGTGAATACAACGCATGCTGTAGCGTTAGCGGAAAACGATTTCCATTTTTTGAGAAAAAACAGATCGAGATGTATTTTCTATTTTTTTTAGGGCCTTTCGGTGTTTTCTTGGGAAAAACCAAGCTGGAAAACCGAGGTGGGAAAATAGCCTAGAGGAAAAGGGCAAAAATTATTAGAGGCGACAACCTTCTTTTGTCGAGCCTAACACTCTATGTGTCCACCGAGTAATAATACATGCTTTAAAAATATCGAGATCGAGATGGAAAATCAAAATTTGGGAAAAAAGTCTAGAGATAGATTTTGCACATATATCTGGTGGCGAAAACATTTTTTCCGGAAAAAGCGAAGAAAGGACCTGGGCGTAAGAGCAAGGACACATTTGTTCGCTTTTGGACTGTCGCTATCTGAAAAATTAGAAAAGTGCTTGTTAGCGATTTGAATTTAACGTGAGGTTTTTTTCAGTAAAAGCAGTCTTGAGGACCCAAGCGTGATTAGGAAAAATATCTTCCCTCACAAAAATCATAAAGGACCTATTAAGTAATCTATAGGGACCTATCGTAATTCGAAGAAACGGAGGGGCTTTTTCGCGAATGCACGGCGGTGACACGTGGACGCCCTCTATGCTCTCCAATTCTTCCGCTTATAATAGGGTTATTATTATTATTATTATTCATTATCTAAAAAGGAAGAAAGGGAAATCGCGTGTTTGTGCAATAAAGTTGGACATGGCAAAAGCATATGATTGGGTGGAGTGGACCAATTTGAGGAGCATTATGCTGAAGCTTGGTTTAGACAACCGGTGTGTTAATATTATACTAGTATAGGTATATGCTCGTATGTTGCAGCGAAAACTCAATTTACAATAAAAAATTTATTTGCAAAGAGGAAGGAACCTTCTTTGAGGCGAGGAGCCGCAATGTTGCATGTCAATCGGTGATGCAGCTCCATCGCCGCCTTCCCATAGCGACCATCGATAGATGTGCTGCCCGTGCGTCTTGAACCATGAAATATGACCGAATCGCCCACTCGAGGGGGGAAATCTCGATATCACTGGCGACACCATTGCAGACGCGGTTGTAGTTGTGGCTGCAGTGGCTCATTGGCTTTATGGTGGAAGATGAGGCACGTATAGGGTGGAGGAGGAGATGAGAGCGTCGGAAGCTTCGCATGGCCACACTCTTCGAGCGAGGGAGCTCCTAGGAGGCGCACGCATCGAGCAAGGCGCAGGACAATCGAGTTAAATCTCTTTTCATCTCAGCCGTTTATGTCAAATCTAACCAGGGCCGATCTTGAGTTTTTGGGGGCCTAGAGCGAAATTATAAACAGAGGCCCTCTAACATAAGCATCAAAATATTTTTATACTACTATATATCAACTAAAAAGATAATATTCAGTGTATTATAGAAATTGTTACCTATAAATAAATGGAAGTACAAAAGTGAGATTATTTATGTCAAACATTTTGTAAAAATCATCTTAGAAAATATCTTCTAACATTTCTAGATGCAAAATCATCAATTATGGTCTCAACATTAATGTTATCAAATAATTTTTTCTCAATACATAAAGTTACCAGACCATTTAATCTTTCTTGAGACATTGTAGACCTCAAATAGTTTTTTAATAATTTTAACTTTAAAAAGTTTCTTTCAGTTGGTGCCACAATTACTAGCACAGTAAATAAGATCCGGTAAGCAATAGAAATATTAGCATAATAGTTCACTTCCCTGACAAACTCAAAAATCTCCATAGCAGACACTAGTCTATCTGGCAAAGTCATTTGCAATATTCTTAACTTAGAAATTAGATTATTTAACTCAAAATCAGATGAATCATCAGTAGAGAAAGTTTTTGCCAACTTAGTACAATAATCTTTAAGTTCAATATGATCCAATAACTTCAAAGTTGTTGAGCTCAGAAGAGGCCCAAATATACTATTGAATACTTGAAGTTCTTCAAATCTATTTTTTAATGAACTGTTTGCCATATTAACCATAACCAAAAAAGTAATTAACTTTAAAATCTTTATCACCTTGTAGAATTGCTTCACTACTGCAATCATTTTCATCAAACTATTAAAGATTCAAATCGACCATATTTTTTTTGATAATTGCGTTGATGATATGAGAGAGGAAGTTAAATCGAGTACTAATATCTCACTAAAGCTCTAGGGAGAAATATCTGGGCTGCCAAGCCTTTTAGTGGCTGTTTGGTTGGAGGAATTGACGGAAGGAATGGGAATTGAGAGAGATGGGTTATAAAATCCTTTGATTGGTTGGTGGGAATTGGAGAAGGGAATGGGAGTTTACAACTTAAACGTAGGGAATTCAATTCCCTGCCTCCCCCTTGGGAATTGAAGTCTCGCTTAATTCCCTTGCCCATTCCCATTTCCCAACGATGCCAAACAGGCCATAGATGCCACAGCCAAAGCAACGTGGCGGAATGGGATTCCAGGATCTAAAACTTTTTAAACTGGCAGTGCTGGGGAAACAAGGCCGGTGGCTAAATCACAAACCCAGACTCTTTTGTGTGAACGTGTACTTTAGTGGAAGTATTATCCTAATGGGGATTTCTTGTCAGCACTCAGCAAAAACGAAGAAGCGTGCTTCGCACACATGGAGAGTGGTGCTGAAAGGAAGACAAGCTCTCGAGCTTGGGCTAACTAGGCGCATTGGTGATGGTACGTATATCAACTCAGATGTGGGATGACAACTTGATTCCGGAGTTTCATGGGAATAAACCGATGTGTAGAAGAGCGATGGCTGACCAAGGAAGTGACCTTATGCTACCTAATGGCCTAGTCATGATTTTGCTGAAATGACCTAGTCATGATTTTGCTTTCTCCCTTTCTATGTTAGACCAAGTAGAAATATCCACTTCCAACAAATTTTGTTGTGCAGACTGGCTTATTTTCATGGAGGGATAGAGCAAAAAGTTATTCACCGTGAATGATTGCGTGAAGCTAAAATCAAATTTTCGATCTTTTAAACACCTCAATTTAAACTCAAATTGCTTGAAGACCGATTCTGAAGTTAGAAGACCAGATTATGAAGTTGGGAGACCACCTCACGCGGTTGGGAGACGATGAGCCGATCTGGCGACCATGAGAACACTTAGGCGACGATGAGACACTTGGGCGACCGGTTTGGGCACTTGGCGACCGATGAAGACACTGGCGACGGTTTGGGCACTTAGGCGGCGATGAGACACTGGCGACCAGTTTGGGCACTTGGGCGGCGATGAGACACACAGGCGACGGTTTGGGCACTTAGGCGAGAAGCGGCGGTTGGGCGACCAGCGCCTTGATCTGGCGGCGAGGCGAATATCGTCTACTAAAATAGAGATTCCCGAAGATCCATCCGTTGGATTGATGTGAAATTTTAACAGTAGAAACTAGACTTAATTCTGCAGCTAACAAAAAAAATCAGGTCAATCGGATATACGGATCTAAAGTTATGTCCTTCGCAAAATGACCAAACCTGGGCGACCACGCGAGCAGTCGGGCGAGTAGGACATCAATCTGGGTGACCACAAATTATAGAAGATCTAACCATTGGATTGATGTGAAATTTTAACTGTATAAACTAGACTCAATTTCAAAGTGAACAAAAAAACAATTAGGTCAATCTAATCTACGGATCTAACGTTATGACCTTCGCAAGATGACTGAAATAATTTGCGATCTAACAGCTGGGCGACCAGACTAGCAATCTGGGCGACCACAAATTACCGAAGATCTAACCGTTGGATTGATGTGAAATTTTAACTGTAGAAACTAGATTCAATTATGAATCAAACCCAATAAGAATCAATTCGATCGGATCTATGGATCAAAAGATATTACCTTCATAAGATGATACCTTTGCAAAGAACCGAACTCCGTGATGAACTTCGTGGTTGTTGTGATGAACAAAACTTCAGCGATCGATCAACTATGCGGAGCCAAGAACTTGTGAGAAAGATTTTTATTTTGATCTGGTTACAGTACTCAAACAAAAGAGTACAACCCTAAAATCTTGCTCACGATAAGCAGGGGACACCTCCTCCTATTTATCTGAGCAAACTCACGATTGACTACAACTCCACTTCCAACATGGAAATAGTTCAGTATCTATCTCAACTTGGCCCAACATGGCCAAAACCAAAACCTTACGCGCATGATCAGCCCACTGCTTTGCACATACGTGACTAACCGACCTTCACATGCATGTTCTCTAGCCCGAGCGTTAAGTATGACATCCTTGACCACCAAGACCTCGATTCCTCCACGAACCTAGTCTCGAACCTCGGTTCCTCCATGAACCTAGTTCGGTCCGTCATCGACCACGTTAGCCCTCGAGCAACACACGCACATGGCGTAACAAACAACGCGTCCAGAGCACAAGTCCACGACTTGACTCAAGATTAATCCATGCAACCACTCACACGAGTGCATTGCATTAAGCAAAACCATTATGCTATCCCGGTATAATCAAATGAACATTTGAGCACAAGTCCACCACTTGCCTCAAAAACAACCCATGCAACCACTCGCATGAGTGCATTGCATCAAGGAAACTCCATCATGCTATCACCAGCATGATAATCATCTCAACATAGCATATGCACAGGCACCACACATGCCATAACCAAAATCACTTTACAATGCCAATTTCACCAATCAACCAATTTTTCATCACATGATCTCACAATCTCCCCCTTGATGAAAACATTGGCAACACCATTGAAGCGAACATTGGCATTCACCTCACAATGGCAACACCATTTTTAAAAAGAAGTAAAGTGACCAAAAGACGAAAGAGAAATCTCCCCCTACAAAAAAGAATAAAAATCTCCCCCTATCTAAAAATAAATCTCCCCCTATCAAAAAGAAAGACTCCCCCTAACAGAAAGAAGAAATGTGTGTGTGAATGTGCAATGTGACTCCCCCTAACAGAAAGAAGAAATGTGTGTGTGAATGTGCAATGTGTAACCAAAAATCTCTCCCTTTGACTCCAAAATTCCTCCAAACTTCTCCCACTTTGACAATGGATTCATCAAGAATGCAAAAGGCGAGCAATAGAGAAATTTCTCTCCTTTTATGTTTGTTATTTTTTTTATGTACTGAGCATTATGAATCATGCACAAATGTAACAACTTGATCACCAAGTCATGCTATCAACAGTACTTCACCCTCAAATCTACACATAAACGATGTAGAGTAAGCATAACTAGAATCAAGTACTATTAACGATTTTTTTGCATGGCATGATTTCCCTTTCTCAACAATCTTAAAACCTAAAAACATTGAATTTTTGTGCACTTTATTTGTGCTTTGAAAAATTGATTCATTATTTTGATTGCAACAATAACAATTGCAAGGAATTACATGCACCATCAGCCTTACTTTTCAACCATGCCAAGCAATCACAAGCTTAAGGTTTCATGGTTTCGGTCATACACAACCTCTTCCAAGTTCATATCATAGTGCAATGATAAGCAGTCTCGTAAAGAAGAAGAAGTGCGACGATTACATAACCTTGATCTTGCTTTTATCAACAATCACTTTTTGAGCTTTAGCACTTAACTTTCATATTTAGCACTTTTTGAAAGGGATCAAGATAGCCAAGAAAGTTCAACCATGACAAGATTTAATTCAAGTTGTCATTCCATTTAAAAAGTCATAACATAAACTACACCATATATGTATAAACAGAAGTTGCAAAGACCTTGTAGCATAAACATGGCTTCAAATGATATATGTGTGTGAAATACAATGCTCGATACTTTTCTTTGTTTTTTTTTTTTCATTTAAGAAACACACGAAACAAAAACATGTTACACAATTTTACAAAACTTCAAAGAACTTACCCTCAAAACAACCATCTTAAAAACCTTCTACAAAATTGTCACTGAAGGAATTATTTTAAAAAAACTGAAAGAACAAACCTCCCCAAAAGCAACCGAAAGAAACTTTCACCAAAAGCATTAACTCCCCTCAAATGGATAACCAATGAAATCAACAGAGAGGAGATGATGATATCGTGTACTTGAGTTATCATGATATGTTCGATTAAGCATAAGCATGAATCATGACAAATAAGTTACGAGCATGAAAGGCATGATATAAGATATAACATTATTGAACATGCGGGGATACATATGAGCATATGAACAATCATTTCATCTCATGCCACAATTAGATATCTGTGAATGTAAAGAACATGAGTGTATCAAATAGCTCACAAAGTAGATGAAGAATTATTGCACATGCTTCTTGAAAACCATCTCAAGGGTGAGAACCATCCAAGTCTTGATCCCATCTTGCAAAGACCAAGATCCACTAAGCTTCGTTCTCCAACCCGCATCTGAAAAACCTACATAGCACGAGAAGATGTCGAGGCCTCGGTACTGGGGTTAGAAATAAAGCATTTGGAAATCCAGTACTGAGACACACGACGAGTAGGCACAACACGAGTATGCTTGTTTACAAAAACAGTTGCCCTTTCTCATGTTTCTTTCAACAAAAGATGTTTGCATCACCCTAGGCACAAAATGAGGATGCTTGTTCACAAAATCAGTTGCTCTTTCCGTGTTTCTTGCAACAAAGGTGTTTGCATCACCTTAGGCACAAAATAAGGAGTGAAATGTGCCTTCACGAAATTAGACCTAGCCTTAGTCTTCTCTTTCTTTTCTTTGTTTGGCTAGTCTAAAGCAAAAATCTACTAAGTGTCCATCTCTACCACAATGAGTGCAAGTATACTTAACATGATGTTTAGCTTTAATGTGAAGTAACATTTGCATTCATCATAGTAGAAGATAACACACCGTGATTTGAAAATCGTTTTCTTAGGCTCATTTGCAATATCAAGTTTTCCTCTTTCAAGTGTCTTAACAACGAGGGAGCATCGACTTATAATGAGCATAAGAATCAAAACCTAAACCTTTGTGATGAGTCTTGACTTTTGATTGATCCAAAATCATGTTTAGGTTTTTCTTTCGATAGTGAACCGTTCTAAAGATTTTTCCAAGTAATCAACCTTTCGAGAAAGAGTTAAACAGTTATTACATGGAACGTCCACTTTTCCTTTCTGTTTGCGACAAGTTGAGCATGAGAGAACTTCATGAGTGAGCATAGCATCTGTCATTTGAGAAACCCTAGCATTTGCATCATGCAACTTTAATTCCAGTATAGCACATTTAGAACAATGAGTTGTATCATGCAAATCAACAGTTGAACAGCTAGCATTTTTCACATGTTTCTCATTCTCTTTCTTTTCAGCATTGACTTGCTCTAACAAGGAAACATGTTCTTTCCTAAGTACAGTAAGCTCACTGTAAATTAAGTCACATGATTTGCAAGCATCATCATCAGGAATCAAAGATTTAAGTCTAGCAATTTCAGCATTCAAAGATTTCATAAGAACATCATGTTTCTTAATTTTCTTGTCGCGTTTGTCAAGCAACTTTCCAAGACGAGCAACAGCAATAGCTAAATCATCGTAAGAGGGTTCTACCTCATTGAAATCACTGTCATGATCATCCTCGGTGAAGCTTTCATCACTTCTAGCCATGAGACATAATCCTGTCAAATCATGCTTGCTTGGAATCATTGTGTCATCTTCACTGCTCTCTGAATCCACATCACTTAAGTTCACTTGTTCAAGAGCAGAAAGAACCCGATGAACAACCTTTTTGTTGATGAAGCTCTTTTTCTTTCTGTCACTTGGTGAAGACTTCTTCTTTTCTTTTCTTCTGTCATTGTCCTTCTCTTCCCTTGATGCTTTACCTGCAAGCTTAGGACAATTTGATCTAATGTGATTGAGGTCACCACACTCATAACATCTTGGAGGACCACCACCAACTCTCTTTCTCATTCTCACATTCTGCAAAGCTTTGTTAACCCGAGAAGAGAGTAGTGCCAAGTCTTCTTCAGGAAATTCTTCGATCTGTTCATCAGTTAGTGAAGACAAAGAGGACAAAGCAAAGCTTGAAGAAGCATTGTTCATGCTAGATTGTGAAGTCGATTGCAATTGATTTATGATCTGTCTTCCTAGCAAGAACATCCAACTCATGAGTTTTAATTTAGAAAGCAGTACATCTAAAGTGAGTGAACTCATGGCAGTAGATTCTCTAATAGATGTAACTTTCATTTCCCAAATGGACATGTCTAATGCACCAAGCAATTGTCTAGCATTTGTAGCCTCATCAAAGAAAACTCCAACAACACGTAAATTGCTAAGAATTTTATTGAGCAGTGCAAAGAAATCATCTAGAGACTCACGGGCTTCATCTCAAATCGCATGTATTCTTTCTTATAAATATCTTGCCTAACCACTTTGGCGGTGTTAGAACCTTCATGATAATCACAAAGAGATTTCCATACCTCATATCACGAGACTTGAAATGAATCACACGATCAAAATCACTTCTTCCTAGTCCTTGGATGATCAAATTCCTTGCTTTGCTGTTTGCTTCAACATGTGCTCGATTGATGTCATTGACTGCATCATTCTCAGAAACATTGTATGGCTTGTAAACCTTTTCCCAAATTGCAAAACCCTGAGCTTGAATATATGCCTCCATCTTTGCTTTCCAAAACTGAAAATCAACACCATCGAAAACACAAGGTTTTGTCGAATACCTATCCATCGCTACGGTTTCTAATCACCTGTTAGGATTAATTAGAAAAACCTTGGCTCTGATACCACTTGTAGGATCGAAATATACTAATGTAGCAATCAGAGGGGGGGTGAATGACTGCGCGGAAGCTAAAATCAATTTTTTGATCTTTTAAACACCTCAATTTAAATTCAAATTGCTTGAAGACCAGTTTACGAAGTTAGAAGACCAGATTACGAAGTTGGGAGACCACCTCACGCAGTTGGGAGACCCGATGAGCCATCTGGGCGACCAATGAAACACTTGGGCGACCGGTGAGGATACTTGGGCGACTAGTTTGGGCACTTAGGCGACGATGAGGACACTGGCGACTAGTAGGACACTGGCGACGGTTTGGGCACTTGGGCGAGCGATGAGACACAGGCGACCAGTTTGGGCACTTAGGCGGCGATGAGACACAGGCGACGGTTTAGGTACTTAGGCGAGAAGCGGCGGGTTGGGCGACCAGCGCGCGATGCAGGCGGCGAGGCACCGATACACATCTACTAAAATAGAGATTCACGAAGATCCATTTGTTGGATTGATGTGAATTTTAATTGTAGAAATTAGACTTAATTCCGCAGCTAACAAAAAAGGAATCAGGTCAATCGGATATACGGATCTAAAGTTATGTCCTTCGCAAGATGACCGAACCTGGGCGACCACGCGAGCAGTTGGGCGAGTAGGACATCGATCTGGGCGACCACAAATTATAGAAGATCTAACCATTGGATTGATGTGAAATTTTAACTGTATAAACTAGACTCAATTCCAAAGTGAACAAAAAAAGAATTAGGTCGATCGGATCTACGGATCTAACGTTATGACCTTCGCAAGATGACTGAAACAATTTGCGATCTAACAGCTGGGCGACCAGACTGGCAATCTGGGCGACCACAAATTACCAAAGATCTAACCGTTGGATGATCTAACCGTTGAATTGATGTGAAATTTTAACTGTAGAAACTAGATTCAATTATGAATCAAACCCAATAAGAATCAATTCGATCGGATCTACGGATCAAAAGATATTACCTTCGCAAGATGATACCTTTGCAAAGAACCGAACTCCGTGATGAACTTCGTGGCTCTTTGTGATGAACAAAACTTCAGCGATCGATCAACTATGCGGAGCCAAGAACTTGTGAGAAAGATCTTTATTTTGATCTGGTTACGATACTCAAACAAAAGAGTACAACCCTAAAATCTTGCTCACGATAAGCAGGGACACCTCCTCCTATTTATCTGAGCAAACTCACGAGATTGACTACAACTTCACTTCCAACATGGAAAGAGTTCGTATCTATCTCAACTTGGCCCAACATGGCCAAAACCAAAACCTTGCACGCATGATCGGCCCTTTCTTTGCACATACGTGACTAACCACCTTCACATGCATGTTCTCTAGCGAGCGTTCCGCATGACATCCTTGACCACCAAGACCTCGATTCCTCCCGAACCTAGTCTCGAACCTCGGTTCCTTCATGAACCTAGTTCGGTCCGTCATCGACCACGTTAAGCCTCGAGCAACACTTGCACATGAAGTAACAAACAACGCGTCCGAGCACAAGTCCACAAGTTGACTCAAGATTAATCCATGCAACCACTCACACGAGTGCATTGCATTAAGCAAAACCATTATGCTATCCCCAGCATAATCAAATGAACATTTGAGCACAAGTCTACCACTTGCCTCAAAAACAACTCATGCAACCACTCGCATGAGTGCATTGCATCAAGCAAACTCCATCATGCTATCACCAGCATGATAATCATCTCAACATAGCACATGCACAGGCACCACACATGCCATAACCAAAATCACTTTACAATGCCAATTTCACCAATCAACCAATTTTTCATCACATGATCTCACACAAACTTTCTGATTTTGGATTATCTAAGCTCTTGGGTGCAGGGAAGAGCCATATTACTACTCGAGTTATGGGAACTTTTGGGTAGGCTCTAATTGTCATGCTATACTTTTCTGTGCAGAGTTGCAGTAACTGCATAATATTTATCTTCGTGAGACTCTTTTTCCCAAGTTAATTCCCCATTAGGAGTTGACATGGTAACAAGCAATTACCCCTTAGCTCCCATTGTTTTCAGGTATGTCGCCCCCGAATATGCAAATACTGGGAAGCGATGTCTACAGCTTCGGCATACTGCTCTTGGAAGTAGTGACTGGAAGGGATCCTGTTAACTATGGTCGGCCTGCTAATGAAGTGAGCATGCACAGGACCTCGTATCTACCATGCATGCCTTGAACAGAGCTAGTGCTCATCCATTTATTCCTTTTATCTGGCCTTTCAATTATAAACAGTGAAATTAGCTCGATTCTACATCTAGTATTTTTTTATTTGTCAAGGCTGTACTATGTGTGGGTGTGGTTGTCAAATTTACTTTGAGCTTCATTTCTTTCAGTAAGATATGGTGCTATGGATATCCTGCAGGTGCATCTAGTGGAGTGGTTTAAACTGATGATTGGCAGCAGAAGAGCCGAGGAAGTAGTAGATCCTGAAATGGAGGCTAAGCCAACCAAACGGGCTCTCAAGCGTGCCCTTGTAGTCGCGCTGAAGTGCGTCGATCCTATTGGCTATTGCTGACAGAAGACCTACAATGGCTCAAGTCGTTCGCATGCTCGAAGCAGAAGAAGATGTGCCATCACGTACGGGAGGTTGTATGTACCGTCTTTCCTTTGCTCTGCATTTTGCTATGTGTTGTTGTCAATGCAACTTAAGTTTGCAATCTCATTGAAGGATCGGAGGAGCCGGAAGGGGCACGTCGGTAGCGAGGACACCTGTGACGTCTGAAACAAACTCGAGTGAGTTTACAATGGCCTGTGACAGAAAAGATTCATGGGCGACATCAGCAAGATTAAATACTGTTTCTGCATATACTTGTTTTTTGGGATCTGTATATGCTGGTAGTAGGCTATAGACCAGGGAGTGATGCAGCTACAGAAGGCTACGCGAAGGATTTGCTCGGGAGCGCAAGGACTGGAGGTAGAAGACGACAGGGAAAGGGACGCTGCCGTGTGGGCCTAAACATGACATGGGGTCCACCTGACAGAGAAAGAAACGGGGAAGCGAAGCAAAACCAAGAGCTGGCTGCGAATAGGACAAAATTGAATGAACTGAATTGGTTACCGGTCTCATCAGAAATTTATGAAAATTTTTATGTATGATGGACAGGAAGTTATATTGTTACTTTAGAAATTTCAGAGAAAATATTATTCACATAATTTATAAAAATTGTGACAAGACGTTCTACACAGTTTTCAGTTTTCTATTTTTGATTTATCAGACAATCTAAATCTTTTCAAAACTTTTTAAAACTTTTTATATGAGTTCCCTTGTCCAATTGATCCTTCAGTAAAATTTAATATTTAAATACTTCGTATTTAATTTAATAAAATTCTGACATTCGGATTACTAGATTTTTAATCTCTCTGGTTTTGAATTTTTAAATATCACAAATTAATTTATTAATTTCTTAAAGTTTTACTGTGGATTAATTTATTTCTTTGGAAGGTAATATAAAATTTTCAGTTCGATATAAGTCATGATTATTTTAATTAAATTCTGACAAGTGCACTGTTGCTAATCATTGTTCAATAAATGAGTTTGTATTTTATGCATAAATGTTGGATATGACATTTTAAAATTTGAAAATGAGTCATTGGAGGTTTTCGAGACTAAATAAAATTTTTATTTATTTTATTGTTACAATATTTTTATTCTTTTCTTTATCCATTATTTCAGTTTATGCTAAAAGCATTTCTCCGTTGTAGCAAAATTCAAGAAAATCTTGGAAAAGTCAACAAAATCCAAATAATTCAGATTAATAAAATTGTATCACGTACTCTATAACCGGGTTAATAAAATTGTGATAATAAGATTGTTTATCACGGTTTTTGATCATATCAAGCAGGTTCGGCATTTAAAATTGATCGGCAAACCGATCAAATAAAAAAATAAAAAATTCAAAAAAAATTGTGCGACGTAAATCAGTCGAAATTTGCTCGATTTTTGATGAAAATCGACAAAAATTGCTCAAAAATGATTGCTGAACAATTTCAATTTGCCCGGTCAATTTTTTTTTAAAACTAAACGATTTTCAATTCTTTTTGAATTTTTTTTGAAAACTAAACGATTTTCAATTGCTCACATTCACATATTTTCCGTGCAGTTTGAAGCTTCGTTTTCCAATTATGCACCCGAACAGTTCCGGCGCTGACACAGAGTATACGAAGGTAGAGAACTATAGCAACAGTAGCAAAAATAATGGAGCAACCAGAGGTCACAGGTTTTCGCTGTACCGTAGACGAGACGACCGCAGATCAGATGATACAAACAATTCCGTGGCGGAGAGTCTACCCACCGGCGCGCGCATTATCGCCGCATCTCACGGCCACCAAATCCACAAACCCTTGCCAATCCCGCAATGGCACCATCTACTGCGCCGCCTCTCTGACCCCTCCCTCCAGTCGTCTCCCTCCACCACCTTCCCCCGCCCCGTTCCCACAGCTGGTGGCGGCGCAGGCGGACCTGATTAGGCTGTGCCGACCCGCCAGGGGCGCGAGCGCCGACCCGCCAGCCTTACACGCGCCTCGCATGGCTGAGAGCCAGCGCGGGCCCCAAGCTGCCTGGCGAGATCAGGAAGGCGCATTTCCACGGCGACGTGCAGGTGAACGACAATGCGCACGAGATGTTCGACCATATGCCTGACTGAAACGTACTGTAGCGGTCGATGCGAAACCGATTGGAGAAGACTGGAGCCTCACCGAGCGACTAGCTCGTGTTGCTTCATGACGCCAACCGCCCAATTTTGGCGGACGAGCCAGCCTCCAATACATCTCAAGCGGAGTGGGGTATCAGTCTCCAATCTAGCACGGTCCATTCCCCTCCAGGTATGCGCAACCAAACGGCGATTTTTGATCGCCTAACATATAGATATAAGGCATATTTTGACTTTGCATAAGGATTAAGGTTAGGGTGAAATTAAGAAATGTATGAGTAAATGTCTTAGATATCCCCACTTAATTGTCTTGGAAGATGAGAGATAATGGTTTGTGTGTAGTGATAATGAATAAATGCATGTAGTTTTTTTTAGAAAAAGGAAATGATTCCTCCTCTCTTTGAAGCACAGTCCGGTTTTATTACAAAAATTGCAACCGCACGGTGCTAATGCGATAGAACCATAACGAAGAGAATCCAAAATTAAAGATAACAAAGCCTATAATTATGCCTCCATCCATGAGAAGCAAGGAGCTCCATGGCAACAACTTGAGGCGTAAGCACACGAATGAATAACCTCCGTGCCTCCTCACGTTACAACAAATACCAAAACCTCAACCAATACGTTCCTCTGAAAATAGTCGCAAAAAAAAACATTTCGATTCTTACGAAACACAATATCATTACGACAACGCCAAAGTGCCCAACAAATAGCCGCCCAATAAAGATTTGTTTCTTAAGATGGTTCCCTATACCATTTAGCCAACCTCTCATCAGATGAGACAATGAAATAGGAGGACTTAACCCAGTAGCAAGGTAAATTACACGCCAAATAGATCTAGCATGATGGCATTCAAAGAAGAGATGATTAATAGTTTCATTACAATCACAATAACAACACTTTTGATTGCCCACCCGTTTAAACAGCCAAATTATTCTTTGTCAAAATAACACATTTGAAGATACCAAAGGAAAATCTTAATTTTAAAGGAATTTTCAGCTTCCAAATGAAATGATGAACAAAAGGTACTGATTCATCTTAAAATGATACATAAATGACAGAGAATTGACCATTTTACATAAATTCCAAATAAAATATCCTTCTCTGTTGATAAGCGAATATGGGCAATAATAACAACTAATTCTAGCCAAGCTGTTTAATCATTTGCCCACTAACGCCTCTAGGAAAGAAATATTAAGGGCACATCTTGAAAAACCTTTGCCCTTTGTTATATGAGGGTTAATCACAATATTATAAAGATTAGGTAATTGCTCCTTAAGGAGAAATGCCTATCAAACATCTTCGAATCTAGTTTGGGAACCATCATGAATTTGAAACGACCCACGACTAAGAAAATAATCTTTGACCTTCAAGAGACCTTTCCAAAAATGAGAATCATTAGGTTTAATCGAACACGAGATAAGGTATGAGAATACAAATACTTATTCCTAATCAAAGACGCCAAGTCCCTTCTTCATTTAATAATTTGAATAACCATTTGCTCAAAAGACAACGATTCTTAATCAAAAGATTAGTTATCCCTAACCCTCCTTGATCGTGGGGCGACAAAGAATGTCCCATTTAGCAAGGTGGTATTTCTTCCTTGTACCATTACCTTGCCAAAAAATCTAGATCGATAGAAATCCAGTTTCTTCACCACTTCCTTTGGTATCTCAAAAAGGATAACATAAACATTGGGAGGCTACTAAGAACTGAATTTATTAACACTAAGCGACCCCATAAGACAAATGCTTAGCCTTCCAAGTACCTAATTTCTTCTTAAATCTATCTTCAACAACACTCAGATCATTATTACGAAGCTTACGGTGATGCATGGGAATTCCTAAATATCGAAACGGCAATGCACCAATTAGCATCCGAATAATGAGTATAATCATCCTCACATTGTTTTGCCTCTCCAAAACAAAATATTTCGCTTTATGAAAATTTATCTTGAGACCGATAATTGTTCAAATACACCGAGTAGTAACTTCATATTCTTTGCTTGTTCCAAATCATGATCCATAAACAAAATGGTATCATCGATATCTTGTAATATAGACAAACCATCATCCACAAGGTGAGGTATAACCCCTTTTATCTGCCATCCTCCTTTGCCTCTTAATCAAAATAGCTAACATATCGCAACTAGATTGAAAAGAAGAGGAGATATGGGATCTCCTTGTCGAAGACCCTTCTTCGTCTGAAAGTAGTGCCCAATGTCATCATTAATTTTGATGCCCACACTACCACCAGACACAAAATTTTCAATCCATTTGCACCACTTCGACAGAAACCTTTCATTCGTAAAGTTTGTTGAAGAAACGACCATTTAACTTTGTCATATGCCTTTTCAAAATCAATCTTTAGGATTACCCCATTAAGTTTCTTAACATGTAATTCATGAATAGTCTCATGTAAAATCACCACTCCCTCCATAATATTTCGACCCGGCATAAAAGCGGTCTGAGATGGATGTACAACCTTCCCAACAATTCCACAGAGCCAATTAGTGGCCACCTTAGTAAAAATTTTGAAAATGACATTAAGAAGACAAATAGGCCTATACTGTTGGATCTTTGTAGCTTCTTTAATTTTTGGGAGAAGAGTAATAACTCCAAAATTTAAATTAAATAACGGTAAGTTCTGTTGAAAGAAATCATTGAAAAGAGCCATCACATCCCCACGAATTACATTCCAAAAAACTTGGAAAAACTCAGCCGGGAAACCATCAGGACCAGGAGCCTTATTATGTTCCATTTGGAAAACTGCCTCCCTCACTTCATCTTCAGTAAATGGGGAAGTAAGGAATGTATTCTGCTCCTCAGTCACTTGAGGAATATCAATAATGTGGTCCTCAACCATACTAAAGTTATTATCTTGAGGAGGACCAAAAAGGCCTTTATAATAACTTGTTATATATTCTTTCAATGTAACATCACCAACTATTAACCCATTGTCTTGCTCTAGCTTGAAAATTCTTTGTTTT
The DNA here is from genome assembly GCA_036346375.1 of Guadua angustifolia. NCBI lineage: Eukaryota > Viridiplantae > Streptophyta > Magnoliopsida > Poales > Poaceae > Guadua > Guadua angustifolia. The sequence continues at coordinate 25,517,770 of CM070501.1, forward strand.
CTATGTTTACCATTAGCAACCAAGTGGAAAAACTGAGTATTATCATCCCCTTTCAACAGATTCTTAACTTTAGCCCTTTCATACCACTTTATTTCCTCTTCTCTCAATAACTGAATCAACTGATCCTTGAGTATATTTTTCAGAAGAATATCTTGATCCGACAGCACATTTAATTCCGCCTTTTTATCAATTAAGGGCATGTTTGTTTCAACTAGGGATTATAGAAAGCAGCTTTTAAAAGCTGAAAGGTTAACAAACAGACAGCTTTTAATTTGGATTGTAACAATCCGGAGTCCAGATTGTTAGAATCCCACAATCCACCTTCGAGAAGCTTTCCTCAGCTTTTTTTGTACAAAAGACCATAATACCCTTCCACCTTCTAGCAAAATAAGGCAACAAAACAGGCTAGGGTACCACAGACTTTTGCCACGCAGAAACAACAATCCAAATACACTATAATCTGGGTTACCAAACAGTCATCAGCTTTTAACAATCTAGCTTTTAACAATCCAGCTTTTACAATCCAGTTTTTAAAATCTGCTTTCTATAATCCCTAGCTGAAACAAACAGGCCCTAAGTCAATCATATTAATAAGTTCCTTTTTCTCTTTCTTATTATGGCCAGTAACATGTTTAGCCCAACCTCTCAAATATTGCCTTAGCGTACGAACTTTATATTGCCATCTTCTCATTGCCGTTTGACCTCGGGATTCCGAATGCCAGACATTCACTACCATATCATAGAATCCTTCTCTAAGCAACCACCCCCGCTCAAATTTGAAAAGAGGCTGATACGGACTATGAGAAGACGCACCCGTATTCAGAAGCAACGGTGTATGATCCGATTGGCTTCGATCTCTAGCTTCCACCGTTGATAGGGGAAATTTGCGTTCCCACTCCGTGCTTACCAATATCCTATCAAGTTTCTCAAAAGTGGGATCATTACCACTACTAGCCCAAGTATAGTGGCGACCAGATAATTTAATCTCTTTGAGATCAAGAGATTGAATAACCATATTAAATAAATCCGGCCATTTAGTCTCAAATTTATTCTTACTTTTGTCCTCAGGCCTACGCATAATATTGAAATCACCACCAATTATGAATGGTAATGATTCTTTGCTACATACTTGAGCCATTTCCACTAAAAAACCCTTTTTACAATGTTGTTGGGCAGGACCATAAACAGCATATAACGCCCACTTAAAGTCATCCTTTTTATTTCAAAGAGTAAACTTGACATAAAAATCCCCCTCATCAATACCTCCAATATCAAAAATAGATATATCAACCCCTAGAAGAATACCCCCTGCACGACCATGAGGAGCCACACAATGCCAAATATAATCCCTACCCCCACATAGTTTCTTCAGGGTCACATCTGGGAACTGAGCCCAACCAATTTCCATAAGAGCAATAAAATCAATTTGCTCCTCTTTTACCAAATGCTCCACATAACCATGTTTAGCCAAGTCTCCTAGACCTCTGCTATTCCAGAAAACCCCTTTCATTTCAAACTCAATTTGGATGGCGTTGTGGGTTTTTTTAAGAATACGACCCACCTTATACATATTCCGCGAATTATATTTCTTTCGACGAGGAATCACATTGAGCTCACAACAAATGTGATCAAATCCCTCATCATGCCCTGGCTCCCCACAATTTTCATTAATATTAGGAAGCCCAGCAACTAAATCATCCTCATCAACCTCAGCCAGATTAATTTTTGGTGAGGAAGATTTGACCTTAGATTTGGAATCCTTACCGGACACTCTTAGCCTATCAATTTCAATATTCTTAATGAAGGTAATGGAAGAGCTAACTTCACTAGCATCTCTACCCAAAGACACCCCTAGGTTGGAAATTCTAGCTGAAATAACAGAATCTGGCATAGAAGTAAAAGATAGAGTACCTGATTTAGCTGACGAATCCAAATTCTTCTTAGCTGCAAGCAAACACGCCTTTTCCAGTAAATCACCATCACCTTGAGCTGCTATTCTCTTACTAGATCTCCTTTCCCCAGATAATTTCCCAGACATCATATGAGGGACCTGATCAATTCCAGTCACCACCTTCAAAGCCTCTAGAGCAGCAACCATAGCATCATTTGACATATTAGCACGAATGCCATTTTGTTTAGCTAAAGCTTGCAATGTCTGACGAGAAAGACCAGAAAACTGCGAACTGAATGGAACAATGTGCGACTGCTCCACCCCCACATCAGCAGCCTTGTTAGCCACAGGTTCCAGAATTGAAAACCCATCAGAACCCCTAACCGCACCAACAGGAGCATCAGCACATTTCTCCTCACCTAATGCATCTTCTGTTGTTTCTTCCCCAGGACTGACTCCGGAAATGTCCTCAGCCATCACCTTGGTGGAAATCTCCTCTAGCAATCGATCCACCGCCAAGTCGATTCCCTGTTGCACCAAAGTCCTCCCAGCCACCAAAAGAGTCTCCTTTAACTGAACCAGATTTTCAGCCCCTTCTACTTCAACCGAACCCTCATTTTCAATGGATAACACAGCCACTGAATTTAACTCCTTGCTCTGTTCCAAATTGTCGACCCCTTCAACATCAACCAAACCTTCTTGTTCACTGGAAATCAGACTTCTATCCGGAGGCATATCACATTGATCATCCTTATGAGACAACTCACTTCTAATTGGACCAAAGCACAGCCCCTCATGAACCAAATCACAGCTCCTCTGCAACACCTGGTGTTGCACCTCCATACCATTTTTATCAGGCAAAGAAGTGGCAAGCCTAGCCCCCTCATCAGAGCTCTTTTTTTCCATAACCTGTACATCGTCCATCTCAGCGTCTTTCTCCCCCTGTTGATCATCCAAATCAATGTCCTCCCCCTCAATTTCAGATTCAAGAGAATTGTCAGAGACAACCCTATCCACTTTAAAAAAAAAATTCATACATACAATCATCAACAACTATATCCGCATCATTCGGGATACAATGCACATCAAGAACTGCCACCAGAAGCCGAACCACACCTGTCCTGCGCATTGATCTCATATCGACTCGTTGAGTTACACCAAGAATAGACTCCACAGCCCACAAAGGCAAGAATGATCTAATCTCATAAGGCACTCCATAAACGTGAACCCAGACTTTCTGCAATCTAGACTTCGGTTTTATCTCATGATTCCATTCTTCAAATGCCATAACACCTTCATTATTATCAGTACGAAGTCTTTTCATAGAAATCATCCTCTGCAACTCCACCTGACACGGAAAAGGCACAATATAAGCATTTGGCCCATGCTCCTGCACCACCCAATCCCACTTAATAGGGATAAAACGGGCCAATTCCTTCTTGAGAAGATCAACCGTAACCGATCCCTCAATGATCTTGATCAAGGCTGTTACGGATGCTTTTCGAGGGACCTTAGCTGCTGCCAAATACGGTATATGGAAGAAGCCCAGTCCATCTCCAGCCAAACCACAGAACATAGCAGCAGGTTTAGGACCATGCAATAGAGGGCATTGAGGGGTGAAGTGCTCCTCCTCACAAATTTCACAACAAATCACAAACTGCTTCTTCTTCTTGGCAATTGGTTCACCCACCGGTTGCAAGCCTTTGTGCTTCATGGATAGAGACCCAGCAGAATCCCCCTTGCCATTAGCATATTGTCCCTGTCGATCAGCCCCATCAGAAGAGATAACATTACTAATAAATTCCCTAGATCCTGCACTCTGACCCCCAGCAACAACAGCAGACCCTGATCCTTCTCCAATGCGCACCCCCGAACCTCCAGCACCACTTATACGACCACCTCGACGACCACCAGCCGGAAATTGCCCTCCACGGCCATCAACAACCTCACGACGTTCCCAGCCGCGCCCCCTCCCAAAGTACCGTGGAAATCTGCCACCACCACGGTATGATGAGAGAGGAAACTGACCTCCATGATTGCGTCCAAATCTCCGCTCCCCTCCTTCAGCACCTCCACCACCGGAAGCACCAGACGCTCCTCCCGCCATGACCACCGCCGCGTAAGTGCGCCGCCCCATAGACTTGATAGGTTTTCTGGAAAGTTTTCTCTGAAGGGATGCCAAACCAGGATTACGACCTGCCCAAGCAGATGCAAGGCCCAAACAGCACTGCGGCCCAGCCTGAGAGCACCTTCCAAACTCAGAATTTGAATTTTGAACCAACTGAATTTCCGGATCTGTCCGCAACCCAAATGGCTGAAGACTTCTCTTAACATGAACAAGCTTGGGATCCAGAAAATCTTGCAGCATCGGCAAAGGAGTAGATCTAGGTTTGGGCAAAGGACCCTTCCACGAGTTCTTATTATTCCATGGCCAGGTACCCCCATGAATTGCAGAAGCAAACCGAGGTCCATCAGAGCATCGCCAAGCAACGCCCTGCACCCCATCGCGCTTTGACTGAACCGGAGAAACCCTTGATGATGAACCTGGAAAAGTCACTGATCTAGATCTATAGAGATTAAAATCTGACATATCAGAAACAAAACATCACCAACTCCCTTTGCATAACTTGTAGGAGTTACTGAAGAGCAGTTCAAGGGCTCGTGGACGAGGCCTCAAAATGCATTAGTTGAGAGAGAATAAATAGGGGTATAGTAAGAAAAGTCTTATCAAATCTACATAGAAGTTTTATATTTTTGAATAAGATCATTCAAATTATAAGTCTTATATTTTTGAATGGAGTGGGTACTAGCTGCCAATTATCATCTATCATAATTCGTACTGACATTCTACCGAGCCTGCTAAAGTTAGACTAGCAAGGAACGCGCAATGCGAGGAACAGCAGTTTTTCTTTGTCTATTCTGGTCACAGCAAGCAAGAGCTTCCTTCTGACCCAAGGGCAGCTCAGTTCCTATTTCTGCATTCCTCATTTGTTTCCAGACTCCAGAGGTACTCGTGCCTTTGTGATCCCACAATACCGCTTTGTTCCTTTGATGCTCCTATTTTGCTACCCCCAGAGATTACAGGTCTGCACATCGTGATTAAGTGATTCTTAATTACTTGCAGCTCATCCTCTACGTCCATTAGTTACAGCTTACTTTCAGAGGCTGTATTGCCACCTTTCTTACAAACGGGGACTGCGCACAAAGTGCTAATAGGGCAGAGCATCCTGCATATTCAAGCCGCCATACTAGATGGATTTGTTTACAAAAGAAGACATCTGACGAACAGCAAAAATGTTTAGCAACTTAACTGCTTTATGACATCCTACGGATAACATTCTGTCACGCTCATCAGTGATTGGGCAGAAAAACGATAACCTTACATTCCTCTCAAATAAAGGAACATACATACGGGGAAAATAGTTTAAGAACAAAAAAGAGCGAAGCAGACCGAACATAAAGAATTTATGCAACATCTCCACTTGATGTGCTCGAGACAAACATACAAAGACTATGAGATGTCGTGATGTGGTACATTAAGCAACTTACAGATAGCTGATGCAGTGTACAGACACAGTGAAAGACCTCTTAAACAAGAAATACAGACACCGTAAGTGATCACGTAGAATAGTACAAACACCCAAACTTATTTTCCAAGCCGCAAAGCATTTATATAGAAGTATTGAACAATTCACTTGCAGTGAAAATGGACTTGTCATGCCGCATCATCTTGGGTTTTTCCCATCAGGCGAGCCCAGCTTATAGCCACTTGTACATGAACATCATCATATAACTTGTCAATCAGCCGAAAGTAAGCAATCATCCAGGTTTTCTTCACCAACATAGTGCAAAACACCACCCAAAGACCGATAACAAATCCTATGCTCATGCCAAGGTAAAGAAATGACGTATGGACTCTATCCTCCTCTTCTTCATGGACGCTTTGCTTTGATTCATTAGTTGAACAGTTTGTGGAGAGAGGAGGCCCACAAAGACCAGGGTTTCCAATATAGATGTATACCTGGTTATCGAGTGCTTGTAGCTGCGGCCCGGATGGTATTGCACCCGACAAATTATTGTACGACAAGTTCAAGTGGCTCAGGGAAGTTAGAGCTGAAAAACTCGAGGGAATCTCACCTGAAAACTCATTGTAGGATAGGTCGAGGGACTCCAACTTCTTTAAATCTCCAATCTGATTTGGGATTGTTCCATTCAACTGATTACTTGATAAATTCAAATTGGTAAGCCCAATAAGTAAATGAATTGCTTCTGGAATATGTCCTGTTAAACTGTTGCTTGACAGATCAAGATTTACCACTTGATTGTAGATTTCAAAGGAGTAGTCACGCTGTTGGTCTTTTGTGACCACTGGTATGCTCTCTTCAAAAATATAATCCTCTGTGTCCTGATGTAAGGCTTTCATTGCCTTCAGGTTTGACAGCGACCATGGTATGGTTCCTGATATGTTGTTATGTGCTATATCCAAATAATGAAGTCTACCAAGGTCAGTAAGCCTCTCAGGAATATGACCACTAAACTTGTTTGATCTTACCCTCAAGATTTCCAAATCAGGCATTTTCATTGGTATCCACCATGGCAAACTTCCAGAGAACCTATTGTATGAAAGATCAAGGAACAATAATGTTGATGCAAATAGAAGAAATCGAGGGAATTCACCTGAGAGATCATTGTTGTTCAAGGCAAGACTGCGCATGATAGAACCAAATTGATTTGCAGAGTTTGCATTGGCCATTGAAGATCTGTTATCCGACTCCTTCCAGCACTGCATGACTTCTCCTGTTAAATTGTTTCCTGAGAGGTCCAACCGTTTCAGGCCAGTCAATTGACATATAGATGATGGGATGGTGCCTGTAATTTGATTATTGGCAATCAACAGCTCCTCCAGTAGTGGAGCTTTGAGATCTGATGGCAATGACCCTGACAAAGAGTTTGAAGACAGATTCAAGCGTGATATATTTATAGGCAGTTGTGGAACTTGACCTGTAAACTTATTTGACCCGAGATATATATGGTCCGCTGACATGTGATGTAGATTTGCCGGCAATGATCCGCGCAACTTGTTTCCTGATGCGTGCAAGAATGAAGCTCGGGAAAATGTCACCCAGAACCAATCAGGCATAACATCATCCAAATTTGTATTACCAAGAACAAGAACATCAATGTCCGTTTGCCATCTAAGCCACGGTGGAAAATGCGGCCCCAAGTGACATGACCGAAAATTTGCGACCTTCAGCTTAAATGGCGGAACCCAATTTGCTTCTATGGCTACTTTGAAGGAGTTGTACGACAAGTCTAGGTACTCTAAATTTGCTAAACCTTCAAAATGCTCCTTCAAGAGCACACCATTGAATTTGTTGTGGCTGAGATCCAAATGCTCTATGTTTGCTAAACCTTCGAAATGCTCCTTGAGGAGCACGCGGTTGAGCTTGTTGTAGCTAAGATCCAACATGGTCAAATTACCCAGCGCACCAATTCGAGCAGGTATAGGACCACTGAAGTTATTGTAGCTGAGATATAATGTTTTCAAATTATCTAGTGCTCCAATTAGAGCAGGTACAGGACCACTGAAGTTATTGTAGCTGAGATCTAATGTTTTCAAATTACCCAGCGCTCCAATTCGAGCAGGTACAGGACCACTGAAGTTGTTGCCGCCGAGATCTAACATTTCCAAATTACCTAGTGCTCCAATTTCCGCAGGAAGAGGGCCAATCAGCATGTTTGCAAACGCTTGAAGAACATTGAGATTTGTCATGTTCCCAATCCAAATCGGTATCAAACCAGTGAGTCTATTAACAGAAAGATCTATGATTTGAAGGGCAGTCATGTTTCCCAATGCATCAGGAATGGATCCGGACCATTCACACTCTGCAAGATAAAGCTCCTTAATGCTTGTGAGATCCCAAAACCAGTTGTGTTCGAGTGAATTGTTTAATAAGAAGTTGTCTGAAAGATCAAGGACCTCAAGACGTGTGAGGTTGGAATGGGATAGAGTAGAGATAGTACTGTTAAGGCCACATTGAGACAAGCAAAGGACTTTAAGAGCGGGAAGCATGTTGACCCAGTGAACCCAATCCCTCGTAGAACTGAGGTCCACCTCACCCAAGTCAAGATGCCTCAACAAAGAGAGACGAGGCAACCAAGAAAGATCCACTGCGTTCAAAAAATTCCAACTAACATCAAGATATTGCAAATTTGAGAGATTGCCGAGTTGGGAAGGTATTGTCCCACTGAAACCTGCCACTGAGAGGTTGAGATACCTTAGTTTCTTCAGAGAACCCACGAACACAGGTACGCTTGTGCCGTTGAAGAAATTCCAGCTCAGATCGACATACCTCAAGTGATGTAAAGCAACCAAAGAGGAGCTCATCTCACCTCTCGATAACCTCAACACAGTCTTGTGCCAGTTGTTGTGCCCGTCAGTGTTGCGGAGGTTGAGCTTGACGACATGGCCTGTTCTATTGTTGCACCGGACTCCCTTCCATTGACAACACTCTCCACGCTTCCATGATGACAGACGGCCAGCAGGGTCCAGCAGGCTTGCTTTGAAGGAGAGCAGCGCATCACGCTCGCTCGCGATGCAGCTCCCGCCTGATATCGTGGCATGAACACAACAAGTGGATGGTGTTTGTGAGATCAATAGCCACAAGATTATTGCAGCTCCTCGGATGAGGAGCCCAAGCTCAGGCATATCGATTGATCAGTATGTTCCGTGTCTAATTGTATACAGAGTTTACGTAGTATATGGTGGAATGTTGAGAAACAGCTAAGCTAATTGTATATGGGTTTTGATAAACATCACCTGGATGTTTTCTTTGCTAAAATCACCCAAATTTGGGAGTTTCTTGCAACATTTTTGTTCAACTCTTGCAACATTTTTTTTCGACGCGTGCAACATTTTTTTTCAATACTTGCAACATCGGTTTACTGTGCCGCATTTCTACTATTGTTGAAGGAAAATGTTGCACGCGTTGAAAAAAAATGTTGCATCCGTAGAGGAAAAATGTTGCAACGCGTCGAAAAAAAATGTTACAAGCGTTGAACAAAAATGTTGCAAGAGGCTCCCAAATTTCAGACGCGTTGCAACATTTTTTTTCTACGTGTGTAACATTTTTTTCCAATGCATGCAACATCAAAAAATTTAGCTGATTTTTTTAGAGAAAACATCCGAGTGATTCCTAGACACACCCATTGTATATAGATGAGAGAAACAGCTAAGCTAATTGTATATAGACGAGAGTGGAGCGCACAGCTGACCTCGATCCGGTCCACCCCACAAACCAAAATGGATAGTCTGCTAGCCCAAGTCGTGGTCTTGCCATGCATTCACACGTCATATCACTGGCAATCACCGTCGTTCGCGAACGTTATCACTGGCAGACCAATAAGTGAGCATCACGCAATGGAAATTTCCAAGTGATGGGAGTGGACCATGACCGCTATCAAAGATACACTTGGAGAACAGGAATAGAGTCATTTGCACGTGCTGAGTTTTTTTTTTGTTCCTGCACATGTCATAACCTTTTTTAGGGGAATCAATGGAGTGCAAGAAGCCCACCTGAACTCTAATTAATTGCTTCGAAACTGTTTTGCAAGCGAGGTGGAAGGGGTGCCTCCCTGAAGTACATGTCATAACTTTGAGACGTACCCACAAGAAGTGGGACATTAATTGGTTTCAATATCTTTTTCCTGTTAGACGTTAATTGCCACAACACAACAGTGTGTATCACAGATGAATTAGCACTAACCGTTGGATCGAGCGTTCCTTAACATAGCAGCCCTCCGATGCAGATACTGTTCATCAAAGGGAAGAAGCGTTTCCACGGTTGTTTATACATTATGCAAAAGTTCATACGAAGCCAAAATATTTATCACATATTTCTAAAGTAATAACAAATCGTAACCTTGATAAATAATTATTATAAATATACCATCGTTTAATAGTATCATATTATTTTAGCAAAAAACCATAAACCATCTTTTACTATATTGATGCTTAGTACACAAGTATTCATGGTCGTATAGTACAAACTAGTAGGGGTGAAAACGGGACGGATAATTCCCGCCCGATCCGGAGCCGGATCCGGTTTCGTCCGGATCCAGGAAGCAAAACGGATATCGGGTCGGATCCGGATCCGGATCCGGATATTTATAAACGGATACCGGATCGGATTCGGAGCGCCCACTATCCGGAAAATATGGGTCGCGAAACGGATATAGGGTATTCGGAAAATCGGATATCCGGATTGTCACTTGAGCGGTTGAGCCCGACTGCCCGACCCATACGGCCTTAGAGCATCTCCAACGATCTTAAAATCCATTCCCAAAACTTGATTTTGGGCTTGATTCAAAAAAAGTACTCAACAGTTCCTCTTTCTAGCTCCTCAAATTTTGGCATGCCCAAAACAAGACTCCCGACTCCTCATTTTTGTGCGCTCTGTCGCGCTCCCAATCAACATTATTTGCGTCGGGATGGCCCACGGACCAATTCAAAGGTGTTTTTGGGAGAAAATATAGGAACTATTAGAGAACAAGGTATTTTGTAGACCCAAAATTTTTTGGGAAGGTCCCAATCTAAGAATATTGGGAGTCTAAATATTAGGAACTGTTGGAGATGCTCTTAGAGCATCTTCAACAGTGTCTAATATCTTAACTCCCAATACCTTTAATTGGGGCCTTCCCAAAAAATCTTTTTCCCAAAAAAAAAAAATCTCATCCTCCAACAGCTCCCTTCTTTTTCCTAAAAAAATCTGTTAAATGGTCACCATGGGCCTCTTTTTCTTCATCATATGGGCCACATACAGGCATGCTTTTGATTCAAAGACATGTATGGCCATATACAGGCATGCTTTTGATATCTTTCAAGATTATATGCATCAAGATGACTTTCAAGATTATATGCATCAAGATTATATCTCACTCTCACTAGTGACAAATTAGAGTACAAGCACATCCTAGCGCGAAGCCGATCTACGGGTGAGCACCTGCCGCCCGGCGCACGTCGGCACGTCATGATCGAGTACGTACAGGCTTGTGAGTGCCCATGCACGTCATGATTATATGCATCAAGATGGCTTGTGAGTGCTCTTGATAAGCAGGCCGCAGGTGCCGGTGGAAATCGATGACTTGGAAGCAGCAACACACATGCATGCCGCGGGAGGAGCGATATTGGGAGCGCGGACGTGGCCGGAAAAATGAGGGCCGCCGGGTTCGTTTTAGGGCGTGCCAAAATTTAAGGAGGAGAGATTGGGAACTATTGGAGTATGTTTTGTTTCAATCAAACCCTAAATCAGGTTTTGGGAATGGATTTAGGGTACTCTTGGAGATGCTCTAGTGCCTTACTCACCCCGTCACCCGGTCACCCCACCCTTCACTGGAGGTCTGGACTCTGGGCCCGAGCGCTTGACCTTGACTCTCCCGTGACTCCCGTCCTCGACTCCCCGTCTCTCTCCCACTCCCAGTCTCCCTGTCTCTCAGTCTCAGATCTGGATTGGATCGCCTCTCGCCCTCTCCGATTCCCTTCCCCAGCAAGCACCGGCGTCCAGCGCTCCCTCCCCCCGACCGGCGGTCACTCTCCGGCCCTCCCCCCGGCCGGCGGTCACCGGTGGCAGGCGCTCCCTCCCAGACCAGCGGTCACCGGTGGCCGCGCCCTCCCCGACCGGTGCTCCTCTCCGACCCTCCCGGCCGGCGGTCACCGTGGCCGCGCTCCCCCCCTCAATGTCGGTGCTTGAAGAAGCCGGTGAAATAGAATCTTGAATGCTCTATTGTATTGAATGTATCGAAGAAGCCATGTGAGAATGTATTGAATGTATTGATGTTTGAGAATGTATCGAAGAAGCCAGGTGAGGTGATAAGAATGTATTGATGTTTGAGAATGATAAGAATGTATTGATGTGATGCTCTATTGTCTGAGAATGATAAGAATGCGAGCTAATGATAAGAATGCTATGGACTTGATCTATTGTCTGAGAATGATAAGAATGTGTGATGTTTGATCTAGTGACTGATAAGAATATTTGATGATTGGCTATGAACAGAAATGTTAAGAATGTATTGGCTAATGGCTATGAATACTGGCTATACCTTAGGCTAATGACAGGCTGTGTATAATCGCGGAAAATATCTGCATTATACTTATACCATATAATTATTGCTTTGCTTCCTGCTAAATTATATTTATATGGTATAAGTATAATGCAGATATTTTCCGCGATTATACACAGCCTGTTATGTCTATGAATGTATATCATAAAATTAAGACTTTAAAGTCCTTAAACTTAGTTGCTTACTGTAAGTTAAAGATGGATAGAAGTTGACCCTAACTTTATATCTCACTGTAAGTTAACATATTTTCACCTCTCTGATAAGCGCTGACAGTTTATTAGTTGAACAATAGCTAATTTCCTGTCGAATGCCATTGGGCAGCATGTGCGTGAGAGACTACGAGAAAAAACACAGCATAGATCCTTTCAGGTTTATGTTGCCCATGCATGTCAAAATATAGGATATGTGTTCAGAAGAAATTGAAATTATCAAGAACATCCAAGGTTTTAGCTCAATTTTGCTTTGTTGCACATGTTCCACATCCCTAATTTTCTTCAGTTCATGGCCTCCGCAAATGCAGAAGCTATTTGATGTCTTGCTAATAGAAATAATCTTGCTATTTGAGCAGTGAGCAGTTGTGAATACATAATAATCTTGTATACACTATTTGATGCCTTGCTAATAGAAATTTTCTTGTAGGCCTTTGTTCTCTTCCTATCAAGTTATGCACACAATGGCACAATGCAATGGGGTGAATCTGTTGATCTTGAATTGCGATGGGAATGAATCTGTTGAATCAGCCTAATGGGAATGAAATATTCATTTTCTATTGTTCATCGTGATGTAGACATGTACTGTTATTGTCTTATGTGTAAGCGGTTCATTAAACTTTTTCTATTGTTCATCGTGATGTAGACATGTCTTGTTATTGTCTTATGTGTGAGCAGTTACTGTTAAACCCTATATTAGACAATAGATTTGAATTATTCTCATGTATTCGTGTGGTTTGATTCAACATATATTACTTTATATTTACGTGCATTATCCGTTTCCGAATTATCCGAATCCGTCATATATCCGACCAGTATCCGTATCCTAAACTATCCGGATTCGTATCCGGATCCGCTAGCCGTATCCGGTTACGAATCCGGGAAAAATATGGGTTAGGATACGGGAAGAGCAATATCCGATCAGTATCCGATCCGTTTTCACCCCTACAAACTAGCAGGGTGACCCACGCATTTGCGTAGCTAGATTTTTTTAACAATTTGTAGTATCAAATGATATAACTTATATACTTAATAATATATTAACGTATTTTGTAGACTATTTAGATTTTTAATATATCATAAACATTAGAAATGACAATAGAAGCTTGAAGGAAAATTTTAGCTTAATGAATGTAATTGAAGTAAAAGCTTTGATGGAAGAAAATTATTGAGAATAAAAAGTTGTTGGGGGTTCTTAGAAATGTAGCAATTCTTCGCAGGGATGTAATCGGATCGGATAATTTCCGACCGACCGGATGTGTTCGGATCAGATTCGGAATCGATTTCGGATATTCTTTTTAATTTGAATTCAGATTTGAGAGATCACTATCTGTCGGATCAGGATATTCTGAACCTATTTTTGGATATATTCGGATAATATAAATCAGATATCCGAGTCTCTAACCGGTCATGCCCCTGCCTCCAGCCGCCTACAGCCACTCGACGCCCGATCGACTCCGGCACAGCCCACCTCCAACGCCTCTGTGCAAGTAGCTGCCCACGCACCTCGACCTTCCACCGCCTCAGCCGTCCGCGTTGCCACCGCGGCGACCTGCCATCTCTCGCGCCGCTCCAGCGCATCCTTCGCGCTCAGCTGCTCGGCCTCCACCACTTCGACTATCGGCCATCTTGGCATCCAGCTGCCTCGACCACCTGCGTCGATCGCCAGCTTCCTGGCCGTGTTCTCCAGCAAACACCGGACCGCCTCGGCTTCCAACATCGGTGCTCCGTCTTCTCTAAGGCGTGGCCCAGTGATCAGTGCCAGTCTTGTCTCTGGCTCCAGCTAGCCTCCACGCTGGCTTGCGGCTCCGCGAGGCTACCTCTCCTCTGGTCGGCCCGAATCGGCCGCCCTGTCGACCCCCAATCATCGGCACGCAAGCGCCTCCAGCCGCTTGTGGGCTCAACTGATTAGAGATGTTTTCTATTGATTGGTTGGACTCCAACAAGATCCAAACGTGGATTTAATCGGTTTTTGAGTTCCATTGGCTCTTGCCTGTCTTTTAGCTCGATTTCTTCTTATTTTTTTGGTTCGGCTCACCACCACCGATGACTAGAGGAGTCATTTGATGACAAGCGTCCACAATGAACTTGATGGCTTCAATGCGCTTCTTGCTTGATTAATTAACATTAGCTTAATTAACTTGTCCAGCTTTTCTCTGTTGTGAATTGAATATGCAAATGAGAGCCATTCTTACACATGTGGACATAAAGAAATAATTACTTTTTACCACGGTGACTGTTCCAGTGTCAACAAAAAATGGAATTTTATTGTAATTCTGATTATTGGTGGTATTCATGCAAAGTTCAAAGAATTATACATATTATTTTGTGCTTATTGTTGGCAGGATATTATGCTCAAATTTCATGTCGCTAGCTTCCAAACCCCCGTCCATCCTCGCCACGGCACGGCGGAACTGCGCACCATTGGTGTCGAGCTGGCTCCGGTGCAGGGACCCAGAGACGCTACTCTCGCCAAACCGGCTCGGCTGCTGATCGAATCCAGGATGTGAAGATGATGATATGGAGCGTTCGTTTTCTTGTCGGATAGGACCAAGAGCATTGGTTTCCTTGACTAGATTACGTCATGTGTCTCTAATCATCTGCAAATGCTATGTCCACTGTTGTTATATTGTAGTAGAGTGCTCTAAATCATTCGTTCAAAAGTTTGTAAGTTGTATTTTTTTGCATGTGGATCAAAAGGATATTAAAAATAACTAGATTACCTCTAATTATTATTACTAAGCACTATATTCAGTGCATGTATGTATCTACTTTCGCGTGATATCCGATAAAAATTATCCGGTACCGTATCGAATTTGCTCCGTATTAGATTCGAATCCGCGACCGATATTATCCGCACCGTATTCGTATCCGGGACTATCCGAATCCGATTCAGAATCCGACAAAAAATATGGTTTAAGATATGGAAAGAGCGATATCCGATCGAATTCGAGCCGATTGCAACCCTAATTCTTCATCTTGCATAGAACATATAGCTATATACCCTTATTCTTTCTCCATTAATAATTTTTTGCAACTTATTTTGATTCAAACAAATTCATGCATGCATATACACATATATAAGATATTATACATGCTTGATCTACGCTTGTCCTATATCGATCGCTTCTCTTATTCGATGTTTACCAACTCAAAGATGTTGCTTTCTCACTAACACGATGACCTCCCATCTTCTATGATGTTAGCGTGTATGCTTTTCTCATTATCTAACAATATGAATAATTTTCACACCATCGTGTGTGATGTCATGTCCCTCAGCAGCGATGGCACATTTCTAGCTACCCAATAGATATATATCCTCCGTATCTTGTCTCCAATGCAAAGCTTCTTCTCCTCTCTACTAGGGCCTCCCCGTCATCAAAGCTTCTTTTATTTTTTGTTTCAAATTTTTTTATTATACTTGTACTCTTTCTTTTAATCGTATGGAAATTAAATTTCTGATTTTATTTTATTTTTATTTTAAATTTCAGTTATTTTTGCGTTGGATATAATACAAACTCTTGTATTGTACATGACATAAACTCTTGCATTAATTATACATGACATAAGTCCGATTCAGTGAAAACTGGAGATGCAATGCATGCACAGGTTGCAAAACATATCGAGGAGGAAATTACACCGCCTCTTAATCCTGCTAATATAAAAACAAGGAACTTGTGCCAGAGGACAATCAGGTGACGCGCTGCATTTTCCAGCCTCCTTCGGGAGTGGTGGTGTCGAAGACGGCAAGAAAGACGAAAACTGTCAAGAGTGCGAATGGAAGTAAACCTAGCTAGCTCGGTGGGTGGCTCTCAAGATGCGCTGATTGTGCAATTGGCATTGGTACCGGTGGAGATTGGGAATGTAGCTGCAAAAACAGATAGTCAAGCAATATTATTGTGAGATTGGGAATGTATTCAGCACATCGATGTCTGGGCTAGCTTGGAGGAGACAGGAGGATCGGATTGGAGGTTCACTGGGTTCTATGGTGAACCAAGGCGTGAGAACAGGAAGGACTCGTGGTACCTTACAAAAATTATCCATCACTCCACAAACTTACGGTGGTTGTGTGCAAGAGATTTTAACGAAGTGTTAAGCGAGGCAGAGCAGTTTGGAGGTAATGACAGAGAAGAATGAAAAATGGCGGGTTTCAGAGATGCGGTGGAGTACAGTGGCTTCGTGGACCTTGGTTTTCTGTTAAAGATAGTGCTTATATCTCTGATTGATCTTGTACATCTGCTGTATAGAAACTAATCCTTCTCCCAGGATTGTAATCCCGTTTCCTTATTCATGCAAGACATGATCCATATATAGACACATACATGGGATTGCCCTGGTGTGGCGTATTCTCCCATCCAAAACTACAGCCTAAATTTTGACATGGTGCTGATGTCACCTCACCCACCAGCGCTTCTTCCTCTGGCGGCACCTTCACTAACGCTATCGCTCGCACCTCTGTCCAATCCTCCTCTCAAGCGATCAATGTCGCCAGCATGAAAATGCATGTGCCAGTGACACTCTCGATCTCAAAGCATCTAACTTCTCCATGTGGCTCACTTTTCTCACCGTCCTCCTCGGCAAATACGACCTTCTCAACCACGTCGTCTACACCACACCGCCTCCTACCGACGACGCCAACTAGGCACACCATGACTTTATTGTCCGCTCATGGCTCTACGGATCCGTCTCTGAAGAGATCCTCGGCATCATCATGGTGCTAGAACAAACCGCGCGTGACGTCTGTGCTCACATCAAAGACCTCTTCCTCAACAACAAGCTCAGCCGCGCCGTCTTCCTCGAAGCTGAGTTCCGCGGTCTTGTGCAAGGTGACTTGACCATTACCGAATACTGCCACAAGATGAAGACCCTCTCCGACGCACTTCACGACATCGGCCAGCCCGTCACTGATCAAACTTTGGTTCTCAATACACTCCGTGGCCTCAACGAGCATTATGCCAACATGCAAGCACTCATTCCGATGCAGATCCCGTTCCCAAGCTTCTTGCGCACTCGCTCTCTTCTTCTTCTTAAAGAAACCTCCTCGAATGAGACCGCCAAGATCACTGCCCCCACTGCCTTCCTTGCCTCTGGTGGCGACGATTCTTCCTCCGGTGATCGCGGTTTCTTCGACGACAACCGTGGCGGTGACAGCTGTGGTAACTGAGGCGATCGCGCGGAGATCGTCGCAACACTGGGACTCGCTACAACAACAACCGTTGTCACAACGACCGCTCCAACAAACGCAGTGGTGATCGCGGCAACGGAGACGGCTACTACAACAACCAACAGTCCCGCGGCGACAACTCTTCCTCAGGCATCGGGCCATGGGTGTGCTTCAACCCATGCACTGGGTAGGTCTAGGCACTCCTGAGCAACTGGTGCAACTCCTCAATGCCTGGCGTTCTTTGCCCACCTCCCACTGCACCGCAGGCCTACACGACATTGCTCGCTCCACACCATGGTGTTTCAACACTACCTGCATCACCAGCTCCCAGCTCTTCCCCGTCCTGGGATCAAGCCGGCCTTACTGCCACTCTCAACAACATGTTGCATCCCACCCCCTCCGGCAACGAGTGGGTGATGGACTCTGGCACTTCTTCGCATATGGCCACTGAGCCTGGTATACTCTCTTTTTTCTCGCCCCTACCTCTCTCTTTTGGAGGTGTTACCATTGTCGACGATTCGGGAACTAGACCCCGCCGAGCTTACTTGTTGAATGAGGGATCAACCAGGGCCCCTTTTCCGCGAAGGGTATAGCGTCCGAGGGCCTACCGAGCTAAGAGGGGATGGTCGGATGGTCGCAGATGGAACAACAGACAAGAGTCTTTTTTATTCTGGTTCGGGCCTCTCGCGGAGGAGATAACGACCCTACGTCTAGTGGCTTCACTACTATCAAAGGGGGTGGATTACAGGATGCTCGCTCGAGAGTAACAAGCTTCTCTCCTATCTTCGCTTCTTACAGTTGTGCTTAGGTGTTTTTCTTCTCCTTACAGTCTCCTCTCTTTCTAGGGAAATTTCCCATCATAACACACACACTTGACCGTTACATACAACGGGGTATTTATAGATGATTACAGTCTTACATCATTTATTACAGAATGACATACCACTACTGTGCCTGGACATGGGCGTAACTGCTCCTTTGCTTTTTGCCATACCGCGACGTGGGCGTAGTGGGCTTAGAACGTGGCCGTATGGTCCTTCTAGCCCTGAGTGATTAATGCCACGTCGTCTTCGTGGGCCGTGCCCGACCTGCCGATCATGTCCGAGGTCTTCCTTCAGCCTTGGTCGTCTACCGCACTCTTCCGAGCAGGCATGCTCGGGGAACACGCGCATATGCTCGGGGACAAGCTTAGGCGAGGTCGGGGCAGACCCATAGGTCGATCTACCCAAAGGCCTTCCTTGGGGATACCGTCCAAGGGCAAGCATAGTCGATTGTCGATCAGCCGCCGGGGTACAATGGTCTTTATGGGAGTCACCCAATCCCCGACAGTGCCGATCAGTCATGTCGGTCGTCTTTCTGCTCCCCCTTTTCACCTTAACGATGTCCTTGTCGTTCCTTCCATCATCAAGGATTTAATTTCTATTTGCAAATTCACGACTAACAATTCTTGTTCTGTGGAATTTGACCCTTTCGGTTTTTCCATCAAGGATCTTTGTTCCAGGACAGAGATACTTCGCTGCAATAGTGGAGGCCCCTTCTACCCTGTCTCTGCCGCCTCCCATCACACCATGCTCTTCATTGCCTCGTCCACTAAACTTTGGCATCATCGTCTTGGTCATCCTGGCCACAGCACTTGCCTGTCGACACACAATAAATCGGCTCGTCATCTCTGTCAAGCCTGTCAGCTTGGCAAAATGTCCGGTTCCCTTTTTTATCCTCTAAGTCCATTACCACTATTCTGTTTCAGCTTATACGTACATTGTGATTTATGGACCTCGCCTCTTTTGAGCACTTCTAGCTATGAATATTATCTTGTGATCCTGGATGACTTCTCTCATTTTATGTGGACATTTCCTCTTCATTCCAAATCCAATGCCACCCCGTCCATCATCAACTTTCTTGCTTACACACACACACTCAATTTTGTCTTCCTGTGGTCACTATACAGGCCGACAATGGTACTGAGTTTGTTAATTCTTGCCTTTCCGCTGCATTGGATAGCAATGGTACTCACCTTTGCCTCTCTTGCCCATACACTTCACAACAAAACGGCAAGGCAGAACGCTCTCTCCGCACCATTAACGACATCATTCGCACCCTCCTCTTTCAAGGCCACCTCCTGGCCTCCTGGGCCGAA
This sequence comes from Guadua angustifolia, assembly GCA_036346375.1. Taxonomy (NCBI): domain Eukaryota; kingdom Viridiplantae; phylum Streptophyta; class Magnoliopsida; order Poales; family Poaceae; genus Guadua; species Guadua angustifolia. Next base: position 25,537,293 of record CM070501.1, read on the forward strand.
GCCCTTGCGGCTGCCACCTACCTCTTAAACCGACGTCCCTCCCAGGCCATTCACCACTCCACACCACATATGAGCGCCTATACCAGTCCAAGCCATCCTATGATCATCTTCGTGTGTTCGGTTGTCTGTGCTTTCCTAACACTTCCTCCACCGCACCACACAAGCTTTCCCTTCGCTCTTATCCTTGTGTGTTCCTTGGCTATCCTTCCGCTCATAAAGGTTACTGGTGTTTTGATCCTAGCACTCGGTGCATCATCATCTTCCGCCACGTCACCTTTGACGAGCCTTTTTTCCCTTTGCTACCATCACTCCAGCACCTCCTGCCCCCTCCTATGATTTCCTCTTTGACTTCATCACTACACACCCTACCCCTCTCGCCGCACCCACCGCTTGCAATGTACCAACACTAGCTACTCTCACACCTCGCGATGTGCCACTATCACCTGCGACAAATGTTCTCACTCTTGTCCCAGCTGCAGTCGCACCTGCCACCATGGCACCCGCAGCACATCCTATGGCTTCCTCGCTCCTCCTGCGGTGGGCTCAACTTCGACAATGCCTGCCGTCCTCGATAGCCATGTTGGCCAACCTACGCCTGGTCCCCAGCAAATGGTGACCCGCGCTAAGGCTGGAATCGTGCGTCCTATCGACAAACTCAACCTCTCTGCCATCGATAACTCTATCTCCCCTATACCGTCGACATACCACAGCGCCCTTCATGATCCTCACTGGAGACAGGCCGTGGTGGATGAGTACGAGGCACTCATGCGGAACCGTACTTGGACATTTGTTCCTTGACCACACGGCTCCAATGTCGTCACTGGCAAGTGTATATTTAAACACAAGTTCAACTCTAATGGCTCGCTTGCTAGGTACAAGGCTCGGTGGGTCGTCTGCGACTACTCTCAACAGCAGCACGTTGACTTTGATGAAACTGTCTCACCGTTGGTCAAGCCCTCTACGATTCAGCTGGTGCTCTCTATCGCCATTTCTCGTCACTAGTCGATCAACCAACTCGACATAAAAAATGCATTTCTTCATGGCATGATCAATGAGGTCGTTTACTGTCAACAACCACCCAGCTTCGTCAATGCCGCATATCCCAATCACGTTTGCCGCTTGCACAAGTCCCTCTATGGCCTGAAGCAAGCACCCCGAGCGTGGTATCAGCATTTTGTGTTGTACGTCCACCACCTCTGGTTCGTCGCCTCGTAGCCAGATGCCTCTCTTTTCATCTAACGGAACAACTCAGAGGTTGCCTACATTCTTGTCTACATCGACAATATCATCCTTACTGCTTCCTCCACTCGCCTTCTCCAACAAGTCACCAGTGCTCTTCGTCACGAGTTTGACATGACGGATCTGGGCCCACTCAGCTACTTCCTCGGCATATCTATCACACGGTCGACCAAGGGCCTCCTTCTTTCCCAACAGTAGTATATAAATCTACACATATTATTTTCGTGTATCTAATTTAAATATTTAAAAAGATATTGACAATCAAAGTTTCGAAAGTTTGATTGTACCTATATCCAAAACGATAACTATTTGTGACTAGAGAGAGTATTAGGCAAGGTGATCCAATCTCGCCTTATTTGTTTCTTATCCGTGCTGAAGGTTTGCAGAGTTTGTTCAAGTTTTTAGGTACCCAGTTCTTGTCAAGGGGAATTCGTGTGGGAATTCATGCCCCATGGATTTCACACCTCTTGTTTGTGGGTGATTGCTTGATTTTTTACACAAGCACCGAGAAGAGGAGGTTAGAGATTAATGGGCTGTTTGGTTGCCTTCTCAACTCAGCCAGGCTGTATGAGTGGAGCCAGGATGGTGGGATCCAGGCTGAGTGGATGCAAGGAGATGCTGTTTGGTTGATTGCATGAGTCAGTGCAGTGAGAAGAGATGGTGTTTGGTTGATTGCATGATGTGGTGCGGTGAGAAGAGATCTGTTTGAATTTTTTTAAATAATATATTTTTATAGAAAATTACGAAATAATATGCCGAAAAAAATATTACGAAATACCCGTGCATGTCGCAATTTGAATAGATACAAACGATTGCATGAAATTGAATTGCGACATAGCCGTTAGTCGCAATTTGGAATTACGACGGTATCTGACCTTCGTATGTAATTTGGATTCTTGTTGAGGTCTGTCGCGACCGTTAGTCGTAAATCCAAATTGCGACAGGCGCCTTTTACTCTCACGCCCGAGGCCTTCGGCCTCATTTCTTCGGCGAGAGCCCTTGATTTACGCCGAGAGAAAAAGAAGAGAGGCGCCACGAAAAAAAGAAAGGAGAGGAGAGGAGGAAGAGAAGGAGAGGAAGAGGAGAGGAAAAGAGAGAGGCGCGGAAGAAAAAGAGAAGGGAGAGGAGAGGAGGAAGAGAAGGAGAGGAAGAGGAGAGGAAGGAGAGGAGGAGGAGGAGAGGAAGAGAAGAAAAAGAAGAGGAGGATTTAAATGCAGCATGGTTGAGGTAAAATTTGTTGCCAATTTTTTGTAATGTTCATTCTAGTGATCAAATTAAGATTAGCAAAAATACATAACTAGTTTAGTTCGGTATTGATTAAATTAGGGTTGAAATATAACGTTGAAATAATAAACTAGTTTAAATATAGCGTTGAAATAATAATAAACTAGTTTAGCTCGGTAGTGATCAAACTAGCATTGAAATAGTAAAATTGTATTACTAATTTTTTTCGAATATTCATTGTAGTGATCAAACTAGGGTTGAAATATAGCGTTGAACTATATTACAAATTAGGGAAAAATGTATTATGAATTAGGGTTAGCAATAGTTTAGTTCGGTTGTATTACTAGTTTTATAAAAAATGATTTAGTGATTATGAATTTAGCGAGTTAGCGATAGTTTATTTAAATTTACGATTTAGCGACCCGATTGTGTAGAATTTTAATTATTTAGTAGGTAGTTTACGGGATTTCGGTTGTATTACTAGTTTTATGGGAAAATGATTTAGTGATTTTGAATTTTGCAGGGTTAGCAGTAGTTTATTCAACTTCACAATTTAGCGATCAGATTGTGTACAGTTTTAATTATTTAGTAGCTAGTATACGGGGATTGTGACGTGTGTTCCCAAAACCCGCACAAGCTCTCTCGGCACGTGGTAGGTGAAGAGTATCGGTGCGACGTCGACCAACTGCTTAATAGCAAAAATATTCATCATAGAACAAAACGATATTACTGTTGTATCTAGGGTATAGAGTATGTCGTCGTATGAGTAGATTAAGAGTTGAAATGTGGTAGCGTTTTGTCGTGCCATCATAAACAATCAATGAAATGTTTGATAGGTATGGACGAACGAGTAGAATTTAAAATACACTACGGAGAAGGGGTTCCGCAAATGGGTGCACAAGGGGTGGAACTTAGTCATTTCCCAAGTGTTATGGCTAGCTTGTCACGTCTTTGGTGGCGTTAAGTGAGGCACAGTTAACGAGATGGTTGTACAACATGTTCTCCTTGGATAGGGAATTGCATGATCTGAAGCTGCACGGATTGGGGTCTCGGAGACGGGATTAGACTTACTGGGAGTTAGTAGAACTGAAGGGGCCGAAGTCTTGGAGCTCGTACATAAGATTGGCAACTCAAAATGGTTGGCCATTAGTGTTGTTGGCGCAAGCATTTCAGAAAACCAGTACTGACCATACGATGCAGGAGGAGGCTGGTGGTGATGAAGCAGAGGAAGTTGGGGAGAGTGGCGAACCGAAGGTGTGCGAGATGAGGAAGCCGATGTTCCAAATCCGGATGTTCAGAACCACGGGGCATGGCGGCGAGGAGAAAACATTGAATCGTTGGTTGATGCAATGGAGGCGAGAGCGGAGTATGACAATTTGAGTAACGACAGACTTACGAAGAGCATTTCCCTACGGTGGGATGCATGTTAGTTCGATAGATTGGTGGTCAACGAGGGTGAACACTTCCGTGGCGATCGAGATAGGAATGAGGTGAGGCAAGGTGCCATTTACAAGAATAAGAGTGAGGTTCGAAGCGGTGGCGACATAGGCGTTAATAAGCCGTAGAGAACATTTAAGGTTCTTGGTCGGACCCGCGGACGTCACGATGTCGGATGCGGATGGAGGGCTGCCAATGGCGTGTGCATGTGTACCGCCTAAATGGGATACCGTTTGGAAGTGTTCTATAGTCGTCCCACACGTGCGTGCTTACAGGTCTGCCCAATCACATAGAAACATATCTTCGTGTTTTGTTGCAAATGCAATGTATGGGGAGATTGTGGGCAACTTGGATTTAGAGCCACGTGCCATCATACTTGCAATAGAGCGAGAGGTTTGATGACACCATAAGCTATGCCAAAGCTTGGAGGCGAAGCGAAGACTTTGGAAACTAGATTTGGTACATTCAAGACGCGTGTCGTAACCTACGGTATGCTTCGGTGATCAAGGAAAGAAATCACGGAACTTATGTCGATATTTGTGAGCGACCTCGCGGCGCTTATTTGGGAAGATGGTACTTCATGGGCATTCTTTGCTTTTGGTGCATGTGTCAGCGCTTCGGGCATTGCCGTCCGTTGTTATGTGTTGATGGCACATTCTTAATCGGGAAGTATAAAGGTCGGATATTGACGCCATAGGAGTTGATGGCAACACTCGTGTTCTTCGATGGCGCTTGCATTCGTGGAGGTGAGAACACGTAAAGTCGCTCTGCTTTCGAGGAACGTGAAAGTGGGGTTGTGGATCGGTATACCGAGTTTGTGTTATACATGATCGGCACCGGGCTATTGAAGGCGGTCGTGCGATTGCGAAAGGTGCGAAGAAACACATCCATGGCACGATATGCGAAGTAGGTGGTGCAAAGCGACACATGGGTGCTAACTTCTACAAGCGGTTTAGGAACAAGGATCTTCTGAAGCTTTTTAAGAGGTTGTGCGACCGGACCCAACAGAGAAAGTTTGATGCACCGTGGAAGAAGTTGGACGAGTGACATCGAGGCATACCGCAGAAAACGAAGAGGCCAATTCTAGCAGGACGAAGCCCCAAGAGTACTGGAAGTGTTACCACGGACCCTCCGCACTTGGTCCGGAGGAATGGAAGATCGACGAAATGCTTCTCCGAATGGATAGAGCATGAGCCTAGCGTAAATGGGCCTTTGCTTTACACCGATGGTTCCCGATATGGGGTTATGACGACTAACTTGGTGAGGTTTACAAGCGGGTCATCGAGGACCGAGACCCTTCCTCTTGTTGCTATAGTGGAGGGTGTTCTTCATGGTGTTGCGAAGTACTTTGTGGATCGTCATGCGGGGCAATTGCCCGCATGAGTAATCTGATGTGAAATACTCGGAGGTGATCATGCGCACATGGAGGACAAAGGGAAGAAGGGAGATGCACAGATCATTTAAAATGGAGTACGAGAGAGCTTCGTTTGAGGTACTATGCAAAGAGAAAGGGGCGTGGGGCGAACCGCGTAAAGTTGCTCACGAATGCATTCTACATCGGCAAACATGTGTATGCACACGCAACAAGCCCTTGACTGCAAGCACAAAGCCATGCTCGCACGTAATGGCTACGTGCTCGACAATTCGTATGGACCCAGGTATATTCTTATCGCAATTTTTCAGTAAAGAAGCGGTGGCGGCAACTTGGAGCAGAGAAATATATGGCTTTCGAGTGGTGGGTTTGTTCACGAAGCATCAAAGATGGGAGGATACACGGTGGGTTCTTGATATCAGGCGGGCTCAAGGGCGTGGGGCGACGACAAACAAGACGTATAAGGAATGACATGGACGCTGCAGAAAGCGGGCATCGCACGAAGAAATGCTCCATTTGTAAAGAGATGGGACACTCTTTCAAGTATTGCCCAACAGTTCGAGGCCGTGAAATTGTTGTACGGTCTCCGCGTATGTAATTGTTAGGTCGCATGTCAATGTGATATGTTGAATTCCTATTTGTAATGCATGTATGGTCATATGATGTGTAATGCCCATTATCCCGAATTGTATTTGTAGGGTGTACTAGTGCGAATTCTATTTCTTGGGTGTATTATTACCTAATTCTATTTGGTTTGAATTTGTATGTTCGTTGGATGTGTCATTATCGCATTCCAGCTTGTTAGCGTTGCTAGGATCAGAGTGTGGTATTATTATTCAAATTATATTTGTAATCACTACATCAGTTTAATTGTTCATTTAATTTTGTACTAATATTGTTTTATTCAATTGCAGGTATGGCGATGGAGGGAGAGTTGCTGGACCCGATGGTCGTGCGACTCATCGAGTCGATTGTCCACATGCCGCTCTGCAGAGGGGAGGCACCGCTCGAGCTGAGTGCCCTTCACTTGTGCACCCCAATGAGGGCATGGCGGGTCTACCCCCGATGGGTTCCCAGGTTCGTCCACTTTTCGCAGACTTCCCTTACTAAATCTTGTTCATTTGAACTAATAGTTGTGAAAATGTCTTCCCTCTGATTGAGAGCTGCAGGCTATCGCCATAGCACGGATGGTGGAGGCGCATCAGCAGATGCAAAGGACGGGCGCGGTGCCTCTAGGAGGTTCCGTCTGACGAGAGAGCTGCTATCGCTTTGGTAGATCGCTGGCGCCGGAGACGCACACCTTTCACCTCCCATGCGGTGAGATGGCGCCCTGCCGGAGGACGTGACCTACCGCTTGGCCTACCTTGCACCGGCACGCCAGTGCTCGAGGACGCCCACCCGGAGTGGCGGCGGAGCTCCTAGCCCGTTTGTGGACGTCTTTGCCACCGACAAAGGAGTACACACCTTTCGCGAACAAGCACGGTCCGACGCAGAAGTGGCTGATACAATTTTACGTAAGTGACATTAACTTTATGTACATTTTATTTCACTATGTCTTAAAGTTGTGCAACTGACCATTACTTTTTTTGTAGCTGAGCGGATGGCACGGGAGTGGGGACTACGTTGTCGTCGCCACTTCGAGGCGTGTTGTGCTAGCTGCTCGGCCGGGTTCGTTCACCTCCACCCACGGAGACACCGTCCGACAAGCACTTGATCGATGACGCGAGGACGATCGCAGACGCCGAGATGGAGGAGATCCCGCGTTTAGCGTGGGGACCTACCGTGTTAGCTCTGACGTCTCGGGGCCTTTGCGACGGTTGTCGTCGCGTGGGGGCGGGTCCTTCTCATGGGCTGTCCTCTCCTACTTCAGCTTTGGTCTTTTGAGAGGTTCTAGATCGGCCGGCCGCACATCAATCGCACCCTACGGAGCCGAGTTCTACCACGCCCGGGGCGGCCGTCCGCCGTCCTACCATGGGGGCGTTGTGGTGCCAGACGGGTTAGTAAAATGATCTTTACCATAAGCTATGCGATTATTTTCATATTATTTTCTAACTTTACCATTACTTTTTGTGTAGCCGATGTACGCGCTTTGGATTTACACACGCCCGTACCGAATACGTAGCGATGTTCGACCAAACCGACGATGATCGCGTCATCTGGCGTCCTTACCTCCCCGAGCCGGTAGCGGCGAGAGCACCTCCGGCCTCTCCTTGCAAAGCACGTGACGCCGCTTTTGGTTCACACGCGCCACCTTGTTTACGATGTGTGCGTCGAGACGCACGCCATGCACCGCGTGATGAGGCGCTTCGGCCTCGCCAGTCTTCCCGTCCCCACCGGTGAGGTGGTCCCACCTCACGTGCACATGTAATTGCTCTTCCATGTCTATTTCAGTTGTATTTTTTCATGTTTGCGGAACTAACGTCATTGCTCATGTTCTCATGCAGGTCACACGTAAAGGGTACATTGGTGCCGCTTCATGGCGGCACGAATGATCCTCACGTTCAAGAAGGGCGCGGCGTTGGCGGGCGTTCACCAGGAGGATGCCCCGTACGACCACGACACGTACGACGAGTACATCCGGTGGTACGCACCACGCACACGCGTTCGGGTTGTGCGCGTCGTTGACTAGCCTCCGAGGCACGAGCCCTCCGTTGCGGACACCTACCCCACCTAGCCGGACTCAGCGTTTCACCGAACGGTCAATACTTCTTCCACAATCATTGCAATGTATCGTTACTGTAATTGTACGAACTAAGTGGCATTTCAATTCGTGTGCAGAGCGACCTTGCTAGGGAGAGCCTACACGACGTGGACGCACTATTAGCACAACTAGGCCTAGGGGCGGGGTTGACGTCGCGACGGCGGAGTTCGAAGGGTTGCGGCGTGTACGCCTATAATCTACTCGCATGGTCCAGCTTCGTCGTGGCAGAGGCCTAGGGACGACGACGCCAGACTGAGTTCACGCGCGTGCCTCCATTGTCAGACGGGTCGACACGCCGCAGCCACACCACACACGCAGCGCCCCCCCTCACGCCCCAGGGGATCTGGTTGGCGGCGATCCGCACCAGACGCACCTATGATCTGCAGGTATACCATACCGCCTCTTTTCATCTTTTATGATCTTAATGTTATGTAATGTACTAACAAGACAACTTCATCAACAGGGCCTATGTAGCACCGTGAGCAGAGCGCGAGCACCTCTCACGACTACTCTCTACTCGGCGATGTCGACTTGGACTTCTTCAGAGATCCGCCCAAGAAATTAACAGGTGCGATGCTTGGCCCTCGCACGGCCGAGGCGCTGGTCCGAGCCACCCATCGCCTCGACGTCTTCGCTACTCCTCCAAAGACCAAGACGGCCTGCTAGGAGTACCAGTGATAGGCCTGACCACCGACGTACCCTCGGGCATGTGCAACAGAGTAGGCCCGGACCACCCGAGGAGTAGCACCGTCAGAAGTTAGGTCTTTTCTTTCGTACTCGTGTCTTTGTACATAATTTCTTTGTCACATTATATAGCAAACTTATGCATCGTACTTTATTTCCTTACGTTATAATCTATTATTCTCACTCAAATTCCCATTTCGCAAACTCCTCTCGCACCTCGTCAACATTATCACGTCACGTTGTTCGCGTAACGATTATGGAAGGCCCAACCTGGCAGACCACCAAGCGACACAGCACTACCCATCTTAGGCCGACAGAGGGTGACAGGTTGTGTAGCTTTCGGCAGAGGGTGACACATCGTGCAGCCTTTGACAGAGGATGACAGCTCGTGCAGCCTTTGACAGAGGGTGACACATCGTGCAGCCTTTGACAGAGGGTGACAGGTCGTGGAGCTTTGATGATGGGTGACACATCGTGCAGCCTTTGATAGAGGGTGACAGTCGTCTGACCTTTGACAGAGGGGTGATGAGTCTTTGACAGAGGATGACAGGTCGTCTGACCTTTTGATGAGGGGTGACAGTCGTGGCAGCCTTTGACAGAGGGTGACACATCGTGCACCTTTGACAAATGGGTGACAGTCGTCAGACCTTTGACAGAGGGTGACACATCGTGCGCCTTTGACAGGGGTGACAGTCGTCGCAATTTTGATGATGGGTGACACGTCAGGCGGCTTTTCACAGAGGATGGCACGCCATCAAAATGGACAAGTCTTTGAATTGTGTGGAGTAACCCCTCCCTCTCCACCACTATAAAACAGTACGAGGGTAGACATCCAACACAGCCAAACCAGCAATAAACGTCAGCTGAATCTACACAAATTAGGGCACAATGTCATTCTACCGTCGCCTCTTCAGCAAGCAGAAGTCATCCCGCCCCGAATATCCGGATGCCAGTAGCGTCGACGCCGAAGTTCTGCCGGAGTTGCCCCGACCCAAATGCGACTGCAACCTACCGGCGAAGATGATGCAATCTACTCATGGAGCGACGCGCGCACACACTACTCATCATAGGCTGCACCTACAAGGTAAACCCATCGGTGTCCACACAATACAGGGTAACACTACCATCTCATGCATCGTTCTTTCTTTTCTCAAAGACAAGGACCGTGTTGCTTCTTCCAATGGATCGACGGTAGGAACAACATGACTATGAATTTCTCTACAAGCGCCATGACGCCTGCCGCTTTGCGAGAACTTCACCCGGGGGAGGCCGCCAGATATGTCCTTTTCTAGATCGACTGAGCTTAGGGCGGTGGGCAAGGGCCAACCAATCGGTGAGTTTCATGCGACATACTCATGTTAAACTCACAAAGTAGTAGTTCTAAACCAGTTCATCGCATTACGAGTTCAAAAGGAAACTTGCGAATTTGCTCAAGTCAAAGGAGAAACCTCCTCCAGAGCCACCCGCAAGCCCCGGCCTTTGCGAACATGGCTCGCAGCGATGGTTGATACCGCCACGATGATCTAGCGGACCGGAGATTCTACCGGTGCCCTTGGCCGAGGATGAATGGTGCTGGTACTTCAACCGGTGGACCCGGAGACGCATTCACCCACATCTCATGCTTCTGCATGGGATAACTGGGGAGCAACCCTCCGTGGTGCCACTACCGCCTGTAAAAGCTGACTTCGAGTACGCCTACGGTGTTATTCAACGACCAGCGGGCATATCTTGCATTGATCTGCGGGCACGCTCCGGTTGTCCAAGGATAAGCCCAACACACACCTCCTGCACCATATAGTGGAGTGCGAGCCGAAACAGAGCAGGCGTCTCCGCATGCCTCCGCCAATAGCCAACACACTAGAGGTGCAAGAGGGTTCCTCCTCTCAAAGAAGAAGGGACAAGGGGAAGCAGCCGGCCGAGGTCCGCAGCACGCAACAAATCCTTGACGCGTTGCGCAGACCAACCGGGAACCCGGGTGGTATTAACATAGGGGACGCCGGGAATCGGGATGACATGCCCATATGGGAGGGCAGAAATCCACATAAAAAAGACCAAAAAATTAAATCTTACACACCCGAGACGTACGGCATAGGCCACCCATTCGGCGACAGCTGGGAGAACTGCGGATCCCTATGGAGTTCTTTCATAGTAGGGACTGAGTGGTGTCCGAGGACAAATCGCAAAATTAACACGGGACAGGTAATATGCAGAAAATGTTGGACATCATTCTGGCTGTACCCAGATAGGCTGAACGATCATTTGTTCTACCATGACGAACATTGCTTTCGTTAGTTAGTTCGTCAAGCAATTTCGTCACTGTTGTAATGCCCTTGTAATATAATCTAATCTATTGCTTATTTTATCATCTGAACTTTCGGTGTATGTGCCCTTATATATGTTCAACAAATAATTTAAGTGTTCATAACATGAGTTGTTGTCGACTAATTCATGAAGGCTGTTTGCAGCAGCGATACTTATACACTAAGGAAGTTGTAAATAGAATATTTTTCCAGATTATGGCAGTACATATGATGGAGAGTGTTCATGAACTAATTTCCCTAATAATGTCATTTAGACGAGTTATTCTACAAGCCGTCCAAAAGTCTTAAGTGAGTGTAGTTTTCACGCGACTAATTCACAAAGGTCATTTAAAAATGATATTTATACACTAAGGAAGTTGTAAATATAATATTTTCTAGATTATGGCAAGACATATGATGGAGAGTGTTCATGAACTAATTTCCCTAATAATGTCATTTAGACGAGTTATTCTTCAAGCCATCAAAAGTCTTAAGTGAGTGTAGTTTTCACGCGACTAATTCATGAAGGCTGTTTTGCAAAGATGATACTTATACACTAAGGAAGTTGTAAATAGAATATTTTTCCAGATTATGGCAGTACATATGGTGGAGAGTGTTCATGAACTAATTTCCCTAATAATGTCATTTAGACGAGTTATTCTACAAGCCGTCGAAAATTCTTAAGTGAGTGTAGTTTTCTACGCGACTAATTCATGAAGGCTGTTTGCAGCAGCGATACTTATACACTAAGAAAGTAGTAAATAGAATATTTTTCCAGATTATGACAGTACATATGGTGGAGAGTGTTCATGAACTAATTTCCCTAATAATGTCATTTAGACGAAGTTATTCTACAAGCCGTTTAAAATTCTTAAGTGAGTGTAGTTTTCACGCGACTAATTCATGAAGACCTGCTTTAAAGCAATGTTATTTATATACAGAGCTAGTTACAAATAGATTTTTTTCCATATTATGGTAGTACATGTGATGGAGAGTGTTTCTGAACTAGTTTGCGTAATAATAGCATTTAGTCAAGAAGTTTAAAGGATAGCCGAAAAGGCTTCAATGATCACAAATTTGACATTATCGGGAATCAGATTTGAATTTTAGCTGGGTTTTTTCTAAATACGCAAACATGTTGTATCGATTTGTAATTACGGACCGTAATTTGTAATCAGATTCCAAATTTGTCGTCAATTTAGAATTGCGACTATAGGGTATTTCGTAATTTTTTCCGCCATATTATTTCAGAACTTTTTACAAAAATATATTATTTTAAGAAAAATTCCATCTAATGTTAAATATCTTATAATATTTGTCGATTTATTAGACATATTTTTTTTGCAAATTCTAAATCAATGAATTAGTAAACAAATCATCTAGTCTTCGTCGTAATTCCAATTTCTTGACAGAGCACTTCATGCAGAGTTCTGTCGCAATTTGAAATGCGATTAAGTCTTTGTCGCAAATTCAAATTGCGATTAAGTCTCTCGCTAAATTCAAATTGCGACTAAGACGTATGTCAATTCCAAATAGCGACGGACAAGTATTTCTGTAATTTTTTTTGGCATATTATTTCTGTAATTGTTTTTAAAAAATATATTATTTAAAAAAAATTCGATACTGTTTGGTTGATTGCATGATGTGGTGCAGGTTGAGAAGAGATGCTGTTTGGTTTTGAATCTGAACACTACTTCTGAATTTATGGCAATAATGTACTATGCAAAGGTTTTACATCTTCCAGAAAAGAACAAACAAAATTCCATCCAAGGTCCTTCAACTTTTAGCGAATGCCCTTTTTTTTGTTGGGAGGAATTTTCTGAAAAATGCACTTATTTCTTTGAATCCATATGTTCCAGTAGCCTAAAGAAATAAGTTCCTTAACGAATATTTGTGCAGATCCAGCTTGTGACTTAGCAAGAGACAGCATGCCCATAATCTCTAAAGAAGTATTCCAATTGATTTGAATCAAATTCCAACAATCCTTGCTAAATTGGCACTAAAAGAAAAGATGCATCCACTCCGCCAAAACTTGATTGTTACAGAACACGGTGAACGCAGTGAACTTCAAAGTTTTTCTGAAGCACCATACCCCTGGTGTTAATTTTCCCATAAGAATAATCCATAAGAATACTCTATGTTTTAGCATGCATTTATTTATCCAAACCCACTAAAAATGGGAGGAACGTGCAAATTTCCAGACCATCAGTCCTGATTGCTACCAAATTTCACCAGATTGTCTTACCTGCAATTCTTGAAGTTGATCAATAGCAATTTCTGGAATGATATAAAAGTTCATATGATTGTCTTACATGCACTGAACTCATCAAGCATAGATAAATAACAGCAAGCATCAATAACAGCAAGCATCAATATATTTGAGCCATCCGAAATGATATAAAATTCACCAGATTGGCTTACGTGCATTGAACTCATCAAGCATAGATAAATAACAGCAAGCATCAATATATTTGAGCCATCCAAATGCTATAAAAATTCATCCAAAATAATATAATAGTTCATAACCATCCACAACACATGTTTAGTCACGTACTACATTCCAAGTCCATCCAAAACGTTTAGGGCCTGTTTGGCAACAAGGTTTTTTCATAGTTTCTAGATAAAACCATGGTTTTAAAGAAAAACTCTGTTTTAGAAACCATGAGGTGTTTGGTAGCCCTTAAAAAAACTCTGTTTTAAAAATCATGGTTTTCACAAAACCATGGTTTTTTCTCTGTTTTGGAAACTTTGGTCTTAGGCAAATTTTTCTGAGCTTTGGCACCAAAACAACTCCCAAAACTTTGTAGCCAAACAGTTGAGAGTTCCAAGAAAAACCATGGTTTTCATGGTTTGGTAAAACCATGTTTTTTATGCCAAGACAATTCCCAAACCATGATTTTGCAAAACCATGATTTTACAAAACCTTGTTGCCAAACAGGGCCTTAGTCATAGCAAAATAAAAGTTCATAGCAACATCCAAAATGATATAAAAGTTCATATGAACATCACAGTGATTCAGACTTGGTTCAGGACCATCTAGAAGGCAAAATGTAAATATCCATAGCCACATCACAGTCTTTTAGAGGTTATTCTTCGCACAAAATGGCCGTAGCTACATAGCACGATGGTTCTCATTCATAGTCACAAATACAAAGACGCTATGCCTATTATCCACCAAATAAGAGAAAGCGAGAAACAATACATCCTCCACTTAAACCAGTCATGTTCATGACAGCCCCATACAAGTCAGATGCACCTCATGCACGGCGGTCTCTCTAATGGCAGCTACGACATTATTCATCGCCTCGGTCATGCCGCATAACGTAAGGGTTTCCTCATCGACATAAATCTCTTCTTTTTCTTAACACTTTTGGACGCACTACCCAATCTTTAGTTTGTGGATTGGTCTTGTTTGAAACTTCGTGGCTTTCATTGCTAGGCTCGCCCTTTGGATTGTCCATGAAGTCGCTAGTCCCCAAGTGCCTCATTAGATCCCATGGCATACTTCCCAAGAGCTATACCACTCCCAAATATAGCCATCATTGCTACATAGTTGTCGATCGGTTTATTCAGATAGTCAAGATCCTTAGGATGTGCCTACAAATACAAGAAACAAGAAGAAGGCTTTATATATCAAGGCATAAATATTAATTAGAAAACTGATTCCCGAGACGTGGGGGTCGGAGACGAGAGGAGGAGGCGTGGGGAGACGGGTTCCCGAGAGGAGGAGGCGTGGGGAGTTGGAGACGGGCGCGGCGTGATTCGAGGCGGAGGCATCCCGGGTCGGAGACGAGAGGAGGCGTGGGGAGACGGGTTCCCGAGAGGAGGAGGCGTGGGGAGATGGGGAATGATTTTGCCAGGCGCGGGGGAGATTGGTTCCCGTGGCGAAGGAAGCGATCAGGAGCCAGCCCGCCAAACGCCCAAAATTTTCGCTTTCAAGGGCCTGCTCCGGCGAAGATTGCATGTGCAAGGCCTGGCCTGGGAAGAGAAGTGAACCAAACAGAGAATATTGCAGCTACAGAGCCAATTCCCTCCCCATGCAGCCAACCAAACACGCTATAAATGACATCCTGGAGATGCATGTACTAACGTAGTTCTAGGCAGATGGTGAATAGATTCAAATCGGCCATATTTTTTTCAGCACTAATTGCAGTGATGATATGAGAGAGGAAGTTCGTCAGGGTACTAATATCTCACTAAAGCTCTAGGGGAGAAATAGATCTGGGGCTGCCAACTGCTTTAGGACGGAGCACTACAGAGGCCTTCGAGCATAATCCAAGTAGAATCAAGTCCTTGTTTGGTGGATGATGTGAAAAGAAGTTGACTACTGCTGAACAGGAAGTTCTTGTTAAAGCCATAGCGCAAGGAATTCCCACTTAATGAGCTGTTTTGAGCTCTAGACCACAACTTACAAGAAGATAACTAGTGCCATCTCAAAGAATTGGTGGGATGACAACGCTGTAAATCGCAAGATTCATTAGAGGAAATGGCCGGAGATGCCACAGCCAAAGTAATGTGGAGGAATGGGATTCCAGGATCTAAAACTTTTTAATCTGGCAGTGCTGGGGAAACAAGGCTAGTGGCTAAATCACAAACCCAGACTCTTTTGTGTGAACGTGTACTTAAGTGGAAGTATTATCCTAATGGGGATTTCATGTCAGCAAAAACAAAGAAGCGTGCTTCGCAGACATGGATACGTCTACGTGGTGTCCAATTGCCGGAGAGAGGTTTCACTCTGCGTTTCTGCGTGCAGATCTGGCTGCATTGGCATTGGCAGTGGGCTTGCAATGATCTAAAGGAGGTCGCGAACGAAACAGTTCGTTCCACTTGTCAAAGTCCGAGCCCTTGCAGCTTCGGCATGGCAACGCAACGAAATGCCCCGTCCATGAAGTTGGCCGACTTGAATGAGATGTGAGTTTGTGGTTTGCTGTAACGAAAACAGACCGTCAGCTAATTAATTTTAGCGCATGAAATCCCCCAACCGGCTGGGAACAAATAGAAGCCATGGAATTCCAAGCGATGGGAACTGGGAAGTTCAGATCACGCCGTGGAATAAGGGGAAAAAACTGTCGGTTGTCACGCTGCCCCACCTTAGAAACTAGGCTGATACCTTTGAGTTGGCGTAGAAATTTCAGTCAATCTCATAATCTCGTTGCTACTTAAGCAA
This sequence comes from Guadua angustifolia, assembly GCA_036346375.1. NCBI lineage: Eukaryota > Viridiplantae > Streptophyta > Magnoliopsida > Poales > Poaceae > Guadua > Guadua angustifolia. The sequence continues at coordinate 25,553,417 of CM070501.1, forward strand.
GAGGTGGAAAATATGTTTTGTCACACTGAAAGTTCATTCCATAGTTGCAACTGTATTGAGCAAAACTTACGGCCATTGTTCATTCTTGATTATATTGAACGGCTCTGATTAATTTGATGAAATGGCCTGACAGCATTCGTACTTTTAGGATAAACTGTATTAGTGCGTCGCTACTGATCATCTAGAAGGAAAGATTTTAATAAGTTTGCTATCCGCTATAGCCTTTCCACGATGTTAGGACAAATTTTGTATCAAAGTTAATCTTCACTTTGTAGAGTTAGCTAGGTCACTGACCTAAGCTGTAGAAGAAAACTACACGATGGGAAGACGAGAAAATTCATCACCTCCAACTCCAAGAGACATCCTTGTCACTCTCGCCACACCCAAAGAAAAGACCATCATGGCGTATGGACATTCTGTGAAGGGAGAGTCTTCTTTGTTTCTTTTTTCTTCTTCTTTAAGACTAATGCCTCGTTTAGAACATGAAAAAAATTCTCAATTTATGCCGAAAATGAATTGATTCTTATAAAACTCAGTAAAATTTACAGAGTTTTCTTTACTGTGCCCTCGCCTGTACTGTATGGGGTATATGTTGATTCTACTGGGCTAAGTGTGACAGACAGTCGTCGTCCTTCGTGCTCTGCTATAAGGCCCGATTTGCCTGTCCAATTTTTGGCACAGCTTTGACAGTATGTCCTCTTTAATCAGTAACAGCCGTTTGCTTCTTCTCTAAGTCCTTAATCGATACCTGTTCGTGGAGAGATTAACAAGGCTGAGAACTTAGCGTATTACAGAGCAAAGAGAAGCATCAACGTGTCAACATCTGTCACGCTGCAATGCTGCATTCTGCGTTTGTACATGTCCTTGTGTGCCATTTTCTTGACATGTTAATTGTAACGACCCCTATTTTTACATAAAATACAAAAATAGAAATCTCATGTGCACACAGTACTAGTCTCTGGATTAGTAGCTAGTACGCACATTTACAACCATTGGAATCACAACCATACATTATATTAATTAAGTGGAAACTAATCTACAAAGAAATCTTACAACTCAGAGTATAAGGCAGCAAAAGAAGCAAGGCCCTGTAGTGTGCCCATCCATCCCGCAGGCAACTAACGAGGCATAAATCCCTAAAAAAGACCGTTTCAATGAAGATCCCACAACTTGCGACGAACAAAACTTCGAAGCTTCACTAACTAATCCACCTAAAACAACAAATTAAGTAAGGGTGAGTACTTTCGTACTCCGTAAGACTTAGGGTGGTATTTGCAAATGCATAAATACAGACCAAGTCAAAGGAGGCTACTACAGTTAATTTGCATAAAGCGAAATTGAATTTGTAAATTAATTGTCATTTGTAAATGGAATTTGTAAGAGCAGTTTGATTGATAGCAAATAAGTAAAGTATAAGTAATACTCACAGTCCTCCATGACGTGAGCGACAAATCATGGAATCCATCAATGTCGGCCCTTTGACATAAAACAACATTTGCAAAACAATTTCAAACCAAAATCTATTTTTAGAAAATACCAAAGTCTAGCATTGAAATGACTTCACCAAGTGCCCATGACCGCGGGTGCGGCTAATCGATTAGATTTATACTCTACAGAGGTGTACAACTTTACCCACAATGAATGATCAACCTCTTTAGCCAGGCCAATTGACATACTTCCTTAGGTGTGCTGGCAAGGATATCATACAGAGCCGTTACATTACCTAGGCATGACTTTGATCCAGCTCGGGACGTTAACCCCCATCGTAGAAACAGAAACACACACACAAGCAGTGGATCCACTTTCGTCACACACATCACAACGTTTCTGAACACAGCAGGGCGTACACCGTTGCATTGGTAAGTAGAAACTCTATCAAGCAGACCAAACGGAATGCCTATGCTAGTTCCCGCCTTCCAAAGAGCAAAGCCATGACTAAATAACTTAATAGGCTAAAGCTACCCCATAATAGCCCTCGTGGTTGCACGGAAATTTTGGATCAATAGCATCCCATTGCTCGGTCCTTAATCCGACACACACTACATGCAATTCCCTTTGCACAACCAGCTATTGCCAATAATCACCCGCGTCAAAACCATAGTTTTATTTTGGGTTTTTAATCAAAATAACAGTAAGCAACAGTGTCATTTCCAATATTTTCAGAAAACAATTTTTGATATGATCATCCACTTCGTTGATTCTAAAGCATGGCTAAGCATGGATAATACGTAAGTGCATGTACCCATGATGACATTAAGTAATGCCTATCCTTAATCTATGGTTATCAAGGTTCACATATCCATAATTATCAAAGAAGGTTCATGAGACAACAGGTATAATTACCAGTACCACAAAATAGCAAATTTACAAAAAGTAAACGCATGCATAAATTGGTTTAGTAAAATAAAAGAAAATTAAATACTGGGATCAATATGATCAAAGAGGTGCTTGCCTTGCTTAATCCTTGCTTTTGACGAAGACGCATTAATTCAATTAATTAATCCTTGCTTAATCCCTGCTATTAAAGAGGTGATTTTTACAAACCGAGCCAACTTCAATGAGATTATAAACAAAGATTAATTCAATTAATTGTTCTGCAGTTCAAAAATTTAATATTTTTGTATATTCTGAATACACATGATTTTATATAAATTTAAGACTTTGTTTCATTCAATTTGGGTTAAGGATGCAGAAGATATAACCAATTGAAGTTGGCTCGGTTTGTAAAAATCACAAGAATACGCTTCTGCAATTGAGAAAGCGCTTTATACCAGTTGAATTGAAGTTCTTTTGCGCCATTGACAAGGGGGGCCCGCCAATCAGAGAGACGGAGCAGAGGATGGCCTAGGGCTCTCCGACGACGGCGTTCCGGCGATGCTCTGGCGAATGCGAGGACATTGGGAGAGAGTGATTGGCGAGGCGCACCCAGGGGTGGAACTGATTCGGCTGGTGAAGGTCGGAGCCGAGCTGCAACAGAAGAGGGGCGGCGGCGCTAATGGCGGACTGGTGGAGGGCATTAACCAAGAGAGGTGAACTCGAATGGGTAACAGATTTAGCTTCTACGGGTCATAAGGAGTCCATTTTTGCACTTGTCCGAAGCAGAGCTTGGCCGAGGTGGCCTGCCACCGTGCGCCGGCTTTGCGGAAGAAGCCTCCATGGTGGCAGCGAGTTCCAGGCGATGAGGACTGGGAATGAGGTGCGGGATGAGTTTCTTAGATGCTCAAGGTGCTATTTGGTGGAGTAATTGGAGAATGAACTACTGACGCGGCTTAATTTTTGTGTTACCCGAGCTTCAGTTGCTTCGGCAATGGCGGACTCAGAGAAAACAATGGTTTTGGCCAAAGGCTTCGGCAAGGGCTTAAGCAGGCTGCAGACATCATGGCACAGGATGGGAACACAGGACAAAGGGCGACGCCGCAACTCTGTACTCGATCTGCCGAAGTGCTGCCGTGGCAAGGAAAAACAGAAGGAAGTGACTGCTATGGCAAAGCTTTTTTTTCCCGATCAACAGGACACCAGTTCTATTTTTGAAACTGAGTAGAGTTCAGGTAACAGACAACAACAACGTTCAACATTCAACCGCAAAAAGACAACTCCCAGCAACCATACCGATGTAAACACACCTTGCATCAAACAGAGACTACCACCAACTATCAGCAAAACAACATCAGACAACTCTAGCAAAATTACACAACCACAACTCATAGCCAATCAACCAAAACGAGCAACACCAGCGACGATCTCCACCATCAAGAGTTCAACACCAACCGCACCTTTTCAAACCAGTCACCGGACCACCTCAATCCCGCACTAAATCATCAAGAACTCCAACTGAAGCGGCGCCTGCAAGATCAACTCCAGATGTTTGCAAAACGCCATCATCTTGCTCTCCATCCTTCCCGTGAATAAAGGACTCCAATCCCTGAGAAGTAAAAGCATTTTTCTCCATATACTTTTTACACTTGACCAACCCTGAAAACGAAACACCATGTTATTTCTTATTTTCCAAATGCTCCAAAGTGCAGCCGCACAGATCGAATTCAAAGCACCATTTTTTGAATTACTCAACCAGAAATAAGCAACAGATTCGAAATCAGAACCAAGATTTACACCGAAAAACTCCGAAATCACCCTCCAAACGCCTTTAGCCACAACACACTTAAAGAAAATATGAATAACCGTTTCATTTTCATTGCAACAATAGCAGGCACTACCTTTATCAATGCCCTCTTCAACAAATTATCTTTCGTCATAATCTTATTATGGGAAAGAAGCCAAAGAAATATCTGAACCCTGGGAGGAACAATTATCTTCCAAACTGCAGGGATGAAAACAGGAATAACCCCTCTAAAATTAATAATAGCATAAAGGGATTTAACCCAAAAAATCCCTTTATTATTATATTGCCAAACCAAAGAATCATCCTCCTCGGACAGAGTAATACTATTAGCCACCTCCACGAGCTCAAACCATCTAATCATCAAATTTTCTGGAAAAGACCTTCGAAACGTACATCTAACATTCGAACCATCCCAAACCTCCACAATAGAAACACCTTTTTCATTAACCAATGCATAAAGATCCCAAAACTGAATAGCTAAACAAGAAACCCCAAACCAAATATCTTCCCAAAACCTGATTTTCTTACCATTTCCCACCAACCATCTAAACCCAAACTTAGTAGCCTGAGCAGCCCAAAGAACCCCTTTCCAGAAAACAGAAGAATGATCGGGATGACAAGCAAAAATATTCGGATTCTCAAATTTGTATTTATATTTAACAAATTCAACTCATTGCTTGTTCTCATTAGCATACAACCTCTTAATCCACGAAGCCAGCAGACAAAGATTTAAATCTTTAATATTTGGAATACCAGGCCCACCATAATCTTTTTCCATACAAACAAGATGCCAATTAGCCAAATGGAGTTTGCTATGACCTTCATAATCATTCCAGAGACAATTCGCCATATGCGAGTTTAAAATATCAAGGGCCCATTTAGGAAATTTAAAGAAAGACAGAAGATAGACAGGAATGCTCGATAAACAGGATTTAATAAGAGTCAGTCTCCCCCCATAAGAAAGCAATTTACCCCTCCAACTGGCAATCCTTTTCAAAATCTTATCAACTAGAGGACGTAAATCCTCCTTATTAAACTTGTCGTAATGGAGTAGAATACCAAGATATTTAATGGGGAAAGACCCAACTTTGCAAAGATGAATATTAACATATCGATTAGTCTCATTCTCATCACAACCCAAAGGAATCTATTCACTTTTATGAAAATTAATTCTCAAACCAGACATTTGTTCAAAACAAACAAGGAACCATTTGAGTTGAATAATAAGACGCTCATCATTTTTGAGTAAAAGGAGAGTGTCATCCGCATATTGCAAGCTTATAATACCCCCAGGACAGAAATCATTACAAAGCCCTTGCACCAAACCATTAGAAACAGCCTTCTGCAAAATTCTAGTAAACACATCAGCAACCAAATTGAAAAGAATAGGAGATAAAGGGTCTCCCTGTCTCAAACCTTTACCAGTTTCGAAAAAATCACTTTCAGCATCATTAATTTTTATCCCCACAGAACCTTTCTTTAACAAGGCATAAATCCAACTTTGCCATGGCAAAGCTTCGGTAGGAAAGGAAACGAATTGGTCGCTGCCCCGTGCTGCCCAAGGTTTGCCGTGGCAAGGAAAGCAATGGAAAAAGGTTGCCGCGGCAATGTTTCGGCAGGAAAGGAGGTACTCTTGGCGCTGCTCTTCAATCATCAGCGCGACAGAAGAACAGAGAAGGCAGGGCACGGCGTGAAATAGACACGGTATGGTGCGAAGATCCCAAGGATGAACGTGGCAATGGCTGAGCACCTGGACGGCGCGGCAGTACACTAGCAAGAAATCAACAGAAAAGATCGAGAGAGAGAATGGAGGGAAAGAGCTAGCTCTAGAAAGAAGAAGGGGAGGATGGAGAGAGGAGGCTGCCAGGTGGGGTCGGGGCCACCAGGCAGTGGCTAAGTTGGTTTTTCTGTCGCACTCAGGGAACGAAGCCACCGCATATGCGGGCCCACCTGTCGGCGAAACGGTTGAGCCAAAAAGAGAAGTTCAACTCAGACAACACATGAATTGCATTAAAATGGCCGTCAATCACTGCCAAAATTTTTCAAATATTTTTTATTAAGGTCTCCACTTAATTTTATACCTCCAGTAAAAACTTTGGGTCAAAAAGTTCTACAGGGAATTAATTAAAATTCTGACATTACTATTCATTTTCGGATTTTGATTTATTTAAGGGCATGAATGATATAATTTATATTTGAAACTTTTTATAAGAGTTTTAGATAAGCATATAGTTCTCCCATAAAATTTTCAAGTTAATATATTCGGTAATTATGTAATTAAAATTCGACACTCCATTATTCGAATTTCCTTGTTTCGCTTTTGAATTTTTAAAAGATAAAAACCATTTTATTAATTTTTAATATTTTTAACAGGTGTATCTACTCTATTGAGAGTATTATGGTAATTTTATTAGAATGAGATAAGCTTCACATATTTTTCATTAATTCCATCTGTACACTGTTTTTAGTCAAGGGTTGTCTTTTCAATTATTAATTATTTTTACTGTGCAGTAAAAATAAATTTTACCGGGTAAAAAGTTTACCCGAGAGATAAAAATGTTAATATAAATTTTTCAAAGTTTTACTTTTACCTTTTTATCTTTTTACCATTATTCATTTAGAAATTTCTTTATTGGATTTTTAACACAAAGCATAATTCCCAAGAATATCCAAATAAAACCAATAGTACCAAGAAAACTCAGAAATAATTATATTCAAATTCAAAATATTTATTTTTATTTTAATAGAATTTTTGAGATGTTACATTAATAAGAGCTTGTTTTAATAATACAATAAATTTTGTGAAGAGTGCAACCATCACTTTATTGATTTTCTAGTAATGCCGAGTTAGTTCTTGTGTGTTTTATCAGAATTTTTTTCAAGGGTTATCGCAAAAATTTTCTCCTCGTTTTTGGCAACCTTGTTGGGTGCTTTGTGTGTTTTTACCAATTTGTTTTTTCTCTCTAAATTTCTTCATCCCTAGTTTGACTACTTCACTGCAATTGTAGTATTGCTTAGGATGTGCAGCTAGGATGACTGGATGAGCTAATGCTAAAGTGTCTTGGTTGAAGGGAAGATGTCAAACAGTGAAAAATTACACACGGAGTTATTGTCCAGGGTACCGCCTTTTGGTTTGAGATCGTGATTGTGCTTGGCATAAGCATTTGGGTTGTAATTCTCTTGTCCTAGTGTTTGCACCAGATTTTGGAAATTACAAGACAAATCGCAAAACATACTAATTTGGATAATGCACGGGATATCCTTGGAAAGTTTGGATAACATGCAAGTAGTATCCGGAAACAGAGACCAATTAGGAAACTATAGCCGATTCGGATTATGTTGCCGTGATGTAACAGACTCGGATCGACCGACGGGTATATAAGGCATGCCAGGTCGCTGAAGGTAGGGATGGCAAAATTACACGTGGTTCGGCATTGGGTACCCAATTCGATGGGTTCGTATGGGTTTGATTTCGCAATTCGCGGTTTCAAATTTCGGGTTCTGTTTGGGTTCGTTCGGTTCGATTTGTTCTCGCATCTGTGGTACCCGAATTAATTAATATAAATTAAAAATAATGGAAGGTTAATTCAAGATTTTCAAGCATCGCTCGAGATGTAAGATGCGTAACTTTCATGATTATATACACCATATATTTTTCCTTTAAACATAGAAATTACAAATGAATTGATTGACAATTGATGGTTGAAAATTTGATTGTGAGGTGAATTTAATTTAGGGTTCGCACCTGCTCGTTCGTATGGGCATGGGTATGTACCCGTGAGATTTCTGTCGGTTCGTATGAATTTTGGGTTTCGGTTCGAAATCATGGAGGTGTACCGCCCATACCACCCGATTGTCATCCCTACTTGAAGGAGATCATCCATATCAAAAATCACATCTGCTAGCTTTCATTTTTCCTTTAGCTTTTTAGTCTTGTAATCTCCCTTTGTAAATCGACATCAATCAATAAAGTTGCGAATCACCGATTGTTAATCGTCTTCGATTTCTCCAGGTCTGATTTGTTCTGATTTGTTACGCATCGCCTTTTCGGAATTGATCTACCTCTACCTTCTGATTAGCCTTGATCGGCTGATCCGTTTACCTTTTGATCGGCCTTTGGCTGATTCTAATTTAGCTGATTATTCCCTGATATCGGCTTGGATCAAATTTCACGACTTTTCCTTATCGATTGCAGGGTCAAATCGATTGGCATGCTCAAACCCGGTGTTCGTCCGGTGTGTTGCAATCAAAAACCCTACTTCACGTTTTTGGTGTCAACACATTTTTGGCACGCCCAGTGGGACCAACGATTGGAAAGATGATCGCAGTAAATCATAAGGCAAATTGACGTTAATATCGACGCCATAATCGTCCTTACTTTGACGATTTGACTCCAGAGCAACGCAAGGAGATCGAAGATCGGAAAGCTACCCTGGAAGAACTGATGTTGGGTTGTTATCAAAAAACCCGACGAGGGGTCAAACAGAAGATGGCGCTTCCAACATTGAGTCCCCTTGGCGAAGCTGGAGTTTCAACGAATTCGGTAAGCCGATATATACCAGCTCAGGCCGAATTATCTGTTATGATTGAGCAATCTATGCATCATGCATTAGTTAATCAATCAATCATCGTCCTTGGTTATGACCTTAAAGCCGATGATAGAAAATAGCGTAAAAACGATCACAAGATGAGTTGGCAAAGATCCGGAGGATTGCTAGATCCATTGCAGCCACTTCCAACGATTCAGATATTCCGTGGCACAAAATGCCAACACAATAAAAGTGTCGGCACCTGCACCCTCACTAATGCCGACTCAACCCATCGCACCAAAGAAATCTCGCCGAGTCCAGCATTTCATTACTATGCATATATCGACGCCGCAGTTAGACGCAGCAATATGCTCCATCATGCTGTGGATCGCTTATGCCCACCGGGCCTCACCATTGAATTAGATAGAAGATAAACCCCAAGGACCACCCAAGTCAGAATCTGTTCCACATAGGGTAGTTTCAGATGCAGAGCCATTTGTCCCATTGCTCGAGGTCCCTACGCCAGAGCCGATGGGTGCGATCCATGGCAACGCTTAGTACCGCTTACTAGGTCAAGCCGACTTCGCCAAGTTTACACTCTAAAGGTGATGTCGTTCATCATGATTGGCCCAACCCTGGTACTACATCGGCCAGCAACATTAATTGGGCTGATCAGATTTCTATGGTTCTGAGGGACCAGTTCGGATTACAGCCCAAAGGGAGAAGATCGGCTATAGAAAGCCGTACCCAGATTATATTGACCGCATGCCATACCCCATAATTTTAGGATTCCCAATTTTGCAAAATTTTCAGGGGATGATTCGGTCACTACCTTAGAGCATGTTGGGCGGTTCATCGCCTAGTGTAGGGAAGCGACTCAGTCCGACGGATTGAAAATTAGACTATTTCCTTTATCGTTATCAGGAACTGCTTTCACTTGGTTTACAAATCTGCCTCCAAATTCACCACTTCTGGAATGATTTAGAAAGCCGATTTCATGAATACTTTTTCTTTGGCGCTTTAGAACTAAGGATTTCTGACTTAAGTGTTGTTCGGCAAAAATTTGGTGAATCAGATTCTGATTATATTAGAAGGTTTAGAGAAGTGCGAAATTGATGCTTTGGTGTAATGTTGCCTGATAATCAACTAGCTGATTTAGCATTTCAGGGCCGATTCCCCACTCAAGGGAAAACTTGTCGATGAGAGTTTACCGATCTAAGCCATCTGCTTGATCGTATCATCGCACAGAAAGCCGATATTTAAGTAAAGAATTCAAGGATAAAATTAGGCTAAATGGCAATGGCAAGGATAAGGCCAAAATAAACATGGTTGATTGCAGTTCAAGTGAAACTTCTGAGGATGAAGCAGACGTAAATATAACCGAATGGATAAAAGGTTCCAAGAAACCACTTGTCTGTTCGTGGCTTAAGCTGACGAGGAGTAAGTCAGAGGTTAAGTACACTTTTGACGTATCCAAGTGTGACCGCATATTTGATATGTTATTTCAAGAAAAGTTGATACGACTACCAAAAGGACATACTATACCATCGGCCGACGAGATCAAAAAACAACGATATTGTAAGTGGCATCATTCTTTTTCCCATAACACTAACGATTGTAATATCTTTCTAAGAATGAATCAGCAAACCATTGAAGACTCGGCTTACCAAATTTGCGTAAGAGCCATCAAGCAAAGGAAAAGAAATTGTCGATGAAAGACCTAAAAAGACACGGCAAGTCGACATACAGTCTAGTTCGAAAGGAGAAACACTAAAGATAACAATCGGCTCGCTACAAATAGAAGCTGATCAAGATGGAAAAAATTCAAGGACAGTTAAGCCGAAAGGAGAATTACAGGTCGGGTGATGGTATAAAGCCGAACGGTCTCCACCTCAAAAACCAGCATTCAAACCTAAGCCGACTGTCTCACAGTTACTCGAGAAATATGAGAAGATAAGTCATCAGCAAAGGCATCAATCTCGCCAATCAGACAACTTGCATCGGAGAAATAGTGTGTTCCGGCCAGATAATTTGTATCGGCCAGACAACATAGAAAGAGCTCACCAGAGATGCCTCTTTTGGCAATTTTGTTGGGAAAGGGGTGTGGCATTGCCTTCCCCAAGATCATGCCCCATGGAATATTACCCACAGAGGGATTGGCCAAGGCGATCAGTCAAAGAACGGCTATCCAGACCGATTCCTGATCGGACTGAGTCAGGGTACAAAAGCCGATAAGTGAAAAGCTAGGTACGTCAGACCAAGACAAGGATGTGGAGTCCATAGAAAATCTGGCTGGTAAAATTCGTAAGCCGATTGAGCCTAAACTGAGGTGGTGCCCAACAGGACTTAGCCGATCATAGTGCAGATGACTTCAGCGCCTGAGGACGCAGGTGATGAGGGAGGCTGAAGAGGAAAAACAAAGAGATCAGGCGTTCAACGAGTTAAGGCCAATAAGACCTGTCAAAAAGGAATGGAGGAAAAATGAGCAGGCCGATGATGAGTCAGATTCTTCGGAAGACTTGCTGTCACCAATGATCTGCGACGATACTCCTCCCATGGATATAAACATGGTCTTTACTTTACTAGCCGAATTCAGAATCAAAACTGAATCGGTTAAAGACACGTTCGCTCAACTATTCCTGGGTGCGCAAGATGTTGTGTTTGAAAAACCACAAGACCCTCATCGGCACTTAAAGCCGTTGTATTTGAAGGGATATATCAATGGAAAGCCGATATCCAGGATGTTGGTGGATGGAGGAGCTACTGTAAATCTGATGCCACTCACTACTTGCAAGAAGTTGGGCAAAACCGATGAAGATCTAATCAAAACAAATATGGTATTAAATGATTTCACAGGTGACCCTACTGAAGCAAAAGGAGTGATGGTTATGGAATTAACCGTTGGCAGCAAAACTTTGCTGACCTCATTTTTTGTGATTGAAGCTAAAGGAAATTATAGTGTGCTCCTTGGACGAGATTGGATACATGCCAATTGCTGTATACCGTCAACCATGCACCAGCTTCTTGTACAATGGAACGGAGATGAAGTTGAAGTCGTCTCAGCCGACACATCGGCTCATATTGCTATGGCTAGTTCCGATGCAAATTGGCCACATGAAGAGGCGGAGTGCATATCGGGTAAGACTTTAGACGATTGCGACTTTATATGTATTGGTAAGACAGGATTAATGCCGATCAGTGTTAGGCCAGGCACGTTTGATCGGGCAAGTGAAGTCCTAAGAAGATGGGGTCAGAAATGATCCAAGTTTTGCAAGACAAAGTGAGGAGCTATCGGCATGTGATAAATTCTTGTGAAGCCATCGAAGATTTTCAGAACGAAAAACTGGGTCAAGGTTTCACTTCTGCCGATATGCTTGAAGAAGTCGATATAGGAGAAGGTGAAAGAAAAAGATAAACTTTTGTAAGTGCAAGGCTAGGTCTAGAGTACAAAAACAAGTTGGTCGAAATACTTTAGAGTTATAGGGATTGTTTCGCTTGGGAATATTATGAAATGCTTGGGTTGAGCCGACAACTAGTGGAGCATCGGCTGCCTATAAAGCCAGGATATCGGCCATATAAACAATCTCCTCGATGTTTTAATCCAGAATTGTACGATGTGGTAAAGGAAGAAATTGAGAGGTTGTTGGAGGCCAAATTTATAAGGCCTTGCCGATATGCTGAATGGGTATCCAATATTGTTCTCGCTATGAAGAAGAACAAGAAGCTTGGTGTCGAGATTTCGTGGATTTGAATAAAGCCACGCCAAAAGATGAATACTCGATGCCTATAGCCGATATGCTTGTCGATGCTGCGTCAGGTAATAAGATTATTAGTTTTCTTGATGGGAATGCTGGATACAACCAGATATTTATGGCAGAAGCCGATGTCCCTAAATCGCCTTCGATGCCCCGGTGCTCTAGGGTTGTATGAATGAGTCAGTGATGACATTCGGCTTGAAAAACGTAGGTGCTACTTATCAGCGAGCAATAAATTTGATTTTTCACAATCTAATCGGCCACATTGTCGAAATATATATCGACGGTGTAGTAATGAAGTCCAAAGATGATTGGCAGCATTTGGCCGATTTAGAAAAGGTGTTCCAGAACACAAGGGCTCATGGGTTGAAAATGAACCCTTGAAGTGCACGCTTACGTGTCACCGCCGCCTCGGGTTTATGGTTCACCGTAGGAGAATTGAGGTCAATCAAACAAGAGTCAAAGCCATAGTCAATACAAAACTGCCGACATGTAAAAATGAATTGCGTGTTCGATCGTCAAAATCAATTACTTAAGACTATTTATCCGAAATCATTCGTAGAATTGAAGCTTTTACACCATTGTTAAAATTAAAAGATCATCAGATTTCAGATGGGGAGCCGATCAAGAAAAAGCTTTTGATGACATAAAGCAAGATTTTAGCGTCCGCCACCGCTCGGGCCGCACCAAAGAAAGGAGTCCTGCTCAAGTTGTAATGACGGCTGAAAATGAGACTATTGGGGCGGTGTTGGCTCAGAAATTGATGGCAAAGAGCGAGTAATATTTTATTTAAGCCGACTACTTTGGAGACGTAAATCGTGTACCCTTCAAGAGAAAAGTTATGCTTGTCATTATACTTTGCTTGTACAAAATTGAGACATTATATATTGGCATCGACTTGCGTAATAGTATGTAGAACCGATATCGTCAAGTATATGTTGTCTGCGCCTATCTTAAGAGGACGACTTGGGAAGTGGGCTTACGCTCGAATCGAAGTTCGATCCATAAGATTTAATTCCGCTTAAAGCCATTAAAGGTCAAGCAATAGCCGATTTCATTACGGGACATGATACCATGGCAGTAATGGTTGATGTAGCTCCCTGGCAATTGTATTTTGATGGATCGGTTTGCCAGGAAGGGAGTGGAATAGGCATTGTGTTGGTTTTGCCAAAAGGGCATAGCATTGAGTTTGCATATCGGCTTAATGGCCGATGCTCTAATAATCAAGCCGAATACGAGGCATTGCTCAAGGGGCTCCAACTATTAGAGAGTATCGGAGTAAGTAACGTAGAAGCATATGGTGACTCATTGTTGGTTGTCCAACAAGTTAAAGGGGAATTCCGATGCAATGATGAAATATTATCGAAATATTTGGAGCATTGTTTTAGCACTATCAGCACGTTCACTTCATTCTCTATCAACCATATACCCAGGGAGATGAATGACAGGGCCAATATGCTGGCTCAGGCAGCATCGGGCTATAAGGAATACGGCCGATACGAATCACTTGACACAGTTGACAAAGCAGTGTTGTGTATTGATATGGCCGATTGGAATGTAAAAATAAAAGCTTATTTGATGGACCCATCTAGGCCCATCGAAAGAAAGTTCGCAACAGCACCGAAGCGTTGTGTTGGGAGATGAGCTATACTATCGGACAATGAAAGGTTTACTTTTAAGATGTCTCAGTGACGAAGAAGCAAAGGTGGCTATGGGAGAAGTTCATGAAGGGATTTGTGGTTCACATCAGTCGGCTTACAAAATGAAGTGGATACTAAGACGCACAGGGTATTTTTGACTGACGATGTTAGGAGATTGTTTCAAGTATTATAAAGGGTGCCGAGTCACAAAGTTCGAAATGTGCAGTCATACAAAGATCGGCTTTACATCCGATTATCAAGCCTTGGCCGTTTAGAGGATGGGGAATAGATGTAATCGGCCAAATATTCCCAGCATCAAGCAAAGGCCATAAATTCATCCTTGCAGCAACAGATTATTTTTCAAAGTGGGTAGAAGCCATTCCACTCAAGAAGGTCACCAGTATAGAAGCTATCGGTTTTGTCAATGAGCATATTATCCATCGGTTTGGTATTCCGCAGATGATCACAACCGATCAAGGGACCGTATTCATGTCTAACGAATTTCGAAGCTTTGCAGAAAGTTTCGGTATCAAACTGCTTAACGTGTACATACTTGAAACGCTTGAGGGGATTATGTTACCAAAGGCAATCAATGGAAAATATTTAAAGAAGTACTACCCTAGCGTATGGATCGGCACATGAATAATTAAGAAGTACAACAAGAATTCAGAATAAATATAATCGGTTAAACAGCCGATTAAATGTATTACAAAAGCATAGCAAAAGTATAACAGCACTGTTTCAACGCAACATTAATAAAGTTACAAGCCAGACCCAGGGATCCTAGCCCCTAAAGCCGATAGTGCTGCGGCCGCCTTGGCCAAAGTCTCAGTGATGCCATAAACAGTGTTCTCATCATCCTTGGCGTTGCTTAGCATCGAACGACTTTGGCCGATTGATCTCGGACTTTAGCGACGCCAAGCTAACATCGCCCTGAGGCTCTTCAAAGATGCAGGTTGTTAAGTTCATAGCAGCTAAAGCATCACTCAATTGTCCGCTCACTTTGGCTAATTCATCTTCAAGAGCCTTCATAGTTGATTTCAGCTCTCGGATAGAAGATTTAGCAATCGCAAGGGACGAGCAACTTTCATCGAACTGCTTCTTCTTGGCCTTTGCATCTGCCACCATCTTGTCTAGAAGGTGTTGATCGGCTTCTTGGGCCTGGCGTTGAGCGATTCTGGCATTGGCTGCATCAACCTCCGCCTTCTTTTCATCTAGGTGGCATACATTCAAAAGTGCGGCCATAGCCTCAGGGGGTAGGTCGGCTTCCACATCGGCCATTGCGTCACGGATAGGCTGCACATTGGCGAGGATTGCGGACTCCGGCTAGCTGATTTCAATAAGGAGCCGGTTCAACTTCTCCTGCATGTTAGGAGCGGACTTGACCATAGAAGCCGATGCTACCATCGATGCGTCTATGATCTTACGCATATCGCAGTAATGATCATTTATCGCTACCATTTCTGGGTCGACTATTTCATCCAAGGGAAAGCCGAGGAGACTCGTCAGGTCCATTGACTGGTCTATTGGCTCGCATCGATGCAGAAGAGGGGTTGGATCGCTTGGTTCGATCGGAAGTCTTGGTCGCCAAGATATCGGCCACTTGATTTGAGAGCTGAAGCAGGAAAGGTTAAAGACATAATAAAGGAAATACCTCTATAAAGGCCGATGTGCGAGGAGAGCTCTCGGCGCTTTGTTCCGTGCGTTTTTGTTGCCTGGCGGGAGCTTTAGTGGATTTGGGTTTTTCTAAAAAAAGAGAGAATAGATAACAAAGTTAGCAACAAAAGGAAAAAAGCAGTTATCGGCTAAAGAGTACTCACTTGGCAATCAGCTTTTCTCCATCTCCGATAGAGACGGGCTTTGAACACGAAGATTGCTGTATATAACCAACAAAGACCGACCGATGTGGCCTTCTTCCTTCGCCCCCATCTCCGATGGGTCCACGGCGAGCTTCTTGGTGTTGGCGGCATCCTAGGAAAAAATGAGGTGGTTAGAAGTCGAGGTTTGAAACCAAAGGTCAAACAACAAAAGATCGGCGCCGATACCTCTACGGCCACCGATGAATTAGTATAACCCAAGAACTATTAGAATCAACTATCCTCACTTGAGCTATCACGCGGAGGAAACAACTGTCGGCTCATGAAAATCTGGCAAGAACTTCTCTATGATAACCGATGGTGAGCGATCCAGGTAGAGGGCTTCTACCACAGTTGACCACCAAGCAGAAAAATGGCTAGCTCGGTGAGAATTCAAAAAGAAGTGTGGCAGATCAGTGACTTGGAGTTCATCGACTAGTTCTAAGACTATTTCGCCATCAAGTGAGTTTGTCACCCGCCCTTGGTCAAGACGATTAAGAAGGGGTAGGCAAGGCACTACTTGGCCAAACCCAATCAAGGGCATAGATCAAGGATGATAAAACTCAGATGACTACTGAAATGTCCTGCTCGATAATTCAAGCCGATATGATGCAGGAGAAACAAAGATCCCAGATAATTCCAAAGTCGATTCGCATCGCCGAACTATCAACAGATGTGGAGGAAAGAGGGCCATTGAAAATCGGCTACACCGCTATAGGAGAAGAAGTCTTGTTGGCCAAAATTACGTTGTCCAAATTCAAGAAAAAGACAAATATTTCTTCAAGCCGGAGTGATTTCGTATCACCACTTGAGCACATAATAAGCCTTTCCCCATATGATCTACCGCCCTATATTATGGAATGGAGTTTTCGGATAATCTTCACGAGGAAAGGCCGAGTCCTCCAGAGGTTCAGAAATAAGGGATCGGCTGAAAATGTTATATAACCATAGCTGAACAAACCATAGTGGACCTCCAACGTTGCCAACCACGAACTTGGCAAAACCAGAAAAGAGCCGACTTCTTATCACGTGCATCATTTGGTAGACAGCTCCCAGAAGTATTTTACCAAGGGCAAGCCGACGGCCCTCCACTAGCTGCTCTGCTACCAACTGGTACACTTGTGTCGGACCCAGAGAAGCTCCACAAAATAAAATCTTTCCAGCCACAGGTTCAAGAAAGCTGCGTGTTCTTTGTCCGATACTAAGCCGTTTACCTTATTATTGTGCTGGATATATTTCGACCATCCCTCGCCTTTTGATCGGATTAACTTGTATTTTGGCTTACCACTAAAAGCCGATATCTGGTCTCCATCCGGCCTAAGGCAACATAGCTCAACTACATCCAGAAGGGTTGGGCTGATTGGACCAGAGTGGAAGAGGAAAGCATTGAAGGTGTCCGACCAGAAGTAGCATGCCGTGGCCACTAAGGGCTCATTGGCTTCTGGGTTGGCTAGACTTAATGGAAGACATTCGGCTATGCCCATTCTCTCCCATTCAGATTTCTTTTGGGCCGATATTCGGATATACCAGCTTCTCCATCCTTTCAATGCTGTCGGCTAAGCCCTAAAACTTTTTCCCCACTCTTCTACATTGTAGCCTTTTGCCGATAAAGGAAGCCTTGGGATTTCTTCGTTAATTACTGTATCGGCAGTCAAATTTCCTATTGGTCCTAAATAGTATTGATTGTCACTTTCTGGGATCGGAATTAGTACCTTGGAAGAGTCCATTCAGCCGACTTGGAAAGATTCGTCTGGAAGCCGATTGCAAGAGCAGAAAAGCCGATTGCAGATGGTTCGAGAGCTGGAAGGCGTGAAAATGACCGTGGGGGTCCTGCATATATATAGCACGGTGAAAAGTTGAAATTGGTGGGAAATGAATTCAAGGCCACGCATGCAATTAAACCGCACCGAGATTTTTACGGCGCAATTAATGCAGCAGTTACTGGAGCAATTCTTTAACCGACAAGGAAGAAGCCAATATATTTTTGAAAGACAATAAATTATCTTTCAAAAATGGGGGGCATATGTTTGCACCAGATTTTGGAAATTACAAGACAAATCAGCAAAACATACGAATTTGGATAATGCACGGGATATCTTTGGAAAGTTTGGATAACATGCGGCGAGTATCTGGAAACAGGAGACCAATTAGGGAACTATAGCCGACTCGGATTATGTTGCCGTAATGTAACGTGACTCGGATCTACCGATGGGTATATAAAGGCGTGCGAGTACGCTTGAAGGAGATCATCCACAAAGAAAAATCACATCCGCTAGCTTTCGTTTTTTCCTTTAGCTTTTTAGTCTTGTAATCTCCCTTTGTAAATCGACATCGATCAATAAAGTTGCGAATCGCCGATTGTCGATCGCCTTCGATTTTTTCAAGTCTGATTTATTCTGATTTGTTGCGCATCGCCTTTTCGGAATTGATCTACCTCTACCTTCTGATTAGCCTCCGTTTACCTTTTGATCAGCCTTTGGCTGATTCTAATTTAGCCGATTATTCCTTGATATCGGCTTGGATCAAATTTCACGACTTTTCCTTATCGATTGCAGGGTCAAATCGATTGGCATGCTCGAACCCGGTGTTCGTCCGGTGTGTTGCAATCAAAAACCCTACTTCACATTTTTGGTGTCAACACCTAGGTTGCATATGCTTCTTGTTGATATACAGGCAAAAACGATGGAATCGCTTTGATGAGATTGCTGAACCTGAAATCCCGAATGTAACCAAAGAGATTGCAGTAGATGAATTTGACTACTGCTGGACAGGAAGTGCTTGCTAAATCCATAGCGCAAGGAATTCCCACTTTTATTGAGTTGTTTTGAGCTCTCGACCACAACTTGCAAGAAGATAACTAGTGCCATCTCGAAGTATTGGTGGGATGGCGAGGCTGTAAATGGCAAGATTCATTGGAGGAAATGGCCGGAGATGGAATTTTTTTAATAATATTATTTTATTTACAAATTGCGACATTAATACTCGGATTAAAAAAATTATAGAAATAATATACCGTCGCCAAACCGTTTGGCGAAAATAGTATTTTCGCCAAACCATTCGGCGAAAACACTATATTCGCCAAACCATTCGGCGAAAACACTATTTTCGCCAAACCGTTTGGCGAAAATAGGTTAATCCCGCGTTAATACTCGTTTTGAACCCTTAACACCGAGATCAGCCTATTTTCGCCACACCGTTTGGGGACCATCTATATTCGCCACACCGTTTGGCGACCACTATCTTCGCCACACCATTTGGCGACCATCCTAAAAATTGGTGTTTAATTTTCTTTGTAATGTTAAAACGTATAAAATTTGTCAAATATTAAAAAATTAATATTAAGGCAGATATTCTGTACATTAATTTCATTCACAAATTCGTGTTAACCTTGAAGCGTTAACTAATTTTTTTTTGTAACGGCGATAGCGGCCCTATATAAGGGCGATAATTGCCCTTTATATCACCCGCCTGTCTTCCTTCCCACAGGAGCGAGACCACGAGGAAAGGGTGAACCGAGAGATGAGAGAAAAGAAGTAGAGGATCACCAACATGCCGAGGCGCAAGTGGAAAGGAAAAGGGAAGGCGAAGAAGAGGCAAAGCGTTTCGCGTGGTCAAGCAACATTGCGTGCGGGACCTCTTCGCACCGTTCGGGTTGTCCCACCGATGTGTTCGTGCGGAGATCCTTGCGAGCTTGTCCACTCTTGGGAAACTCAGGCATGGAAGAGGAGGTATTGGATGTGCCAACCACGCCTTCGACCCGCCAGAGAAGAGCCTCAAGACTTTCGGCAATGTGGTAACAATCATACGTGTTTCAGAATATTTGTACATAAAACTATGGTAATTTAAGTTTCATGCGATACGCCTCCGCCATCGTGTGAATTTGAGCATGGTTCGACATGGAAATCAACCCAAGACCAAAGGCTCTGGTTCAAGCTAATCGATGACGAAGTTCAGCGACAGCTTCAATAAAGAGCGTGGACGCCGCACGCGAGGAGGCACGAGGAAGGAAGCGAGGAGAAGGAGGCCGAAGAGAGAGGAAGCGAGAGAGGGCATGTCGCGGAGAAGCCCCACCGAGGCATGGGCGAAAGGGAAATGGCCTCGATCCACACACAGAGATGTTAAGTTATGTCCGTCCTAATTTTAAGTTGTAATAAAGTGTGTGGACTATATTATTTTCCACCGTAACATCTTATTTCCGTAGTATTATGTAACTTATTTACGTAGTATCATTTTATCATATGTTATGTACTTGCGAGAATATTGGACCTTTATCATATTTATGGAATGTCGTTTGTCGAATTATTTATAGTCTGTCGTTTCTGTATCCTTCGTGTTGTTCACATACTTATTACGCTTTGTAATATAAATGATTTATTCACTGGTTTAATATGATTTCTCGTGAAATTTGTCGTCAAAGATAATGAAGAGCAATGAAATTTGCATTATTCATTAGCCCAAATTTTGACCAATAATTAGTTAAATTATGTGCATATTTAATTTACAAAAGATGTATCAATTGATTCATATTTCACCGATCTTTCAGTTATTGTTTGTTTCGTAACAATTCATACTATATTATAACATAAATTAACAGCCAAAGTTTACTTCAAAAGACTATTTTGAATTCTAATACACCCTATATTTTCGAACGGATGGAGTATATGACTTATCCTCAGTACGACGGAAGGGCCATGGCGGGCCGGCACCATATCCTAAATGAAGGCTGCGTGACTTGCACTCAGTTTTTCACAGGCTAGAGAGGGTAGTTTTTCATCAAGGGTGACATAGCAGACGAGGGAGTACGGGAGGCAACGCATGGTATATTTTTCAAATTTTACAAAAATTGTTGTACAAAAAAAAATTAGTTAACACTTCAAGGTTAACACGAATTTGTGAATGAAATTAATGTACAGAATATCTGCCTTAATATTAATTTTTTAATATTTTACAAATTTTATACGATTTAACATTACAAAGAAAATTAAACACCAATTTTTAGGATAGTCGCCAAATGGTGTGGCGAAGACAGTGGTCGCCAAACGGTGTGGCGAATATACATGGTCGCCGAACGGTTTGGCAAAAATAGGATGGTCGCCAAACGGTGTGGCGAAAATAGGCTGATCTCGGTGTTAAGGGTTCAAAACGAGTATTAACGCGGGATTAGCCTATTTTCGCCAAACGGTTTGGCGAAAATAGTGTTTTCGTCAAACGGTTTGGCGACGGTATATTATTTCTGTAATTTTTTTAATCCGAGTATTAATGTCGCAATTTGTAAATAAAATAATATTATTTAAAAAAAACAATGTGGAGGAATGGGATTCCAGGGTCTAAAATTTTTAAATCTGGCAGTGCTGGGGAAACAAGGCTGGTGGCTAAATCACAAACCCAGACTCTTTTGTGTGAACGTGTACTTAAGTGGAAGTATTATCCTAATGGGGATTTCATGTCAGCAAAAACGAAGAAGCGTGCTTCGCACACATGGAGGTGCTGAAAGGAAAGACAAGCACTCGAGCTTGGGCTAACTAGGCGCATTGGTCATGGTCTACTACTATTAATTACGAGTTGGTGATGATGATTCATTCTTTTCCCTGGATTTATCCACAAAATCGTCATTGCCTCGATCTTCTATACATTGGCAAATGGAGAAAGTTTTAATTCCGTTAGATGCGCATACATGCGTGATCTGCGGCGTATCAGACTCTTATATCAATCAGCCGATTCTATTTCCAAATACTACACGACCGATTCTTTTTCGATATATTGCACGCCTACAACTTCTGAGTTACCATGTGCCTTTGAGTTGCCATATGCATCATTTCTATTAAATATTTACTTGCATGTGCAGATAAGATCATCTTTTCTTTTTATCTAATTACATATGGACTTGATTCCGACCAGGCAGCAGCATGCGCACGGCTATGCATGACACGACTAGAAAAGTTTGTTATCTCTATCTCTACTAATTCTAATTAGGAATTGGTGGTCGATGCGTTAGCTTCTCCTCTCACCCCGACATGCAGCACACTCCAAAATAAACTTAAATTGATTGGGGACCAATTCACGCAGTCGGAGAACAGTTGGGAGACCAGTTCACGTAGTTGGAGAGCAATCGGGAGAGCAGTCGAGAGACCAGTTCACGAAGTTAGAGAGCAATCGGGAGACCAGTAGAGTAGTCGAGTGACTAGTAGAGCAATCAGGCGACAGTTTCCCATAATCGTGAAGTGAATGGCGACGGCTCACAAAAATAGTAATTCCTAAAGATCTAACCGTTAGATTGATGTGAAATTTTAACTGTAACAACAAAATTTAATTCCAAATTAAGCTAACTCAAAAATAATCAACTCGATCAGACCTACAGATCTCAAGATATTACCTTCACAAGATGATACCTTTGTAAGAGACCGAACTCCGTGATGAACTTCGTGACTGCTGCGATACACACGGAGTACTTGTTATTGTCCAGGACACCGCCTTTTGGTTTGAGACTCTGGATTGTGCTTGGCATAAGCATTTGGGCTGTAATTTTGCTTGTCCTAGGTTGCATATGCTTCTTGTTAATATACGGAAAAATTAGTCCAGTAACACTCAATTCGTTGGCATTTAGCGATGTGTCTATGACATGTGAGTCCATCTGAGTCTATGACAGTGGGTCAAGGTATCATAAAGTGAATCACGAATTTTAAAGAGTGTCAATGACGCCAATCTCCCGTTGATATACTGGCATAAACGATGGAATCGCTTTGATGAGATTGCTGAACCTGAAATCCCGAATGTAACCAAAGAGATTGCAGTAGATGAAGTGGGCAACCGATCGAGATTCTGCAGAAAGCACCCATGTCAAGTCCTTCCGGTGAAGGATATTAATTCTATTTGCGAAATATATATGTTATGATTAATTTGACGACAATATAATATATATGTGACTTATGGACAACAATATTTGTTATGTGACAAGTTACTGTTAGGGTTTATTTTATCTGTGACAAGAGATACAGTGCAGGTAACAGAAAGTGCAACGTAGAGATACGAGATGCATATTGCAGCTTGGCATGCGTGACGGATGCACACTGTAAGTCGGGGAAAATCCGTGCAAGTGGCACGTAGCCTGCGGGCAACACACGCGAAGGCCGCAGAGGTGCAAGCGCACCACGCAATGTCGCAGAGGTGCAGGTGGAACGTGAGGTCACAGGTGCAGGAGGTGCGGTATGCAAAGGACGCAGATGTAGCGAGATGAGACGTATAGAGATCTACGCAGATAGACGATACAGTATAGCAGCCTCCCCTGGCGCCACAGAGAGAGAGAGAGAGAGAGAGAGAGAGAGTCCTCGGCGTCGGCAGAGAAAAAAAAGGGGCAAGCGCGGAGCAGCAGTACGCCGCGGTGCTGGTGGACGTGCATGGCACAGTGACCGCGTCTACGAGGGAGTTCTGTGTTGTGTTGCGTGCGCTAGACGAGCGTACGTGGCTACGCAAGAAAGCGGGCGGCTGCAGGAGTACGCATGTACGTGATATGTGACGAGTCACGAGTGCGGTGCTAGCGCATGCAAGCAAAGACTTACCTCCTGGATGCTGTACACGAAAGAAGAACAGAGAAGGCCCGAGAAGAAATCAGAACAGGGAGAAAAGGTAAAGGAAGAGAGACAACAAAAAAAAGAGATATTTTGATCAATTTAGGAATTGGTAAAGGTAATTAAGGTTTGTACCGCGAATTCATGTACTGACTATGGGTTTGATTTAATCAATAGAGATGAGTTATAGATTGCGTATTTAATATAGTTTTGTTTCGTGGCCTTAGATCAATTATTCTAGAATAATTCTCTAGGATTGATCATAATTTTATTAATTTCCAGAATTAATAAAAACAGAAACAAATAGTTTTAGTTTGCACTGATTCACCTCCTTCTTGGTGCGCCTCGATCCTTCAAAGGAGACACGGACTGAGAAAGATTCAGGGAAAATGTTGGCTCGCTTGATTACGAGCAAATCAAGTGATGATTATAATTTGATTGAATGCAGCTCAGTGTACCAATATGATAAGGCGCAGGGTTCATACTCCGGCGATGAAGGCAGCTCAGTGCACGATAAGGCTATTCCCAGTGGGAGTTTTAACTGAGTTTCATTCTTATTAAATGACATGACACATCATCATGTTTGGTGACATGGTAAGGTAATTATGAAGAGAGAGATAGAGAGAGTTTCATGGGAGGTGAGAGAGTTTCATCTAGATGAAATCTGAGATACACAGTTACCTAGACAAAAACTGATGTAGCACTCTTGAAAACTGGGAAATGAAATTATACACTGGGAATGGCCTAAGAGGGAGTACTCTCAGTATGCCACCGTGTCCATGTCTCCCCGGGTTGCTGTCCCAGAATTCTCTCATCTGGGTTGGGGCCATTGGTTCTCTCAGGGATTTGGAGCATGCAACAAATGGATTCTCTAAGCCTTTTCCTGTTCCCTCGACCAAGGTTCATGGAGCTGCCGGCCATATATTTTGTCTAGCACAGAATGGCTACTTCATCATATTTTCATGTGTATCCTTTTGTTTCCAATACATCTCTTGAGTTGAATATGAAAGTTCTGTGCCAGTGGTGTCTACTTCAAAGTCTACTAACGCCTTCAGTTGTTATCCTACTGTGCTATATGCTTATCATGTTGTTCAGCTGCTGCAATTGCTACATGTTAAATATGAGCACTCAAGGCATCATTCAGAATCATTTTAAGCATTCATAAGAGGTGTCTGGTAAATATTCATGGTTTTGCATAAAGCAATATATCCACTTTATATACAGTCGAGATCTCAGTTCAGTTTCAAGAAACATCGATAGGATATTATCATTTTTAGTTGGCCATACTAATGAACGATTTGAAGTTTGTGTATATGCCTGATTTGAATGTTCTGAATCGCTTGTTGCAAGGCTAGGTAATAAGAGGCCTCCATAAGGCCTGGTTGGTCCGTAGTCAACTTAGCTGGGTAATATTTGTGCATGGACAGGCTATATTGATATATTAAGTCTGTTTTCTTAAGCTAATACAAATATAAACTGCAAAAGGTTCAATACAAATAAATACATAAAAGTCCATTTGCTTGAATCAGAATGTGCATTTTTGTGAAACAATTAAAATTTACAGCACACATCATTAAGCCACTCATATTGTAGGATGATTGTCTATGGTTGCATGGTGCGATGCGTGGACAAGGTGTTCTTACTTGGGCAGCCCGCATAAAAGCTACCCTTGGCATTGCGAAAGCGTAAGAAATGACCTAGTCATGATTTTGCTTTCTCCCTTTCTATGTTAGACCAAGTAGAAATATCCACTTCCAACAAATTTTGCTGTGCAGACTGGCTTATTTGCACGAAGGGATAGAGCAAAAAGTTATTCACCGTGATATCAAATCAAGCAATATCCTTATCGACGAAGAATTCAATGGCAAACTTTCTGATTTTGGATTATCTAAGCTCTTGGGTGCAGGGAAGAGCCATATTACTACTCGAGTTATGGGAACTTTTGGGTAGGCTCTAATTGTCATGCTGTACTTTTCTGTGCAGAGTTGCAGTAACTGCATAAATATATATCTCTATGAGACTCTTTTTCCCGAGTTAATTCCCCATTAGGAGTTGGCATGGTAACAAGCAATTACCACTTAGCTCCCGTTGTTTTCAGGTATGTCGCCCCTGAATATGCAAATACTGGGCTGCTAAACGAGAAAAGCGATGTCTACAGCTTCGGCATACTGCTCTTGGAAGCAGTGACTGGAAGGGATCCTGTTAACTATGGTCGGCCTGCTAATGAGGTGAGCATGCACAGGACCTCGTATCTACCATGCATGCCTTGAACAGAGCTAGTGCTCATCCATTTATTCCTTTTATCTGGCCTTTCAATTATAAACAGTGAAATTAGCTCGATTCTACATCTAGTATTTTTTTTTATTTGTCAAGGCTGTACTATCTGTGGTTGTCAAATTTACTTTTGAGCTTCGTTTCTTTCAGTAAGATATGGTGCTATGGATATCCTGTAGGTGCATCTAGTGGAGTGGTTTAAACTGATGATTGGCAGCAGAAGAGCCGAGGAAGTAGTAGATCCTGAAATGGAGGCTAAGCCAACAACCAAACGGGCTCTCAAGCGTGCCCTTGTAGTCGCGCTGAAGTGCGTCGATCCTATTCCTGACAGAAGACCTACAATGGGTCAAGTCGTTCGCATGCTCGAAGCAGAAGAAGATGTACCGTCTTTGCTTTGCTTTGCTCTGCATTTTGCTATGTGTTGTTGAAATGCAACTGAAGTTTGCAATCTCATTAAAGGATCGGAGGAGCCGGAAGGGGCACGTCGGTGGCGGGGACACCTGTGACGTCTGAAGCAAACTCGAGTGAGTTCAGAATGGCCAATGACAGAAGATTCATGGGCGACATCAGCAAGATTAAATATTGTTTCTGCATATACTTGTATTTTGGGATCTGTATATGCTGGTAGTAGGTACCATAGACTTGTGGGACACCCACAGGATTAATTTCGGACGGCCGCGCTGCGCATCCACTTGTATGGTTAATTGAAGGACATGAACATGGTTCAGAGTTCAGAGCACAATAAACAGGTGTAATTTTCTCGCCGATTGATAATGAGGATAACGAGTTGATAGCTTCCGCTACATACTCCAAGGTTAGCAAAATCGCGATAATCAAATTGATTTTCACGGTTTTCGACCAGTCGAGGTGGTTCGGTATTCAAAATAATTCGAAAAAAATCAAAAAAATTGGAAAAATTTGTGCAACGTAAACCGGTCAACATTGGTAAAAATCAACGAAAATCTCACAAGAATCGACCACGAAAAAATTCAATTGGCCGGTTGATTTTTGGTGAAAACCGTCGATTTTCGATTTATTTTATTTCAAAAGTTTATTCGAAACCTTTGGTTTTAGTGATTTTCGTTTGAATTTCATGATAAATTGATGCCACCGGATCTTTGAGATTTTAACTGAGGATATTTTTCTAGAATACCTCAAAAAAGAACAAAAACATATATTTTATAGGATACCGAGATAGGCTGAGATTTTAACAGAGAGGAATCTTTTCTAGGATACCTAAAAAAGAACAAAAGACATATATTTTTCTGGAATACACAAAAAAAGAACAAAAGAACTCTAATTTTTTAAAAAAATCTGAAAATTGTGTGTGTGTGTGTGTGTGTGTCTATATATATATATATATATATATATATATATATATATATATATTTTGTTTTCAGAAAAATATTTGCTAAAAATTTTGAAAAAAATATTTTTAAAAAATATTGTAGCAATTCTATTCATGTTCACTATCTACGGTGAACAGGACACGTGACGAAGATGTCAGCTGGCTACCATACCCTAACAATAGTGAGTTATATAGATTCCGTGGCAGAGATTCTACCCACCAGTGCACGCCGAAAGCCCCCAGTTATCGCCGCATCTCACTTATTCTCACGGCCAAATCCACAAGCCCTTGACAATTTCGGACGATGGAGCATCCACTTGTATGGTTAATCGAAGGAGATGAACATGGTTAGTTCAGAGCGCAACAAACATGTGTAATTTTCTTGCCGGTGGATTGATAATGAGGATATCTGGTTGATAGCTTCCACTCATACTCTATAACCAGGGTTAACAAAATTGTGATAATTAGATTGTTTATCGTGGTTTTCGATCGTATCAAGCCGGTTCGGCATTTAAAATTGGTCAACAAACCGACCTAATTCAAAAAAATAATAAAAAAATTCAAAAAAATTTATGCGACGTAAATCGGTCGAAAATCGCTCAAAAATCGACTGCCGAACAATTCCAATTTGCCCGGTCGATTTTTTGTGAAAACCAATTGATTTTGAAATTTTTTTGAATTTTTTAAAAAATTTTGATTTCGAAACCCTTTGAATTTTGGTGATTTTTGTTCAATTTAAATGATACTGTTGGATCTCCGATTCGGTTTTGTTAACCCTGCCCTATATGTTTCGTTGGAGACGCAATGCCAGAAACTTGCTCTGTGATCCTCACATTCAGTAGCGGAGCCAGAAATTTATAAAGGAGGGGGTCTAAGAATGAAGTGAATCTCTACTAGTGATTGATATTCAAAATTTAATATATAGTAAGTACAATATTAACACTTGTAATATGCCAGAAATTTCAAAGTTTAATACATACATACATATATATATATACACACACACATATACATGGGATAAACTGCAGTGCAATCATAATTTTGGTGCAAACACCGTGCAATCCTACTAAAAAAAGTTTCAATTTTTTTTTAAAAAAATTATAGATATACATCTCAACTTACCCTATCTACATATATATATATATATATGTGTATATATATATATGTGTATGTATATATATGTGTGTATGTATATATATATATATATATATATGTATATATATATATATATATACACATATATACACATATATATATATATACACACACACACACATCTCTTTTGATGAGCAAGGAAAGGCAGGTCAGAACGAGTCGAGCTCGAGCGAGCCTGGCCCTCTAGGCTCGAGCTCGAGTTTGGGTTCGAGCTTGAACTCAAGCTCGAGCTCGGCTCGGTCCAGGCTCGAGCTCGGCTCGACTAAGCTCGGGAAGCTCGGTAAGCTCGAGTAAGCTCGGTTATTTTGTAAGCTCGGTAGGCCCGGTAACAAGTTCGAGTAAGCTCGGCTCGAGAAAGCTCGATTTAAACAGATTTGATTTAGACTCGAGCAGGCTCACGAACTATTCGAGCTCGGCGCGGTTAGACTCGCGAGCTCGAACTCGAGAAGCCTCGAACTTTTTTTACGGCCCTACCCCCACCCCCGCGATGGCTCCGCCGCTACTCACATTCACATATTTTCCATGCAGTTTGAAGCTTTGTTTTTCAATGCTGCACCCGAACAGTTCCGGCGCTGACACAGAGTACGCGAAGATAGAGAACTATAGCAACAGTAGCAAAAATAATGGAGCAACCAGAGGTCACGGGTTTTCGCTGTGGAAATTTACCGTAGACGACCGCATAAACAATTCCGTGGCGGAGAATCCCGCAATGGCATCATCTGCCGCGCCGCCGTCTCCGAACCCAGCACGCACCAACCCCTCCCTCCCGTTGTCTCCCTCCACCACCTTCCCCCGCCCGTTCCCTACTCCACTCTACATCCAAATCATAGCCCTCTCAACGCCTTCTTCCCACAGCTGGTGGCGGCGCAGGCGGACCTGATTGGGCTGTGCCGAACTGCCAGGGCGGCCTTACACGGGCCTCGCATGGCTGAGGCTAGCGCGACCCAAGTTGCCTGGCGAGATCAGGAAGGCGCACTTCCACGGCGACGTGCAGGCGAACGACTATGCGCTCGAGATGCTCGACCATATGCCTGACTGAAACGTAATGTAGCGGTCGATGGGAAATCGATTGGAGAAGGCTGGAGCCTCACCGAGCGACAAGCTCGTGTTGCTTCACGACGCCAAGAGCCCAATTTTGGCGGACGAACCAGCCTGCAATACATCTCGAGTGGAGTGGGGTATCAGTCTCCAACCTAGCACGGTCCATTCCCCTCCAGGTATGCGCAACCAAACGGCGAATTTCATCGCCTAACATATACATCATAATTCGTACTGACATTCTACCGAGCCAGGTAAAGTTAGACTAGCAAGGAACGGGCACTGCGAGGAACAGTAGTTTTTCTTCATCCATTCTGGTCACAGCAAGCAAGAGCTTCCCTCTGACCCAAGGGCAGCTCAGTTCCTATCTCTGCATTCCTCATTTGTTTCCAGACTCCAGCGGTACTCGTGCCTTTCTGATCCCGCAATACCGCTTTGTTGCCTTGATGCTCCTATTTTGCTACCACCAGAGATTACAGGTTTGCACCTCGTGATTACCTGACTCTTAATTATTTGGAGCTCGTCCAGTAGCTACAGTTAACTTTCAGAGGCTGTATTGCCACCTTTCTTACAAACGGGGACTGCGCACAAAGTGCCAATAGGGCAGAGCATCCTGCATATTCAAGCCGCCATCTGACGAACAGCCCTGTTTGGAAGCATAATTTTTCAAAATTATGATTTTGATATACTATGGTTTGTAATTGTTTTATCATGAATACCATAGTTTTACCAAACCCCTTTAAAACCATGGTATTCCTTGGAACTACCAACTGTTTGGATGCAACATCACAAACCATGGTATTTGAGTGGAAATAGACAAGAAGCTAGCTAAAATCATGAAAACTTTGGGTTGGACTGGAGTTTCAAATACTCAAAAAATACCATGGTATCTACCAAACCATAGTTTTTAATACAAAGTTTTTGGCATAGTAACCAAACACCTTATGGTATAAAATACCATGGTATTCTTAGAAACTATAGTATTATCTAGAAACTATGAAAATACATTGTTTCCAAACAGGGTAACTGCTTTATGACACCCTAGGGATAACTATAACCATACATTGGGCAGAAAAACTATAACCATACATCCCTCTCAAATAAAGGAACATAAATACGGGAAAATAGTTTAAGAACAAAAAGAGCGAGGTGTCATGATGACAAACATCTCCACTTGATTTGCTCCAGACAAACATACAAAGACTATGAGATGTCATGATGCGGTACATTAAGCACCTTACAGATAGCTAATGCAGTATACAGACACAGTGAATGACCTCTTAAACAAGTACTACAGACACCGTAAGAGATCACTTAGAATAGTACAAACACCCAAACTTATTTTCCAAGCCGCAAAGCATTTATATAGAAATATTGAACAATTAACTTGCAGTGGGAATGGACTTGTCATGCTGCGTCATCTTGGTTTTTTCCCATCAGGCGAGCCCAGCTTATAGCCACTTGTACATAAACATCATTATATAACTTGTCAATCAGCCGAAAGTAAGCGATCATCCAGGTTTTCTTCACCAACATAGTACAAAACACCACCCAAAGACCGAAAACAAATCCTATGCTCATGCCAATGTAAAGAAATGACGTATGGACTCTATCTTCCTCTTCATGGACGCTTTGCTTTGATTCATTGGTTGAACAGTTTGTGGAGAGAGGAGGCCCACAAAGACCAGGGTTTCCAATATAGATGTATACCTGGTTATCGAGTACTTGTAGCTGCGGCCCGGATGGTATTGCACCCGACAAATTATTGTACGACAAGTTCAAGTGGCTCAGGGAAGTTAGAGCTGAAAAACTCGAGGGAATTTCACCTGAAAACTCATTGTAGGATAGGTCGAGGGACTCCAACTTCTTTAAATCTCCAATCGGATTTGGGATTGTTCCATTCAACTGATTACTTGATAAATTCAAATTGGTAAGCCCAATAAGTAAATGAATTGCTTCTGGAATATGTCCTGTTAAACTGTTGCTTGATAGATCAAGATTTACCATTTGATTGTAGATTTCAAAGGTGTAGTCACGCTGTTGGCCTTTAGTGATCACTGGTATGCTCTCTTCAGAAATATAATCATCTGTGTAGTGATTTAAGGCTATCATTGCCTTCAGGTTTGACAGCGACCATGGTATGGTTCCTGATATGTTGTTATGTGCTATATCCAAATAATGAAGGCTACTAAGGTCAGTAAGCCTCTCAGGAATATGACCAGTAAACATGTTTGATCTTACCCTCAAGATTTCCAAATTAGGCATTGTCATTGGTATCCACCATGGCAAACTTCCAGAGAACCTATTGTATGAAAGATCGAGGAAGGATAATGTCGACGCAAATAGAAGAAATCGAGGGAATTCACCTGAGAGATTATTGTTGTTCAAGCCAAGACAGCGCATGACAGAACCAAATTGATTTGCAGAGCTTGCATTAGCCACTGAAGATCTGTTATCCGACTCCTTCCAGCACTGCATGACTTCTCCTGTTAAATTGTTTCCTGAGAGGTCCAGCCGATGCAGGCTAGTCGATTGACATATAGATGATGGGATGGTGCCTGTAATTTGATTATTGGCAATCAACAGCACCTCCAGTTGTGGAGCTTTGAGATCTGATGGCAATGATCCGCGCAACTTGTTTTCTGATGCCTCCAAGAATGAAGCTCGGGAAAATGTCACCCCGAACCAATCAGGCATAACATCATCCAAATTTGTATTTCCAAGATCAAGAACATCAATGTCCGTTTGCCATCTAAGCCATGGTGGAAAATGGGGCCCCATGTGACATGACCGAAAACGTGCGACCTTCAGCTTAAATGGTGGAACCCAATTTGCTTCTATAGCTAATTTTAAGGAGTTGTACGACAAGTCTAGGTACTCTAGATTTGCTAAACCTTCAAAATGCTCCTTCAAGAGCACACCATTGAATTTGTTGTGGCTGAGATCCAAATGCTTTATGTTTGTTAAACCTTCGAAATGCTCCTTGAGGAGCACACCATTGAGTTTGTTGTCGCTAAGATCCAACATGGTCAAATTACCCAGCGCTCCAATTCGAGCAGGTACAGGACCGCTGAAGTTATTGTAGCTGAGATCTAATGTTTTCAAATTACCTAGTGCTCCAATTCGAGTAGGTACAGGACCACTGAAGTTATTGTTCGTGAGATCTAATGTTTCCAAATTAACGAGCGCTCCAAGTCGAGCAGGTATAGGACCAATGAGTATATTGTAGGAAAGATCTATGATTTGAAGGGCAGTCATGTTTCCCAATGTTTCAGGTATGGATCCGGACCATTCACAACCCGCAAGATAAAGCTCCTTAATGCTTGTGAGATCCCAAAACCAGTTGTGTTCGAGTGAAGTGTTTAATAAGAAGTTGTCTGAAAGATCAAGGACCTCAAGACGTGTGAGGTTGGAATGGGATAGAGTAGAGATGGTACTGTTAAGCCAACATTCAGACAAGCGAAGGACTTTAAGAGCAGGAAGCATGTTGACCCAGTGAACCCAATCCCTCACAGAACTGAGGTTCACCAAATCCATGTCAAGATGCCTCAACAAAGAGAGATGTGGCAACCAAGAAAGATCCACTGCATTCAAAGCAGGATTCGAACTAACATTAAGATATTGCAAATTTGAGAGATTACCGAGTTGGGAAGGTATTGTCCCGTTCAAATAATTGAAACTAACATCAAGATACTGCAAATTTGAGAGATTGCCGAATTGGGAAGGTATTGTTCCACTGAAAAATGCATCTGAGAGGTTGAGATACCTTAGTTTCTTCAGAGAACCCACAAACACAGGTATGCTTGTGCCGTTGAAGAAATTGCAGCTCAGATCGAGATACCTCAAGTGCTGTAAAGCAACCAAATAGGAGCTCATCTCACCTCTCGATAAGCTCAACACAGTCTCGTTGTACCAGTTGGTGTTGCGGAGGTTGAGTTTGACGACATGGCCTATTTTGTTGTTGCACCGGACTCCCTTCCATTGGCAACAGTCTTCACCCTTCCATGATGTCAGACGGCCAGCAGGATCCAGCAGGCTTGCTTTGAAGGAGAGAAGCGCATCACGCTCACTCGTGATGCAGCTCCCGCCTGATATCATGGCATGAACACAACAAGTGGACGGTGTTTGTGAGATCAATAGCCACAAGATTATTGCAGCTCCTCGGATGAGGAGCCCAAGCTCAGGCATATCGATTGATCAATATGTTCCGTGTCTAATTGTATACAGAGTTTACGTAGTATATGGTGGAATGTTGAGAAACGGCAAAGCTAAGTGTATTTATTGCCTTTATGATATAGATGAGAGTGGAGAGCACAGCTGACCTCGGTCCACCCCACAAACCAAAATTGATAGTCTGCCATACTGTACGTTATGGCTGGAATTTCATGTGATTAGGACAATCAACCATGCAATGCACGGCAGACAAATTAGTGACCTGCCAAGCAATGGAGATTTCAAGTGATCGTGGGAGTGGACCGTCAACTCTACCAAAATATTCACTCGGTAACAAGGAACAGAGTCGATTCTCCCCCGTTTCTTTTTTCCCTTCGGAGGTAGGAGCTCAAAATGAGCTATCTTGATCATCATTTTTGGTAGCTAGCTACTTGTGTAGACTTTATGTACAAAGGTGGCCTCTTATCGAAGGATCGAAAATGACAACCAAAGGAGGTAGAAGCATCCCTCTACCTCTCTATTTATGGCCTAACATGAGTAATCTTCACCCTTGGATAACTTCCTTCTTCCATAAGAGACCTCATCAAGGGCTGGGATTAACTCACTCACTCATACCTGGGCTAACCCGAAATCCAACAACATAACGGATTTTGACACACATATCTCAAAGCACCACTAACTTAAACACTACTATACCTGCAAACTTACGATCCAACGATCCTCCTTAGCTAGAGCAAGGCTTAAGTTAGTATCTCTACCATCCACTTGTCTTCTTAGCTTGAAGCTACTCCCCGGCCTCAGTCATCTTCAGCGCCACCTTGATCGTTTTGACCTTAGCTCTCTTAGCCTAGTCCCGTTCTCCTCCGTCTCACCATGACCTAGCTCTAAAGTTCTACAACCATCAGCGACAAGCAAATGCATCACATATCAATATTCAATGACATATGCAATAAAATCAACATATAGCCAGAATGATACACAACTTGTCTCGACCAGTTATCAACCTGTTCCAACTAGTTTACAAGCTACCCCAATCAGTTCACAACCAGTCTCGACCTGTTTACAAACTTTCCCGTCCAGTTGACAACCAGTCTTGATGTAACATCCTAAATTTTAAGAAAAGTGAAATAAAGTGATTCAGCATGCTTTTAGTGTATATTTGGATTTTTCATGTGTATTTGTTTATTTCAGTTTTATTCACAAATTAATGGCCTTTTCACCCAACTTAAACACATCTAAAAGAAACTCTTAAAAATGACAAATAACATAATCTTTAAAATAATTTTATAAAATACTAAAATAGTTTATATAAACAAATATAATTTTTTTAGAATTTTTTCACAAAATTTATGTGCAAAAAAATTCAAAAAAGTTTGAAAATAGCAATCTTACATGAATTTTCATTTGAAATTTGCAACATAAAACAGTATGGGATGAAAGAAAATGGAAACTAGATTCATGGGCTATCTTTATGAATTTTATCAAAATTTTCGGTAGGTTAGCATCACTTGTTGAGTCACATCAAACCCTCGTCGATTACATCCGAGAAAATAAAATCATTGCGATGCAAGCTCGTTGTGTTGGACACAATGCCGATGTAGCCGACGCTGGCAGTGTGGCACGCTCTGGCCTGGGCCCACCGACCAGTCTCCCACCCCAGCCGCTCAGCAACCTCACGCGCAACCCTTGCCCATTTCTCACCCCCACCACAGAGAGGTGAAATTTCAGAAAATGACACTCAATTCGTGCGCCTCTTCGGCTCTGTGTATGACATGTGGGTCCATCTGAGTCACTGACAGTGGACTAGGGTGTCAAATACTGAAAAAACGAATTTTAAAGGTGGCAAGAACTGAAATCTCTCCCACAGAGAGCACGCTAAGCTTTGGGCGAGACCGATGAGCCCAATTTCACAAATTCCGGCGCCAGGTGAGCACTTGATCAATTCCTCTCGCCATGAGACTCCACTTTGCTCCCTAAACCCCACTGACTCTTCTATTTCAGCTCAAATCAGCCGTTGCTCCACCGCGGCCCCCACTTCTTCCCCAAGTCTGGTGCTCGGTGGCAAAGCTGTTCGGCCAGTTTCCGATAGAGGTAATCCTAAAATAGGTTCCAATTAGCTTAATTATGCTCTCCATGGTGTTAATGTGCAGCAAAAGGCACCGATTTGTCTTCTCCTCAGTCCCACCATTCTGGCGCTTAGGGCGGTCCTAGCATTTTGAGGGCAGAGCGAAAACTTATATGGAGGCCCTTTCACCTCCTCATATATATATATATATATATATATATATATATATATATATATATATATAGAGAGAGAGAGAGAGAGAGAGAGAGAGAGAGAGAGAGTCTTATAAGCACACATCATTGAAGAAATTAATATTCGATACATAAAAGATACTTCTATAGAACAACTTAAAGATCTTGTAGCAAAAGCCAAAAACTTTATCAACATGCTTTGAATAAACTACTATTTTCTATCATGTACCTCTCCATTGCTTAATTTTCTATAATAATGAGCATATGCAAAATGTCTTGAGGCATCATCTAGAGGGAATTCCATACCTTCCTCTCTTATAGGCTCTTTCTCAACTAATATGTCTCTTGTTTTATTATCAAGATTATCCTAATTTCGTAGATCATAAATATCAGAAGTATAAACTGGCTGTTCATCAACACTAGCAGACTGTGCATTTGCACCCGATGAATTAGCTAGATTCTCAGGGCCACTTACATTGTTATCATCGGCGTTGATCATCCGGACGGTTCGTTTCTGCTGGACCCTCATCGATCAACTCAAGCACGTTGTTTGCGATGGACCAAAAGCCCATAGTGTAGTTGCATACAGGGGGGCCTCGACTTTGAGGCCGGCGGCCTCCCACCCCCAGGCCCAGGCCTGCCAGGCTGCAGAGTCTCGGTGGTGGCCTACCTCTGCTGGTCGCTAGCCATAAACGAGCCCTAGCTTGAGTTCGCCGAGCCACTCTCCAGGCTCCAACGTCCGCCGTCGGCCGGTTCCGGCTCCACCGCGCCGCCGGTAGCCACCGCACCATTCCTCCTTTGATCTGGGTCTCTGAGTCATGGGGCACCCCGATCAGTCAGACTCAACAAACCAGTTCAAATTGGTGAGGACATTTTCAATCACAGAAGACGTATTCCATTTATATCAGTATATTTCCAAACCAGCCCAAGTTCAATTGTTTATATCTTTTGCTAGGAAAGTCCAAATTAAGTGAAACAAATTTACAAATTTGTGTAAAATCATTTAGATATTTAATATGCAAAAACATTTTAGGTTTGGTCATTGTGTAATAAATGAGCTTAAATAAATTTTATAGGCCTAGAATATGCTCAATACAAAATTTTCACAAACTAGGTATAAAAATGGTGAAACTAATTTTTTCATGCTCCTGAGGTCTCAAGAATTCCAAATATATAAAAATATTTAAATGTTAACATAGTTTGCACC
The DNA here is from genome assembly GCA_036346375.1 of Guadua angustifolia. Classification (NCBI taxonomy): domain Eukaryota; kingdom Viridiplantae; phylum Streptophyta; class Magnoliopsida; order Poales; family Poaceae; genus Guadua; species Guadua angustifolia. The sequence continues at coordinate 25,590,333 of CM070501.1, forward strand.
ATATCTCTAATAGGCAAGTTTTCAATGCATGCAAGATTCAAATAATCATAACTTGTGCAAATAAACTTCAAAATTGATGAAACCAAATCCTAGGACCTTGAAAAATGTTGCTATATCTGTATTTGCAAAGATATTTTATATTTGTGCAAACTTGAATTAAGTCCATAAAAAGGCCTTATTGTTCACTTATATGAAAACTATCGTGGCTAAAAGCGAAATGATGCGAAACCAGCTTTAAAACATGTAACATCCCAAAATTTGAGTTTTGAAATGTTTGAATTTGAAAATGAACCATTTGCATTTTCCTTGAATTAATCAGAGCGTAATTTGAATTTTCTATTAATGAAAAGATTTAATTTGATTAACCTATTCATCAAACAAAAGATTTCTAGTTTTAGTTGGGTTCATTGTGCTTCAAGAATTTTTTTGTATTTTGCTATATTTTTTGAATTTATTTTCTATTTATTTGAATTCATTTAATTTTTTTGGAATTTTCTTAATTGAAAAAATGATTTTTTATTTCTAAAATCTCTATGGGCGATTTTCCTCTAGCCCATTCTTCTCTCTCCGACCCAACTGTTTTCCCTTGGCTCGCCCGCTCTGCCATGGCCCAAACCTAATCACCACATCCATGACCATAGTGAACCCTAGTCGCCAAGGCGTCAAACCGCATCCATCGCCATCTCGGTCTCCACGCTTTGCACACCTCCCAAGACCCGTATTTAGGTGCCACACCCCCTCTGAGGATCGTCGTTCTACGCTGCACCCACGCCTCTTCTCTCGTCGTTCGAGACTCTGCTGTCGTCGAGATCTTCCTCAAAGTTCCTCCATCGCTCAAGCCCTTCTTCTTCGTTGATCTACCGCTTCGATGCATTTTCGCCTTAGCCGTGCACCTCCTCGAGTTCGCCCGAACCTCCTCTTCCAAATCCACAAAAAAACGCGCCCGATCCGATCAACTTCCGCTGCATCCCGTGTCGTCTTCCTCAACTCCGGTAGGTTGTGCCGCCGCCCTTGCCATCGACCTAGTTCGCTTAACCATGGTCGTTCGATCGCTTGCCAGCGCTTTGGATCTTGCCACGCCTTTGTCGCCTGCAGCCTTGCTTCTCTGCCATCCGATCCTGCGCCACCGATGGATGCACAATGCGTGGCCCGTCCATGTCAATGCCTCGCCAGCCGCCCGCTTCAGTCGCCACGTCACCCCTACCGCCCACGTGCCGCCCCATCAATGAGTGACGCCACCTAGCCGTTGATCCCATGAGCCCGGTCCACCGTGGACTCGGTCTATGGACCGAGGGTCCCACATGACAGTGAAATAAGGATTTTCTAATTTAGTTTTATTTCAGAAAATTGATTGATGACATCAGCAATGCGTCATTAATTTATTTTTCAGTACAAAAATAAATCAAAAAATTCAAATGTTCTTTTTTTAGACTTTTTCTCTGAATTCAATCTATCGGAAGTCCATTCTTGCTCATACGAACTCTGATTGAGGTGATTCAAATTTCTAAATTTTTCTAAAATCGAGCTCTATCTTTTAAAACCATTTATTTTTAATTTTGAGCTTGTTTAAATCTCTGTTTGGTATTTATTTTTATTATTTGCTTTCTTTTCTTGTAGACATTAATCCTGAAGGAGCGAACGGGGACTTCAAAGACCAAGACTCAGCACTAGATCAACAGGGCAAGTTGTAACCTTTGATCATATTGAACCTATGTTTGTAAAAGTACTTTATTTTATACAACTGCATGCTATTTGTGTATCAATATTTATTTCATGGGAATAACTATTTACCTAGTTGACATTATGCCACCTTGATTATTGGGATACCATGTATCCATTGATAACCCTAAGTTGGGACATTACAAGTTGGACATGAACATATTACCAACATTGGGTTATCATAGCTATACTTAGACATGCTTAGTTGTACATTGGATCAATTCACATATGAATTAATGTTAATCTTGACTTAATGAGATATTGAATCGTGGTAGTTAGTCACTGTTGTAAAATTTGTTGTACCATAGCAGGGTTTGCCATTGGTCTTGATTGAACAAAATGTTTTCCCTCGGACAAGTGATTGTCTAGTAAAGGGGTGCTTTCTAGCACATTGGGATGTGAATGTCTTACCTGAGACAACTTAAGGACTTAATCTTATGCGCCATTGAACTGAGTTTAACCATGCAACCACAAGTTTGGTATGGGACAGGTCTAGTTGATTAATTTGCAATGTCTAATCTTGAGTACTGCCAATTGTTGGTGTGGGTTCTGGGATGGACGGGTAGATTCACATGGCCAAGAGGGGGCCCCGAGGGGTGAAACCTTAGAGGGCAGTACCGAGTTTAAACAGTGAATTGTAAAGATTTTGTCATGATATCCCTGTGACACACCAAATGAAGTGTGTTAATATCGATTGCATCAAGAGATATTCATGTCTTGTGGGTAAAGCTATACAACCTCTGTAGAGTGTAAAACTATTCGAATAGCCGTGTCCGCTGTCATGGACAAGCCGGGAATTTCACACGAGGTATAGAGTGTTTCATAAAATGTGGGAATGTGGAATTGTTGGGATGTGAACAGGGAGTTCACTATTGTTTTGTTGTCTAAATTTATACTGTTGAATTTAGTGGTTTGATAATTGTTTTGGATGGTGTAGGGTGACGCCTCGCCATTCTGTTCATGTTGTCTACTATTGATTTACTAGTTACTTATTATCCTTTCATAAATCTGCTTTCAATTTATGTATTGTATTTCAATTCAAGTTATTGCTTTCTGCAAATGAACCATATGACTATCCTTTGTCAAGTCTTGCATGAATATTGCATCATCTCTTTTATGGCTTGCTGAGTATTTTTTGTACTCACGGCTTTATGCCTTTGTTGATTAGTTGCTGAGGAAGAACCAGAAAATAATGAGTATCATGAGGAGGAATACTATGAAGACTACATGGATTAGGAAGGCGTTTTCCCAGACGATTGTTTGTGGCATGTCGAATGGCCCAAGTTATTTTTTTAACTGCAATAGTTTATTTGTTTCTAATGCCTATAAGGCGTAGTTGTATGAACCTTGACCATAATTTGCATCTTCTTAGTTAATTCATTGTATGGAATGATATTTTATCGTGTTGCCACTGTGTGCACTAGCTTGATCCTGGACTAGTGCAGTATACACAGAGGGTTTCATATTTGCAAATCCGGGTCTCAACAAAACACTTTTAGGGACATCCCCTACTAATGCTAGAAAAATGGTTGAATAATATTGTAAAGTGCAGTAGCAAGTCTAAATGAAATTTGATCTCTTATAGCATAAACTATAAAGCCATTAATGCTGTTTCATCAATGTATAAAACATCCTGTCTAAATGCAAATATAGAAAAGATTAGCCTATAAATGCTCTTTATAGGGCAAAGACTAACCTATTCTGAAGAAATAATCTCATTATAACTTGCTTTGCATCTAAATCTTGTTAAAGATATAGCCCCAAGTGTTATGAACGCTAAAATCTGTAATACGAATAAACAAGCTTAAGATATCAATAGTTAAGATGTTTGTATCACAAGAACCATTTTAAAACTATAAATGTACAACCAGTAGCCTAAAATTTGTAGACCTAACATGTACAAATCACTTTTATGCAAAAACATCTAGCACCTTGACTAATGTCTTATCCTATTAATCCAAATAATTTTTTCCTCTTGATTTCAAAATTATAAATATAGGAATACATAATTTTAGCCTCTTGAATTCATAAATAATGTTATGCATGACTATATCTTTAGCTTCTTGAATTCAATGAATGAGAGTAACATATTCATAAAAAGAGCCACACGAACAAAGTACTAATGAAACCATCATGCAAAGTGGTAACTTTGAAACCCTAAACCACCCTGTTCTAATTTGGTAAGTTTCATTTGGTATTTACATCTGATTTCTTTTTTCCCTATTTGACAAGTTGTCGTTTGCTATTTGTCGCGATTCTCGTTATATAAGCATAGACCCTGACACTTTAGAATCCATCGACGACGACCTCACCAATGACCCCTATTACTTACCAGACGATGAGCAACAAGGCAAGCACCCTACTTTGATCATGTTGACCCCATTACTTTATGATGTTTATGTTGTTTTTATCAAACTATATGCTTGCGCGTATGTTAATATTAAACTTGCTATGTTGTGGGTACTGGTAATTACTTCCCAATTGTATGCATTACCATTACCTTGACACTTGATTACCTGCTATTATAACCATAGATTATGGTGTAGACATTACTAAGTGTCATTTTGGGTAATAACTGTGAAATATCTCATGTACATGCTTAGACATGCTTTCATAGAACATCATTTAATGGTTGGGACACATTTCTATTTAGACTTGATCAATTTGTAAAGGTACGGAGACAAGTTATGGTCTCCATGTATTTTGGTAAAAATCCAACCCAAAATGTATGGTTTAGATGTGGGCAAGTTATTGTTAAACTTGAGGCGTGAGGAGGGGCCTCGCACGTAGTTAGGAGGACATTCTCGCCTGGGTCAGTTAAGGACAAAACTTGATGTTATCACCTAAGTGATTTGGTGCAACCACATGTGCTAGTATGGAATAGCCTTAGCTTAGTAGATTAGTTGGGGTTTAACCATGCATGTTGGTAGGCCGAAATAGTAAGGGCACTCTGGGGTACGGTGTCGCTTGTAGGTGCTCCCTTCACCAAGGTGTTGGGGTCAAAGCATTTCAATAAAATGATGTATGCCTTGCCATGGGAGAGGACGCAATGGGGCATAAACCATCCTTAGTACTGTGTGTGTGGGTCTGGACCTCCAGACCATAGCAAGGGTTTGTCATCATCGGGGCTGGTGCAAGGCTAAGCTTTAGCTAGTTGAACGATTTCGTCACAATCTAGCAAATCGGGTATGATACGTATCACGAGGCATGGTTGATATGATTGCTAGAATGCATCATATGGGTAAAGTGTACACTCTCTGTAAAGATTTAAATCTAATTAATTAGCCATGCTCGCAGTCATAAGCAACTTGGGAAAGTAATGTCAAGTATAGTCTTGTTTTTGTGAAAACTTTTGGAATCGGTGTTATGACAGGTTGGTGAATTTGTGAGCCAAAGGTGGCTATGTTTACTCATTGTTCACAACCAAGGTGGGCTGTGAAATGATGATATGGAACTTTAATTACTATTATTAGTTTCATTACAAATGCTATTTTCAATATCGTTACCGTCTGATGAACTATTCACTTGAAAACAAAATCTGCTTTATGCTGAAAATGAACCTTAGAGTAGTGGCTTGTTATCCTTGATCTAACCTTGTGTTTACTGTATTCTATACACTAAAGTCTTGTGAGTATATGCGTGTACTCACCGTTTCTTAATCTATAATATATAGACAAAGGTATGGAAGAAATCCCCGATGATACATATTTTGCACCGAGATCCGACGACTACTTGGATGGATGAACTAGGGCTCTTCCTAGTCAGTTGTCTATAGGTTTATGGATGGGTAAACCGCTGTCCTACTTTTGGTTTATGCTTAATTTCCGTTGTGTTCTACTTTTGTATGTAATATTTGGTCGGTTGGCCATGTACTTGTAAAATTAAATAGTGGTAATAGTTTCCAGTTTAAGTTTATGCTATATCAATTGCTTAGACATGTGTGCATGTGTTATGATGCACTCGAATCCTGAATATGTGGGCAGTAGGCATTGATCTTGGGAACTAGTGCTAGACACATATCCGGTACCTAGAATTGCTCTCAACCGTCTACTACATGAACTCGAGCGATCATCATTCTGTGTCTATTGTGACACACCTCCCTCGGTGGGTGTGAGCGATACTAAGGTTCTGAGACGGACGGCGTGTGCTATACTTGGATGGGTTGGATTCAATCCCAGTATGGTTATTCGGAATGGAATCAAAACTAGGTGGATCATATTTGTTTGGGTGAGGGCTATCTGGATAATACTCCGTGTACGGGACTTTTGGATGACAACGAGCATACACTTAAGTGGAGTATGGGTGTCACCTCTAAGCCCAACACACAAGGGAGGATCAATTCATATTTCCAGGTGCCCACACCCGACCAATTTACAAATTGTTCCAATTAAACTCAAACTTGTGCACCGTAAACTTAAATACAGTCAATTACTCATCATAAATATGGGTAGACCTCCACATAGTCTTTCATTTATACTTGAATATATATCTCAGTGCTAGCTAGTGATACGAAAGTTACTCTAGAGTTGATCACACAATGGTTGTCAGTATTTATTGGACAGATCATGGAGGTTGATTTCTTGCTGCCTTTACAACCAACTTCTTGTGAGCATGAAGTGTTGTATCATGTAAAACTTTTGAGGTGATGTGCGACTCTACATTATGCACTATATACATTCTGCCTCTTACAAATGGCAAGCAAGACTTGATGGCAGGACAGAGATGTTTAGGTCCTTCCACTCAGTATGATGGTCTTACACAAGCTAGTGGACAATGTGGCCAACCTACCGGGGTATATATCGTCCCGCTAAGGACTACTTACAAGTGGGACCAGCCCAACTCTAGTCTATGCAATATAACTCAAAATACATTCTCAGCCCAACTACTCAATTGCCAATTCGCTCCCAACCAATGAACCTGCTACTGACTTGCAATCACGCACGCTATTCACCATCCGGCACATGACATTCCCTCCCCCTTGAGACGCAGCTTGTCCCCAAGTCGATGCTGAAGAAAACTGAAGTTGAAGAGCTGTTGTATTCTCCCAGGTTGCCCAAGATAGTGGTAACCCCGACCATTGCACCAAAGTAGAAGGTATGACATGATTTCCTTGCTTGATCAGCCAGGTCTTGATATCTGTAGGAACACAATTTTCTTTTGGATCCATACAATTGACAGAGAGATCAGTACTCACCATTATCGAAGGTGCAATATGATGCTTGAGCTGAGAAACATGGACAACGAATGTACTTTATTGCCCTCTGGTAAGTCCAACTTGTAAGCCACCATACCAATTAGTTACAGAATATGGTAAGGTCCATAAAATCTGAAGCAAAGTTTCTGATTGCTGCGTGTTGCGATAGATGTCTATATGTATGGCTGTAGTTTGAGGTAAACCTAGTCGCCTACTTCAAACACTCTGTCAGATCTGTGTTTATCCACTTGAGACTTCATTCTTAAGCAAGCATGCTCTAAATGTTGTTTCAATAATCTGATCATCATCTCCCTTTGATTCAGCCATTCTTTTACATCAGTTACAACACAAGTATTAATGTTGGAAATGCCAAAGTGTCTAGGTGGATATCCATATAGGACTTCAAATGAAGTTTTGCCCACAGTTGTTTGATAGGAAGTATTGTACCAATACTTAGCCAAAGGAAGCCAGTCAGACCATTTTTTTGGATAGGCATGAACAAAGCACCTTAGATATGTTTCCAAGCACTGATTTAGGCATTCGGTTTGGCCATCGGTTTGAAGATGATAAGCCGAACTCATGTTCAACTGAGTATCTGACAAGTGAAACAATTCTTGACAAAATGTGCTTGTGAAAACCTTGTCTCTATTCGAGATACTCCAAGATTGCAAAAAATCTGAGCTACTTATATGAGGCAAACCATGCAACTTATAGACTTGATTGCAAAAAATCTGAGCTACTTAAGGTGCAGTAAACAGATGGGCTAATGACAAGAAATGTGCATACTTGGAAAGTTTATATATCACCAATAAGATTGTTGTATACTTGTGAGAAAGAGGTAAACCTTCAATAAAATCCATACTAATCATACTCCAAGATTGCATAGGTACCAGTAGAGGTTGGAGTAAACCTGGTAGCTTTACATATTCCACCTTGGCCTATTGACAGATTTCACAACTCTTTACATATTCTTGGACTGTGGTTTTCAACTTGGGCTATGCAAATAAGGCTCAACCTTGTGGTATGTTGCATGCATTCTCGAAAGACCACAAATGCCATTGTGATGCAATGCTTGTAGAATCTGTTGCTGTGCCAAGGTATTATTGCCAACACAAACACGCCCTTTAAAACATATTACTCAATTTTGTAGAGTGTAACCCTCCCCATTGGACCCTGTCACACTCAGTTCGGTGAGCAGTTGTTTGGTTTCGTCATCCTCTTGATACCCTGCTACCAAATTCTCAATCCAAACTTGGGTACTTACTGAGATTGCCTGTATATCAGCAGCATCTGGTCTTTTGGACAAGGCATCGGCTGTAGTGTTTTGGGCCCCTCTTTTGTACTATATTTGGAATTGTAGCCCCAACAATTTCATGAATGCCATGTGCTGAATTCCAATAGTCAATCTTTGCTCATTTAGGTGCATGAGTGCCTTTTGATCTGTCCTTATAACAAAATCTTTATGCTACAGATAGGGGCACCATTTTGTGACAGCCAACAATATCGCCAAACATTCCTTCTCATATGTTGACAAGGCCTGATTTCGAGTACTCAAAGACTTACTAAGGAATGCAATTGGATGGCCATCTTGCATGAGGATGAAACGACCCCCATTTTTACATAGAATGCAAAAATGGAAATCTATTATACTTGTAGTACTAGTCCCTGGATCACTAGCTAGTACGCACATTTACAACAATTGGAATCAAAACCATACGTCACAATATTAAAGCGGAAACTAATATACAAAAGAATCTTACAACTCAGAGCATAAGGCAGCAAAAGAAGCAAAGGCTTGTAGTGTGCCCAATCAACCCGCAGGCAACTGACAAGGCATAAATCCCTAGAAAAGATCACTTCAATAAAGATCCCACATCCTACGACGAAACAAATCTTCGGAGCTTCGCTAACTATCCACCTAAAACAATAGATTAAGCAAGGGTGAGTACTTTTGTACTTAGTAAGACTTAAGGTGGTATTTGCAAATGCATAAATGCAGGCTAAGTCAAAGGAGGCTACTACAGTTAATTTGCATAAAGCGAACTTGAATTTGTAAATCAAGTTGTCATTTGCAAACAAAATTTGTAAGAGCAAGTTTGATTGATACGAAATAAGTAAAGCATAAGTAGTACTCACAGTCCTCCATGACGTGAGCGACGAATAACCAAACCATGAAATCCATCAATGTCGGCCCTTTGACATAAAGCAACAATTGCTAAAACAAGTTCAAACCAAGACCCATTTTCAGAAAATACCTAAGTCTAGCATTGGAATGGCTTCACCAAGTGCCCATGACCACGGGCGTGGCTAATCGATTAGATTTATACTCTGCAGAGGTGTATAACTTTACCCACAGTCATGACCTTTTCTTTTTGCCGCATGTTTCATGCACTTTTAGCGTGTGCTCAAAATGTTCATGACGAAAACCTTTACATTACCTAGGTTAACTTTACACCAGCATCGGGACGTGAAACCCATACTATGGCAAGAGAACTCTGAGCATAGAAATGATGGAACTCTCCATAGCATGGCGTACACCATTGTATTGGCAAGTGTGACTCCCAACACCTCAATGAGGGCACCCCGTCAAGCAAACCTTGAAAGGAGAGCCCGTACTACTTCGGCCTTTCAAAGTGTAAAGTTAAACTAGATAACTTAATTGGTTTAAGGATGCCCCATCCCAGCACATGTGGTTTGTACGGAATTCTTGGATCAATAGCGTCCCATTGCTCAATCCTTAATCTGACACGGGTGACACTTCACCCTACACTACGTGCAATTCCCTTTGCACACCCGGCTATTGCCAATAATCACCTGCGTCAAAACCATAGTTTTATTTTTGGTTTTTAATCAAAATACCAGCAACCAGCAGTGACATTTCCAACCATTTTAAATTCTTAGGAAACCATTTTGATCTAATCATCTATCTTGTTGATTCTAAAGCATGGCTAAGCATGAATAATATGTAAACGCATATACCCATGATGACATTAAGTAGTGTCTATCCTTAATCTATGGTTATCAAGGTTGACATGTCCATACTTATCAAGGAAGTTTCATGAGACAACAGGTTTATCTACCAGCACTACAAAATAGTGAATTTACAGAAAATAAACGCATGCATGAAACCATTTGATAAACAAAAGAAAAATTAAATACTGGAATTAATATGATCAAAGGGGTGCTTGCCTTGCTTAATCTTTACTTTTGACGAAGACGGGATCGCAGCTGACGGAGGCGATGACGAAAATAGAGACGTCGGGTTCTACACGTCGTTACTGACTAAAAAGCAATAAGAAGCAAATAAGAAACTTCAATAAGAGCAAATGAAACAGATAGAGAACCAAATAAAGATTCACTGCGTAAAACAAGAATATTATAGGGTTTGGATTATATGATTTCAAGTTTTCACGTTTTAAATGATTTAACATTCGAACTGATATTAGCTTTCAAAGATGGGTGACGTGCGATTTCCTTTTTAGATTATCCATTCTTGCTTTACGAATTCAAGAAGCTAAAATTATGAACTCTTATATTTATAATTTTGAATTCAAGATGCAAAAATTATTTGGATTAATAGAAGTATACGTTGGTTACAGGGGTTTATAGACTTTACTATTTATAATGTGTTTCTGGAAACCTTATCACTTATGGGTTTTGCTCTATCAGGATTCAGATTCAAAGCAAGATGAAATAGGAATATTTTTTCTAGATTATTGTAGATCATATCCTAATGATCATTTCTAGGCTATTCTTCATCGAATTCGCATTTAGACGAGATGTTTTGCAGGCTACTGAACAGGCTTAAACGATCACAATAGACTATGAGTGAATAGTTCTTTACTTTTGATTGATTTTTTTTAGAATTAGTTTTACGTAAGTTAAATCTGTTGATTTAGGCTACTGATATCATTTCCACGATATTTGGCTTTTATCCAAGATGTTTTCTATATAAGTGATCACTATGGCCTAACATAGACTTAGTTCAAATTTGCACAAACATAAGATATTTTACATAACTAACAAGGGTATTATTTTTCAGGCTTACAGGATTTGGTTTCACCAAATTTGAAGTTAATTTACGCAAGATATAACTATTCAAAATATACAAGTGTTGGAATTTCAACTATTTGGCTAAGTGTTATTTATAACCTTATTATAGTGATTTTGCTAGAACAAATAGTTTGGTTACATAACATATTTAGAATCCAGTTTTTCATGAATCAAGACTTGCTTTTCATAACCTATATATACACATTTGTTTACATAGATAAGACTTATGCTCTTTATTTATTTTGCATGAGTATATGTGATATTTCATTAACATTTCAATAGTGATAATTTATTCATTTTGATACATATTTATATTTGTGTTCAGTCATTGAATACTTTATATATACATATATATACATCGATACTACTATTGATTGTTATATGCTTATACATATGTACAACACATACATCATTTTCATTTGGTTCATATTTCAATTCATTACCAAATATTTTAGCAATTTCAGGTAGCCAAATATCATACTAGTATTTAGAAACCAATTTTATTTATTTTACATTTCTTTTGTACCATTTATTTCTTTTTGAATATTGAAGCTATTCTTTTACAAAAATGATACAAACAAAGATGAAAATAAAATATTTTTACATATTTAGGTTTTTGGAAACATAAGGATTCTATTAAAATTGGTTTTAGGTAAATCTAAGTTTGTTTATAAAAATTTTATGTATAGCACATGTTTTGACTTTTCTTTGAATTTGAATTTCAATTTCACTTAGAGCTCTTTTAAAAATATTTTCACATAATCTGAAAGCAATTGAATTTACATGATTTTAAAAATTTATTTTACTGAATTTGGATTAAAAGTGCAAAAAATATTGAAGTTTGATTATTGGCCGGTGAGAAAATGAACTGTAAAAACGAAATATGTTTTTTGAACTAGGTTACGTATTTACCGGTTCAACTCTCCTCTTGTGCTTTTGGCTGACAGTAGGGGCCCCATGGTCAGAGACCCGAAACAGAGGAGGGCGGCACCATGGTCACCAACGGTGAGGGAGGCGCGGGGAAGTGCAGCCGTCGGCACTAAGAGCAAGAGGGCGCCGCCAGGAGTCTGGGGAGCAGCTTTGTTGCAGCCGGTGATGACTGGAAGTAGTGCGCCACCGAGCTTCCACGGCGGAGGAAATGGTGGCTCGCCGGGGAAGAAAACAGATGAGTCTCAGTTCGAATCAGTAGCAAATTAAGCATCAAGGGGTACTAGAGGTTCCATTTTACCTATTGGTGAGATTCCTGGTTAACTAAGGTGCCCCACCACCATGCAATCGGATCTAAGGAAGAAGAACACTGATAATTAGTGTTTCGGCCGATCTGAGCTGCAACCAAATATGAATTAAGGTTGCTAGATCATCTCAAAGCTATGCGCCACCTGAATTTGGATTTGGCTCACCGAGCTAACCAATTTGGATTTCCTCCCCTTTCCTGCTTCTGCAGCAAGAGCGAGGAAGAGAGTCTCTGGCTTTGGACTCAGGTCAGAGAATAGCTAAGGGATTGATAGCATCTAGGCCCCCTAATTATTTATTTCTATTAATAATATGGTTTTGGTGATGATGACTAAAGTCAATAATTTGAAGCTATGAAAGGACATTGGTTTGTGCGTCAAAAGTCTACTGAAATGACAAGATTAAGGTGCTTTGTTACTAGTTTATAGCTTGGGAGTTGATTCAAGCTAAATAGCTAGGATTATTTCTTTTGGCCGTACTATGAAGGGGGACTGTGCACAAGCTAGTAATTTGGTTCACAATGCTAAGTCAAATTAGAACACAGCTTGGAGTTAAAATTGCTAATTCATCTACCCTTGAATAAAAAATCCCTACTTCATTCTAATTATCCTCCCGGACCAAACTTTTATTTTAGTCCAGCACCAAAACTTCCACCCTAACCGAATGTTTCGCTTTCATGCCGGACAAATTTCAGCTTTCCCTTGTTTAGTCCGGTGCAGTTGTAATTCTCTCGGTTAAATCTTTACTTGTTCAAGATGGACCAAATCTTGCTTTCTATTCCTTAAGTCCGTGGTACAAATATTCCTCATTCAAAACAAGCCGAGAGTTTTCCATTTACGCCGGACTAAACTTCTCCTTCAAAATATTTAGTCCGGAGCTAAAGAGAATCTCTCGGTTGAACTTTTTCCTTGTCAAAAAGTCCGTGGCTACAGATTCCTGTGAAACCCATCTATGGCAGACCAAATATTTTGGTTCGACGCACATGCTGAATTATCATTACTTCGCCGGACCAAAATCATCCAAAACTTCCATGTACGACGGACCAAATTTTTTTGGTCCGGCAAAAATGTTTAATCTTGGTCTGGGGTATATAGGATCAGTATCACTAAGTCATTTTGCTTAGTCCCTGGTAAACATGTTTTAGCCGAATTTTGACAGTCTGACACGTCCAACGGTCACAGTGGTAGGTACAACGGCTATTTTCTATCCAAATACCTATATAAGCATTTCATGAGCCATCTACCTTAGGATTTTTTTGATCTCCTTGACATTTTAGCAAACTTAGAGCTTTCATTCCATCAAAGGAGACTGTGCTTCATCTTCAAACCCAAAATCTTAACACTTTCAAGTGTTTTAGCTCCAAGCATTAATTCTAGGAATGTTGTGTGTTGTGAACCAAGAGACAGGGCTTGGGCTAAGTCTATTACTCTTGGGTCTTTGTGATCCTAGACGGCTTGGAGGCAGTGAAGGTGCGACCTGTCCAAGGCGTTTGTGGAAGGCCACCTTGTTTGTGAAAGGTTTGGAACTCACCTCACCGGAGTGGTGAAAGAGTTACCATAGTGGAGACCCAAAGCTACTGCAACTAGCTTGTGAGGGAGCTATACTTCAAGGAGAAGTGCTCCAACGTGGATTAGGAGTCAGGCTCTGAACCACGGGTTAAAATACTTGTGTCTCTTGTTTACTTTCTTGCATTATCATTATTTGTCGTTGCTTTTATGATATTCTGCTCATTCCATTCCTTCATATTGCTTCTGTTAACCTAGTTGTTGAAGCTTGATAGTTGCACTGAATTTGAATAATTAAAATTTGAAAAGTTGCCTATTCACCCCTTCTCTAGGTCAACTTGTTCCTTCAGGGATGGGGGAAGCTCAACGCGGCGCTTATCCAATGCTTATAACCGGCAATAGATAGCAATACAGTGTGTTGAGCCATTAAATCTTGGTATAAATTTTTAAACTTTTTAACAGGGTCCTTGGACATATTTTGAAGTCTGGTAAAAATTTTGGGTTAAAATGAATTACATAAAAATTAAAAATATTCCTACAATAGTGACTGCTCCTAAATTTTTGGTTCTAATTTTAATTTTACTTAGAGAATAAAATGAAGTCTAAAATTTTTGAAACTTTTTATCACAATTTTATTTGAAATAATCATACCACTATAAAATTTTCAAGTCAAAATATTATTCCATTATTTTATAGAAATTCGACATGGCGGTTTCGATTTTCATAGTTTCTGTTTTAAATTCTAAAAGTCTTAAATCACATTATTAATTTATGATATTTTTACCAGGGTATATATTCCATTAAGGTTTTCACTATAATTTTTTCAGCTCCATATAAAATTCAAAAATATTTTATAAATTCTGACAATGCATTATTTTTTAGTTAAAAGTTGCTTTCTTTATTTATCTCTTCATTTCTCCATGCACAAAATTTCAATTTCTGTCTAAAATGATTTACTTACATTCTCAGGGTTCTCATGGAAATTTTTTATAAATTTTACTTTTTATCTTTTGCCTTTTTTCTTTTTTACCATTATCCATTCGAAATTCTCTTTGCTGGATTTTTCACACAAAGTATAAATCCAAAGAAATCCAAATAAAAACCAATAATGCCAAGAAAACTCAGAAATAATCATATTCAAATGTAAAACATTTGTTTTTATTTTAATGTATTTTTCGGGATGTTACAGAGGACAACACCTATACCTCCATTGCTCACATCCATTGCCGGTATGAACTGCTCGGACAAATTTGGCAAAGCATGGGCCGGTGCTTGCACTAACGCTTGCTGTAGCATTTTGAATGCTTCATTAGTAATCGGTGGCCAATGGAATTGTACTCCCATATTCAACAATACTGTGATAGGCTTGCAAATGATACCATAATATTGGATGAATTTTCAATAATAGCCTATCAACCCTAAGAATCCCCTCAACTCCAAATTATTGGGTACGGGCCAATCAAGTACTACTTGAATTTTAGCTTTGTCTGTGGAGACACAAGCCAATGTAATGATGTGCCCCAAATATGCTAGCTTCCGTTTACTGAAAGAACATTTCACCTTTATGACAAACAGTTGATGTTGTTCCATGATTTGAAATACTTCCCGAAGGTGGTTCACATGTTCTTCCAATGTTTGGCTATAGACTAATATGTCGTCCACAAATACCAATACATAATGGCACAGCAAAGGGGCAAAAATTTTATTCATTACACTCTGAAATGTGGTCGGAGTATTTGTGAGTCCAAAGGGCATCACTAGGAATTCATAGAGTTCCTGATGAGTACGAAAGGCTGGCTTACGTTCTTCTCTAGCCGCCACTCTAATTTGATGATAACCTGACCGTAGATCCAATTTCGTGATCCAACAATCCCCCTCAAGTTCATCCAGTAATTCATCAATGATCGGTAAGGGATTCTTGTTCTTCACAATGATTGTGTTTAGTCTGCGATAGTCCACACAAAATCGCTATGAACCATCTTTCTTTTTTACCAACAGTACCGAAGAAGCAAATGGACCGGCACTTTGTTGGATTATTACCTTTGTTAACATCTCTGTAACATGGCATTCGATCTCATCTTTTTGCTGTGGTGAGTAGTGATAAGCTCTCGTATTGACTGATTGAGCACCTGGTATAAGAGGAATGGAATGATCATAATCGCGTCATGGAGGTAGTTGTGCCAGTTCCCTAAATAAGTGCTCAAATTTTCCACTATTTCTGTTACTGCCGTTGGTAAATGATCCTCAATTGCTTCTTTTTCTTCCTCAAACTCATCATTTGAACTTCTATTGAGCTGTACCAAGTGAGTTACTGCTCCTCTTTTTAATAATTCTTTAAGCTCCTTAGCACTAATACATGTACCCTCTTGCTAATCATCTCTTGTGCCCTGGAGCATGATTCAGCGACCATTGTGCGTAAACTTGATACATTTGCTCTTATGCCCTGAACCATGACTCGGTGAACTGGTTTTACCAAATTTTGAATTTCTATGCATGAGTTATATCTATTTGAATTTTCAATGCGTTGGAATTAACTTATTTATGTATTTGATATAAATTAGGTTCAAATCTAAATATTTTTGCAGAAATGAGTTTCTTATGGACTTTGGAATTTTATAAAATTTATTTCATAATTTTAGGAGTTATGGTTTTCATATTTGAAATAGTGTCCATATTAGAGTTTAATTCAAGTTTTAATTCAAACTAAGGTTAAAAATTATTTTTTGCATATTTTGAAACTACATGATTTTAAATGAATTTATAAATTTATTGTGAAACTAGTGGAGGGTGTTTGTGAGATCAATAGCAACAACACAAGATTATTTCTGATGAGGAGCCCAAGCTCATCCATATTATTCAGACAAGTGGAGACGCTGGATGGGGACAAGAGTGGAGACAGCAGCTGATCCATATTATCCTGGTCTTTAATTGTGGTCTACATGCTAATCCAAGTCTTGGTCTTGCCATGATGTATTTTATGGCTTGAATTTCATATGATTAGGACAGTCAACCAGGCAACGCACGGCAGACAAATAAGTGAGCCATCAGGCAATGGAAATTTCCAAGTGATGGGAGTGGGCCATCACACTACAGTAATCCCGCAAATTAACATCGGCCAAATGCGACGTTAATTAGCCATTTGCCGACGTTAATTGTAATTAACGCCGCAAAACGCTAATTAACATCGGCCTTTGCCCACGATAGTTAATCGACGTTAATTAGCAATTATCGTCGGCGGTATGACGTTAATTACTAATTAACGCCGTCGATACGCAACGCGGGCTCGGGCGGACGGGCGGGGCGGCACCGGGCGTAGGGCGGTAAGGGGCGGCGGGCGGGGGAGGAGGGCGGCGGCGGGCGGCGCGCGAAGCGGCGGGCGACGGCGAGGCGGATCGCGCGACGAATTTTTTGGGCGCGGCGCGATTGGACGCGGGCAGCGCGAAACGTTACCCTTATGTACCTAATTAACGTCGCCCTGGGCTTTTGGCCGACGTTAATTAGCTAATTAACGTCGGCCAAGTAATAAGCCGACGTTAATTAGCTAATTAACGTCAGCCACCTGTCAGCCGACGTTAATTAGTTAATTAATGTCGGCTTATTCTTTGGCCGACGTTAATTAATGTGGCCGACTTTAATTTGCCTGTTTCCTGTAGTGTCAACGCTATCAAAGATCCACTCAGTGATAAGAAACAGACTTGATACCCTCTTCTTTCTCTTTTTCTTCTTCCCCTCTTCTTTCTCTTTTTCTTCTTCTTTGGAGAACGGGAATAGAGTCATTTGCACGTACCGAGTTTTTGTTTTGTTCCTGCACAAGCCATAACCTTTTTTTAGAGGAATCAATTAATGGAGTGCAAGAAGCCCACCTGAACTCTAATTAATTGCTTCAAAACTGTTTTACAAGAAGTACCCACAAGAAGTGGGACATTAATTGGTTTCAATTTCTCTTTTCTTTGAGACGTTCATTGGTTTCAATATATTTTTTTCTTTCAGACGTTAATTGCAACACCACAACAGTGTTATCACACATGGATTAGCACTAACCGTTGGATCGAGCGCTCATTAACATAGCAGCCCTCCGATCCAGATACTGTTCATCAAGGGGAAGACGCGTTTCCGCGGCGAAAAGCGAGTCGCCCTGCTCCTGCTTGCGCCATTGCCGGCAGCAACGGATTCGGCAGCTCATCTACGAGAGGAAAGTCAGTGAATGGCATCGACGTATGCAGCTCGCAAGCGCCGACTGGGAGTCTGCTGGTACTTGGGAACACAGCTGACCTCTGGTCCACCCCACAACCAAAATAGATAGTCTGCTAGTGCAAGTCTTGTGGTCTCTCTTGGCCAGGTTGTGTGGAAGCTCTTGCTTCCACGCTCGCAAGAGCTATCAAAAACCTGCACTTGTGGGTCGTTTCGTCACTCGTCGGCAAGTTTGGGTTGTCACCGATGACTACTCTTCTCTTCAACGTCTTCATCTCTTTCTAGTGTTGTTCATACATTTCTTTTGACCTATGTCATCTTAGCATTGATTCGCGGATTCGCTTTTCTTAGGCAACACAACTCATTTTTTAGATGCACTCTACGGACTTGATGATCGTGTGCCTATTGGCTAGCTCGCGAATCTGTCATCGTAGAGTCGAACATCTAAAAATTGTTTGTCTGGCCTTGAGAAGATGGCCGTTGCTATTGGCTAAGATTAAGTGGTATGGCGGCACTAGCTCGGAATGCGGGTGGTTGCAACACTGGGATCTCCGATTGACTTCGGGAGAAATCCTAGGTCGACCTTAGTTGGTTGTGCCTGGCAATGGTCTTGTTGAAGGCATTGTTTTGTAGTCTGAGAATTTACTCTCCGAGGTGAAAACCTTTGATCTGGCCTTCACTGGTTGGATCATAGCAATGGCGGTGCGTGTGCGTATCGAGTCCTTCTTGGAGACGTTGTCATTGGAGAGTTTTTATCGCGGTCCAAGTGTTGCTATGATGGTGGATAGCCTTGAAGACAATATTGCGTGATGTAGTTTGCTGCGACGGTTCCTTTGTCTTTTTGTGTGTGTGTGTGTGTGTGTTTGGCTGTGTACACTCTAGCTGTGTAGAGGCCGGGAGTCTTCTTAGTATAATTGTATCACCTTGATGTAATTTACTAAGATTAATAAAAGCTTCCTTTATAAAAAAAAAAGCAAGTCTCCGCACTCATTGGGAGCCGTAGGGGACTGGAAGGGTGCTAAATTTGCAAAAAATGCATAGGAGGGGGCTAGATTTGTAGAAAATGAGGTTCATAGGACTAGATAAGTAATAAACTCATGAAAAATCACGGGTTTTCAACGGTTTTCGAACACATAATTTTTTTCAAAATTTTAATTTTTTTTTATTTTTTTAATTATACCAGTTTACCGAGCAGTTTTAAATCTCGAACCGGAGTGGTAAGGTCGAAAATGGAGGTTTTCGAATGGTTTTTGTTAGTTTTTGAAACCCTGAGTGGTGGTGCCGAATATGGCAAGAAAGACTGAAAACTTTCAAGAGTGCGAATGGAAGTAAACCTAGCTTGGTGGGTGGCTCTCAAGAAGCGCCGACTGTGCAATTGGCGTTGGTACCGGTGGAGAAGGGGAATGTGGCTGCAAAAACAGCTATGTTTGGAGGAGTTGAGGAGGGAGATAATCAAGAGATATTAATGTGCGGTTACAGGAGGATCGAATTGGAGGTTCACTGGGTTCTATGGTGAACCGAGGCGTGAGAGCAAGGAAGGACTCGTGGTACCTTACAAAATTTCTCCGTCACTCCACAAACTTACGGTGGTTGTGTGCAGGAGATTTTAACGAGGTGTTAAGCAGGAGGCAGAGCAGTTTGGAGGTAATGCGGTAGAGTAGTACCGTGGCTTCGTGGACCTTGGTTTCGCCGTACGCTTGGGATGAAAACTTTCTGATGCGTTTTGCTGAAACCGTAGTACATGCTCGGGGAGAACCAGTTCAGCGACCTCACCCACGAGGAGTTTGTGGCCACGTACACCAGCCGTGCAGCGCCGCCAGACCCCATGACAGAGGAGATCAGGAGATGGTGATTACAACTCGCGCTGGCGATGTCAACGAGGGTGGTCGCCTGCCGGCGGCTGAAGAAGAGCCGCGTGAGGACCTGTGTCAAAACAAGTGCCTGATCGCGTTAACTGGACGGACCTACCCAAGGTAACTCTCATCAGGGATCAAGGCCATAATTGTGGTGAGTACTTAGGATTTCTTAATACATATACCAAGAATTGGGACCCTAGTAGAAAATAAATGAATCACAGAGAAAAATAAAAATAATTTTTCTAAGCTAGACAAAGAAAAATAGGATTGGTGAACCCTAATAAAAATAAATAAATCACAGAGAAAAATAAAAAATAATAATTTTTCTAAGTTAGACAAAGAAAAATGGGATTAGTGAACCCTAATAGAAAATAAATGAATCAAATCACCTATCTTAATACAGATCGGATGGACAGAAAAGTGATTGAAATCACTAAAAAAAACACACGACAGACTTTTAGTAATTCTCTTATTTTTTTTATTATTCCGAGATCTTGTTAAGGAAGTCTAGTGTGCGGCAGTTGTCACAGCCCAAATTTGTAAAACATGAAATTAATAATCTCATGAGCATCATGTCATCATCCTTGCATGTTTTGTGGTGTGATTGTTGCATCAAGTCCAAGTTTTCAACTTAATCTCAACACTTAGAAGAATTTCAGCCTGACTGTATATTGTGACTCTGAACCATTTCTCTCAAGCGAATAAATTAACCTAATAAGACTAAGTTTGTGTGCATGTTACCTTATTCATTCAACAACACTTTGAATATGATCTCGGCCAAGTTTCATGAGAAATGGAGTTCAATAGCTATTTTAATTAGTGAGCACAACATGCTTGAAAACCACAAGCTGCAGCATTTTCAGGAGCTAAGTTGAGAATTGTGGCTCTGAGGCACTTTTTGAAATTCAATAACGTGAGTTACAATGCATTGCAGACCGTGCATGTTATACCATTGCATACATTAACACTTGAGCAACATTCTTGCCAAGTTTGACAAATTATAAAACATGTTTGATAGTGCAACTAAGTGGCCAAAGAAGGCATAAAACTGCTCTTTTAGGGACTTAGTTCCATTCCAATTCAGTTCACTCAACTCTATCCCGACGTGGCTCTCTTCCTGCGTCCATTGGTGGCACGCTGTGCTCTCTGCCAAGGCCCGAGCTAACCTGTGCCTTGCTCCTTACTTCTTCTCCCAAGCCATTCCTTCCACTGCGCCTCTCACTTCCCTCACGCCAAGGCACAAAACACAAAAAGCAAGCCTCTCCTTGCTACGCCAAGGAGCTCCTCCTCCGCAGTCCTCCCCGCCGCCCTTCCTCAGCTTCTCCAAGCAGTCCTCCTGGCGCCACTCCTTACCTGCTTCCTCACGCCAAAGATAAGGTAGAGAAGCTCTTCTCCTTGCCATTTCCTTTCTTGAGCCCAGCAGTTGCTCCTCTCGACTTGCTTCTCCATCCTGCATGCCACCGAAAGACAGATCAAGACCACCAAGCAACCGTGGATCTTTCCTTCTTATTGCCGGTGAGCTCCTCCAGTGCATCTCGCCTCCCAAATGAGCTACACCCTCCTGCAGTCACTTTCTCCAGCTTCAACCTGAGCGAGATCAGCGCCATTGTTGTTTATTTGAAGCTCTAGGGTTCGGTTGGTAAGCTTAAATAATTTGGCAAGAAACCTTAGCACAAGGAACACAATGGTGCAGTGGTTAAGTCACTAGTGTTGGACTCCACAGGTCTTGGGTTCGATTCCACCTCCAAAGACTTTAAATTTTTTATTTTTCTTATTTTTGCCCTCACGAATGAAACCTTTATAACTTTTGCTGTGAATCTCCGATTAATGCAAACTCAATTCCTAAATTTGAGTTACTCGGTAAGGATTCAAAATATGTAATAAAAAGTTATATGTTGTTTGCTGCAAAAACTTTTAAATAGAGTTTGAATAAAAGTCGTATTTCGAGTACTATGAACAAACTACAAAACCCCTAATTCTAAAAATCATGAAATAAATCACATGTGTTCTTGCAACCTTAAATGTTCCATTTTTGCATAAACATTTAGATTACAATGTGATTTTAACCAAAAATCGAGTGTAGAAAACCATTCTAGCATGCAAGAATCAAAGGGTTAAAATATGAATTAAACGAGCTCAAAATTTAGTGAAACCAGTTTAGTTGCACTTCTAGGATTGTATAGATCATAAGTATACAAAAATATTTAGATTATTCCTTAGTTTGCCCTATTTGCTCATTAGCCAAACATTCAATCGGTAAAATGAACAAATAGTCAGTAACTCTTGCAAATGCACCTTAAACTCGACAAAACTGACTCCTACAACCTTGAAATGATATATCCTAACTTGCCATGCAAAAATAACATCAGTTTGAACAACTTTGGGTTTAGTACATATTAAGCCTTAATAACCGTTTATATGAAAAATACCTTAAACGAATGCGAAATATCGCGGAACCAACTTTAAAACACTCTTAGGGATATTCCCTACTAACCCCTGAAAAATGGGTAGATTATCCCATTCGGTGTAGTCGCAAATGAAAAAGGAAAACTGAACCGCAATAGTGCTAAAAGAGTGGTCATTTAAGCCTTTTCGGCAGCCCGTAAAATATCACACATAAGCATAAAGTTATGAGAAAATAGCCTAGGACCATTGTCCAATACATATTCTACCAGAATATGGAAAAATATCTTAATTATAGCTTCATTTGCATGTTAATCGAATCACAAGAAAAACCCTAAATGGTCACAACTGCGCAGAATGATTATCACTTAAACCTTTTCGGGACTTGTAAAATAACTCGATAAAATGCAAATTTTGGAGGAATTGGTCCAGAATCATACTTCAATATATGGAAAACTAAATTGTAGAAAAATATCCAAATTATAACTTACTTATTATATAAAAACCGTTAATGCAGATACTCTAAGTGATAAGAACTATAGAACCTTATTACGTGAATAGTAAGGAATAGAAGCTTTCGTCCAAAGTTTTTGTAATGCAAGAGTCATCATATAAACATGTAGTAGCGGCCAGTAACTTGGAATTTCAAACCCAACTTGTAGAAATTGCTTCTATGCAAAGACACTTAAAGCTAAAACAATAGTTATACATAACACTTTAATTAATGACTTCCTTTTTCTAATCCAAATAATTTTTGCATCTTGAATTCGAAATTATAAATACTAAAACATTGGTTGCATGCTATACTTGCTGATTGATATTCGAATGAACACTTTCGGCATAAGTTTAGTTACTAATAGCTTGCAGCACGCTTTTTAAAGCACAAAATCAGCAACCATATAATCTGGACAGAACCTCACCGAATCATTTATACTATGAGCAAATGGACTGCGATCGACTTGATTCTTGTTGCATTGTGTTCATAACTCAGTGGGCTGCAATCTCACAAAGTTTCATGATTTTTCATGCATATATGCATTCATGGCATCAATCGTAATCTAGACGGTCTTTCTTTCTCTAGAAACGGAAGTGCCGGAGAGTAACACGGTTGATTCCGAAAACGAGATTGTTGTCGAGCAAGATCTGCAAGAAACTCAAGGCAAGCATCTAAGCATACTCCTACAGCTTTTTGTGAATCAATTGATCCTTATATGTGCTTATGTATGGGTAGTTGCATTGGGCTATGTTAATCGGATATCGATATCGGTAGCACCTACTTGTTGCATTCTCCTATACCTTGATGTTACTTACCATGTACCTTGACACATTCAAACATGGGTAGATGTTTGGTTAATACTCGTGCTTAGTTGCTTAGCCATGCTATAGGTCTTGGTAGGAATCGGGTATGGGAAGGGAATGAAATTTGTAATACCTAAATGCTTGTAGGATGGGTTCATGTCCAATTTAATATATGGTGACGGATGATCAAATGTGGATAACGAGACTTGAGAGGGTGGTAGGGCTTATGGGAATGGAGTCTCAAGAAGCATAGGCCCTCTTGAGTCGATTAAGGACCGATCGTTGATGCCGTTGTCTTAAGCACTTTTTCGTACTACCACATATTCAAATAATGGTAAGGATGAGCCGATTACTTATGTTGCTGCGATCATCTGGGCCGTGGTCCTAAAGTGTGAGTAGCGATACTTGTAAGGGGAACCTAGCGGCCTTGAAGAGGGGTCTAGGTGTCCTCCACACTTGTAGGCACGAGATCCAAGCGGTTGGGCGCTTTTGGAAAGGTTGTCACGAGTACCCTCTTGTGCATCTTTAGCGGGATGTGCAAGTCGTATGGTCCTTGTGTCATGTGGGTAAAGATGTACCCCCTGCAGGGTTTTCAATCAATTCGAATTGCCGCGCTCTCGGTTATGAGCACGCTTAATGTTCATTGGACATCATCGTAGAGTTTCGTATATATTTGTGCTACTTGAGACATGAAGTTGAACATGACATTGTGATAAAAATGGTGGGCTAAGGATGGAACTTGGGATGGGTATACTTGCTGTCCATAGAGGTTCTTTATTGCTTAAGTATCTTGCTCATTGCTAAAAATGCATATGTCTAGTGATGCTTTTCGCAAAACAACTTACCCAATGGCCTTGTATCCTTGCTAATGCCAAATGCATGCGCCTTGTATATATTATTGAGTAAGTCTTGCGAGTACTTCCGTACTCATTGTCCTCTCTTTCAGATTTTGTAGGTGATGAGGAGACCGTCTTTGGCTACTTCTATCCCTCCGAAACCGGCAAAGCGGATGAGTAGTTGTGGCGGTCAAGTTTTTGCAATGGCACTCTTGGGTAATTGTGCCATTGTTTATCGTTACCTTATACTATATCCGCTGCATATTTTGTTAATTAAGTAAAACTAGTGATGGAATGCTTGACCTCTAACTATTTGAGCATTCTCCATGCTCGAACTTAAGTTGTAATGAAGTTAAGTAAAATGGTTCAATATGTATCCTGTATGTATCGTGCAATGATATGAATGTTGTGCAACGGCATGTGTGTTTGATCTTGGGCATCACTTGAGACACATGCCGGGACTACGGGATTGCTTTCGTTTTAATTGAATGTGTGTTGGTTGTTGGAGCATTTAGATGTGTGCTAGCATATGGCAGAGTCTAGTGATCAGCGTATGCTAACTCTCATCTTTATTGACAAAGCAATTCAATTAAGCGAGTGCAATTTGGCGGTTCTCAAGCGTTGGTATCGAGCCGGATATAAAGTGAACCTTAAAAAATTGCTCGTGGGAAGGGAAATAAAAGAAACCAACTTATACTAAAGTTCCTAGTTGTACAATAAAAAAAATTCAGATTCTAAGTGAAGGTTATATTCTTATTTCTTATCTATCCTAGAGCTATTCCGCCTCTTGTGCTTCACCTTAATAATTTGGAAGTTGTGCTCTAACTCATCTTGTCTTTTTGGGTTTAGATGTCGAGCAGTGAGTTGGTGATGGCGACTGGCCGAGGTGTGGATGGTTACCCATCCCTCCCGAACGAGTTGCTTTGGAGGGCTAATTTCACATATAGGCCCGAGTATGCGATCTATGCCAAGGGGTTGGTCATGGGTTGGTGTCTTACACCGCCATCGTGACCATTCCGGGAGGATTGGATGGTGGGACAACCAGCCCCACACCTTTGAAGCCGTGGGCACTTCGGTGGAGATGGCAATCCAAGACGTAGCCTACAAAGCCATAGCTCGACTCCGGGCGGATGTGGCTGTCCTCCAGGAGCAGCCCTTCACCTACTTCCCTATCCAAGGCCCTGAAGACGATGTGAGCAACTTTGAGTTCGTGCTGATGGGTGCCTCTCCCCTTAAGCGGCGCATGGTGGAGCTGCTGTCCACCACCGATAGAGCTTATCGGTGTGTGAAGTACGAGTTGGAGGAGACACGTCGCCGCCTCATCTCGCTGCAGCATGAGGTGGAGCCATACGTGCGCTCCGGTTTGCTGCACAGTGACATCCTCTACCCGGGGCATTTTCAATGACCCCACATGAGTTGGCACCACCCGTGTATCGGTTTCCACAGGTGCATGGAGTGGCTGTGCCCGCTGGCCTGAACAGGGCAGCCATGTCAGCGGGGCTGCGTGTGCGCCGTTTCCCACGCACACATGCCACTCGAGTCTCTCTTTTGGGCGAACCGGTGCACCTCACGCACCTGGAGAACCCGGAGGATACTGGCTCCCCGGGGTACCATCTTTTGATGTTTTTCCCCCGGACTTTGCGAGGCTTCCGTACTTCTAAAATCGGAGTGGAAGGAGCTTATGTCCTGCTGTCCCAAGGGTGTTGCTGGGAGCTTTTCATGTTTGGAGTATGTTGGGACAGTAGTCTTGTATCCCCATTATGTTATATTAGTGTACCGCGAATATGCGAGATGATTGTATGAACTATGCCCTATGATATTAAGTATTGTAATGGATCTTAAGTCTATTTGATTATGTGAGGGACTAAGTGGTTATGTCATTTTATTCCAACATTATGCTTGCTGTCCTCTTTTGATTTTCCTATGTAGTCAATGCTTGCTGAAATTTTCTGGACATTGAACGAATGTGAGGATCGCGACTTAGTTCATGCATCATGTTGCATACATGTTATCAGATGAATAACTAAATAAGTTCTATGCTGCCATAAAACCAAAAGAAAAAAAAATCAACTTGTCTTGCTGTCCAAAACCAGCCTAGAGCAAATTATCTCCTCTCATGTGCATGTACAGGTGTACTGTATTGGAATTAATCATTCACGTGAATTCCTTGCTGTCAAAAATTCTGCTAGTATACCATTGTTGCTATCCCCTTTGTATTCCTTACTTGTCTTTCACATCTTGTCGCTCACCCTTTTTGGTTTGGCGGCAGGATGAGGACTCGTTCGGTTAATGAAATGGCGGGAGGTTCGAGCAGCATTCCTCCCAATCCCCCAATCCACCCTCTCTTGTGGATGTGTTGATGCAGCAAAATCAGATCCTTGCTGCCTTA
The DNA here is from genome assembly GCA_036346375.1 of Guadua angustifolia. Lineage (NCBI taxonomy): Eukaryota > Viridiplantae > Streptophyta > Magnoliopsida > Poales > Poaceae > Guadua > Guadua angustifolia. The sequence goes on from CM070501.1 coordinate 25,617,011, forward strand.
GCACATAACAGGCTCCCCAAGGTGGAAGTGGAGCAGAACCTCGGGCACATGATTATACCGACTTCGTTCGCCTCAACCCTCCAATCTTCACAAGTGCCAAGGATCCTCTAGATGCTGATCATTGGCTCCGCACCGTAGAGCAAAAGCTTGGGCTCATGCGGTGTGAGGAGCATGAGAAGGTTCTCTTCGCTGCCCATCAACTCCAAGAGGCCGCCGGTGCTTGGTGGCAAGGTGTTCTTGATATGCACCCGGCTGGCCACCGCTTCACTTGGGCTGAATTTCGCACCGCTTTTCGAGCTTTCCACATCCCCAAGGGTGTGATGGACATCAAGAAGCAAGAGTTTCTTAGCCTCAAGCAAGGAGGTCGTGACGTGATGGGCTATGTTCATGCTTTCAACACCCTAGCACAATATGCTCCCGAAGAAGTGTCAACCGATCAAAAGAAGCAAGACCGGTTCATGAATGGCTTATCGGAGGAGATGCAAGATAAACTCTCCACCACAGATTTCAATGACTTTAACAACATGGTGGACAAAGCCATTCGTCTTGAGCATAAGATGAAGAATCTTGAGACAAAGAACATAAGCGGGCTGCCACGAATCTGTGGGAGTAGCTCACAACGCCACAAGACGGGACCGCCTCCTCCGCCCGCGTGTGCGGTGCTGCCCTCCCAGCCCATGTGGATGGTTCGTCGTCCCTCCACGCAGCAGCAAAGCAGCCCCAAAGGTTCGTCTTCAAACAAGGAAACAACATGGGAAATGGTCAAAAGGGTCCGTGCTACAATTGTGGTGGAAATGGGCACTATGCTAAGCATTGCTCCTCTCCCAAGCAAGAGGGTGCAGCGTGGGCTCCAAAACAGCCCCCACCACCTCCAAAACAGCCCCTACCACCTCCGGTGCAGCCACCACGCCAAGGGGAAGGAATGATCAAGTCTCAAACGTGGCGTGTCAACTACACCACCACCGAGGAAGTTCCGGAGGATGCCAATGTGCTTATGGGTGCGCTCTCAAAATACTCACCATGCTATCGTATTATTTGATTCCGGGGCATCTCATTCCTTTATCAAGAAGAGTTTTGTCATGCAACATAATCTGCCCATACAAGTTATGCCCACCTTTTCACATAGAGTCACCCGGTGCCAAAATTATAACCAAGCACTATGTTAAGCATGCAAACATCCTTATGGAAGGGTCATCTTTAAGGCAAATTTAATCATAATTGAGACAAAGGGGTTGGATGTCATATTAGGAATGAATTGGTTAACCAAACATCATGGAATCCTCCATTGTGCACCTCGCATTATTGAGCTCCAACATCCTTCCGGAAAGCAAATTGATCTCTCTCTTGAAGCAAGTGGTTCTTCTCTTTGTTCCTTGATGGGTGCTGCAGCCACGGAGATTGAATCCATCCTCGTGGTGTGTGAGTTTCCCGATGTATTTCCAGAAGAATTACCAGGGATGCCTCCCGATCGAGAGGTTGAGTTTGTCATAGAGTTGCTACCCGGAACTGCACCAATATCCCAACATCCTTATCGTATGCCACCTAATGAGCTAGTAGAATTGAAGAAACAACTTAAGAAGCTGTTAGAGAAGGGTTTTATTCGTCTGAGCTCCTCGCCATGGGGATGCCCGGCTCTCTTTGTGAAGAAAAAGGACCAAAGTTTGCAGATGTGTGTTGACTACCGTCCGTTAAATGCGGTCACGGTGAAAAATAAGTACCCACTTCCTAGAATTGATATCTTGTTCGATCAATTGTCCGGTGCTCGTTATTTCTCCAAGATTGACTTAAGATTGGGCTACCACCAAATAAAAATCAGAAATGAAGACATTCCTAAAACAGCCTTCTCTACTCGTTATGGACTCTACGAGTACACCGTTATGTCTTTCGGCTTGACCAATGCACCCGCCTACTTCACGTACTTGATGAACTCCATCTTTATGGAAGAGCTTGACACCTTCGTCGTCATATTTATTGATGACATCCTCATCTACTCCGAAACCAAAGAAGATCATGCTCATCATCTTCGTGTTGTTCTCGGAAAACTTCGGGAACATCGTCTTTATGCCAAGTTTAGCAAGTGTGAATTTTGGTTGAAAGAAGTGTCTTTTCTTGGTCATATCCTCTCTGAAAATGGTATTGCCGTTGATCCAAGTAAAGTGCAAGATGTTCTCAATTGGGGACAGCCCCAAAATGTTACCGATATCCGGAGTTTTCTTGGACTTGCGGGCTACTACCGCCGGTTCATTGAAAATTTTTCCAAGATCTCTAAACCTATGACCGAACTTTTGAAGAAAGGGGTTGCGTTCAGATGGTCAAATGAATGTGAAGAAGCTTTCCAAACTTTGAAGAAATGTCTCACTACCACTCCCATCCTTGCCCAACCCAACATCTATAAGAACTTCGAGGTCTATTGTGATGCATCCGGTATAGGTCTCGGTTGTGTTCTTATGCAAGAAGGCCGAGTTGTGGCCTATGCTTCTCGTCAATTGAAGAGGCATGAAGAGAGTTATCCCACTCATGATTTAGAGCTTGCATTGTTGTGCATGCTCTAAAAATTTGGCGACACTATCTTCTTGGCAACCATTGCAATATCTACACCGATCACAAGAGCCTCAAATATATTTTCACTCAATCCGACCTTAACATGAGGCAAAGAAGATGGCTTGAACTAATCAAAGACTATGATTTAGAAGTGCATTACCATCCCGGGAAGGCTAATGTTGTTGCCGATGCCTTGAGCCGCAAGGCTAGGTGCAATCGCTAACCGCTTGAGCCCGAATTCAACACGCTTTGTGATGATTTTGAAGGCTTCAACTTGAAATGGTTGGTGAGGGTTTCCTTGCTGCCCTCACAGTCAAATCAAACCTTCTTGACCTGATTAAGGCAGCCCAAGAGCATGACAAAGGAGTAACCAAAATCCGCAAGAATATGAGAGAAGGCAAAACCGATTGTTTCTCTATTGATGAACAAGGCCTTGTATGTTTCGTAAGAGAATTGTGGTGCCTAAGAACATGGAGTTGAGGCGTCTGATCCTAGATGAAGCGCATAACTCTCAACTCTCTATCCACCCTGGTAGCACCAAAATGTATCAAGATCTCAAACAAAAATTCTGGTGGACTCGTATGAAGCCTTGAATCGCGGTATGTGGCGAATGCGATGTGTGCCAAAGGGTGAAAGCTGAACACCTAAAACCAGCAGGTACGCTGCAACCCTTGCCTATTCCATATTGGAAATGGGAGGCGATTGGTATGGATTTCATCACCGGGCTTCCCAAGACTTCCCAAGGATATGATTCTATATGGGTCATTGTTGATCGTTTGACAAAATTGGCTCATTTTCTTCCCGTCAAAACTTCATATTCCACCAAACAATATGCTGAATTGTATCTTACTCGGATTGTTTGCCTTCATGGTGTGCCAAAATCGATTGTCTCCGATAGAGGTTCCCAATTTGTGAATCACTTTTGGCAAAGCCTTCATGATGCAATGGGGACCGACCTCCATTTTAGCACCGCTTATCATCCACAAACCGGAGGCCAAACCGAGAGAGTAAATCAAATTCTTGAGGACATGTTGAGAGCTTGTGTGCTCATATATGAAAAGAAATGGGTGACTTGCTTGCCATTTGCGGAGTTCTCCTACAATAATAGCTATCAATCAAGTATCCAAATGTCTCCTTTTGAAGCCCTATATGGAAAAAGGTGTAGGACTCCTATCAATTGGTCTGAGTCCGGGGAACGACCTTTCTTTGGTCCGGACTTGGTCATGGAAGCCGAAGAACAAGTTAGAAAAATTCGTGAGAACCTACGCATAGCACAATCTCGTCAAAAGAGCTACGCCGACCGTCGCCGACGTGAATTGAGTTTCAAGGTGGGAGAGCATGTTTATCTCAAGGTCTCTCCATTGAGGGGGACACGCCGATTCCAAGTCCGTGGGAAATTGGCACCTCGCTATATTGGGCCCTTCCAAATCACCGCAAGACGTGGAGCCGTGGCCTATCAATTAGAGCTTCCAAAATCACTCTCCGCTGTCCATAATGTGTTTCATGTCTCACAATTGAAGAAGTGTCTTCGTATTCCCACCGAGGCCACTACTTTGGAGGATATCGATCTCCAACCCGATCTCTCCTATGTTGAGCATCCTATTCGAATTCTTGATGAGACCGAGAGAAAAATGAGGAGGGGCAATGTTAAAGTTGTCAAGGTGCAATGGAGCAACCATACCAAAGATGAAGCTACATGGGAACGTGAGGACCAACTTCGTGCTGACTATCCCGATCTTTTCTCCTCCACGTGAGTACTAGTTGTCCATCTTCTTCATGCACCCCCTTGCTGCCATAATTTCACCACATGCTCTTTTGTAAAAATCTAAGTTCCAACTTTTTAAATGTGTACGCAATCACCATCATGAAAGGCCACATATTTTCCTTAAGAGCTATTTAATTTCAAGTTAAGTCACATGTCTAGTGATACACTCATTTATTCTACTTTCCGCTTGTACCGAATCTCGGGACGAGATTCTTTTAAGGGGGGGAGACTTGTCACAGCCCAAATTTGAAAAACATGAAATTAATAATCTCATGAGCATCATGTCATCATCCGTGCATGTTTTGTGGTGTGATTTTTGCATCAAGTCCAAGTTTTCAACTTAATCTCAACACTTAGAAGAATTTCAGCCTGACTGTATATTGTGACTCTGAACCATTTCTCTCAAGCGAATAAATTAACCTAATAAGACTAAGTTTGTGTGCATGTTACCTTATTCATTCAACAACACTTTGAATATGATCTCGGCCAAGTTTCATGAGAAATGGAGTTCAATAGCTATTTTAATTAGTGAGCACAACATGCTTGAAAACCACAAGCTGCAGCATTTTCAGGAGCTAAGTTGAGAATTGTGGCTCTGAGGCACTTTTGAAATTCAATAACGTGAGTTACAATGCATTGCAGACCGTGCATGTTATACCATTGCATACATTAACACTTGAGCAACATTCTTGCCAAGTTTGACAAATTATAAAACATGTTTGATAGTGCAACTAAGTGGCCAAAGAAGGCATAAAACTGCTCTTTTAGGGACTTAGTTCCATTCCAATTCACAGTTCACTCAACTCTATCCCGACGTGGCTCTCTTCCTGCGTCCATTGGTCAGCACGCTGTGCTCTCTGCCAAGGCCCGAGCTAACCTGTGCCTTGCTCCCTTACTTCTTCTCCCAAGCCATTCCTTCCAGCTGCGCCCTCTCACTTCCCTCACGCCAAGGCACAAAAACACAGCAAGCAAGCCTCTCCTTGCTTCGCCAAGGAGCTCCTCCTGCAGTCCTCCCCGCCGCCTTCCTCGGCTTCTCCAGCAGTCCTCCCTGGCGCCACTCCTCACCTGCTTCCTCACGCCAAAGATAAGGTAGAGAAGCTCTTCTCCTTGCCATTTCCTTTCTTAAGCCCAGCGATTGCTCCCTCTCGACTTGCTTCTCCATCCTCGCATGCCACCGAAAGACAGATCAGACCACCAAGCAACCATGGATCTTTCCTTCTTGCGCGGTGAGCTCCTCCCAGGCATCTCGCCTCCCACCGAGCTACACCTCCTCAGTCACTTTCTCCAGTTTCAACCGGAGCAGATCGATCGCCATTGTTGTTTATTTGAAGCTCTAGGGTTGGTTGGTAAGCTTAAATAATTTGGCAAGAAACCTTAGCACAAGGAACACAATGGTGCAGTGGTTAAGTCACTAGTGTTGGACTCCACAGGTCTTGGGTTCGATTCCACCTCCAAAGACTTTAAATTTTTTTATTTTTCTTATTTTTGCCCTACGCAATGAAACCTTTATAACTTTTGCTGTGAATCTCCGATTAATGCAAACTCAATTCCTAAATTTGAGTTACTCGGTAAGGATTCAAAATATGTAATAAAAAGTTATATGTTGTTTGCTGCAAAAACTTTTAAATAGAGTTTGAATAAAAGTCGATTTAGAGTACTATGAACAAACTACAAAACCCTAATTCTAAAAATCATGAAATAAATCACATGTGTTCTTGCAACCTTAAATGTTCCATTTTTGCATAAACATTTAGATTACAATGTGATTTTAACCAAAAATCGAGTGTAGAAAACCATTCTAGCATGCAAGAATCAAAGGGTTAAAATATGAATTAAACGAGCTCAAAATTTAGTGAAACCAGTTTAGTTGCACTTCTGGGATTGTATAGATCATAAGTATACAAAAATATTTAGATTATTCCTTAGTTTGCCCTATTTGCTCATTAGCCAAACATTCAATCGGTAAAATGAACAAATAGCCGTAACTCTTGCAAATGCACCTTAAACTCGACAAAACTGACTCCTACAACCTTGAAATGATATATCCTAACTTGCCATGCAAAAATAACATCAGTTTGAACAACTTTGGGTTTAGTACATATTAAGCCTTAATAACCGTTTATATGAAAAATACCTTAAACGAATGCGAAATATCGCGGAACCAACTTTAAAACACTCTTAGGGATATTCCCTACTAACCCCTGAAAAATGGGTAGATTATCCCATTCGGTGTAGTCGCAAATGAAAAAGGAAAACTGAACCGCAATAGTGCTAAAAGAGTGGTCATTTAAGCCTTTTCGGCAGCCCGTAAAATATCACACATAAGCATAAAGTTATGAGAAAATAGCCTAGGACCATTGTCCAATACATATTCTACCAGAATATGGAAAAATATCTTAATTATAGCTTCATTTGCATGTTAATCGAATCACAAGAAAAACCCTAAATGGTCACAACTGCGCAGAATGATTATCACTTAAACCTTTTCGGGGACTTGTAAAATAACTCGTATAAATGCAAATTTTGGAGGAATTGGTCCAGAATCATACTTCAATATATGGAAAACTAAATTGTAGAAAAATATCCAAATTATAACTTACTTATTATATAAAAACCGTTAATGCAGATACTCTAAGTGATAAGAACTATAGAACCTTATTACGTGAATAGTAAGGAATAGAAGCTTTATCCAAAGTTTTTGTAATGCAAGAGTCATCATATAAACATGTAGTAGCGGCCAGTAACTTGGAATTTCAAACCCAACTTGTAGAAATTGCTTCTATGCAAAGACACTTAAAGCTAAAACAATAGTTATACATAACACTTTAATTAATGACTTCCTTTTCTAATCCAAATAATTTTTGCATCTTGAATTCGAAATTATAAATACTAAAACATTGGTTGCATGCTATACTTGCTGATTGATATTCGAATGAACACTTTCGCATAAGTTTAGTTACTAATAGCTTGCTGCACGCTTTTAAAGCACAAAATCAGCAACCATATAATCTGGACAGAACCTCACCGAATCATTTATACTATGAGCAAATGGACTGCGATCGACTTGATTCTTGTTGCATTGTGTTCATAACTCAGTGGGCTGCAATCTCACAAAGTTTCATGATTTTTCATGCATATATGCATTCATGGCATCAATCGTAATCTAGACGGTCTTTCTTTCTCTAGAAACGGAAGTGCGGAGAGTAACACGTTGATTCCAAAACGAGATTGTTGTCGAGCAAGATCTGCAAGAAACTCAAGGCAAGCATCTAAGCATACTCCTACAGCTTTTGTGAATCAATTGATCCTTATATGTGCTTATGTATGGGTAGTTGCATTGGGCTATGTTAATCGGATATCGATATCGGTAGCACCTACTTGTTGCATTCTCCTATACCTTGATGTTACTTACCATGTACCTTGACACATTCAAACATGGGTAGATGTTTGGTTAATACTGTGCTTAGTTGCTTAGCCATGCTATAGGTCTTGGTAGGAATCGGTATGGGAAGGAATGAAATTTGTAATACCTAAATGCTTGTAGGATGGGTTCATGTCCAATTTAATATATGGTGACGGATGATCAAATGTGGATAACGAGACTTGAGAGGGTGGTAGGGCTTATGGGAATGGAGTCTCAAGAAGCATAGGCCCTCTTGAGTCGATTAAGGACCGATCGTTGATGCCGTTGTCTTAAGCACTTTTTCGTACTACCACATATTCAAATAATGGTAAGGATGAGCCGATTACTTATGTTGCTGCGATCATCTGGGCCGTGGTCCTAAAGTGTGAGTAGCGATACTTGTAAGGGGAACCTAGCGACGCCCGAAGAGGGGTCTAGGTGTCCTCCACACTTGTAGGCACGAGATCCAAACGGTTGGGGCGCTTTTGGAAAGGTTGTCACGAGTACCCTCTTGTGCATCTTTAGCGGGATGTGCAAGCCGTATGGTCCTTGTGTCGTGTGGGTAAAGATGTACCCCCCTGCAGGTTTTCAATCAATTCAATTGCAGGCCTCGTTATGAGCACGCTTAATGTTCATTGGACATCATCGTAGAGTTTCGTATATATTTGTGCTACTTGAGACATGAAGTTGAACATGACATTGTGATAAAAATGGTGGGCTAAGGATGGAACTTGGGATGGGTATACTTGCTGTCCATAGAGGTTCTTTATTGCTTAAGTATCTTGCTCATTGCTAAAAATGCATATGTCTAGTGATGCTTTTCGCAAAACAACTTACCCAATGGCCTTGTATCCTTGCTAATGCCAAATGCATGCGCCTTGTATGTATTACTGAGTAAGTCTTGCGAGTACCTCCGTACTCATTGTCCTCTCTTTCAGATTTTGTAGGTGATGAGGAGACCGTCTTTGGCTACTTCTATCCCGCCGAAACCGGCAAAGCGGATGAGTAGTTGTGGCGGTCAAGTTTTTGCAATGGCACTCTTGGGTAATTGTGCCATTGTTTATCGTTACCTTATACTATATCCGCTGCATATTTTGTTAATTAAGTAAAACTAGTGATGGAATGCTTGACCTCTAACTATTTGAGCATTCTCCATGCTCAGAACTTAAGTTGTAATGAAGTTAAGTAAAATGGTTCGAATATGTATCCCTGTATGTATCGTGCAATGATATGAATGTTGTGCAACGGCATGTGTGTTTGATCTTGGGCATCACTTGAGACACATGCCGGGGACTACCGGGATTGCTTTCGTTTTAATTGAATGTGTGTTCGGTTGTTGGAGCATTTAGATGTGTGCTAGCATATGGCAGGTCTAGTGACGGCGATGCTAACTCTCATCTTTATTGACAGCCGCAATTCAATTAAGCCGAGTGCAATTTAGGCGTTCTCACAAAGAAGGTTCAATTTCTCAATGGAGGGGAGATGCTACAAGACGTGAACGAAATGGTGCTGGTTCTTATTCCGAAAGTGAAAAATCCGCAGGAGATGACTCAATTCCGGCCGATCTCTTTGTGTATTGTGCTGTACAAGATTTGCTCCAAGACATTGCCAAATAGGCTGCGTTCTATACTGGATGAAGTAATTTTGGAAGAACAAAGTGTTGAACAAAATGCGATAATAAGGGCAAGAATATAATACTAATCCCAAATAACAATATGATGAAAATTACATAATTCAAAGATAGCAAAATTGACATAATCAAAAAGATAAAGCATATCATAAAATTTATGTCAACTACACAATGAATCATGTCTACTAAAGCAAATTAATGTATAATAGATTGATAGTGCTCTCAGGTGTCGGACTGCTTGAAGGTTAAATCTTCAGCCTCCTCACCACTTGGTGTAGGGCTGCTAGAGACTAGCTCTTACCTACTCTACACCTGGGTCAAATTATCATAATTGAACTAAACGATTAACTAAGTAAATATGGCCTTAAACTCTTACCTCCTAATTATGCACTACACAGAATTTAGAGTCAATTTTACTGTCAAGAGATCAATTCACAGACTATTATGCACTACACAGAATTTAGAGTCAATTTTACTGTCAAGAGATCAATTCACAGACTATGTATAGTTCGGCCAACAGGAAAACAAACAAACGAACTCACTGTTCTATAGTCAGTACTATCAAAGTGACATAGACAGCATGTCCAACAATAATCAAATGAAGATTAAAGACATACAGTATGTAGCAATCTAGATCAATGACTGTAAGACAATACTCTCTAGCAATAACAGGAAGTAGTACTAGCAATTCAAGGCCAAAATTACTCCTTCAATTGTTTGGTTCATCATTGACCTATTATCATCATCGAGCAATATACACAGACAGCAATAAAGTGACAACTATCCAGTAAAATACTCATGAAGGAACAAGTACTCGAAACCTTTTCAGATGACAAAGCCAGGCACGACAAATAGTCGTTGTCCTAGAAATCCTATTGCCACTGTAAGTGCCACGGATAGAAAGGCCTGGATTCGGAGATACAATGCCCCTTTCGTAATCGTGACACACCAAGTACGAATTCGAGCCTCAAAAGAGCTTCTCAAGATAATCCCACCTTACTGTTCTTGGGATCCAAGAGCAAGGAGTCAACCACAGAACCATAGCACAAGGAGGCTTGGATTAGACCAAGCTCTAGGGCTCCCATCACCAAAATCAAGTGCAAAATCACAGGGCAGGTGAGCTCAGGTCAAAGCCAAAACCCTAGAGCTCATAGCATCGAACCAAGCACAAGAGCACAGTGCAAGGAAGATCAAATCAGGGCTCCTCACTCCCAGGAATAATCCCAGGGCCACACCGCATGCCAACGACTCACTGGCCAGCCACAAACCAAAAAACAAGAGGGAACTCACAGGTGGAATCAAGATTGAAATCTTATGTAACCTATACTGGAAGAAGGGCTCAAGCTGATGGAAATAGAGAGGGAGGCCTCCATGCCGCAAAGCTTGTGCATCACCATTAACAGCCTCAGCCGAAGTGGCGAGATCCCCAGAGGCAGGGTTCACAAAACCGACAAAAACCGTTCAAGCGTACCACTGCGGTTCGAGATCCAAAACCGCTCGGTAAACCGGTCTAATTAAAAAAATTCAAAAAAAATGAAAACATTTATGCGTTGAAAACAGCTCAAAAACCATTGAAAAATGAAAACCACTCAAAAACCACTCGAAAACTATTTTTAAGAACATTCAATTGGCCTGTTGGTTTTTCGCGAAAAACCGAGTGGTTTCTCGCCAAAAACCGAACAGTTTTTTATTTTTTATATTTTTTACTAACTTTTTTTATTTCTTAACCATTTGGTTTCTAACAGTTTTCGAGTGGTTTTTGCGGTTTTTGAATTTTGAATTTCAAACGGTTTTTGAAACCCTGCCCAGAGGTGGTTGTGTCAGCGCTACCTTTCCAATATCCGAGATGAGGACTGAGGCCCTGTTTGTTTGGGCTTTTTTACCAATTTGAAAGCTAAAAAGCTAAAGCCTAAACAAACAAGTAGTTTTTTATCTGGGCTTTTTAAAAGCCATAAGCCTCCATATAATTAAAAGCCAAAAGCCACTAGAGAGAGGCTTTTTTTGGCATATTGATGGTTGGTTTTAGACTAATAATACTAAAGTTAGATAAAATTACCCACCTCTATGATGTACAAAAGCCATTAGCTTTTAAGATATTTAAGCCAAAAAACTAGCTTTAAGTTATAAACCAAAAAGTCTAAGCCTAAACAAATAGGGCCTGAGTCCTCTGTCTTCCCATCTCCCTCATCTACACAGCCCTAATGGGCCAGCCAACAGGCCCAAAAGCAAATGGGCCAGCCCAAAAATGATTCTCCAAAAGCAAAATTTCAGCCAATATCACAACACAAAGTACTCACTGCATATGAATGTATTCATTATCTGAAAAGAAAGAAAGGGAAATCCTGTGTTTGTGCAATAAAGTTGGACATGGCAAAAGCATATGATTGGGTGGAGCGGACCTATTTGAGAAGCATTATGCTGAAGCTTGGTTTACATAACCGGTGCGTTAATATTATACTAGTATAGTCATGTGCTCGTACGTTGCAACGAAAACTCAATTTGCGGCAAAATAATTTTATTTGCAAAGAGGAAGGGAACCTTGCTGGGGCGAGGAGCCACAGTTGCAGGTCGACCGGCTGGTATGCTCCATCGCTGCATTCCCACGGTGCGCCATCGATAAATGCACTGCTACAAGATGCGAATCGCGAACCGATCAATCGCCCCACTCGAGGGGGGGGGGAATCTCGACATCGCTAGCGACGCCAATGCAGATGCGGTTGTGGTTGTGGCTGCGGTGGTTCATCGACTTTGTGGTGGCAGATGAGGCACATATAGGGTGGAGGAGGAGATGAGAGCGTCGGAAGCTTCGTGTGGCTGCTCGTGTCAAGCGAGGGAGCTAGGGGAGGCACACACATCGAGCGAGGCGCGGGACTATCAAGTTAAATCTCCTTTCATCTTAGTCGTTTATGTCAGATCTAACAGATCAAGAATTCTAGAGGAGAACGGACGGCCGCCACAAACTCCTAATTAGAAGTAGTAGAGATTAGAAGATGTGTTGAAACAGTGAGCTTCTCAGTTCGTGTGTGTCAGGACCCGGATATGCAAATCCGAAACCCTCTGTGTATACTGCACTAGTCCAGGATCACGCTAGTGCACACAGTGGAAACATAGATGACATATCATTCCATACATCGAAAAAACTAAGAAGAAGAAAATTATTATTGATTAAAACAAATGACCTTATGGTAAAGGTTCATATACCGATGCCTCCTGGCTTAAGAAACAAGTGAAACTGTTGCAGTGGAAACATAATAACTTAGGCCATTCGACATGCCATAGGCAATCGTCTGGGGAACGCCTTCCCAGTCCACGTAGTCTTCATAGTATTCCTCCTCTTGATATTCATTCCATGGTTCTTCCTCAGCAACTGAACAACATGGGCGTAAAGCCGTGAGTACAAAACGTACTCAACAAGCCGTAGGGAAATAATGCAACATATTCATGCACGGCTTGTCAAAGAATAGTCATAGAGTTCATTTGCAGAAAGCAATAACTTGAATTTAAATACAATAATTAGATTGAAGGCATATTGATAAAAACAATAATAATTAATTGGTAAATCAACGGTAGACAACATAAACAGAATGACTAGGCATCACCCTACATCATTTGAAACAAGTATCAACCACACAATTCAACAGTATAGTTTTAGACAACAGAACAACAGTGAACTCCTTGTTCCCATTCCAACAATTCCACATTTCAAGAAAACACTCTATACCCCGTGTGAAATTCTCGGGCTTGTCCATGACCGCGAACACGGCTATTCGAATAGTTTTACACTCTGCAGAGGTTGTACAGCTTTACCCACAAGACATGATATTCTCCTTGCGCCTGGCCATTAGCACACTTCCTTTGGTGTGCCGGCAGAGAAATCACGACAAAGCCTTTACAATGCATGTCTAAACTCGGTACCGCCCTCTAAGGTTTCACCCCTCAGGGCCCCCTCTTGAGCCAGGTGAATCTACCCGTCATCCCTGAACCCACACATACAGTTGGCAGTACTCAAGAGTAAACAATGCAAATTAATCAGCTAGGTCTGTCCCATACTAGACTTGTGGTTGCACGGTTAGGCCTAGTTCAATGGCGCACAAGATTAAGTCATTAAATTATCTCAAGCAAAACAACCACATCCCAATGTGCTAGACAGCACCCCCTTTACTGCACGATCACTTGCCCGAGGGAAAACATTTTGTTCAACCAAAACCAATGGCATCCCCTGCCATGATACAACAAGTTTTACAACAGTGGTCAACAGTCACAATTCAATATCTCATTAGGTCAAGATTAACGTTAGTTCACAGGTGATATGATTCCCAACGTACGACTAAGCAGGTCTAAGCATAGCTCCGTTAACCCAATGTTGGTACTACAATTATGTCCAACTAGTAAACAACCCAACTTAGGGTGACAACGGATACATAGCATTTCAATTAATCAAGGTGGTATAGTGACAAATAGATGTTTAGCTAACCCAGTAAATAGCACTTGTAAACAAATAGCATGCAATTGTATGAAATAGAAATACTTTTTGCAAACATGGGTACAATATGGTCAAGGACTACGACTTGCCTTCGTTGATGAGACGCGATGCGCTGCACGGAAGATCTTCTCCTTCGTTGGCGACTACGGCCGCTTCTTCGACTACGCGCAAAACGATACACGAAAAGAATAAAATAAATTTAGAAGAAACTAAAAATTATAATAAAAATACTGGCAGATAGAGGATGAATTTAGATGAATTTAGCAATTGGAATCACTCGATTCGGAGTTACGACGAAGTAGAAACAATTGTTTGAATTCTGTCGGACTGGAAAAATGGAAAATCGGGAATATTCCTTTGGAATCTTTTCTTTTTCTCCAATTTCTGATTTTCCAACACACTTACACATGGGCCCCACACGTCATTGACTAGTGCCTTCTTCTACACAAGCCTGTACAGAGAAATGGAACAGAGAGCAGAGAAGCAGCGCATGGAGGAATGGAGAGAGACCAAGGAAGAGAGAGGAAAAGGGCAGCGGCCGGAGAAGGGAGGGCGACCGCGGCGATCAAGGGCGGCTTCCGCGGCTGTGGACGGCAGGAGGCCGGGCGCAGTGAGGGCGGCACGGCCGACGACAGAAAACCGGCAGCCTTCGACGGCCTGGTAGCTCGGCCGGCGAGGCTCGGCGACGATGACCGGGGCTGGAAAATGGTGCGGCGGGGGTGGCCGGAGGTGATGAGCACGGTGGCCAGCAACGGCGATCACAAGAACGGCCACGGCGAAGTAAAACCGACGACAAAAAACGAGCCGGCGGCACGACGGTCAAAAACTCCCGAAAACTTGAAATTTCTTGAAACTAAGGTGAGCACCGGATAGATAGCATCGAGCGGAGTCTACGGGTGCAAGAAATTGAATTGGTTCATACCCAAATGGAAGAAATCGACGACGAACGGAGCGACAGCCGACAACGAACAAACTTGAAATCCGGGGTCAAACTGCAACGAAAATCAAATCCGATTGATTGGTTGTGATCACGGGAGCAAAAGGCACAAAGTGACTCGGTTGGTTTACCCAGAAACTCACCGGAGCAAGAGATGGCTCGCCAGTGTCTTTGGTGGACGCCGGGCGTCGGGTTTTCTCGAGTTTTGGGATGGGAAACGGCACAACAGCAATGGTGCAAGGTGAGCACGGGGTAGAGGACGTCGATACGCACGTTTGAGAAGTAGAAGCTCATCGTTTCGTTGAGAAACGGCCGAGTTATTGAAGTTTGAGTGTATTTCGGTTTCTACTCAATTAATCCAATTCCAGTGAGTTAAAAGATGAATGGTCATGGAAAATGGATTCTCCTCGTCTCCCTCTTCGCAATGTATCTAGCCACGCATGATTTGGTGAGGAAATAAGAAGTTATGATGATTTGAATTTGGAAAGCCATGAAACGTGCTCTCTGGAATTTGCACGATCAGAGGTTGAAGATGAACAGTGACATGCCACGTGTCGCTTTCTCATTGGTTGGAAGAAATGAAGGGACAAAAGCGTGAAGAATAAAATAGAAAAAATGATCTAAAAATTTTAGAAAAATTCTTAAAAATACTAGAGATTATTTGGAACCCAATAAAATTAGTTTCACTAAATTTTAATGAATTTTGGAATTTAAATTATTCCGGAATGAATAAACTGAATTTGATGAAAGACCGCGAGAGATAAAATAGCAAAGCGATTCCAAAAATCTTGAGAAAATTCCTAAAAATGTTTTGGAATATTTGGAACCTAATGCAATAGGTTTCAGAATTTTTGGAGCATCTTGGAACGTAGGTGAAATTCGGTAAGAACCGAAATTTCAATTCGACTTTTATGACGGTCAAGGATTGAACTTTAATTTAGGAAGGATATGGATGCCAGGTTAGTTAGAACACCGAGGAAAAACCAAATTTTGAAATTAATTAATTTAAATTAACTTTTAGCAAAAACTCGAAATTGGGGATGTTACAAACCTCCCCCCTTAAATGGAATCTCGACCCCGAGATTCGGACTGGCTAGAGAATAGATGGGGAAACTCGGACTTCAGATTCTCTTCTCGCTCCCAAGTTGCTTCCTCTTCAGAATGGTTGCTCCACTGGACCTTGCAGAAACGGATGATCTTGCTTCTCGTGATGCGCTCTGCAACATCCAAAATCTTCACTGGTTGCTCCTTGTAGGTGAGATCCTCTTGCAAATCGATAGTTTCCAATGGCATCTGTTCTTCTAGCACTCGCAAACACTTCTTCAATTGCGACACGTGGAACACATCATGGATTCCAGCGAATGACTGAGTCAACTCGAGCTTGTAAGCAACTTCTCCTCTTCGTTCCAAGACTTTGAACGGTCCCACATATCTAGGGCAAGCTTTCCTTTTACTTGAAATCTCTTAACTCCTTTTAGAGGGGTGACTCTAAGATACACATAATCATTGGGCTCGAAGCTCAAATCTCGGCGACGATTATCTACATAACTCTTCTGTCTACTTTGAGCTATCTTTAACTTATCTCGAATTAATCGCACTTGCTCTTCACTTCTTGCAAGATGGCAGACCAAATAACCTGTCTTTCCCTGTCTCCTTCCAATTTAGAGGAGTTCTCGCACTTTCTTCCGTATAAGGCTTCGAAAGGAGACATTTGTAAACTGGCCTGATAACTGTTATTGTAAGAAAATTCTGCATAGGGTAAACACTTGTCCCACTTAGCACCATAGGTTAGGCACGATGCTCTTAACATGTCTTCAAGAATCTAGTTCACTCGCTCTGTCATCCCATCGCTTTGAGGGTGATAAGCAGATCTTGAACCTGAGATGAGTCCCCATAGCTTCATGCAAACTCTACCAAAAACGAGAGGTAAACTGGGTTCCTCTATCGGAGACAATCTTCTTAGGCACTCCGTGAAGACTAACAATCCTTGACATATATAATTCTGCCAATTTATCTCCGATGTAGGTAGTCTTAACTGGAATAAAGTGAGCTACTTTAGTCAATCGATCCACTATCACCCAGATCGAATCATAACCTGCTTGGGTCTTAGGAAGTCCGGTAATAAAATCCATACCAATTTCTTCCCACTTCCACTCGGGAATTTTCAATGGTCAAGCAACCTCGCTGGTCTCTCGATGCTCGCTTTGACCTTCTCCGCGACATCACACGAGCAACATATTCTCGCAATCTCACGCTTCATGCTAGGCCACCAATACCTTTCCTTGAGGTCTTGATACATCTTGGTACTTCCAGGGTGTATGGAGTACAAAGTCTCATGTGCTTCTTTGAGTAACAACTCCTTGAGCTCTTTCTGATCAGGTACACAGATATAATTCTCATACCAAATGGTACCTCTTTCATCCTCAGTGAAACCTAGGGCTTTTCCTTTCTTCATATTACTCTTGATCTCTTTGATATCAGCATCATCAACTTGGGCTTTACGAATCTGATCTTCCAATGTTGGACGCACTTCCAAAGTATCCAAGTATCCTTCTTGAACCACTTCCAAACTAAGCTTCTGAAATTCCTCATAAAGAGCTGGCTGACTTTCTTTAATCATCGTGGTATTGCAAGAACTCTTTCTACTCAAAGCGCCACCATTTACATTGGCTTTGCTCGGATGATAATGAATACCAATGTCATAATCCTTGATCAACTCTAACCATCTTCTTTGCCTCATATTGAGATCGATTGAGTAAAAATGTACTTGTGCTCTTGTGATCCGTATAAATCTCACAAATGATTACGATGAGGTAATGGCGCCAAATCTTTAAAGCATGCACTACGGCAGCCAATTCCAAATCATGGGTCGGATAGTTGACTTCATGTGGCCTTAGTTGACGCGAAGCATATGCCACAACCTTCTTATCTTGCATTAGGACACAACCAAGTCCTTGACGAGATGCATCGCAGAATATCTCAAAATCCTTTCTAATATCAGGCAAAATGAGCACTGGGGCAGTCGTTAAACACTTCTTTAGCTCTTGAAAACTTCGCTCACACTCTGATGTTCAAGCAAATTTCTTCTCCTTTTTCAGAAGCTGAGTGAGTGGTCTAGCTTTTCTAGAAAAACCTTCTATGAAACGGTGATAATATCCCGCCATTCCAAGGAAACTTCTGACTTGGGTTACCGTCTTGGTGACTCCCAATTGAGCACGTCTCGTACTTTACCCGGGTCAACAGCGACTCCTTCCGCTGATATGACATGACCTAAGAAAGCAATTTCTTTCATCCAGAACTCACATTTACTAAACTTGGCATAGAGTTGATGTTCTCTCAGCTTCGTCAATACTTTCCGTAAGTGATCCTCATGATCTTCCTCACTCTTGGAGTAGACCAGAATGTCATCAATAAAGACAACGACAAACTTGTCTAGATATTCCATAAATACTTTATTCATCAGGGTCATGAAATAGGCAGGGGCATTGGTCAAACCAAAAGACATCACGGTATACTCATACTGTCCATACCGAGTCACAAAAGCTGTTTTGGGGATATCCTCCTTGATCTTCATCTGATGGTAACCTGACCTTAAGTCAATCTTTGAGAACACTCCTGCTCCTTGAAGCTGGTCAAACAAATCATCAATTCTTGGCAGAGGGTACTTATTCTTAATTGTGACTTCATTGAGAGCACGATAATCCACACACATCCTCTGAGTTCCATCCTTCTTTTCAACTAGAAGAACTGGGGCTCCCCATGGCGAAGAACTCGGTCTAACAAAACCTTGATCTTGCAGCTCTTTAATCTGTCTCTTCACTTCAGCTAACTCATTAGCAGGCATCCTGTACGGTCTCTTGCAAATGGGTGGCGTTCCAGGAACTATCTCAATCAAGAACTCTATATATCTATCCGGTGGCATCCCGGGCAACTCATCTGGAAACACATCTGGAAAATCTCTGGCAATTGGTACATCTTCCAAGCTTATTCCTTTGGCACTACAAACTTTTATTCCTTCGGACTGTTCTGCGGCAGCTTGCAACTTTAACTTTGTTCCATCTGGACTGGTCAATGTGATCTCTGTTTCCACAATCCAAAACTGCTTGGTTTTTGGAGAGCTAATCCATTCCTAGGATCACATCTAAGGACTTGGTGTCTAGGACAATGAGGTTGGCTAGGAATTCTACCCCTCCGATTAATATCTTAACTTCGGGGCAGCCTTGGTTTGTACTCAAATCCGAACTAGGTGATTGCACCAATAAAACAGTCTTAAGAGGCATTGTTTTTAACTGATGATTTGCAGCAAAACTCCGAGAAACAAACGAATGCGTAGCTCCAGAATCAAACAAAACCATGGCAGATGCCGAAGTTGACTAAGAGCTTACCAAATGCACGATGACGCTCAGTGCGACTCGAGCATCCTCGGTGGTAATATGATTCACACGGCCTCTTCCAATAGGCGGTGGAGTCCTAGTAGCTTGATTTGGAGTTTGAGATGCTCCACGTCCTGCTCCCGTGCAAAGGGGTCCTAGCCGGTGTCGATCCTGTGTTGAAACGAATTAGCGTTCTGACTTGCTTCCGGGCAACTATTTGCATAATGACCACGCCATTGCGCTTGAAACAAGTGACTCCTGCACTGGATTACTCGGGTCCTCTCGAGGTGGATTGTTTGTTGGTTCCGGTTGGGGTTGCCTTAAGGAGCTTGGCGAGGCGCTGGTGCAGGTGTCCTGAAAGCCGATGGAGGAGTGAAACGAGTAGGCTGCTGAGCATTGGTCCTGGCTCTCTATGGATGACTCTGATGAGCTCCATGCTGCATCATTTTCCTCTTGCGGGACTCTTCCAACTCACGACGAGATTCTTCAATGAGCGTAGCTTTGTCCACCAAGTGCTGGAAATCTGCATAGTCGTTGCCAATGACTTGCACCTTTAATCCCGGGTTAAGCCCACGCTTGAACTTCTTCTGGCGTGCATCATCTGTAGCTACATCTTCTGGAGCGTAGCGAGCGAGTTGAGTGAATTTATTGAGATATTCACTCACTAACATCCCTTCTTACTTGAGCTCCCTGAACTCATTCTTTTTCATCTCCACCTTTCCATCAGGGATATGGGAGTGGTGGAAAGCAGCTGAAAACTCTGCCCAAGTGATGGTCTCGGGGTCATCATGGGCAGCAATGTAGTTCTCCCACCATTCAGCAGCGGTGCCCTCTAACTGATGAGCGGCATAAAGAACTTTCTCATGGTCTGTACACTGAGCAATTGCAAGCTTCTTCTCAATGGAGCGAATCCAATCGTCTATATCCAATGGTTCTGAAGAGTTGGAGAAGGTAGGTGGACGAGTCCTCATAAATTCTGCCAATTTTGGATCATGGATGAGCTTGCGAGGTGCAAAGAATAAAGCAGCAGAGCTTGATTCTGTTGGTTCAACAAATTAGCGAAGTAATCATAGCCGTTCTGGCGATTCATCATATTATTCATATTCTGCATCATTGCATTCATGAGTTGGGTCTGCGCTACTAGAAAATGTCCCATGTTCTGATCCGTCACTACAGGAGGTGGCGGTGGTGGGTTGGCATTAGCACTGGCATTAGCATTGGCATCCATCGCTAATCGCGACGCTCCTGAATCTAGTGTCAACCATCTCGCGCCACAAAGACAAGGGTTTAATAGGTAAGAGGAAAAAGCAATAGACAAGTGGTAAGGTCGTCTAGGGGAGAAGGTAATACCCAAGAACAAAGGCCAACCCAAGACATAGCCGAAAAGGCTACAAAATAAAGAGCCAATTAAAACTTTCAACTTGAGGTATGATTGCAGCACCATGCTGGAGGCAGGTGTACAACATACCCAATGACACAAGTAAAGAAAATCCTTGTATACGCATACTAACATAGCCAAACTGAAAAGAAATAGAATATTCCAACCCACGGAGCACCTTAACCTATCTTATATGGTAGTCTTCTCGGACATACTCTTTGATGTCTTGATCATTGCCTCCCTTGCTTTGATTCCTTGCAGAAGATCCAAGGCTTTGAGATGTTTCATGAGATAAGATCAATTTAAATTTCAAAGCAATGTTTCAAAGAAAGATGAGGAGTAGGAACTCGAATAAGATGAGAGGAGACAAACTATTAAATATCAATTTGTTGGTTTGATTTAGAAAATAATTTTGAAGACCATGCTAACTAAGAGAGCAACCTACAATGATATGGCTCGATACCATCTCTGCCGGACCCTTGATATGCAATTAAACCCTCGGGTATATTGCACTAGTCCAGATCACGCTTAGTGCACACAAGGGAAACATAGATGACATATCATTCCATACATCGAAAAAACTAAGAAGAAGAAAATTATTATTGATTAAAACAAATGACCTTATGGTAAAGGTTCATACACTGATGCCTCCTGGCTTAAGAAACAAGTGAAACTTTTGCAGCGGAAACATAATAACTTAGGCTATTCGACATGCCACAGCAATCGCCTAGGAACGCCTTCCCATCCACGAATCTTCATAGTATTCCTCCTCTTGATATTCATTCCCCGGTTCTTCCTCAAAGAATCGAACAACATGGGCGTAAGCCGTGAGTACAACGTACTCAACAAGCCGAGGAAATAATGCAACATATTCATGCACGGCTTGTCAAAGGATAGTCATAGAGTTCATTTGCAGAACGCAATAACTTGAATTTAAATACAATAATTAGATTGAAGGCAGATTGATAAAAACAATAATAATTAACTGGTAATCAACGGTAGACAACATGAACAGAATGACGAGGCATCACCCTACATCATTTGAAACAAGTATCAACCACACAATTCAACAGTATAGTTTTAGACAACAGAACAACAGTAAACTCCCTGTTCTCATTCCAACAATTCCACATTTCAAGAAAACACTCTATACCCCATGTGAAATTCCCGGGCTTGTCCATGACCGCGACACGGCTATTCAATAGTTTTACACTCGCAGAGGTTGTGCAATTTTACCCACAAGACATGATATTCTCCTTACGCTCGCCATTAGCACACTTCCTTTGGTGTGCCGGCAGAGAAATCATGACAAAGCCTTTACAATGCATGTCATCCCTTGCCATGGTACAACAAGTTTTACAACAGTGGTCAACAGCCACAATTCAATATCTCATTAGGTCAAGATTAACGTTAGTTCACAGGTGATATGATTCCCAACGTACGACTAAGCAGGTCTAAGCATAGCTCCGTTAACCCAATGTTGGTACTACAATTATGTTCAACTAGTAAACAACCCAACCTAAGGTGACAACGGATACATGGCATTTCAATTAATCAAGGTGGTATAGTGACAAATAGATGTTTAGCTAACCCAGTAAATAGCACTTGTAAACAAATAGCATGCAATTGTATGAAATAGAAATACTTTTTGCAAACATGGGTACAATATGGTCAATGACTACGACTTGCCTTCGTCGACGAGACGCGATGCGCTGCACGGAAGATCTTCTCCTTCGTTGGCGACTACGGCCGCTTCTTCGACTATGCGCAAAACGATACACGAAAAGAATAAAATAAATTTAGAAGAAACTAAAAATTATAATAAAAATACTGGTAGATAGAAGATGAATTTAGATGAATTTAGCAATTGGAATCACTCAATTCGGAGTTACGACGAAGGAGAAACAATTGTTTGAATTCTGTCGGACTGGAAAAATAGAAAATCGGGAATATTCCTTTGGAATCTTTTCTTTTTTTTCAATTTCTGATTTTCCAACACACTTACAAATGGGCCCCACACGTCATTGACTAGTGCCTTCTTCTACACAAGCCTGTACAGAGAAATGGAACAGAGAGCACAGAGAAACTGCGCATGGAGGAATGGACAGAGACCAAGGAAGAGAGAGGAAAAGGGCAGCGGCCGGAGAAGGGAGGGGAGACCGGCGGCCGGTGGTGGACAGCAGAGGCAAAGCAGGAGGGCAGCACGGCCGACGCACAAGAAAACCAAGAAGCGCTGGGCGCCGGGCTGGCGAGGCTTCAGGGCGACAATCGGCATGGAAAATGGTGCGCGGGGTGGCGGAGGTGATGAGCACGTGGCCGACGGCGAAAGCACAAGAACGGCCACGGCGAAGTAAAACCGACGACCAAAAACGAGCCGGCGGCACGACGGTCAAAAACTCCCGAAAACTTGAAATTTCTTGAAACTAAGGTGAGCACCAGATAGCTAGCATCGAGGGGAGTCTACGGGTGCAACGAATTGAATTGGTTCGTTCCCAAATGGAAGAAATCGATGACGAACGAAGCGACGGCCGACAACAAACAAACTCGAAATCCAGGGTCAAACTGCAACGAAAATCAAATCCGATTGATTGGTTGTGATCACGGAAGCAAAAGGTACAAAGTGACGTGGTTGGTTTACCCAGAAACTCACCGGAGCAAGAGATGGCTCGCCGGTGTCTTTGGTGGACGCCGGGCGTCGGGTGTTCTCGAGTTTTGGGATGGGAAACGGCACAAGAGCAATGGTGCAATGTGAGCACGGGATAGAGGACGTCGATAGCACGTTTGAGAAGTGGAAGCTCGTCGTTTCGTTGAGAAACGGCCGAGTTATTGAAGTTTGAGTGCATTTCGGTTTCTACTCAATTAATCCAATTTCAGCGAGTTAAAAGATGAATTGTCATGGAAAATGGGTTCTCCTCGCCTCCCTCTTCGCAATGGATCCAGCCACGCATGATTTGGTGGAGGAAATAAGAAGTTATGATGATTTGAATTTGGAAAGCCATGAAACGTGCTCTCTGGAATTTGCACGATCAGAGGTTGAAGATGAACAGTGACATGCCACATGTCGCTTTCTCATTGGTTGGAAGAAATGAAGGGACAAAAGCGCGAAGAATAAAATAGGAAAAATGATCTAAAAATTCTAGAAAAATTTCTAAAAATACTAGATATTATTTGGAACCCAATAAAATTAGTTTCACTAAATTTTGATGAATTTTGGAATTTAGATTATTCCGGAACGAATAAACTGAATTTGATGAAAGACCGCGAGAGATAAAATAGCAAAGAGATTCCAAAAATCTTGAGAAAATTTATAAAAATATTTTGTAATATTTGGAACCTAATGCAATAGGTTTTAGATATTTTGGAGTATCTTGGAACGTAGGTGAAATTCTGGGTAAGAACCGAAATTCTGAATTCCGACTTTTGTGGACGGTCAAGGATTGAACTTTAATTTAGGAAGGATATGGATGCCAGGTTAGTTAGAACACCGAGGAACAACTAAAATTTGAAATTAATTAATTTAAATTAACTTTTAGCAAAAACCCGAAATTGGGGATGTTACAGTGTGAACAAGAGTTTCTCAAAATCTTTCAAGCCAACAAGAGGTACTCCCTCCAGTCACAAATAGCTATAGTTTTGAACATTGGCATGATCTCCAAAAACATAAATTTCCACTAATATCTATCATAATATATTTATAAAACCCAATAAAATTACAATATTACGAAAGTAGTTTTTCGATATAAATATACACACTTGATTTTCGTGTATCTAATTTAAATATTTAAAAAGATATTGATAAACAAAGTTTCAAAAGTTTGATTGTACCTTTATCCAAAATAATAACTATTTATGACTAGAGGGAGTATTAGGCAAGATGATCCAATCTCGCCTTATTTGTGTTCTTATCCGTGCTGAAGGTTTGTAGAGTTTCTTCAAGTTTTTAGGAACCCAGTTCTTGTCAAGGGGAATTCGTGCCCCATGGATTACGCACCTCTTGTTTGCGGTGATTGCTTGATTTTTTACACAAGCACCCAGGAGAGGGGCTGTTTGCACCAAGATTTGATAGATACGGTTAAAATCGGTAGTTTATAGTCAACGAAATGCTACCGGTATACGGTTTGGAAAATATTTGGAAACAGAAGGGATTGTTAAGGAAAGATGTCTGGATAGAGACCGATATGGATAATACTTTGCAACGTATTGTAATAGGACTCAATCGATCAATCAGTATAAAAGATAGGCGTGGGCAGGCAAATGAAGAAAAAACCACAAAATCAATCAAGCCTGCATTTACTTTATTTTTTCTGTCTACTAGAAGTAGTGCTGTAATTTAGTCTTCTTGTAATTTGATCTTGATCAATAAAGTTGCGCATCGCCAATTATTGATCCTTCGTCAATTACACCCCCAGGGTTGATTCTCTGATTTTGCTGCACATCGCCTTCTTCAAATTATCTACCTTTACCTTTTGGTTAGCCTTAGTCGACTAATTAGATTTACCCCTACCTTCGATTTGATCGGCTTTTAGCTGATCAGATTCAAGCTGGTTGCCTCACGAGATAAGCTTTGAGCGAATTTCATATTCTCCCTTACTGATTGTAGAGTCAAATCGGTTGGCACGCTCTGAATCAGGTGTTCATCTGGTGTGCTATGGCTGAAAACCTAGCTCAAGTTTTTAGCACCAAGACACTCTTGGTATGCCCGATGGGACAAGAAGATGTCTTCATCAGGCATTCCGTCCATGGCAGTGTAGCCAATATGAAGTGCAACGCAGGGACACGAGATGCACATTGCAGTGTAGGCATACGAGACGGACGCACGCTGTATGTCGAGGAGAATCCGTGCAAGTGGCGCATAGCCTGCGAGCAATACACGCAAAGGTCGCAGAGATGTAGGCGCAACACGCAATGTCGCAGAGGTGCAGGTGGAATGTGAGGTCACAGGTGCAGGAGGCGCGGCATGCAAAGGACATAGATGCAGCGAGATGGAATACATAGAGGTCTACGCAGACAGACGACACAGTATAGCAGCCTCCCCCGGCGCCATAGAGAGAGAGAGCGAGAGAGTCCTCGGCGTCGGCAGAGAAAAGAAGGGGCGAGCGCAGAGCAGCAGTACGCCGCGGTGCTGGTGGACGTGCATGGCACAGTGACCGCGTCTACAAGGGAGTTCTCTGTTGTGTTGCGTGCGCTAGACGAGCGTGGCTACGCAAGAAAGCGGGCGGCTGCAGGAGTACGCATGTACGTGATATGTGACGAGTCACGAGTGCGGTGCTAGCGCATGCAAGCAAAGACTTACCTCCTGGATGCTGTACACGAAAGAAGAACAGAAGGCCCGAGAAGAAATCAGAACAGGGAGAAAAGGTAAAGGAAGAGAGACAACAAAGAAAAGGGATATTTTGATCAATTTAGGAATTGGTAAAGGTAATTAATAAGGTTTGTACCGGAACTCATGTACTGACTATGTGTTTGATTTAATCAATAGAGATGAGTTCCTGTTTTATAGATTGCGTATGTAATCTAGTTTTGTTTCGTGGCCTTAGATCAATTATTATTCTAGATTAATTCTCTAGGTTTGATCATAATTTTATTAATTCCCAGAAATAATAAAAACAGAAAAAATAGTTTTAGGTACGTGTTAGTTTGCACCAATTCATCTCTCTCTTAGTACGCCTCGATCCTTCAAAGGAAATACAGAGTGATCAGAAAGATTCAGGATAATGTTGGCTCACTTGATTACGAGCAAATCAAGTGATGATTATAATTTGATTGAATGCAGCTCAGTGTACCAATATGATAAGGCCCAGGGTTCATACTCCGGCGATGAAGGCAGCACAGTGCACGATAAGAGGGAGTACTCTCAGT
This sequence comes from Guadua angustifolia, assembly GCA_036346375.1. Lineage (NCBI taxonomy): Eukaryota > Viridiplantae > Streptophyta > Magnoliopsida > Poales > Poaceae > Guadua > Guadua angustifolia. Next base: position 25,643,380 of record CM070501.1, read on the forward strand.
ATGCCACCATGTCCATGTCTCCCCGGGTTGCTGTCCCAGAATTCTCTCATCTGGGTTGGGGCCATTGGTTTACTCTCAGGGATTTGGAGCATGCAACCAATGGATTCTCTAATGATAATATGATTGGAGAGGGTGGATATGGGGTTGTTTACCATGGTGATCTTATAAATGGAACTGATGTTGCAATAAAAAAACTGTTTAATAACATGTAAGAGACATTTGCAGTTGATTCTTACCATAAAGGACAGCTGCTTTCCAGACCTCAAAATGATATGCTATGGTAATTTACTATATTCTGGATATGGTTTTGCAAGGGCCAGGCAGAAAAAGAGTTCAGGGTCGAAGTTGAGGCTATTGGTCATGTTAGGCATAAGAATCTGGTCCGGCTTTTCGGCTACTGCTTCGAGGGAAGCCACGGGTGAATCTTTGTTTTATACATTGTTTGATATGATTTTGGGTCCCAATCTTTTGATGAGAGTGATAACTTCGACTTGGAGGAACTGACTTTGATGATCCGACTACAACGTACGACGACGATGCGCCTTAGCAATCACTAAACCAACTCCAGAGGGTTATTGATCTTGTTGTTGGCACGATTAACCTGAACACGAGGTTGAATTCTTGCAAGCAACTGAAAAACAAGCAAGAACAATGGTAAAAGCAACTGAAATTGCGAATATGAATTGAAGTGTTCAATTTGAAAACTATAGATAGGTGGGGTTCCGTAGATAGTAATTCGGGTGGTTTAGCCAACACGCGTGATTACAACATGAAGTAGCAAAGTTAACTTTCAATCTAACAAAACCCAAGTCTTAGATGAGGGTTTGGGTGGTTATTTATACTATGGGAGCAGGAGGGATCGGCCATAGTATAGGAGATCTAATACAACTCAAATTCAAAGCACAAAGTCTACTTGGACTGGAGTTTGACTCGGACTGAAAAAGCAACGTATGGTTTTTGACAGTTTTCGGACATATCCGAAGGAGTTTTGAGATGAGGCCAGATCCATTGGAAAGTAGACTCCGAGATCTTTCAAACGTGTATACATGGTCCTCCAAAAACCTTCGGAATCAAAAGTTATGGCCTTTTAAAATCAGCGCTGTTGGTGAGGCCGAACTGGACTCGAATTTAAACTTCTCTTCCCAATGCGACTTGAATTTGGTCTTTGGCCCAATTTTGGTCCACGAGGGTCCTTCTCCATGGTTTCTAAGTACAATCAAATCATCACAAGTATTAAATAGCATTCCATTCATATTATCACTAATGGGGAGGCTTAGGAACGCATTCACCTGATGATTAAGCTGTTGTGCGTGAGCTCGAGTCATTGGTCCTTGGACTATTGTAGGATCGGCTCGTTAGTGAGTTGTAGTAGGCGTGGTTGTATCAAGAGAGGTGATGTCCTCATTAGGAGGCGGCCTAACTACTGGAGGTGGAGATGCTATGCCTAGAAGCCTAGGCGGCGGCCAAGATGGTAGCCGAACTGATGTAGATCATGACGCCAAATCCAAAGGCCAAGAAGGTGAACTGCGTGATTGTCCTGGCCAAGGTGGAGGTCGATGAAGCCATGTAGATGAAAGCAGCGTAGTAGGAATAGTCTTGGTCATATCTATGCCGAACATGGTCTCATCATTCTCCTTTTCTTGAATTGGTGTCGTCATCGACTCCATCATAGTCTCCTGCAAAATATTAGTACCAACAGGGAACAAAGCAATATGTACATCTTCTGCAATTAAATTATTGGAATTAAGATCATCAACATCTATGTACTTCCTTTCTTGAAAACTATCATGTAGCTTGGGAACAAATCTGGAAGTACTTGTTATGGATCGATCACATTGTTGTATATAAAATGATGGATTTGGATTTGAACAAATATAAACACGATGTACCATATTGTCGGGGATTGGGTAACTCCCATAAAGACCATCATACCTAAATTCTTAAGTTGAGGCTAGGTAATAAGAGACCTCCATAGGGCCTGTTTGGTCCGTAGTCAACTTAGCTGGGTTATATTTGTGCATGGACTGGCTATATTGATATATTAAATCTGTTTTCTTAAGCTAATACAAATATAAACTGCAAAAGGTTCAATACAAATAAATACATAAAAGTCCATTTGCTTGAATCAGAATGTGCATTTTTGTGAAACAAATACAATTTACAGCACGCATCATTAAGCCACTCATATTGCAGGATGATTGTCTATGAATACATCAGCAACGGGAACTTAGAACAATGGTTGCATGGTGCAATGCATGAATAAGGTGTTCTTACTTGGGCAGCCCGCATAAACAGCCCGCATAAAAGTTACCCTTGGCATTGCGAAAGCGTAAGAAATGACCTAGTCATGATTTTGCTTTCTCCCTTTCTATGTTAGGCCAAGTAGAAATATCCACTTCCAACAAATTTTGCTGTGCAGACTGGCTTATTTGCACGAAGGGATAGAGCAAAAAGTTATTCACCGTGATATCAAATCAAGCAATATCCTTATCTACGAAGAATTCAATGGCAAACTTTCTGATTTTGGATTATCTAAGCTCTTGGGTGCAGGGAAGAGCCATATTACTACTCGAGTTACGGGAACATTTGGGTAGGCTCTAATTGTCATGCTGTACTTTTCTGTGCAGAGTTGCAGTAACTGCATAAATATTTATCTCCATGAGACTCTTTTTCCTGAGTTAATTCCCCATTAGGAGTTGGCATGGTAACAAGCAATTACCACTTAGCTCCCATTGTTTTCAGGTATGTCGCCCCCGAATATGCAAATACTGGGCTACTAAACGAGAGAAGCGATGTCTACAGCTTCGGCATACTGCTCTTGGAAGCAGTGACTGGAAGGGATCCAGTTAGCTATGGTCGGCCTGCTAATGAGGTGAGCATGCACAGGACCTTGTATCTACCACGCTTGCCTTGAACAGAGCTAGTGCTCATCCATTTTTTCCTTTTATCTGGCCTTTCAATTATAAACAGTGAAATTAGCTCGATTCTACATCTAGTATTTTTTTTATTTGTCAAGGCTGTACTATCTGTGGCTGTCAAATTTACTTTGAGCTTCATTTCTTTCAGTAAGGTATGCTGCTATGGATATCCTGCAGGTGCATCTGGTGGAGTGGTTTAAACCAGTGGCGGAGCCAGAAATTTCTAAAGGAGGGGGCCTAAGAATGAAGTGGCGTGCTTAGCAAAGCAAGCGCAATGGTGTCTCCAATCGTCACCGCCGATGTTTATTGTTAGCACTTAGCACACAAGACTCCACCGTCTCCGTGGATTAGACGAATAGTATCAGATCAAAGACCAAAAATGTTCGTAAAAATTGGACGCCCTAGCAATTCAGAGAGCAATCACAAATTCACAATCACATAACTGCATAACTTGTCGCGCAGTAACTAAACTAATAATTAATCAATCGATAATTAGCAAAAGGTACGAACTGTTGATGGATATATAACATATATATATATGCCTGTGAAAATGCGATGAACATGGAGAAAACTAGATAACATCTCAACGGAAGGGACAAAGGTTCAGCGCACCACGCACGTCGTTGTAAACCACCGATCGACGGATCTGCTTCGATAGAATAATCTAGTCGCCATCTGTCCTGAGAGAATCGGAGAACAACAAACTGAATAATCTAGTCGCGCAGCATGGAGAACGAACGGGAGAAGGCCGAAGGTGAGACGTTGGTTCGGTCTTTGACTCGATGTTTCATTCTTAGCATGCGAGAAGACGAGAAGGCGACGGACGTTTGGCCTTGTGACTGTATGTGTGTGTGTGTGTATATATATATATATATATACACACACACCTAGCTCATTTCATGGGCCAAGGGGGCAGGCCCATCACGCCCCCCTTTGACTCCGCCAATGGTTTAAACTGATGATTGGCAGCAGAAGAGCCGAGGAAATAGTAGATCCTGAAATGGAGGCTAAGCCAACCAAACGGGCTTTTGACTCCGCCAATGGTTTAAACTGATGATTGGCAGCAGAAGAGCCGAGGAAGTAGTAGATCCTGAAATGGAGGCTAAGCCAACCAAACGGGCTCTCAAGCGTGCCCTTGTAGTCGCGCTGAAGTGCGTCGATCCTATTGCTGACCGAAGACCTACAATGGGTCAAGTCGTTCGCATGCTCGAAGCAGAAGAAGATGTGCCATCACGGGAGGTTGTGTGTACCGTCTTTCCTTTGCTCTGCATTCAGCTATGTGTTGTTGTCAATGCAACTAAAGTTTGCAATCTCATTAAAGGATCGGAGGAGCCGGAAGGGGCACGTCGATGGCGGGGACACCTGTGACGTCTGAAGCAAACTCGAGTGAGTTTAGAATGGCCTGTGATAGAAAAGATTCATGGGGGACATCAGCAAGATTAAATACTGTTTCTGCATATACTTTTTTTCGAGATCTGTATATACTGGTAGTAGGTACAATAGACTTGTGGGACACCCACAGGATTAATTTCGGATGACCGAGCATCCACTTGTATCTAAACACCTTTATAATTCACCAGTTAAAACTTTCTTACATCCACACAGTCTTTTGCCTTCACAGAGAGTACTTTTCCTCTATCCACCTTAATACGCAGACTCAAAAATCCCTTCCTCAAAAATCATCGTCCAAGATGTTTCGCAGACGACTTCATCAAACTGATGGTCCTAATTATTTGGTTCATCCCCGCCCCCGCCCCCCCGACATTAATTCGCTTTCATCCTGTCTCCTCCCGCACTAATCGCGCAGACTTTCCTCCCCACCCTCCGCACTAATCGCCCTAATCCCCTACCCTAGATGTTCCTCCCCGTCGCCCAGCGGCCCGGTCCCTGCCGCCCGTCGCACGGCGCCCCGCCCTGCCGCCCCTCGCACGGCACCAAAGCATCGTCGCCCCGTCGACCGAAGCCCGTCGCCCGCCACCGAAGCCTTCCTCCCCAAGCCCACCTCCGCCTCCGCCCCTTCGTCGTCCTCCTCTCCCCGACCCCTGCTCGCCTCCTCCACCTCCGCTCCACCCGCCGATTCCCCTCGCCCTCTCGCCGCCTCCGACTCTTCGACTCGCCCACCGCCCTCGACTTCGCCGACCCAACCGCCGCCGAGGAGATAGACCCGTCGGAGCCGGACCGGCACGAAGAGGAGGACGAGGAGTACACGTCTGAGGACGACGACGCCGTAGAGGCCTCCGCGGCCGTTGAGGAGGTGGCGGAAGAGGGGGAGGGGGAGGTCGGGGAGTACGTCGAGCCGCCAGAGGAGGCCAAGGTGTACGTCGGGAACCTGCCCTACGACATTGATAGCGAGCGCCTCGCCCAGATCTTCAAGCAGGCCGGCGTCGTCGAGGTTGTCGAGGTGAGCCTTTTACCTGTTCTTCATTTTCCGTATCCACTGGTCGACATTGACAACTCCTTCCTCCTCTCCCCGACCCCCGCTCGCCTCCTCCACCTCCGCTCCACCCGCCGATTTCCCCCCGCGAATCTAGGGTTTAGATCGATAGCCGGGGATGGATTCCTCCGGCGATGGAGGGGATAAGGGCGCCGGGGGCCTATTGGTTTAGGTGTTCAAGTCGATTTTTGATTACATCGACCACCTCTTCGGCATCGTCCGACCAAGGAAGCTCCTTTACATGGCCATCGGTGAGTTTCTTGCTATTTGCTTGCTGCTACTGTCATGTGGTACTAAGCCAGGTTCATGAATGCTCTGTCGAGTTGCGTAGATGGTGTTGTGCCAAGGGCAAAGATGAATCAGCGGCGGTCGAGACGGTTCCATGCCGCGAAAGATGCGACTGATGCGGTATGGTTACTGCTTTTGTGGTTGCGGTGCCAGTGCGGGTAGCGGCGGCTGTTCTCATGTTGTTACTTTGTTCAGGCAGCTGAGGAGGAAAGGCTGAGGAAGGAGTTTGAGACAGAGGGGAGGATTTTAGCTGAGAAGGAAAAGTCAGAAGCAATTGACTCGAATGTCATAACTCCGGGGACACAGTTCATGTTTGTACTATCTACGGCGCTTCAGTACTACATACAGATGAGATTGAATCGCACACTTGGGTGGCATTCTGTCAAGGTGTTGGTACTACTTATTGTTGGTTTAGAATTGCAAAATTAGTCAATCGGTGATGCTTTGTAGTGTATTAAATGAGAACTGCTTTGGGTGTATGTTTGAAGGTTATATTGTCTGATTCTAATGTTCCTGGGGAGGGAGAGCACAAGATAATGTCATACATCCGTCTGCAGCGCAATCTTCCAGGGTTTGATCCAAATACACGCCATTGCTTATATGGCCTTGTAAGTTAACTTCCAAATTTCAAAGTAGTTGTTGTTTACACTTCCTTTGCTTTACACATGGGCCACCACATTATTCAGGATGCTGATTTGATTATGCTTTCTCTGGCAACTCACGAGATCCACTTCTCCATTTTAAGAGAGGTAAAACTTATAATTTTTTGTTGAAAATTTTGCTTATACATCTGACTTTGGCTATTTTCCTCAAAGTTAAATTTCTGTGTTCTTTATGGTAACTTAGGAGTACTTCCATAACTACAGAATTCAACTGACTTTACAGGTGATCTCGATGCCAGGGCAACATGAAAAATGCTTTCTGTGTGGCCAAGTTGGGCATTTGGCTGCTGAATGCAGAGGCCCTGGTCAGGCTGATAATTCTGTAGAGCTCCCTCCTATTCATAAAAAGAAGTACCAGGTACTCTGAAGTACATCATCTTTTGTTCTAATATATTTTCGTTCTTCTATTCTATCTCATTATTTTTTTCGTACAGTATATATTTTCTTCTTTCAAATTTACTGCCGTTACAATCCCAATATCACCTTTTGTTAATTTGCAAATTGCAATTCCTTATCTTTTACTGCCGTTGATTCACTGTGTAACTATTGGCCTGTTAACAGTTTCTTAACATCTGGGTGCTGCGTGAATACTTGGAGAAGGATTTGAAATTGTAGATCCTCCCTTCAAGATAAATTTTGAACGCAATGTGGATGATTTTGTGTTTATGTGTTTCTTTGTTGGGAATGACTTTCTGCCTCACATGCCAACTTTGGAAATTCATGAGGTCTGTTCATTTTACAGACTTTCCTTTTATTTAATAGGTCTGATCAACTGCCTTTTGTATTCTGTAGGGTGCCATTAATCTTCTCATGAGTATTTATAGAAGGAGTTCACATCAATGGGTGGTTACCTCACTGATGGGGGTGAGGTAAAGTTTCTTAGTTCTCCAATTCTTGTATTGTTCAAAGCCTTACCATCGCATCACTTTTGTTGTATGTAACAAGTGCTTATAGAATGTCAAAAGAGTAGTGCTGGATTATTAATCACCTTATAATTATAAAGCAAACATTTATGTCACATCATTTAGAAAATGCTGATTTACTGCATAATACATGGATTATCATTTTACTTCAGGGCGATTGCCTGAAATCATGACATTTTCTCCTTTTCAATAAAAGGTTTTATTGGACCGAGTGGAGCATTTTATTCAGTCCGTTGCTATCCATGAAAAACAAATTTTCCGGAAGCGTACTCGTATTCAACAGGTACTTTTTAACTGCTCTCCTATCAATGCCCTTCTTCAGTTGCATAATCCTATACATTCTTTATGCATGGAGACCTATCTATGTCTGTGAGCGTCTGAGCGACTATTGGTATGTTTTTTGCCTTCCATTTTGTATTTTATTAGTGCTCAAATATGTGTGTTTTATTAATGCCGAGCTTTTCCCCCCACTTTGGCTTAGTTATGATACGTGATTCTGAAAATGAATATGTCCAGTAGATCTTTTTAGCTTACATCCTGTCATCACCAAAGTAAGCACCATGCTTAATGACATGCCTGGCCACGTCGAGAACCCAAAAAACCCCCTTCCTCAAAATCACTGTTTTTTTGACTTTGCAGAAAGTTGATCAACTTTTTATTTGTTCATCAGTAATTTTGTATTCATCTGGTTCTAATTCGTTACATTTTTACATGTGTGTATCCTCCACTGCACAACCATATTAATTTATTTATAATTGTTGCAGGCATGCAAGTTTCTTGATGAAAATTGGTCTCCGAAGTTCACTCTGATTGTTGCACAGAAAAATCACCATACCAAATTTTTCCTGCCTAATTCTCCAGACAATGTCCCCCCTGGTAACATGTGTCATTCATCTTTAGTGTTACAATCCCATAATCAAATTTTTGTAACCATCTTTAGTGTCATTCATCTTTAGGTGGTCTGGTGATCATTTTTGTAACCAGGGTTTTTAATGGGAATAACCGAATGAGTGTGCACCGATATTTTCATGATATTGCAACTGGTAAATAATTGTTAAGAAATGTGGGAACATACTATGGAGGCATGGACACTACATAGTGGCTTGATCCATAAATAAATAATTTATTCTTATCCAATCCGCTTTTAACTATTTCAGCCTTGAAGTGCTAAATTGATTTCTAGAAATGCACAAATCTATAGTATGCTGCGAGCCATATGGAGTCCACCTTGGAACTGAGATGTGCAAGACTATTTTAGCTAGCGGGATCAAGACTTTGCACCTTACACACTAAACATGGAGAAGTCCGCTTATGCACTTGTTTATGTAATCAACGATATAATAACTATCAGATCTTTCTTTTGTGCTTCTATCATAATCACATCTTACTACACTTGATTACCAAAACATATAACATATTTTGTTTATTTGAATTGTATTACTAAATATCAACGATGCTAGCACGGGCATTATGCTAGTGGTTAATTGAAGAAGATGAACATGGTTCGGAGTTCAGAGCACAACAAACACGTGTAATTTTCTCGCCGGTAGACTGATAATGAGGATACCCAGTTGATAGCTTCCACCACGTACTCTATATCAGGGTTAACAAAATCATGATAATCAGTTCGATTATTGCATTTTTTCACCCTATTGAGTCGGTTCGGTATTCAAAACCGATCGGTAAACCGGTCCAATTTAAAAAATTTGAAAAAATTCGTGCGACATAATCCGGTCGAAAATCGGTGAAAATTATTTGATTTTCAATGAAAATTGAACGCCGAACAATTACAATTGCCGCAGCAACAGATCTCGTCCGTTTGTGTTGGATCCGACGACTGAGGAGAAGATAAGGCAGATGATACGAACAGCTCCGTGGCGGGGAATCTACCCACCAGACCCGTATTATCCGCCGTCTCCGAACCCTCCACCACCTTCCCCCGCCCCGTTCCCTCCTCCACTCTACATCCAAGTCATAACCCTCCCAGCGCCTTCTTCCCACAGCTGGTGGCGGCGCAGGCGGACGTGATTGGGCTATGCCGAACTGCCAGGGCGGCCTTACACGGGCCTCGCATGGCTGAGGCTACTAGCTAGCGCGGCCCCAAGTTGCCTGGCGAGATCAGGAAGGCGCACTTCCACGGCGACGTGCAGGTCAACGACAATGCGCTCGAGATGTTCGACCATATGCCTGACTGAAACGTAATGTAGTGGTCGATGGGAAATCGATTGGAGAAGACTGGAGCCTCACCGAGCGACAAGCTCGTGTTGCTTCACGACGCCAAGAGCCCAATTCTGGCGGACGAGCCAGCCTGCAATACATCTCGAGTGGAGGGGTATCAGTCTCCAACCTAGCACGGTCCATTCCTCCAGGTATGCGCAACCAAACGGCGAATTTGATCGCCTAACATATAATTTGAGGAACAGTAGTTTTTCTTCATCTATTATGGTCACAGCAAGCAAGAGCTTCCGTCTGACCAAATTATATCTCACTTCCTATCTCAGTTCCTTTCTGATCCCGCAATACCGCTTTGTTGCCTTGATGCTCCTATTTTGCTACCCCCAGAGATTACAGGTTTGCACCTCGTGATTACCTGACTCTTAATTACTTGGAGCTCATCCTCTACGTCCAGTAGCTACAGTTAACTTTCAGAGGCTGTATTGCCACCTTTCTTACAAATGGGGACTGCGCACAAAGCGCTAATAGGGCAGAGCATCCTGCATATTCAAGCCGCCATCTGACGAACAGCAAAAATGTTTAGCAACTTAAACTGCTTTATGACACACTAGGGATAACTATAACCATACATTGGGCAGAAAAACTATAGCCATCAGTGTTCAAAAAGGCGTTAAAAAGCGCCGCCTAGGCACCGCCTAGGCGCTGGGCGGCTGCCCTCCGCCTCGCCTAGGCATGAAATCGTGCTCTAGGCGGAGGGGCTGCCTAGGCGGCGCTAGGCGACCAGGCAGGCGGGTGTGGGCGGAGCTCAGCGGAGAAACGCGTGCTAGGCGGTGTCGAGTTGGATAAGAGAGGAATACGGGGTGGGGAAGAGAGTGAAGGCTACACGGCCGAGGGTGCGAAGGCCGACTCGATCCTCCCCGCCGCCGGATCTCCTCGGTCCGGTCGCCGGAGATTGTTCCCGCCGCGGCGCTCAACTCCTCCTCCTCGCCGCCAGCTGTCGAGATCCTCCCACGGCAAGAACGTCCGACGTTGCCCCGCGGTTGCTTAAGGTCTGCCGCCAAGGCCCGAGGTCGACTTTTTCAAGGTCGCGGCCATTGCTGAGCTCATCTTCGCCGCCCTCCGCCACAATATGTGTTTTTCCTTCCGTGTCACCCTAGCCTCCTGCTAGGCGAAGCTCTTCCTTCACGGCTACCGAGCCTCCCGTGACTTCGGTGAGGTTCATTCTTCCTCCGTCTGCACTTCTCAGTGGAATGAGCCGAGCCCAGAGGAAAAATATCGGTGAGACGGGGAGAATGGGAGATGATCGAATGAATCGATGAACAGCAAAACAGATGAAGTAAAGGGAGTGAGTTTCACTGTTGGGTCACAAGAGTGAGTTTCACTGTTGGGTCGCAAAACCAGAATTGATCAATTGATTATTGATGCTATATTGCTATTAAGTATATATGAAGCAGTGATCACTGTTAGGTACTAAAGATGTTAAGTTGCTTTATGAGTTGGTATAAACCAAATAATATGGTATGAATTGAACTTGTATATTGGTATTTTGTGATTTCCGCCTAGGCGGGCTAGGCGCTAGGCAGTGGGCCTCCGCCCGCCTACCGCCTAGCGCTTTTTTGAACATTGATAGCCATACATTCCTCTCAAATAAAGGAACATAAATACGGGAAAATAGTTTAAGAACAAAAAGAGCGAGGTGTCATGATGACAAACATCTCCACTTGATTTGCTCCAGACAAACATACAAAGACTAGGAGATGTCATGATGTGGTACATTAAGCACCTTACAGACAGCTAATGCAGTATACAGACACAGTGAATGACCTCTTAAACAAGTACTACAGACACCGTAAGAGATCACTTAGAATAGTACAAACACCCAAACTTATTTTCCAAGCCGCAAAGCATTTATATAGAAATATTGAACAATTAACTTGCAGTGGAAATGGACTTGTCATGCTGCGTCATCTTGGTTTTTTCCCATCAGGCGAGCCCAGCTTATAGCCACTTGTACATAAACATCATTATATAACTTGTCAATCAGCCGAAAGTAAGCGATCATCCAGGTTTTCTTCACCAACATAGTACAAAACACCACCCAAAGACCGAAAACAAATCCTATGCTCATGCCAAGGTAAATAAATGACGTATGGACTCTATCTTCCTCTTCTTCATAGACGCTTTGCTTTGATCCATTAGTTGAACAGTTTGTGGAGAGAGGAGGCCCACAAAGACCAGGGTTTCCAATATAGATGTATACCTGGTTATCGAGTACTTGTAGCTGTGGCCCGGATGGTATTGCACCCGACAAATTATTGTACGACAAGTTCAAGTGGCTCAGGGAAGTTAGAGCTGAAAAACTCGAGGGAATTTGACCAGAAAACTCATTGTAGGATAGGTCGAGGGACTCCAAGTTCTTTAAATCTCCAATCCGATTTGGGATTGTTCCATTCAACTGATTACTTGATAAATTCAAATTGGTAAGCCCAATAAGTAAATGAATTGCTTCTGGAATATGTCCTGTTAAACTGTTGCTTGACAGATCAAGATTTACCATTTCATTGTAGATTTCAGAGGTGTAGTCACGCTGTTGGCCTTTAGTGATTATTGATATGCTCCTTCAGAAATATTATGATCTGTGTTGTGATTTAAGGCTGACATTGCCTTCAGGTTTGACAGGGACCATGGTATGGTTCCTGATATGTTGTTATGTGCTATATCCAAATAATGAAGGCTACTAAGGTCAGTAAGCCTCTCAGGGATATGACCAGTAAACATGTTTGATCTTACCCTCAAGATTTTCAAATTAGGCATTGTCATTGGTATCCACCACGCAACCTTCCAGAGAACCTATTGTATGAAAGATCGAGGAACAATAATTTTGAGGCAAATAGAAGAAATCGAGGAATTCACCTGAGAGATCATTGTTGTTCAAGGCAAGCCTGAACATGAAAGAACCAAATTGATTTGCAGAGTTTGCATTGGCCATTGAAGATTTGTTGTCCGACTCCTTCCAGCACTGCATAACTTCTCCTGTTAAATTGTTTCCTGAGAGGTCCAACCAATTCAGGCCAGTCAATTGACATATAGATGATGGGATGGTGCCTGTAATTTGATTATTGGCAATCAACAGCACCTCCAGTAGTGGAGCTTTGAGATCTGATGGCAATGACCCTGACAAAGAGTTTGAAGACAGATTCAAGAATGATATATTTATAGGCAGTTGTGGAACTTGACCTGTAAACTTATTTGATCCGAGATATATTTCGTCCGCTGACATGTGATGAAGATTTGCCGGCAATGATCCACGCAACTTGTTTTCTGATGCATCCAAGAATGAAGCTCGGGAAAATGTCACCCAGAACCAATCAGGCATAACATCATCCAAATTTGTATTTCTAAGAAAAAGATAATCAATGTCCGTTTGCCATCTAAGCCACGGTGGAAAATGGGGCCCCAAGTGACATGACCGAAAACAAGCGACCTTCAGCTTAAATGGCGGAGCCCAATTTGCTTCTATAGCTACTTTGAAGGAGTTGTACGACAAGTCTAGGTACTCTAAATTTGCTAAACCTTCAAAATGCTCCTTCAAGAGCACACCATTGAGTTTGTTGCCGCTAAGATCCAACCAGGTCAAATTACCCAGCGCTCCAATTCGAGCAGGTACAGGACCGCTAAAGTTACTGTAGCTGAGATCTATTGTTTCCAAATTAACGAGTGCTAAAATTTGAGCAGGTACAGGACCACCGAAGTTATTGCCAGAAATATCTATGATTTGAAGGGCAGTCATGTTTCCCAATGTTTCAGGTATGGGTCCGGACCATTCACAAAATGCAAGATAAAGCTCCTTAATGCTTGTGAGATCCCAAAACCAGTTGTGTTCGAGTGAAGTGTTAAAGGAATTGAGTGATAGATCAAGGACCTCAAGACGTGTGAGGTTGGAATGGGATAGAGTAGAGATGGTACTGTTAAGGCCACAATCAGACAAGCGAAGGACTTTAAGAGCAGGAAGCATGTTGACCCAGTGAACCCAATCCCTCACAGAACTGAGGTGCACCCAACCCATGTCAAGATGCCTCAACAAAGAGAGACGTGGCAACCAAGAAAGATCCACTGCATTCAAAGCAAGATTCCATCTAACATCAAGATATTGCAAATTTGAGAGATTGCCGAGTTGGGAAGGTATTGTCCCACTAAAACCTACCCATGAGAGGTTGAGATACATTAGTTTCTTCAGAGAACCCATGAACACAGGTACGCTTGTGTCGTTGAAGAAATTCCAGCTCAGATCGAGATACCTCAAGTGCTGTAAAGCAACCAAAGAAGAGCTCATCTCACCTCTCGATAAGCTCAACGCAGTCTTGTACCAGAAAATAAAGTTGGTGTTGCGGAGGTTGAGCTTGACAACATGGTCTGTTCTATTGTTGCACCGGACTCCCTTCCATTGACAACAGTCTTCACCCTTCCATGATGACAGACGGCCAGCAGGGTCCAGCAGGCTTGCTTTGAAGGAGAGAAGCGCATCATGCTCGCTCGCGATGCAGCTCCCGCCTGATATCGTGGCATGAACACAACAAGTGGATGGTGTTTGTGAGATCAATAGCCACAAGATTATTGCAGCTCCTCTGATGAGGAGCCCAAGCTCAGGCATATCGATTGATCAATATGTTCCCGTGTCTAATTGTATACAGAGTTTACGTAGCATCTGGTGGAATGTTGAGAAACAGCTAAGCTAATTGTATATAGATGAGACAAACAGCTAAGCTAATTGTGTGTGTGTGTATATATATATAGAGAGAGAGAGAGAGGAGAGTGGAGCGCGCAAACCAAAATGGATAGTCTGCTAGCCCAAGTTGTGGTCTTGCCATGCATGCTTTTTCAAATTGGCTGAAATGGTCAGTCAACCCTGCAATGCACGGCAGTCAAATTAGTGACCTGCCAAGCAATGGAGATTTCAAGTGATCTTGGGAGTGGACCGTCAACCCTACCAAATACTAGAAAAATTTCATGACGCCAGGCGTTTGCCAGAGAAAAATTTTTTTTCGGTGGCGCTTTATTTTTTAAATTGTCGAAATAATGAGCGAAACGGTTGAAAGGATACAAAATTTTTCGTGGCGTAACACGCTGTGCGTGTCGTTTTTTCGAAGAAAAATTTTCTTTTTTTTCGGCGGTGTTTAATTTTTTAAATCTTTTTTTTAGATCAAAAGGTTCCCCTTGTTTTATTCCATAGAATAAAACGAGTTCAACATTCTGCGTATTCGAGGCGCGCTCGCCGCAACACATATCAACCAAAACAGTAACCAAACTTGCTATCAAAACATCTAACTCCAGACTTTTACCCCATATTCAAACTACTGAAACTAGCACCAAACATAACCACGCACAGTTAAACCTAGCACCACTATTTTGCTGATCCCTGGACCATCAGAACCCGAACCAAAAACCTGACGATCCCCCACTTACACACTTACTGATTACTACCATCACAAGCCATCAGAAAAACACCAGATTTCGGCATCCCTAATGCTCTGAGTCTCTTGCATTCGCCTGTGGAATCCATCCCAGGATCACTGCCGCGCCTGCTTTTTCCTCCAGGTTTTTTGCCACATTTTCCGCCTGCATTTTCTGGTCTTCTTTCAACAGCACAGTCCAGCTTCTTATCCTTATTGCAACTTGACCCAGCACCACCCGGATGTCCTCCCATCGTTTCCCCTGAAAGCAAATAGCATTTCTTAGTTTCCATATCGTCCAAAGCACCACAGTTGTACAGAGATTCAAAACCGCATGCTTCTTCCTACTAATCCACCATCTTGCTACACTTTCAAAAGATTCACCTATATTCAAATTCAGAACACCAACCATTTCATTCCAAACAGCTTTACTAATACAACAAGTAAAAAATAAATGTGAGATCGTTTCAGCCTCTGTGCAGAACAAGCAAGTAGTATCCTCCACATTCTGCCTTTTGCAAAGATTATCTCTCGTCATCAACCTGTTATTAGCCAAAAGCCAAAGAAAAAACATGTATTCTAGGAGGAACATTAATCTTCCAAACAGCGGGAATAAACATCGGTTGGATACCTCTAAAACTAATCACAGCATACAAAGACTGAACCGTGTAAACCCCTTTTGACTCAAATTTCCAAACGATGGAATCACAATCCTCACTAAAGATGATGGATTCCGCCACACTTTTTAACTCATACCACAAGTTCATAAGCCTCTGAGAAACAGTTCTCTTAAAAGAAAGCTTCAAATTATTACCATCCCAAACCTCTTTAACCGAAATATTTTTCTAACAGAAAGCATATACAACGGCCAAAATTGAATAGCTAGACTAGACGTACAAACCAATGATCCTCCCGTAACCTAACATTTTTCCCGCCACCAATTTTCCACATATACCCCATCTTAGCAAAGATTCACGCCCAAAGCACGCCTTCCCAAAAGGAGAAACCTTATTATTGGGGCAACAAAACAAGTTAGGCTCTCGAGTTCTATACTTATAATCAACAATCTGCCTCCATAAGCTATTTCGCCTTAAGTAATATCTAGAAACCCAAGACGCCAATAAGCACAAATTCAAGTTTCTTAACTCCGCACCCTAGACCTCCATATTCTTTTTTCTGAGCAATCAGTTGCCAATTAGCTAAGTGATAACAATTTTTCGGCACTATCACCCCAGGAAAAGTGAGCCATCTGCGAATTAATATCCTTAATCGCCCATTTTGGGAATTTAATAACCGACAACAAATATATGGGGATACTAGCTAGGCAAGATTTCAATAGGGTCAATCTACCACCGTAAGATAGTAAACGCCTCCAACCAAAGAACCCTTTTAATCACCTTGTCCACAACCGGCTGAATATCCTCCCTTCTCAAACGAGCAAAATGTAAAGGCACCCCTAAATACTTAAAAGGAAGAGAACCCAAATTACAGCAGAAAAGACGGGCTAACTTGTTCTTCTCACTCTCATCTAAACCTATACTCATCAAGTCACTTTTGTCATAATTGATTTTCATACCGGATAACTGCTCAAAGCAAGAAATAATCCATTTAAGGTTTATAGCCTTTTCGAAATCATTCTTCAGAAAAATCACCGTGTCATCAGCATACTGGAGGCTAATGATCCCTCCTGGGCACACATTAGTCATCATACCCTCTATCAAGTTATTACTAGCAGCTTTAATGAGCATTCTAGAAAACACATCAACCACCAGATTAAAAAGTAAAGGGGAGAGAGGGTCCCCCTGCCTCAGCCCCTTACCAGGACTAAAATATTTGCTATTCTCTTCATTGATTCTTATACACAAGTTACCACCCCTCACCACACTTCTGATCCAGTTAGTCCACTTCTCCCCAAAACCTCTACTTCTCAACATATCCTCAAGGAAATTCCACAACACCCTATCATAAGCCTTCTCATAATCAATTTTAAAAATAACCCCTTGCTCTTTCCTACTAGCCACATCATGAATAATTTCATGTGCCGCTACAACACTCTCCAGAATAAACCTACCTTTGACAAAAAGCAGTTTGATTAGGAGCAATAATTCTGTCAGCAATCTTGACCAGCCGATTATTCAAGGCTTTGGAGAAAATCTTGAAACTACAATTAATCAAACTAATAGGTCTAAACTTCTTCAAATTCCTAGCTTCATTCTCTTTTGGAAGAAGAATGATAGTAGTATAGTTCAGCCTAGAAAGGTTTAAATTCCCATTATCAAAACAACGAAACAGGGACATCAGATCATTCTTCACCAGATCCCAAAACTTTTGATAGAACATAAAAGAGAAGCCATCTGGACCAGGGGCCCCATCAGCATAAGAGCCATAAACAGCCTCTTTAATTTCACCCTCAGAAGAAGGGGCTTCCAACAACCCATTCTCATAACCTTGATTTTACTTTCCTCGTCCCAGAAAGTTTCTTCCAAAGAGAGATTCAGATTATCTTCATGACCGAACAGATTTTTGTAAAAGTTCACTGCCAAATCTAACATACCCTTATTGTCTTCTACCAAACCATTAACGCCCTCAAGGACACTAATACGCTTCTTTCTCCTTCTCTGATTAGCAACAGTATGGAAATAGGCAGTATTTTTGTCACCTTCCTTAATCTCCCTATCTCTCGACCTCTGCTTAACTTTGATTTCCTCTATACTCCATATTTTATTTAACTCATCCACCAACTTTTTAATTTATTTTCTCCTCATCCAAATATGAGAAACTTCCTTTTAAGTCAATAACACCAATTTCTTTTTATTAAAGCAGTTTTATATCTTCTCATATCGCATAACGCTCAACTCCCAACC
The DNA here is from genome assembly GCA_036346375.1 of Guadua angustifolia. NCBI lineage: Eukaryota > Viridiplantae > Streptophyta > Magnoliopsida > Poales > Poaceae > Guadua > Guadua angustifolia. Next base: position 25,661,094 of record CM070501.1, read on the forward strand.
TCTAATTTTTTTCCTCAAATTTCTAATTTTGAACCGCCACACCTCCAAAGGATCTCGATAAGCGCAAGGTGAATTCCAAGACTTTCAACCACCTCCACAAAATCAGGACAATTCAATCACCATTTTTCAAATCTAAAGATTTTCTGCTTCCTACCAACCACAACACCAAAATCAATAATTAATGGAACATGATCACTATCGGCTTTAAAACCAACTTTACCACGCCCTCTGGTAGTGCTGCTCAAAAGTTGTATTCACAAACATTTTATCAAGCCGCCATAATTGGGTGCTCTTGATTATTACACCAAGTATAGGGTCTTGAAGAATCTTTCACTCAATCATCCCCAATTATTACACTACCATTTAAAAGAAAGCCCGCGGTGATTAATCACCCCATTACTTTTTTCGCATCGACTTCTAACAATATTAAAATCACCCCCAACCAATGTTGGACCTTCCCAAGTACTCATAACAGAATGCAACTCATCTAAGAAATCTTGCTTGCCCTCATCATATGGAGAACCATACACCACCACTAAATTCCATACAAAGTTATCAACAATATTTTTAATAATGCAAGAAACGCAAAACTTAAAACAAGTACACCCAATCACTTCAAACTTATTAGAATTCACCCCAACCAAAATCCCACCAGCAGTACCCATAGCAGGCAGCCAGTTCCAAATATAATCTCTATTAATATCCTTAAGCATATAGTCCTCAAAGTGATCTTTCTTAGTTTCTTGAATACCTATAAAATCTAGTTTATTATCACAAATAAAGTCAGAAACTCCGGTGATTCTCCCAGGTTTATTCAAACCTCTAATGTTCCAGAATGCCCCTTTCATTAGTAACATTTTGTTTTATATTACTCACTACCTGAGACCAGGTTTTTTCCTTATCCACCTCCATCCCTCCCATAATAGGGAAGGTTTTTTGTGGTGATACACCCATCAATGGGGGGAAGTCTTTCTGAACTAAACTATCATCTAAATCCACAGGGAGAATTACATTCGGGTTATTAGCTTCAAAAGCCATAACATTCTCTAATTCTATCTTTTTCATTTTTTCAACATTCTCAACCATGTTTTGATAATCAGACCCTACTCTCACACCAACATGAGAAGCCATATGAAATAATTGCTCATTCTGTAAAGAGTAAAAAGAGATACCAGTTTTTGGAATATGCTGAGATTCCAAATTCTTATATTTCACATATTCTTGAGCTCTCTGCAGCACTATTTTTCCATCTTCAATAACTCTTCTCGGACGATCCACCCTCAATGATGGTCCCCAATTAACTTCTTTTTGCTTCGCCAACATAGTTTCTGTATCCAACCGATCCTCCCTGACCTTTTCATCACTACACTCGTTAAACGCAGCCAGCAGATTTCCTCCCGCACTATCCATGTTATCCAAGGCTAAAACCTCTCCTTCAATATCCCTTTCTTCATCCGATTCCGAATCAGCCAACTCCATATCTTTCAGCATATAATCACTATCCATCTTCTGACCCTTCGCAGCCAACATATTAATCCATTTCGAATCTTCTGAAGATAACATCTCCAAACTTCCCTCACCAATTTCTTCCCTCCACATGGACACCTTGTTCTGTCGCCTGGATAGTCATCCCGGGCGTTGTCCAAATATTATTTCCTTGACTCACTTCTTTCTCAGCCTCCTGCCTATGGCTATCAGTCATACATTTTTTGAGTTGTTCAGCCTGGTCAAAAACATCCTCTATTTCATCAAAATCACTAACTGTCTTGTAGCCTCCATCCTTCTTACTTTCCTTTTGGTTATCTGTCTCAACACCTTTTTGCCTATTCTTATATTTATCCACTTCCATATTATGTTGCTCACTGTCTTTCTCTCCTAAATCATCAGCCTCATCATCATTATCTTCTTGACCATCATTATCATCATTGTCAGTCGGCTTTGGAGCCCCATACTGCTCTTGTGTACATACTCCTCAACCACAAAAGAAATCAAATATAACTTCTTGTCCATTTCATACAGACGCCAACAGAATCGCTTAGGGTTGCATAAGCTATCTTGACTCTAGCCACTTCATAAAAGGTCTTGAATAGACCGACCAATCCACATCACTATGATGCCCAATCCGAAGAAATTTGCGCAAATACGCACTAATCACACCATTTAGGCGGATACCTCTTATCTGCACCCAAACTTCCCGCAATTCACCATAAGGTTCCAGCTCACCGATCCACTCTAAAACCTCTACTTCTACACCTTCCTTCCTTGTTGAATGAAGGGTAGTGTTTAATATCGGAAACTTTCTTGTGGGGAGGAAATCGACAAGGAATTTACCCACATCTAATTCTCTCGATCCGCCAAGGCCATTCTCTACAAGAATCTCGAAAGTTCTCTCCAGGCCACCAAAGAAATCTCCTCTTTAACTCTAACAACACCACAATTTTTAAGTTCAGCCATTGTGTAGATTCAACTTTCGCCCATGCAAATGATAAAATCCCAAACCCTTACCAAAGACTACCCATATACGCAGCTTGAGGCATAGTTTTTGACCAAGTAGGGCAAACATTCATATGGTGACCCGATAGCACGTATGAAGCAGACCTTTGGTTTCTTACATATGCCAACAAAATCACCGTGTTCTCCACAATTAAAGCAAGTTAGACCATGATACCTTGGATCAATCACAATTCGTTCCTCTTCCTTGCCTTGATCCAGATTGAGTTGATGAGTTCTCCGCCTGCTGATACTTGGACGAATTTGTCAGCTCATGCCGCCCTTGTTGTACGAGGTACTGAGCTCCTTAGTAGCGCTTTGCCCAACTTGGGGACCGTATGATGATGATGTTGTTGAACTGATGAGGCAGGGCGGAGGAGAGTCGAGGATGATGGGGGTCGGGATGAAGACCCGACGATCGATGTGAACTTATGGAGGAAGTTGTCAGCGAGGCGGCCTCACGGATGCGGCTCCGGCCGCCAAACCCAAATGCCACCGCTTCCTCCGCCATTCTCCTCTCAAGACCACCTCACCGAAGTCCTTTCGATTCAAGAACACAGATCTTTGCAAAACCGATCCGGATCGGAGATGAAGCAAGCCGATCCGCTTTTCTCACCGAAACAATCACTCTGTTGAAGTTTCTCCGCTGAACCAAATCTCCTCACCCGTAAGAAAACCTCATCCCGATAAGAAACCCTAGAATGCTCGATTGAAGGAATGTTCCAGAGCCGCCAAAATACTCCTCTATCTCATCCACATCTTCCTCCCGGACGAATTCGCCATCACGATTCTCTTATGCCTCATCGCCTTTGTGGCTCCACCTCTGTGGGGACTACAGACGGAAAATCCATCGACTTGTGGGGACGAAAGAGTATCACATACCGAAAACACCCTTGTATCACTTTTTGAATTGGTTCCTCTCGCGCCTAATGCAATCCCCACCCTTCGACGCCGCCGACGAAGACTCATGGCGTCAGATGTCGACGCGACTAATGCCGTGGCTGGGTCGCAGTGGCTCGGGAGCGCTTTTAAGAGCATCGCGCAGCTGCCAAGCGCGGCACAAGTGATGAAGGCGAGAGGAAGGCGGATGAAGGCGAGAAACCCCTCATCGCCATAAAGACAGCAGCCTCCTCGAGGGAGGACGGGCGCTGACGCCAACGTCGAATCCTTATGAATCGCCGACGGGAAGCCTCGCGATACGGTTATAATCGCCATGGGAGCCTCGCTTCTCTCTCTACAGGCTCTTTTGTAGTTAAATTTGATAATTTTTTAAATCGTCGAAGTAATGAGCGAAACGGGGAAAAATAGAGAGATAGAATTGTAGAAATATCTCTTCGATGAATTATTTGGAAAATATTGGAGACCGAGCTGAAAACCGCAAGGGAAAAAAGTTTAGAGGGAAAAGGGTGAAAATCATTAGAGATTTACAACTTTCTTTTGTCGAAGTTTAATATTTTATGCGTCACGAGTAATAATACATGTTTTAAAAAATATTAGAGATCAAGATGGAAAATCGAGGTGGGGAAAAAGTCTAGAGATAGAGTTGAACACATATTTCTAGCGACGAAAATATTTTTTCCTAGGGAAAAACGAAGAAAGGACCTAGACGTAAGGAGCAAGGACCTGAATGTTACGTTTTTGGACATGTTCGCTATCCTGAAAAATTAGAAAAGGGCTTGTTCGCGATTTGAATTTAGCGGGAGGTTCTTTTCGTAAAACGGCGTATGAGGGACCCGAACGCGATTTTAACGAAAAAATCTTCCTCTCACAGAATATCGCGAAGAGCCTATCCGTAATTTCTAAAAGGACCAAATCGTGAAAATCTTTTTTGAGCCGAGCCGAGCCGCCGGCTCGGCTCAAACGCGTGCGCTGCCGGGAAGTTTGCAAGGAACAATAGATGTATAATTCACTCGGTAACAAGGAACAAGTCGACTCTCCCCTGTTTCTTTTTTTCCCTTCGGAGGTAGGAGCTCAAAATGAGCTATCTTGATCATTTTTGGTAGCTAGCTACTTGTGTAGACTTTACGTACAAAGGTTGGCCTCTTATTGAAGGATCGAAAATGACAACTGAAGGAGATGAATAGAAGCCAATAAAAATTTCTCCTGGTCGGATGAATAGTGGTCAGATGAACGGTAAAAACAGTATTGGTTGGATGAACAGTGAAACTGCAACTAGTCGGACGAACAACAAAAAAGGCAACACCTGTTCGAACGAACAGTAAAACTGCAAACTAGTCGGATAAACAGGATGACAAGCGTACGTCCACAATGAACTTGATGGCTTCAATGTGCTTCAATGAACTCCGGCACAGCCCATATCCGACGCCTCTGTGCACACAGCCGCCCACATGCCTAGGCCTTCCACCGCCTTGGCCATTCACGCCGCCACCACGGTGGCTTGCCATCTCCCACGCCGCTCCAGCGCGTCATTTGCACTCGGCTGCCTGGCCTCCGCCACTTCGGCCACCGGCCATCTTGGCCTCCAGCTACCTTAGTCGCCTGCTCGGTCACTAGCTTCCTGGCCGTGTTCTCCAGCCAACTAGCTTTCAATGTTGATACTCCGTCTTCTCTAAGGCACGGCCCACGACCAGCGCTTAGCCCCTGCCTCGCTCCCGCCGCCTCCACGCTGCTTATGATCTGCGAGGCCATCGCTCCTTCTGGTCGGTCCGAATCGCTCGCCTGTCCGCCCCCAATCATTGGCATGCACGCGTTCCACCGCCAGGGCTCAACCGAATAGAGATGTTTTTTTTATCCGTTGACTCCAATGAGATCCAAATGTGGATTTAATCAGTTTTTGAGTTCCATTGGCTCGCCATCTCGTTGGTTCAGCTCACCACCACCGATGACTAGAGGAGTCATTTGATGACAAGCGACGTCCACAATGAACTTGATGGCTTCAATGTGCTTCTTGCTTGATTAATTAACATTAGCTTAATTAACTTGCCCAATTTTTCTCTCATAGAATTGAATATTCAAATGAGAGCCGTTCTTCCACATGTGGACGAAGAAATAATTACTTTTTACCCCAAAGGACGGTTCCAAAGTGTCAACAAAAATATAATTTTATTGTAATTTGATTATTGATGGTATTCATGCAAAGTTCAAGAAATTATACCTATTATTTTGTGCCCTTGAAGTCACGCCTAAGCGCGCCGATCCTATTGTTTCGATGAAGACCCAATGGGTCAACTCTGCTCACATGCTCAAGTAGGGTCAGAACGAGTCGAGCCTCGAGCGAGCCTCGCCCTCCGTGCTCGAGCCTCGATAAGGCTCAACCGAGCTCGAGCCGAGCCTCGAGTTTGGGTTTGAGCCTCGACTCAGCCCGAGCCTCGGCTCGACTAAGCCTCGATAAGCTCGAAGCCTCGGTAAGCCTCGAGTAAGCTCGGTTATTTTGTAAGCTCGATAGGCTTGATAACAAGCCTCGAGTAAATCTGCCCGAGAAAGCTTGGTAATAAGTCTGAGAAAGCTCGATTTAAGCAAGCCTCGATTCAGCTCGAGTAGGCTCATGAACTATTCGAGCTCAGCTGTTAGGCTCATGAGCTCGAGTTCGAGCTCGAGTTCGCCTGCTCGAGCTCGAGCTGCTTGAATTGAGCTCACGAGCCGAGCTCGAGTAGCTCGTGAGCCTCGAGCTTTTTTACAGCCCTAGCTCAAGCAGAGGAAGATGTGCCATCGCGGGAGGTTGTGTGTACCGTCTTTCCTTTGCTCTGCATTCAGCTATGTGTTGTTGTCAATGCAACTGAAGCTTGCAATCTCATTAATGGATCGGAGGAGCCGGAAGGGGCACGTCGGTGGCGTATGTTTGGTTGGAGATGCAGTGCAGAAACTTGCTCTGTGATCGCTCACATTCATATATTTTAGGGCAGTTTGAAGCTTTGTTTTCCAATGCTAGAGAAAAGAAGCACTCAACTACCAAGGGCTAACGGAATCAGTTCGTGAGGACTGTAACTTTAAGCAGTCTCTGCAAGACTATTCAATCCAAACCATCTATTGTCTCGATCGGATGATATGTGCCTACGTAGATTGCTTAAGTTGCAGTCTGATAGAAACTGCATCCGAACCGTTTCCGGCGCTGACACAGAGTATGCGAAGGTAGAGAATGGCCTGTGATAGAAAAGATTCATGGGGGACATCAGCGAGATTAAAAACTGTTTCTGCATATACTTGTCTTTTTGAGATCTGAATATACTGGTAGTAGCTACAATAGACTTGTGGGACACACAGGATTTATTTCGGACGACCTCGACCGAGCATCCACTTATATGGTTAATTGAAGGAGACGAACATAGTTCAGAGTTCAGAGCACAACAAACACGTGTAATTTTCTCGCCGGTAGATTGATAATGAGGATACCCAGTTGATAGCTTCCACTACGTAGTCTATATCAACGTTAACAAAATTGCGATAATCAGCTCTATTATTGAGGTTTTCGAGCATATCGAGCTGGTTCGGTATTCAAAACTAATTGGTAAATTAGTCCAATTTAAAAAATTCAAAAAATGCGGAAAAATTTGTGCGACGCGAACTGGTCGAAAATTGATGAAAATCACTCAAAAATTTACCGCCGAACAATTTCAATTGGCTCGGTCAATTTTCGATTTTTTTCTTTTTTTTTTCAAAATGTTTGATTTCGAAACCCTTTGGTTTTTGGCAATTTTCGCGTTAAATCAGTGCCACCGAATCTTCGAATCAATTTTGTTGACCTCTATATGTTTCGTCGGAGATGCAGTGCCAGAAACTTGCTATGTAATCACTCACATTTATATATTTTCCGTGCAGTTTGAAGCTTTGTTTTCCAATGCTAGCGAAGAGAAGCACTCAACTACTAAGGCGTTGACAGAAACGGTTCTGCTTGTGAAGAGAAGCACTCAACTACTAATCGCCCTGCTCCTGCAGTCCTGCTTGCGCCATTGCCGACAGCAACGGATGCGACGACTAATCTACGGCAGGCCAGCGTGATTCTAGACGAGAGGAAAGTCAGTGAGTGCCATCGGCCTACAGCTCGTAAGCGCCGACTGGGAACACCGCTGACCTCTGGTCCGCCCCACAACCAAAATAGATGGTCTGCTAGTGCAAGTCTTGTGGTCTCTCTTGGCCGGGTTGTATGAAAGCTCTTCTACGCTCGCACGTGCTACCAAGCTTCTACACCCACCGAAAGCGATACGGCTCGAGTCAGAAGGGTGATAGATTTGCAAATATACATAGGAGAGAGCTAGATTTGAAGAAAATGAGGTTCATAGCGCTAGATAAGCGATCAACTCAGTATCTTCGGCCAGTAGCGTATTCAGGATTTTGGATATGGGTGGTCCAACTTGGCATAAATTTTTTAAATACCGTAAATCTAACATGCCAATATACAATATAAGTATAGAATTTACCAAAAGTGCATCATGATATATTAATAAGGTGTCTTACGAACATCTTAAAATCAACAACTAAGTATGAAATTTGACTTAAAGAAACTTACACGACTACAATAATTTGAAGAAGATTACAGTACTACTCCTTGTTGGGTCTACGCTTTCTAATGGTCATGAAAGTGTCCATTATATCTTCTTCATTTACTTTAAAGAAAATATCTAGCTCAATGAATGTGACTAGACAATCGTTCACTAAAACAGATTAACCTACGTTCACTAAAACCGTAATTTCTGATGATCCCACCGTTAGATCGATGTGAAATTTTAACTAGTGAAACTAGACTCAATTTTCAAGCTAACACAACAAAAATCAGCTCGATTGGATCTACGGATCTAAAGTTATTTTCTTCGCAATTTTACTGAATCAAATGCCAGACCAAATAAAAACAGATTGACTCACGTTCACCAAAATAATAATTTCCAAAGATCCTACCGTTGGATTATTTTGAAATTTTAACTGTAGAAACTAGATACAATTTCGAAATTAACACAACAAGAATCAATCCGATCAGATCAACAGATCTAAAGATATTACCTTCGCAATATGACTATCTCAGTACTCACGTTCACCAAAAAGCTCGAATTTTTGGGTGGGCTGGGGCCCACTCGGTCCACACTCTGGATCCGCCAGTGTCTTCGGCCTCTACAGACATGCGTTTAGATCACATGTTGATATGAGTTCATGTTTTCAACCAGTGGTGGAACCAGAAAAATTAGATTGAGGGTGCACTATTGACGCTTAGTAATATAGTATTACACAAATAACAATTATCACCGTTGATAGCAGCTAAGAATAGTGCTCACCGGTAACAATCCATTAGTTTTAATATTGGTACAATTGTTTATACATTATGCAAAAGTTCAACGAAGCCAAAATATTTATCATATATTTCTAAAGTGATAACAAATCGTAACCTTCATAAATAATTATTATAAATATATAATTGCTTAATAGTATCATATTATTTTAGCAAAAACCGTAAACCATCTTTTACTATATTGATGCTTAGTACGCAAGTATTGATGGTAGTATAGTATAAACTAGTAGGTGACCCGCCATGATTTGCGCAACTAGATTTTTTTAACAGTTTGTAGTATCTAATGTGTCTGGGATCAAGAACCCCGCTCGTCAACGGATCACCACGACCCCTAGCTCGAGCTCGAGCTGTGAAGCCTTTGACCGCGTCGTTGACCACGTGTCTCCCACTCAACCTCGAGCTAGAGGGTAAGGAACCAGCTCCCGTCCGGGGGGTCGAGCTTGGGGATCCAAGTCGAACATTCACACCGACGGTTACCAAGATCCTTAAATGATGGAGTCAAATCAGATGTGGCCGACAATTCCGGGGCGGTTATAATCCAGCTTTAGTGCGCATGAAGCCACTTTTTCGGGAATCTCTCCCGGCCGTTTCTGGTAACGGCCGGGAGAGGCATAAAACCCCGCTGGGATGAACGCAGAGGAAGACACCCAAGCCTTGCATTTCACACACACACACTCAGACTACAGGAGCTCGAGCTAGAGAGCTTCCCTTGTACTCAAACATAGTGAATTTCTCCACCTCTGGCAAGACCGAGTAGAGCTATTACCTGCTCCAGTGGGCTCGAACCAAGATAATTCTTGTCTCCCTTTTTTCCTCTCGTCTCCACCATTAGAGCAAGGAGTCCATTTCTGGTGAGCTAAGCTCGTTCTAGGTCCCGTGATTCATATTAACCCCTATACACTTCAAGGTCAGCGATCCCGATCAGAGACAATCTGGCGCCACCGTGGGCTCTGAAGCTTCACTCATTCGGAGGAATATCAAGACTTCGAGACATGGCACACACAACCGAGGACGCTGGTGAATTCCAGTTTCTGACATTAGCCCCGAGCGTGACGGCCCCACGTCCCTATTTTCACCTTCACCGCCACTACGCGAACAGTTCATCTTCATGGCCGACAGCCATGACATAAGCGTGGAGGCGGAGGACCGCGACCCGAAGACTCCTGAGGATGCTCGCCGAATGGCTCAAGTTGCTATCAATTAGGCCATAACCACTCTCCGGTGAGAAGAACATGAGAAGGTCAGCACTTCATCCGGGTGGTCCAAGCTTCTCGCCGGCGAACGCCGGCATATCGCCGGTTATGACCGATCCTCTTGGGTGAAGTCAAATTTTGGCCGAAGCTCGCCGATGAACTCGACAAAGCCACCGCCGACCAGACCTTCAGAGCACCGAAGTCAGCACTCGATCTCACTCTTGACGTGATGATAGCTCGCAAGCGTACGCAGGTTTTCGCCGACGCTTTTGCGCCAGCGATCCCGGATTCGCCCCGACGCCCACGCCGCTGCCCCTCGAACGTGACTCGACAACGTTCGCATCAAGACACGCATAACAGCCTCCTATTCGAATAGCAACATGTCTGGGAGCCTTTCCCCATACATTCCACCTAGGTGTCACAGGTTCACGAACGATCATGGATTCTGCGATGCCCGCACTCCATCGCTGCCTAAAAAAGAATACCCAAGTATATCTAGAGTAATCATCAACAATTACTAAACAATAAGAATTACCTCCGATGCTCTTATAGGTTGTCGGGCCAAACAAATCCATATGTAAGAGCTCTAATGGTCTAGATGTGGATATGATACTCTTTGAAAGATGAGAACTAGCCACTTGCTTGCCGGCTTGACAAGCACTACAAAGTCTATTTTTCTCAAACTTCACATGTTTCAAGCCCACAACTAAATCATTTTTAAAAAGCTTTTTGAGTTGAATCATCCCAACATGAGCTAGTCTTCTATGCCATAACCATCCTAAGGATGTCTTTGCCATTAAGCAAGTTTAAAGACATGAGTCATTTGAGGTGAAGTCAACCAAATACAAATTTCCAAATCTAAATCCTTTAAATACCAAAGAAATATCATTTTCTCTAGAAATAACTACACCATTTTTAGAAAAGCAGCAAACAAGACCAAGATCACATATTTGAGCAACGGATAGCAAATTAAAATTTAATGTTTCAACTAGAGATACATTAGAAATAGAAAGGTCGTTTGATATGACAATTTTACCTAAGCCCAATACCTTTCCTTTGCTATTATCTCCAAATGTGATCTTGTCATGTTGTCCACTTCCCGAGTCAAATATGGTGAACATTTTCCGGTCACCGGTCATATGTTGGGTACACCCACTATCTAGCACCCAATGCCGTCCACCGGTCTTATAGTTCACCTACAAAAGAAAATCAAACCTTTTTAGGTACCCAAATTTTTTTGGGTCCTTAGAGGTTAGTAACCAAGGTTTTAGGAACCCAAACGGCTTTCTTTCTTTGGCCAATTATTGGGGTCCTAACAAATCGAGCGAAAACTTTTCCATTTTTATCCTTTTTAAGTACATAGCACGAATCATGAACATTTTCTTTAGATGCTTGACTTAATGAACAATCAATAGCTAGATGTCCTATGTCATGACATTTATAGCAAAATTTGCCATTTGATTTCACAAAACGAGGAGCATTGTTACTTAATTTCTTATTCTTTTTAGGAACATATCCTAATCCTTCTTTATTGTAAGAATATCTTTGACTACTCAAAATTTTATTTAGAGTATCCTTACCCTTAAAGCATCTATCTAAACTTTTGTTGAGTTTATTCACTTATTCTTTAAGTTTATTATTTTCAACAATCAAGTTTTCATGACATGAGTTAACACTAGAACATGATGTATCAACTAAATCATCACATGAGGTAGCTATACTTGATTTTGCCACACAATATGAGTCAATTTCTAGTTTAGATACATCATCAATGATATTGCATTCAATACCAATGTCATTTTAGGACTTTGAATGATCCTTGGCAAGGAGAGCCTCATGAGCTTCCTTTAGCTCCTCATAAGAATTTTTGAGAGAAAGAAACTCTTTTATCAAAACATTAAATTTTGATTTCTCTTTGCCAAGATACTCATTTAAATCCTCAAGCATATCCATTAACTCATTATATGAAGGTTCATCATCGTCATTAGAATTTACCTTAAATTCTCCTTTAGCCATAAGACATAAAGGAGTGACGAAGGGTGATGAAGCCTCCTTGATGGCGATACCGGCAAGACCCTTCTTCTTTGAAGGTGTTTCTTCCTCAGATGAGTCGGAGTCCGAATATTCTTCCTCGGAATCCCATTCTTTGATGTGAACTTCGCCTTGCCCATCTCTTTGAAGCTTTTTGAAGAGCTTCTTTCCTTGAAGGAATTTCTTCTTCTTGGGCGATTTATTCTTGTCTTCCTTCTTCTTAGAACAATGCGAGGCGATGTGCCCCTTCTCATCACATTCATAGTACCGGATATTGGCATACCGGTTGTTGCTAGAATGTTGTCCTTTCTTGAATCTTTGTGAGCCACTTGAGCTTGAGCGCATCCTCATGAACTTTTTTCATCCTTCTTACGAGAAGCCCATTTCTTCTTCTTGTCTTCATCTCCCAGATCTTCAAGTGCCTCATCACTTGACTCCACCTTTGCCTTGAAAGCAATATTTTTCTTTTCGATGAGCTTTGTTCCAACAATTCTTCCTTGTCCTTCTTGTAAAGCTCATTTGTGATGAGATTTCGAGAAGTCCAGCTTGGTGTCATTCTTGGTAATTCCTATGAGTTGAGGAACAATGTCACCAAAGTTTCATACTTCTCTAAGAGCCCTAAGCATCTTTCTAACAATATCAAAATTGGTTAGTGATGCTCCAAGGCCTTTGAGCTCATTTACTATGTTATTTAACCGTGAGTACATTTCATTTATGTTCTCATGGGGTAAATATAATAAAACTCTCATATTTGATTCAAGCATATGCAATTTGGCTTCTTTGACCGAGGATGTGCCCTCATGAATTTCTCGAGAGGGTTGTCCAAATCTCATGAGCGGTTTCAAGATTGCTCACTCGATTGAACTCATCTGCGTTCAAAGCACCGAAAAGAGCATTCATAGCTTGAGCATTGAGATGAATATTTCGCTCTACTTGTTCCATTGTACGTGGGGGATTTGCTCCCGGAGCGATACCTTCATCTACAATTCTCCGTATGCTTGGGCTCATGGCCTTAAGATAAATGGTAATGCGAATTTTCTAATATGCATAATTTGTGCCATCGAAAAATGGCGCCTTGCCTATTGACACACCATCACTAGCCATCCTTACTCTTTAGGCAAGAGATCCTATAGATGGCAGGTGGAGGGGTATTTATAACCCCTCCGCGAAAACTAGCCGTTAAAGCACCAAATCCCAACTCAACCAGGATTTCCGGTGCTACCGCCCATGTAGGGCCTCCAGAGCACTGTGGTTCACTTTCGAGGGATGTCGAGCGCTTAATGCTCGACAGAGCTGCCAGCAGAGGTCCGTGCTACCCATCTAGGACCCAGAGCATCGGGTTTCCATTTTTCTTTTTCGACTAAAAAGACACGCTCTGGAATTATTACACCGGATGGGGGTGGTGCACGCCACCTCGGTAGCACCAGATACTATGGCGTGAGCACCGCCGATCGGTTTCTAAAAGGAGAGTCTCGGATTTTCAAAGACCGACTAAAGGATCAAGCCGCCGCCACTCCCAGAGCAATCGGTACCATGGGCGGTAGCACCGTCGTTTTTGGATTCAGAGACTTCCCTTTTTGGTTTTTCAAAGCATTCACTTATGGAGTCCTATATACATATGTATGAGTGTGATTGATCAATTTGAGCCTTTAGACACTAACAACGACTCCAACAAAATATCAAACCCCTCTTAATAGTACGGCCCTATTTCTAGCAATCCGATCTTTTCACCAAACTCCGAGATCGGTAAAATGACTAGAGAAATGTCCTTAGAATATTTACCTTTGATTGAATTGTACTTTGATCCTCTTTTTCTCCATTTCCATGCTTGCATGATCACTAATCCTTGAAACTGACCTATTTCAATATACTCAACACACATGTCAGTCTCTTAAGTGAGATTGTCATTAATTACCAAAACCATGAAATACGTTTTGGGGGCCTAGATGCTTTCAGTCGGGTATGCTGGCCGGCCCGATTCAAGCCCGCCTTGATAGAGCGGTTCGACGGAACAAAGAACCCCTATGAGTTCTTTTCGATCTACTCGACCGCAATTTTGGCAGCCGGGGGAGACGAGGCAATAATGGCCAACTACCTCCTGACCGTGTTGGATGGCGTCGCGCGTACCTGACTCTTCAACCAAAAGCCTGCCTCCTTCCGATCGTGGCGCCAGATACAAAGTGCTCTCTACTCCAATTTCCAGAGTTGTTACGAACGGCCTGGAAGGGAAAAGGACCTAGATCACGTTATCCAGGGCAAGAGTGAGCCCCTCCACGACTTCGTGGGATGGTTCATTCGCACGAGGAACTCAATCTCGAATGTCTCCGACGAGGCCGTGATCAAGGCCTTCAAGTTTGGTGTCTGTGACCGACGTCTCACTGAGGACCTGGAGATCACGGCAAGGCTCAACGTTAATAAGCTATTTCGCATGGTGGAACGGTACGCGGACGCGGATGACGCGGTTCGCTGGAAGCGCAACTATGATCAAGGTAAGCTCGGTCTCAATTCCGGAGAAGCCGGCCCATATAACGCCAAAACTAGCACCCGGGCTCAACTTCCAAGAAGCGAAAGAGGGATCGCAAGAATGGTGGTGGCCAGCCGCATGTGGTCGTTGCAACGAATGGCCAGTGTGAGGTGATGGAGGTGCGGGAACCGGTCCAGGAAGAGCCCCGACCTCAGCAAGGTCGACCATGACCTCAACAGCGCCACCGACCTCAAGAAGGGAATCGCTGGGTCCGAGCCCCACTTGCTACATGATTTCACGATAGGACCCCTCACAATCTGATAGGGTTGACTACTCCTAGGATGGAGGATAGGGTTCGGTAGAGGGCGTCTTCGCAGTTGGAAACCCTAATGACTCTCGCGCGAGCGATTCCAGGGATCAACAGATCAAAGAACACATCAACATATCCGTGTTCAGCCCACACTGTAATAAATTACATCTTGCCGGATCTTGTTTTTTTGCTCAAGTATGGAAGCGATTACAATGGTTTCCCTAGCCTGAGGCTCCTCTCTTTTTTTGCTCTTAGTCCGAATGAGGCCCCCCTTCCCCATGCACCAGAGCTCCCTTATATAGAGCGGGCTGGCTCGGGCAGGTAGGAAGGTGACATCATACTAATCTAGGATCCATTAATTGTACCCATCACTATGTACGACTCATCATACTGAACCACGACTCATTTATTACACCCATCACCTTAGCCTTGTCCTTCAAACCCCATTTAATATCGCTGCGTGGCTTCACCCGGTCCGTTCGGGATGTGATGCTCCTACGACGGGTTTGGTGCGAGGTGTTCGAGGAATGGGCTGTCGTCATGTCGATAGTAGAATTCCTTGCAATCAATGGCCCTGACACGCTGTGTCAGGGGAAAGAGACTTCGAGGCAAAGCCTTCTCCTTATTCTTTTGGTTGCCTTCATGGGCTGGTGGGTGGGGTCCGAACGCCCGCCGACGCCAAAGCCACCACGCGTCAACGCCAATGAGCAGGCATGATCGCCCACCGCCGCTAGGCCGCCACGCCGCCGACGTCCGACGAAAGCAGGCATGATCGCCCACCGCCGCCAAAGCCGCCACATGGGCTTTTCCGCCAACGAAAGGTGGCATGATCGCCCACCGCTTCCCTGCATCACCCGCTGGCCGACGCTCGGCGAAAGGTGGCATGATCGCCCACCTACTCACCAAAGCCGCCACGGGGCTTTCGCCCGACGAAAGGTGGCATGATCGCCCACCGCCACTAGGTCGCCACGCATAGGCTAGGCTTTGGGCCCACCGACCGCAGCGGAGAGGGTACCCCGGTGCAAAGTACACCAACAAAGAGTCTCCCGGTCCGCCTCGAATGCGCGCCAATTTTTTTAGACCTTATTAAATGTCTGCATTCTCGATGGGCCCACCACTTCGAGCACGCAATCGCCTTTGGCCCTTTCCACTTTCACGACTTTTGTTGGGACCCAAAACGTCACATTCTTTTGCTCGTTGCGCGGAACCGTTCGGGTGGGGGGTCTATATATGCGCACCCCCAACCAGCAGCTCATGCTTTCGATTCTTAAGACTTTGCTCTTTTTTGCCCTTTCATCTTCTTTTGTTCAAAACCTTGCTTCGCCTCCAATGGCGCACTTCTTCTCCCTCCAACGCCGGGCGAGGACCGTGGGATTGTTTCCAAGATGGTGCCCGAGGGTTCCTCCACCTTCGCCGGAACCTCACGCAAAGCGAATCGTGGAGATCGCCGTCTTCGCCTGGGACTCTTGGCGGGCGTGCCGCCATTTTTCAATTCTTCCTCATCGTCCTTCACTTCTACGAATCCATCATCTTCACCTCACCCCCAATTTATTGTCACTCTTTCCATCTTCGCCACTCCGCGAGATGTTCGTAGGGTTAATGTCCAATCTTCCTCTTTCGCTATTTCTTCATCTGCCGCAGCACCCTCGACGGGTTGGCCCCTCGCTACATTCCCTTCTAGCCAAAATCCAACTGGAAGTCGTGGCGGAGCGATCGCTCTACGCCGGCGCGACGCACAAAGGGTCGACCTCTCGGATGCCCCGCGCGACAGTGGAAGTGCGCGAGAGCTGGAGCTCACTCATCGAAGAGACGACAGAGTTTCTCGGCAATGGCGCCCGTGATCAACCGGGCCACGGACACCGCCCGACGGGCGCCCGTGGTCTCGAGACTTTGTGGCTCGGAGGATCAGCCCCTCCGCCATCGTGCTCCGCCCGCATGGCAAGATACAGGGACGCACGACATGACCCGCGACGCGCCCAGCCGTGAAGTTCTTTACCCTTCTCATGAATATATATTCTCTTCGTGGTCGCCAAAGAACCAACATCCTTGTCTTTTTTCCGCCAGCGAAGCGAAACCTAGATGGGCCTCCATTTCGAGATGGCTGTCCGGATCGATTCCGCCATCGCCGAGCGGCTCGGATTTTCCTATCGGGGCTTGCCGCTTTTACGATCCGGAGTTCGCGAGCGCCGGATCACCAAGTCGCTCCCGCGATGGACTCCACCGGTCCTCAGAAGGTTGCCCTGTGGGTCCCTTGGTGATCAGTGGATCAGCTCGCAAGCGGGCCCCAAGAGGGCTCAGACGGGGTCAAGTCGCCACACCGACCACTTCACTTCAGCGCGCCGAGTGGCGGCGTTTCCATCCGAGGCGACGACGTCTCCGCCTCCTCCGGCATACACCAATATCGACTTCGGCGCTGTCCTCAATAAAGACCGACTCCGCAGCACTAACTCCAATGCAAGACTAACGCTTTTGGCGCCACCTCCACCATGGCTAACTCCAATCGCCGTGCAGCCTCCAAGGGGGCGACGATTCCGGTGACCTCCTTCAACTTTAAGTCACCTCCGAGGGCGTCGTTAGGGTGCCCTAGTCCCAGCAGATCCAGCGGTCGACAGACACACGGGACTTCGCCAGGGCAACTTGGCGGCTCCGGAGCGGATGTCGCCAGAGCCAAGATTTCGCCCACCCCTGCTGGGTCCCGCCGCCACACTACTCGGTGCACTGCTTGTCGAGCTTGGCGAAGCGCTCTCAGCGCGAACGCCCTCCTCACGGCAGCCACCCGGCGCAAAGCCCAGACGTCAGAAGGGGTGGCGCCAAAGGAGCTAGAGAAGAGGGAGGCGCTGCTAGCCTAGGAGAGGGCAACTGGCAACTCGCCGCCGGCGCAGGAGCCCAAGGCGCCGCAGAGGCAAGCTAGAGAGAGCGCTTGCGTCACAGGCCGCACAACTCGCGGGTCATGCTTCGGCCATCTTACCGACGCATGGCGAGGGCCTTGAGCCACCGGGAGGATCTTCGCGAGTCGCCGAGCCCACAACTGATGTAATACGCACATCGTGATCACTCAAAGTTGCCGAGGCGCTCCCGCCTACCAACGCCATGACCGCCGCTTCCATCCAGAAGGGCGGAAAGTCACCGCGCCATCATGATTGTGGTCAAGCGCGTTACGCCACCGCTGCCGCTTCTTCAACCCAATGACCATCGCAGACGCATTGAGGGGACGAGGCTCAAAGCGCAGCGCTGCAGGCACGAGGCCATGAGCACGACGCCAAAGATGATGGTGGTGGAGGACCCGACTCGACGTGGCGGACAAAGGAGCCAGAGGTCGAGGAGGACGATGGGCACATCCAAGTCGTCAACGACAAATGGCGGTCCGGCCGCTTGCTTTGTTTTCTTCGTTTCTTTTTGTTCCTGTTTTACCTTCCTGTATGCCAAAACAATCTTAGTAATTGTAATGAAGTGGCATTTTTGGGGTTTCACCTATGCGTGTTTGCTTGATTGCATTTGCTTGACTTAGTCACCGGGCCACTCAAATTTCTAGCCTTTCCACGATGCGAACCCGAACGTTTAGGTTAAGCCAGCTTTGCCGCCTTCGTGATCGCACACAGTTGCTGCGAACGCAAATGAACATTACGCAATATAGGCAGCAAGAGACAACAGAGTCTAAGTCCTTGCACAAGGTTGTCACCGCTCACGCCTTTCGAACTTATATCCTCAGGATCTCTTGAACCCGACCAGCTGTCAAGGCTGGCGAGGCAAAGAGGTTCCCTGTGGAGTGGTATTGGGCAGGCGGTGCTCATGGTGATGACCAATGAAAGCCATGGAGCTAACCCGAGGTGTGCGAGCTGTTTGAGCACCGTGCTACACGCCGCCCCGTTGCCTATCCTCGCACGACATTTAACACCGGGGTTTCTTTATCAATCAAGGAGTCTGTCACACGCACGACGCCAGACAACCGCAAGACAACCTAGCCCAACAGGGTGCAAATGTCGGAGACAAGTTGACAAAAAAAGATGTAGAGCAACTTATCTTGATCACAGACCGCCGAGCGACCAGCCCCCAGGCTTGCCGCGGGGTCATCTTGATCGTTTAAAGTAGGTCGGTGCTCCAGCACTCCATCTGTAGCTGCTCATAGCTACTGAAAACACAAGTAGACGTTACGCGGAGCATGCAGGAAATACATTAAAGAATGTAAGCCCCTACGCGGCGTTGCCATGGTCCCTCCCTTGGAGCTTAAGCCCTTGTGACTCGGAACTAGCTCATGTTGCGCGCAAGGCGTTTTCAGAGTGGTATTGAGCCACGGTGCTCATGGTGATGACAAATAAGCCATGGAGCTAACCCGAGGTGTGCGAGCTGCTTTGAGCACCGTGCACACACACACTCCTCGTCGCCTGTCTCTCGACGACGCAAAACACCGGTGTTACCGTGATATCGATAAGGAGCGACCAAACCGCGGTACCCATGACACCCACGCTAAATATTACCTACTGTGGCACAAGTAGAGAATAAAGCAAAAGTACTTTAAGGAAAATGACTTTATCGGCCGCCAACAATTGCCGATTAGCTGTGAGTGCTCGCCATATACAAATGGATCAGAGCGAATTACGGCACTTACAGCCTTAGGGGTAAATTTTCATAACAACTCCACATTGTAGAGTTGGCCAGCTCTTGGTCGCCCTCAAGGCACAACCGACCGCCCGGTCGAGATATCGAGACCACCTTAAAGGGCCCTCCCACAGGGGAGACAGCTTAGGAGCCTTGTGATGCCCTCGATTCTCAAGACCAGTCACCCATCCGCCTTTTTCTCGTGGACACCCATCGCTAGTTTTCTCTCGTGGACCTGGAAGCGTGGTACCACCGAGACTTTGTTTAGTACCGAGTAGCACGTAAGGCGCCCGATCACAAGCACTCTCCTCCAGAAGGTTGACTTCTTCACCGCGATAGTCTTCTTGCCCTTCCTCGCTGAACGTCGAGACGCGTGGAGAGCCGAGCGATAGCTCGGATGGAAGGATGGCCTCCGCCAGAGACTGTGAAGAAGGGTGTTTTCTCCTGGGCCGCTTAACTCGGGTGTGGTCCGAGGACCACAACACACCGGAGTTCTTCCATCCATCGCATACCCGCTTATGGAGTCGGTCAAATGCTCCGGTCTTCAAGCCCTCAACACAAACGCATTGGCATGCTCACCTTGGCTGCTGCTCCTTGATGGGACACCGCTAAAGCATACCTTAGTGCCCATCTCACCACAAACTCCGTAAAAGTCAGCACAGAACCGAAAGTGCCGCTGTTCGGTGATGATGCGATTCATGCATCTAAACGGGTGAAGATTCTGGATGAACTTGATAGCAGCAGGTCGTGATGGCATGTATTTTCGCTTCACCCACTTGGTGAACATGTCGACGGTGACGAACAGCAAGGTGAAGCCCCGCGGCCCTGTGGGAACGGGCCTAGGATATTCTAGCCCTGCATCTGCGAATGGCCAAGAGAGCGGATGGTTTGCGAGCTTAGGGCCGGTCTGCGGATTTGCTCGGCGAATTGGCATGCTTCAGATTTCACCAAACCGCAAGCATCCCGAGGGCGGTAGGCTAATAAAACTTGGCGGAATGCTTTGTCGGATAAGCGCCCCACGACATATGGCTCCCAAGACACGCCTCCATGGATATCAGAGAGCAAAGTTGCTCCTCTTCCCGAGTGATGCACTTCAAGAGAATTCGTTTCTACTCCGGCTGCAGTATAGGTCCCCACCTACCAAAGTATAGCACTTGGCCTTATGCAATTTTCACCGAGGCATCATCGCTAGATCACTCGGTCCCGCAGAAGGCTAGGATAGGATCCATCCACCGACATTCCCGGCTTATGTGGCGATCACACGGTGATCGCCTGGGTACTCCGCTGGCCAAGCTTTTTCTTGAGGTCGCGACGGCAAGACCGCTGTCCCCGCTTGAACTGGGCAAGAACGGACGGCCGTGATAGTCTTTCTTTCAAAGACCCGACCGGATAGCTTTGAGGACGCGAGCCGTGAAAGCCTGGCCCGCCATATGGTTGTCGCGCAAAGGATATAGATATATCCTGGCCCTTCGGTGGCGCTTCCATCTTTTCGACCGCCAAGTAGGCGCCATGGTAGGGTCGAACATTGAAATTTTTCACGCTGTTGATGACCAATAGGAGTCACTTTGACTTGAGGTGCCGGACGCCTAACGCCGAGGTAGCCAAGGCAGCTGCCAAAGAAGTTCTCATATTCAACGATGTTGTTGGTGGCCTTGAAGTCCAGTATACTATGTATCGGAGGATGTCGCCGGCCGAGGAGACCAGACCACCCCAGCCCCGCGCTTTCGAGCCTAAAGGAGCCATCAAGAATAAAGTCCAGGAAGGCGCGTGTTTCTTCACCAGGAGTGGCGGAGTCCATTCTGCAACAAACTCCACCAAATTTTTGGCTCTTGATGGCGTAAGGGTACAAACTTGAGACAATTCCCCTAGCTCCACCGACCACTTGGCGCGCGGCCTTCACCTTTGCCAGGAGGATCTCTAGGGGTAGGCAGGGACCACCGTGATTTTCGCCGAAGTAGTGTCAGAACTCCTCGACACCACCAGATGTAAACAGACAAGATCTTTTGTGCTTATGGCACGGTCTCCGCCTGTAGCACCTTGTCGACATAGTAGACAAGCTTCGACGCCTTCCTCTCCGCCACCAATACCACGCCACCACCGCAGGGTAGCAAGTGATATACTGAGCAATGACTCGCCAGTTTGGGGGCTACCAAGATCAAGGGAGGAGAGGTATCATGAAGTCTTCAAACGCCTGCTGAGCCTCCTCACCCACTCAAGTGGTTTGTCTTCTTCAAGAATTTTGAATAGGGCAGTGCTCTTTTTCGCAAGCGATAATCGCTCGAGGGAGGCTAGGCGACTAGCCAGCATCGCACTCGCTTGAACCGAACCGACGGCTTCATGTGTTCAATAGCCACTATCTTATCGTGATTGGCCTCAATGCCTCGATTGGACACGCCACAATAGGTGTAAGGATCCTTCGGCAGCCTTGTTGAGGTCGGTGAAGTCAACACATATCGCCACTTCCCGCTGGATTTCTTGACACATGTGGTTGGCAAGCCACCTGTGAGAGACTTCGACGATCCCCACACAGCAGCCTTTCTACCTCCTCCCGAATGGCATCTTGCCGCCTCCGTCCCCGATGCCGCAGACCTTGACGGACCGGCACACCTCGAGGAGCTGCTGTTGGCCAAGTGCTCGATCACTCGGGGACCCCAGCCATATCGACGGTTGCCAAAGTAACACGAGGAATTAGACAGGAGGAAGGTGATGAGCGTGTCTTCCTATTTGGCGCTAAGGCTGGCGCCAATGAAGATGGTCTTCTTGGGCTCGCCCTCACTCAGGGAGACCATCTTTACCTCGCCGGCCGAGCCGGGCGAGGCACGGGTCTGCTCCTGAGGGGCTCCCGGAAAGGCGACATCAGCCGGCTTCACGCAGGTGGCACCGGCCAAGTCCAGTGCGTGCTTGTGGCAACGCAAAGCTTCTAGCATGTTCACCCGGATGACTATGGGGCCACCAGACCCTAGTATCTTCACCACCATGTATACATAGTGGGTTGCCGCCATGAATGTATGCCACAACATGATCCGCCTGCTGGAAGGCCAGCGGGGCGGGGTCTTCGTCTTGGTCATCGTCGCGAGGGTGGCACTCCTTGAGCCGCTGCTCGACCATCTTGCTCACAACCTGGCAGCTGGCCAGGTCGTGAGTGTTGGTCCTGTGGATCGGGCAGAAAGGCTTGCCCTCCTTCTCCTCACGGCGGTCGTTCCTCCAACTACGGCGATCATCATCTTGCATGTGGGCGGGCCATCACGCCGATCATGGTGATCATCCCGCCAACCACGGCGGTTGCGCCACAAGAATCGGTGTCTCGCGCGCTCAGCGGCCAAGACCCGCCTGGTCTCAGCCGCTTCGCGCCTCCTCACCCTCTTGCTCGTTGGACCGGGACCTCTCAAACTCCCGCTTTGTCTCCGCTTATGCCTGCGGCGCAGGCTGAGACATCGCCCTCGAAGCTTCCGCCTCGAGCGCACTTGTGCACCAGAAGAAGAGCTCTGAGGTGGTGGTGATGTTATGGGTAGCCATTTTCTCCGTGATCTTACGGTCTCGAACGCTTCTTGAAGGTGATGACGCACCGATTGTTCAAACCGGGATCGTGTTATGATAATGGCAGAATCATCGAATGAAGTCGCAAGAACGACTTTTTTCCCGCCGAGGGCGTGGAGATCATCCTCCACGCCTGGTTGTGTAGGAGCTTTGAAAGTTGGCGGCGAAGAGGCCGCACAACTCCTCCCACGAGTGTACCGATCCTTGCGGGGAGGTTCAACGGCCAGACCGGGCGACCTGGCCAAGGCCGTTGGGAAGAAGTTGGCCATGGCCTTTTTCAGACCACCAAATGCCCGCACCACCATGGTATAGATCTGCAAGAACTTCTCTGGGTTGGTGGTGCCGCTCGTGATTTCGATGGAGGCCGTGAAACCTTTTCGCCATGCCACACGGGCGCACCCACGGAGAACGCCTGTATCCAACGCCGAGGGGAGTCCTCGCTGTTCACTCAACTCCCCGGTCCGGAGACCGTGCCGGGGAGTGCGGATCGCAACTCCCCAAAGAGTCGGAAGAGCGAACCTCCTCCTCGCTTTGAAGGTGAGAGTCATGGGTGGAACTCTCACCTCCAGGAGCCATCTACCTGCCGTGGCCTTGCTCCTGGGCACGACGGTGCTGCAAGTGATCGCGCAAATCATCGCCGTGCCGTCGACGACACTTCTCCAGATGGGCTCGAAGGTCCTCGCGGCTCCTCGCGAAGCTGGGACCCCATTCTTGTATGCCCTTTCCTTTATCCCGCTCTTTCGCCAAAAATGCTTCCTCGCCGGGCGTTGGAAGCTTAAGCGCGATCAACACGCACCCTTGATCATGGGGTACTGATGGTCCCCGACCGGTCGAGCATCCCTACGCAGAGCTAGGCCGCTTTTATGAGGCCAGCAATGTCCCGCAGCCACGGCGTGGCCAGGTGTCTCCTACAAGTTCCACCGGAGGGTGGTCCAGGAGGAGACGGACCGCATGCAAGTTCTGGGCCGGAGTGGCCCCCTCCATGGCCAGCCGACGCCAAACAGGAGGTTCGGCCGCTGCCAGGGGCACCACCCACCATGCTATGGCGTGAGGCGATCCCCGTCCGCGGAGTGCCGGACGTGTTATGGGCGCCTAGTATCCGCCTTATACATTGCGTGAGTGCGAACCCGCCATCACCAGAATCGCCGGTCCTCTTGGACGAAGACCGAATCCACCGGAGATGGCGGGTGAGCCAACCACTAGCCCCTACTCGTGCGCCTGCCGTGCGAGATTTCGTTGATAGAACCCCGCCAATCTGACAGGCTGACTACTCCTAGGATGGAGGATAGGGTTCGGTAGAGGGCGTCTTCGCAGTTGGAAACCCTAACGACTCTTGCGCGAGGGATTCCAGGGATCAACAGATCAAAGAACACAACAACGTATCCAGGTTCAGGCCCCCAGCTTAGGTAACAGCCCTACGTCCTGCCGGATCTTGTTTTTTGCTCAAGTATGGAAGCGATTACAATGGTTTTCCAAGCCTAAGGCTCCTCTCTTTTTTTGCTCTTGGTCCAGATGAGGGCCCCCTTCCCCATGCACCAGAGCTCCCTTATATAGAGCGGGTTGGCTCGGGCAGGTAGGAAGGTGACATCATACTGATCTAGGATCCATTAATTGCACCCATCACTATCTACGACTCATCATACTGAACCATGACTCATTTATTACACCCATCACCTTAGCCTTATCCTTCAAACCCCATTTAATGTCGCTACGTGGCTTCATCCGATCCACCTAGGATGTGATGCTCCTGCGACAGGCTTGGTGCGAGGTGTCAGCGGAATGGGCCGTCGTCGTGTCGATAGTAGAATTCCTTACAATCAATGGCCCTGACACAGCGTGTCAGGGGAAGGAGACTTCGAGGCGAAGCCTTCTCCTCATTCTTTTGGTTGTTTTCGTGGGCTGGCAGGTGGGGTCCGAACGCCCGCCTGCACGCCAGGCCGCCACACGAGCCGACGCCCCATGAAAGGTGCCATGATTGCCCACCGCCGCCAGTCGCCACGGGCTTCGCCCCGTGAGCAGGCATGATCGCCCACCGCCGCTAGGCAGCCACGCAGCCGACGACGCCGGCGAAAGCAAGGCATGATCGCCCACCGCCACTAGGCCGCCATGTGGGCTTCCCCACCCACGAAAGGCGGGCATGATCGCCCACCGCTTGCTAAGCCGCCACGCGCCAACGCCCGCGAGCAAGGCATGATCGCCCACCTACTCGCGAGCCGCCACATGGGCTTTCCGCCCAACGCAGCGTGTCATGATCGCCCACCTACTCACCGAACGCCGCGTGGGCTTCGCTCGGCGCAGCGGCATGATCGCCACCGCCGCCAGCCGCCACGGGCTCTCGCCACGCGAGTAGGGCATGATCGCCCACCGCCGCCAAAGCCGCCATGTGGGCTAGGCCGCTTGGGCCCACCGACCTGCGGCGGAGAGGGTACCTCGGTGCAAAGTACAATCGACACCAAATAACCGACGACCAAACCACGGTGTCAAGGGCTACCCGGTATGATGACAAAAGTTCGCTTATTTCATTAGGCCCAATGCCACGACTGCTAAACCGCAGCCCCGCGTAACAAGCTAGACGCCTTCTATGATGTGCGTGGAGAGATGCCCACGCTCCCGAAAGAGGGTGAGCAACCTGATAGGGTCAATGCCAGTGGGGATCTAGACGACCTCGACCTGGAGTTCCAACAGGGGCGATTGCCGGATTGACGTCATTTTTAGCGGCTCATCGGCTTACCAGCCTCAGTGTGAGCTCAAGGATGCCACGCGCACCGTCTACCAAGCCACCACCGGGAGGCCCGTCGACCAACCTTGCAAATGGGCTGGGGTGATAATTACCTTTTCATGGGAGGATGCCCCCCAGGGTATGTCTAAGGATCTCAAAACTGCCCTGGTCGTGACCCCGACCATCAGCAATACCATGGTCGGGTGGGTCATGGTCGACGGGGGCAGTTCTCTCAACTTGCTCCTAGTGAGTGCACTTGACCGGATGCAGATTCCCCGGTTGAAGGTCAAAAATATAGCGGTTCCGTTCTTCAGGATCGTCCCGGGAAGTTCGACCACCCCTCTCGGGCAAGTGGTCTTGCCCGTCACCTTCGGCGACTCGGACAACTTTCACACCGAGTTGATCACCTTCGAGGTGGTTGAAGGAGATCTCCCCTACAACGCCATCCTTGGACGCCCGGCGTTGATTAAGTTCATGGCGGTGAACCACTACGGCCACTGTTGCATGAAGCTTCTAGGGCCCAATGGTGTCATAACGGTACGAGGTGATCTCAAGGCGGCGCACGGGTGCGAAACCAAGGCCTTGGCTCTTGCCGGCATGCTACCTTAGCGAGGTCCAGAGGTACGACGAAGGCTGTGCAGCTCAAAGAGGGCAACTCGAGCAAGTGTGTTTACGTCTCGACCAAGCTGAGTCCTAAATAGGAACTCGAGCTTGTCACCTTCATCCGCGTCAACAAGAGCATATTTGCTTGGGAGCGAGCAGACATGTCGGGTGTCCCGAGGGAGGTGATCGAGCACAAATTGCAAGTAAGGCTCGACTGCCGGCCTATGCGCCAGAAGTTGCGTTGTTTCTCCCTTGAGAAAGTAGCTGTAATAACGGAGAATATCAACAAACTCTTGAAGGCTGGCTTCATTTGTGAGATCGACTACTCCGAATGGTGGGAAATAGAGGATGTGTGTTGATCACACAGGCTTAAATTCAACATGCCCGAAGGATAATTTCCCCCTTCCACGTATAGATCAGATCGTCGACTCCACTGCAAACGCTAAGATGCTGAGTTTCCTGGATGCATACTCCGGATATCATCAAATCAAGCTGGCAGTCGACGAAGAAAGTAAAACGGCCTTCATCACGCCGTTCGAGACATACTACTACATGACCATGTCATTTGGTCTCCGCAACGTTGGCGCAACGTTCCAGCACCTGATGGCCAAGACCTTCGACCCTCAGATTGGCCATAACCTCGAGGTCTATGTGGATGATATCATCGTCAAGAGCTCTTCCGGAAACAACCATGTCCGAGACCTCGAGGAGACCTTCACCAACCTGAACAGGCATAGAATCAAGCTTAATCCTGAAAAATGCGTGTTTGGCGCCGCCTCGGGAAAGGTACTTGGCTACATGATCAGGGGCTCAAGACTCGGCCCGAAGCCGAAGAAGATCGAGGCGATTGAAAAGATGGTTCCCCCGACTTCGGTAAAGCAGGTGTAGTGTCTCACCGGCCGCATGGCCACCCTCAGCCGATTCATCTCAAGGCTTGGCGAGTGTGGGTTACTATTCTTCAAGACTTTGTGTAAGCATGGGAGCTTCGAGTGGACGCTCGAGGCGCAAAGATCCTTCGACGAGCTAAAGGTATATCTTTCGAGTCCACCTTTGCTCACAACCCCGCAGCGGGGCGAAAAGCTGCTCCTCTACCTTGCGGCTGTGACCCAGGCTGTCAGCGCCGTCTTGGTGGCCGAACGAGATGGTCGGCAGCATCCCATCTACTATGTCAACGAAGTGCTTCACGGACCGAAGGAGCATTACCCTAGGTCCAGAAGTTGCTCTACACCCTCCTTATGGCTTCGCGCAAGCTCCGACATTATTTCCAGGCGCATTCAGTGATCGTCCCGAGCAATTTCCCGCTTGGTGAAATCTTAAGGAACCTGGAGGCCGGAGGCCGCATCGCTAAGTGAGCCATAGAGTCGGTTGTGTTCGACATTCAGTTCGTGGTACGCACGGCCATCAAGTCGCAAGTGCTTGCTAACTTCGTGGTCGAACAAACGTTGCAGCCGGCTCCCGGGCTCGAGGTTGAGGAAGAAAAGCCCTGGGTCATGTACTTCGACGGTTCGAGATCTTTCAAGTGCTCGGGGGTTGGTATCCTCATTCTCACCCCACAAGGAGACAAACTGAGGTACGTAGTTCGCTTTGGATTTCCGGCCACCAATAACATGGCAGAGTATGAGCCTCTCCTAGCGGGCCTTCGAGCTTGCAAGGCATTGGGCGTGCACCGGTTGGTCGTCAAGGGCGACTCCCAGCTCGTCGTTAACCAATTCAACAAAGATTATCAATGCTTAGAAGACTTGATGGCCAAATACCTCACCGAGGTACGCAAAATGGAGAAGTGGTTCCAGAATCTGGAAATCAAGCATGTGCCTAGGAAGGACAACTCCAGTGTCGATCTTCTATCCAAGCTCAGATCGTCTGATGATGAGGTCCCTTCGGACATCGTCCTTGAGACCTTGGCGGCGCCCTCGATCTCCAATCGAGAAGTCTCGGTCATCTTCCTTGAAGGTGCCCCCTCGTGGACGGAGCCGATCTACAACTTCCTCGCACGAAAAGAACTCCCATCCGACCCCGCCGAGAGGAGTAGGATCAAGCGCCAGGTATGTTCATACAAACTCATCGATAGCCAACTTTACCGTCGAAGTGCCTCTGGAGTCCTGACGAAATGCATCACCTCGGAGGAGGGTAAGTACCTATTGAACGACATCCACTCGGGTCTCTGTGGTGCGCATTCCTCTTTCAAGACAATGGTCGGGAAGGCTTTTCGCATGGGGTTCTCCTGGCCAACGGCGCTCCAGGATGCTCGGTATATCGTTCGCACCTTTGTCAAGCCTACCAGTTCCATGCTCGGAAGTCACATCAACCAGCCTACACTCTCCAGACCATTACACTCGCTTGGCCCTTCTCGACATGGGGGCTCGACATCCTCGACCCTTTCCCCCAAGTGGTTGGCGGGAAGAAATTCTTGTTCGTCATATCGCTCGGCGACTTTCATAAATGGATCGAGGCCGAACCCGTCTCGACCATCATCGCTCGAAGCGGTCACAAGTTTTTCTCGCCGTTAGTAGTCACTGTGTATGGAGTTCCATGCAGAATTATCACTGACAATGGAACGCAGTTTACCAGCGAACTATTCCAAGTATAATGTGAAGACATAGGCACCAAAGTGTGCTATGCCTCGGTGAGCCACCCATAAAGGAACAGAGCAGTAGAACGCGCCAACGGACAGATTGTTCAAGGCGTCAAAAAGCGAGTTTCAGATGAGCTCGAACGACACGGTCGGACCTACGTGGAAGAGCTTCCCATTGTCTTATGGTCCATTCGTACCATGGTCAGCCGAGCAATAGGGTCTACCCCCTTTCGGCTTATTTTCGGTACCGAAGTCGTCCTGCCTCCAGAGGTCAAGCTGGGCTCTGCTAGGGTCAGCTTGGTCGACCAAGTCAACTTCGAGCAAGAACGGTCTCTCAACCTTACCCTAGCA
Source organism: Guadua angustifolia (assembly GCA_036346375.1). Lineage (NCBI taxonomy): Eukaryota > Viridiplantae > Streptophyta > Magnoliopsida > Poales > Poaceae > Guadua > Guadua angustifolia. Next base: position 25,690,195 of record CM070501.1, read on the forward strand.
GAAGAAGTAAGATGCTGTACACTGCTACGATCAATGCATTACCTGTAGGCTCTTCGCAGACATGTGTCTCGATCGGTACAACCTAGGGAGCTCCTTGTTGGGGACCTAGCCCTAAGACGAATTCAGGGCTCCTCCAACACCAACAAGTTATCCCCACAGTGGGAGGGCCCCTACAGGGTCGTTCAATAGATCGCACGGGGGCTTACCAGCTGGCGATGCCCGATGACAGAGAGCTCTCGAACTCATGGAACATTGATCAACTCCATAAATTCTATGTGTAACACCTTTGTCTCAATCTTTAATAAAAGTTATTATTCATTGACTATATTAGTCTTTGTGTCCCTTCTTTTTCCTAGACTTTGTACTGGGCGTTGCGATCTCGGGATTCACCTCCAGGGTCATGCCAACAGTAAGTCGATTCTTATCGCGTCATGGCTCCCCCTGTGGCAGGGCTTGACTCAGAGATTCCGCCCAGGGACATATAGCTTTGGTCGAGCTAGAGCTTTCCCGAATCCGACCCGCGTATAAATACTTCCGAACCCGATTCGAATGTTGTGATCTTGAAGTTCACCTCTAGGGATCGAGCCAACAGTAAGCCGATTCTCATCGCATCATGACTCCCCCTATGGCAGGACTTGAACCAAAGTCCACATTTGAGACTGTCGAGCAAGCACAAACCAGGCTCGAGAGATCTAGAGTCCACTCTAAGCGACTCCAGAACCTTCGGGAACTTAGCTCCTTCCATACAGAAGTATACTTATTATGCTTAATGACTTCAACCCTAACAGTTTCCCCAATGGGATGGAAAACCTTCTACCGACCTTGCAGTTCATGGCATCGGAGGTTGATTTCGTGGATCCTAACTGCTGGAGATTGTGTCCAAGGCCGGCGTTGCTCGACCTTGACCACAACGGGGGCTGGATGAGGGCATATTGCCCCAAAAAAAACTAACTACATGACAAAAGACAAAGACAAAAGTTTCATACAACAAACATTTCATTCAGAATGGTTTTGTTTTATTAACTTTTTCTTTACAAAGTCATAGTTACAAAATCCATAGACCTAATCCTAACTACAGTTACGCCATGTCGCGCGCGAAGCCTCTGCCGAGCTCAACGACCTTCGGCCCTACCCGACAGTTCACCTTGCAGGCGAAGAGTCTCGGCTGCAGAGCTGGCAACACGGTTACGCTCGTCCTGGAGTTGGGCCAGGGCACTCTTCGCTGTATTGGTCGCTCGCCCTAGCTTCTCCTCAAGCTTGGCGCCCTTTCCTCGAGCTCGGTAGAGGCCTTCGCTGGGGCAGCTGCCTGATCCGTGACCAGCTTTTGCAGCCCCTCCACCTTTGCCCACTCTGCTTCAAGGGCCTTGGAGGCTTCCACGCGCTCAGCCTCAAGCGCCCTGGCTGACCGTGCACGTTCGTCTTCCACGATTTTGAACGTGTGGTCGCGCTCGGTGCTGATGGCCTGGCTGAGCTCGGACGCGTGGGTAGCCTCGAGCGCCCTCAGCGTTCCTTGGAGGGCGGTGAGCACGGTGGCGTGGGCCGCTGTCCTTTGCCCGGATTCCTCTAGCTCAACCTCCAGCGTTTCCTCGAGCTGGAGTAGGCGGCTCTCCCGCTCCTCCATCTTGTCGAGGATGACCTTCAGAGAGCCAGAATGCTTCTGAAGACCTTGAAGCCCCTGAGCAATGAGGTCCATAGCTTGCTAAATCCAAAAGAACTCACGTTCTTCCAAAGAGGGGCGGGCGAGAGGCAAGAGGAGTTAGAAGAAATTGTATTGTACTTGGCTAAGACGGTCCTCGAAAGCCACACGGTGAGGCCCAAAGGATCTACTGCTTAGCACCCCAGGCTCGGTGCGGCCTTCTGTTGAAGTCGAGGCACCCGGATGGAGTTCCTTTGGTGTATAGTCGACCTCGCCAGTAGCAACCTCCGCACAGATCTCCTCGTTCGCTTGAAGGCCTGATTTGGCCCCGACCTCGACTCTTCCACCCAGGCTGGCCCCCACCTCCATGGTCACGGTATCTTCCACCTCTTCCCTCGCGGCGGCCATGGCCGGGTCTTCAGCTTGGTCCCCCGCGGCGGCTTCATCCAAGGAATCATCGGCCTCGGGGGATGGGGTCGTCCCAACCTCAGCGGCCAAAATGATCGCAGAGATCAACTCAAAACGAATTTGACCTCACTACAAGCACCACGAGCATCGCTCCCCACTGCAGCTTTGGCCGGGGAGACTTCGGCTCCGGTGGCCACAGTGTCGTCGACCTCCTCTACACCGGCGGCGGCTCGGGCTGCATCTTCGTACACATCGGCGAGTCCTTCCTCGGACTTGCTGGCCACGACCCATCCGTGGAGGCCCACGGAGGTGCGATCCTAGCCCGTGCGGGGGTGGTGGATCAGCTCAAACGTGGACTCCTCTTCGGACTCGGACTCGCCCTGGACAACAGCCATTATCAGAGGATGTCGGGAGTGAATTTGAGCACTCGAAGTCTGCAGCAAGGAAGGTTACTAGACTAAGGTTAAAGGAAACTCTACGAGCAATGAAGAAGTCGAGGTACCTGAGTCACAAGCCTCCGCCCTGGGGAGGGCTGTCGGGAGTCTTGGCGCCCCGGGGGTGAAGAGGCATCCCTTCTCCGAACGCCTCATGCTGGAGACCTTGGAGCACACGGAGGCTCCAGGTTTCCCGTGGCAGTAGACCTAGGGCCCTGCGTTCGGGACCCTGGGGCTGCCTGGGTGCTTGAGGCCCTGGCGGCGGCTGCAGCCCTTTGCTACTGCGAGAAGGGAAGAAAGAATCAGAAAGGGTGAAAAGAAAGAAACACAAGTTCAACTAGATTCAGGCCTGACCAAGGGTAGACTTACCACTGAGCGGTCGCCCCACTCGACGTGCTGCTTCTTCGGGGCTCTGCCACTCGGAGCGTTTGGAGGTGGTCTTTTGCCTACTTTCTTGCCCTTGCTTGCTCCGGGCAGTGGCAGCATCCGCTTCGCCGTCTCAAGCAGCTCTTAGCTCTCCTGCAGGCACAATCAAAGGTCAGTACGGGCCCGAATGCCCCCGAGCTAGGTCCTGACTCGAGACATCTTACCTCGGCGCTCCGGCTCAGCACGTTCTTCAGGATGAGGTCGTCCGTGGAGTATTCAAACGCCGCCTTCCCGAACATCTCGGTCATCCTAGCTGCTAGCCAGGACTCCTTCGGCACTGCTGGAAAGGCAAAACTGTTAGATAACCCCAAGCTCAGGCTTGAGCGGTTTTCAGTTCGAGAAGACTTACCGGTCGGGCCCTCACGGGTGAGGTCATCGCGTCCCTCGATCTCGAAGAATGGATGCAACCTCTTTCGCAGAGGGAACACCCAATTCCGCAAGAAGTCATTGGCGATGGCTTGACTGGTGAGGCCGCGCATGGCGCAGATGTGGATGGCGGTGATGGCTTCTTGGTCAACCGCCAGGTCGTTCGCCTCGGGGGTCTGGCACTTGCCGACGATGGGCGCTCCATCATACGCGAGCGCACCATCCTCGCCCCTCTTCAGGTAGAACCACCTCTCACTCCATGGACCGTGAGAGTCCCGAGCATGGAGTTGGGGAAAGGACCAAGGAAGTCCTGTTCACAACCGAAAATAAGGGCACCCAACCACAGGGTCCTTCCCGGTGTGGAACAAGGAGAAAAAGCGAAAAAGAGAGAGGGGGTAGGGAGGATTCCCAAGAACCCCTCGCACAAATGAGAAAAGATAGAAAGGAGAAGGATGGAGTTTGGCACCAGATTGACGAGTTTGATCTCGCATTGTGCGAAGACCGATGCCATGAAGTCGCTCTCCGGCGTCCGCAATCTAAAGAGCATGTATTGCTCAATGCTAACGAGCTCATCTTCTCGGGGTTGCGGCTCGGTCTCCCTGCTTGGCAACCGCCATGTCGCCAGATCCAGCGGCCCCAGACCTTCGAGCTCCTTCATCCTCGCCAGTGACAAGGTGCTCTTCCCGAACTTGGCCATGAGGTTAGTTTGGTGCTTGGTCGGGAAAGAAAAGGCGGTTTGGACAAAAGACAAGAAAGCCGGGATCGCCAAGGATTCAAGGAAGTTCGGGAATTTTTCAGAGGAGCCGATGGTTCGGGCTTTATAAACCCCGATCGATGACAGCTGGGGGCTGTTGCGCCTCAAAAGGCGCACCGGTTGCGCTTCGACAGGCACATTCAGGGATTTGGTGACGGAATCGATGCGTCGCGAACTGTTCCGCTGCTCTTTCGTGTCCGTACCAAGACTTCAAAGCCCAAGGGTTGTCAGGCGTAATTGAGCTAAGTCCCTTGGTTGGTTTACGTCTGACCTCGAGCTCGAGCGTTTCCGAGCTCGGTCGCAGCACCAGAAATTCCGAGCATTTCAGGCACAATTAAGTCAAGACCCCGCTTGTAGTATTGAGCTCAACCTCAAGCTTGAGCAACTCTAAGCACGACTAGAAGTCCATCCCCTTCTCCAGATCATGAGACTCAAGGTCATCCCAGTGCCTCGGATTACGACTTGAGCCTCGGGAGCTAACTGTCGGGGACTGAAGAACCCCTGCTCGGTCAACGGATCAGTCAACGACCCCCTAGCTCGAGCTTGAGCTGTGAAGCCTCTGACCGTGTCGTTGACCACGCGGCTCCCGCTCGAGCTCGAGCTAGGGGGTAAGGAACTAGTTCCCGTCCGAGGGGGGGGGTCGAGCTCGGGGATCCAAGTCAAAAATTCACACCGACGGTTACCAAGATCCTTAAATGATGGAGTCAAGCCAGACGTGGGCGTCAATTCTGGGGTGGTTATGAGCCAGCTTTAGTGTGCATGAAACCACTCTTCCGGGAATCTCTCCGCCGCTTACTGTAACGGCCGGGAGAGGCATAAAACCCCCTTGGGACGAACGCAGAGGAAGACACCCAAGCCTTGCATTTCACACACACACACACACACACTCAGACTACAGGAGCTCGAGTTAGAGAGCTTCCCTTGTACTCAAACATAGTGAATTTCTCCGCCTCTAGGCAAGACAGGAGTAGAGCTATTACCTGTTCCAGGGGCTCGAACCAGTATAATTCTCAGTGTCTCCCTTTTTTCATCTATCCTCCGACCATTAGAGCAGTGATCCATTTCCTCGGTGAGCGAAGCCTGTTCTAGGTCCTGCATTCATATTAACCACTATACACTTCTGCGGTCAAGTGATCCCGATCGTCGACAGAATGATATAACTTACATGCTTAATAATATATTAACGTATTTTCTAGACTATTTAGATTTTTAAGATATCATAAACATTAGAAATGACAATAGAAGCTTAAGGAAAAAATTAGCTTAATGGATGTAATTGGAGTAAAAGCTTTGATGGAAGAAAATTATTGAAAATAAAAAGTTGTTGGCGGTTCTTAGAAATGTAGCAATTCTTCGTAGGGGTGCAATCGGATTGGATAATTTCCGACCGACCGACCAGATGTGTTCGGATCGGATTCAGATAATTCTCAGATTCGGAATCGGTTTTAGATATTTTTTTCGGATTTGGATTCAGATTCGGGAGATCGCTATCTGTCGTATTTGGATATTCCGAAATTATTTTCAGATATTTTCGGATAATATAAATTGGATATCCAAGTCTCCAACCGGCCATGCCCCTGCCTACAACCACTCGATGCCAGATCGACTCTGGCACAGCCCATCTCCGACGCCTTTGTACACACAGCTGCCCACGCGCCTCGGCCTTCCACTGCCTTGGCCGTTCATGCCGCCACCACGGTGGCTTGCCATCTCCGTGCGCTCCAATACACATTTATGCTGGTTGCCGGGCCTCGCCACTTCGGCCACCGGCCATCTTGGCCTCCAGCTGCCTCAGTCGCCTGCGTTGGTCGCCAGCTTCTTGGCCATGTTCTCCAGCCAACACTGGACCGCCTCGGCTTCCAACGTCGATGCTCCGTCTTCTCTAAGGCGTGGCCCCATGACCAGCGCTAGCCCCGTCTTTGGCTCCCGCTAGCCTCCACGCTGGCTTGCGGCTCCGCGAGGCCACCGCTCCTCTGGTCGGCCCGAATCGGCCGCCCTGTCCGCCCCCAATCTTTGGCAAGCACGCACCTCCAGCCACTTGTGGGCTCAACCGAATAGAGATGTTTTTTTTGATCGGTTGGACTCCAACGAGATCCAAATGTGGATTTAATCAATTTTTGAGTTCCATTGGCTCTTGCCTGTCTTTCTGCTCGGTTTCTTCTATTTTTTTGGTTCGGCTCACCACCACCGATGACTAGAGGAGTCATTTGATGACAAGAGTACGTCCACAATGAACTTGATGTCTTCAATGTGCTTCTTGCTTGATTAATTAACATTAGCTTAATTAAATTGCCTAGCTTTTCTCTGTTATGAATTGAATATTCAAATGAGAGCCGTTCTTACACATGTGGACGTAAAGAAATAATTACTTTTTACCCCGGTGACTGTTCTAGTGTCAACAAAAATATAATTTTATTGTAATTCTGATTATTGACAGTATTCATGCAAAGTTCAAGGAATTATACCTATTATTTTGTGCCCTTGAAGTCACGCTGAATTGCGTCGATCCTATTGCTGACAGAAGACCTACAATGGGTCAAGTCGTTCGCATGCTCGAAGCAGAAGAAGATGTACCATCACGGGAGGGGAGGTTGTATGTACCGTCTTTCCTTTTCTCTGCATTTTGCTATGTGTTGTTGTCAATGCAACTGAAGTTTGCAATCTCTTTTTTTTTTTTTGAAATTTGGCCAGAAGCTCTGGCATTCAGTATAGAAGAAGACCCACACACGCACGCACACCACACACGCAACACCTCCACACGACACGACGACGCCGCCTCTAACACCTCACGCTACAGACCGAGCGAGCCTAGGGCTCGAACTCGGGTGGTCGTCACACATCGAAGCGAAACCAACCAAACGAGCTAATTGAAGCTCGTTCGCCTGAAGTTTGCAATCTCATTGAAGGATCGGAGGAGCCGGAAGGGGCACGTCGGTGGCGGGGACACCTGTGACGTCTGAAGCAAACTCGAGTGAGTTTAGAATGGCCTGTGATAGAAAAGATTCATGGGGGACATCAGCAAGATTAAATACTGTTTTAGGGAAATTTCCTCTGCAATATTTAGGAATTCCTATTCATCATAGAAAATTGAGAAATTCAGACTGGAAAAGGGTTGAGGAGCGTTTTGAAAAGCGCCTCAGCAGTTGGAAGGGGAAGCATCTTTCAATTGGAGGTAGAATAACTCTTATCAATTCAGTTTTAAGTAGCCTACCAATGTATATGATGTCCTTTTTCCAGATTCCAAAGGGTGTTCTTCAAAAACTTGATTATTTTCGATCGCGTTTTTTCTGGCAAGGGGATGAGTGCAAAAGAAAATATCGTCTTGTCAAATGGAGTATTGTTTGATGACCCGTAAGTCAAGGGGGCCTTGGAATTCATGACTTAAATATTATGAATGTTGCCCTTTTGAGTAAATGGTTGTTCAAGCTCTTAACTATCGATGGTACTTAGCGCAGCCTTCTTAAAAATAAGTATATGGATTCTAAGCCGCTAGTTCAAGCCGAGTGGAAACCAGAGACTCAGATTTCGGGTCCTGCTTAATGAAAGTAAAACAGGATTTTCTACGATTTGGTACTTTCACAATTAAGAATGGACGACAAAAGCGATTCGGGAAGACATTTGGCTTAGACGAGACCATTAAAAGAACAAAGATCCCGGTTATATAGTATTGTAAGGAAGAAATACATAACTATTGGCAAGTTCTTATGAATTCTCCGCCAAACATAGCCTCGAGAGCGCTTTGATTGGTGTCAAGTTGATGGCATGGAACGATTTGCGATCACGCATCGTTAACCTACAACCGACACGCAGATGAGGATGGATTCTATTGGAATTTGTGTCAATCGACAATTCTCTGTGAAGTCTCATTATTTGGCGCTAATTAAACATGATGTTCCTAATTTAAATCTACGATTATGGAAGTTAAAAGCCCCTCTAAAAATCTAAGTGTTTCTGTGGTACCTTAGAAGGAGGGTTCTGCTGACGAAGGACAATCTGGCAAAACGAAACTGGAAGGGTAGTACAACATGTTGCTTTTGTCACGACATGGAGACAATTAGGCATCTGTTCTTTCATTGTCGCTTTTGCTCGTATGGTGTGGGTTTTTGTATCTAGCTTTTGGTATTGATGCACCCACAAGTGTTGATCATATGTTTGGGAGCCGGATTGGTGCTTTTGATAAAGAACTTAAAAATATTGTGTTGCTAGGGTCGCAACCATCTGTTGGTCTCTCGTGGTTACACGTAAATGATATTGTCTTTGACAGAAATCAAACTCATCCCTTTGCGTGTTCTTTTTGCTACTTCCCATTGGCTACGACATGGATCTGTCTTTGTAGAAGCCGGAATTGCGAACTATCTTGGTGCGGTGCTATACAACGATTGGTGCAGGTGGCTATAGTTTTCTTCTCCCAGGCCTCTGGATGGCGGTCTAATCTTCGGATTGATTGTTTTTAGCGAGGAGGGATTAATTTTGCTTATATGTTTTGTTTTTTATTTTATGGGCTGTGTGCTTCATGTTAAGCAGAGGCCGGGAGTAGTTTCAGGGACTTGTATCTTCTCGATGTAATGTTCTTGAAATTAATAAAAGCTTCCTTTATCAAAAAAAACATATACTTGTTTTTTGAGATCTGTATATACTGGTAGTACGTACAATAGACTTGTGGGACACCCACAGGATTAATTTCGGACGACCGAGCATCCACTTGTATTGTTAATTGAAGGAGATGAACATGGTTCGGAGTTCAGAGCACAACAAATACGTGTAATTTTCTCACCGGTAGACTGATAATGAGGATACCCAGTTGATAGCTTCCACCACGTACTCTATATCAGGGTTAACAAAATCGTGATAATCAGCTCGATTATCGCAGTTTTTGGCTGTATTAAGTTGGTTCGGCATTCAAAACCGGCCGGTAAACCGGTCCAATTCAAAAAATTTAGAAAAATTTGTGTGACATAATACGGTCGAAAATTGGTGAAAATTGTTTGATTTTCAATGAAAATTGACCGCCAAACAATTACAATTGGCCGGTCAATTTTCGGTGAAATCCGATCGATTTTCGAATTTTTTGATTTTTTTAAAAGTTTGATTTTGAAAACCTTTTGAATTTTTGTTCGATTTTTGTGATAATTCGGTGCCACCGGATCTTCGATTTTCAATTTCGATTTTGTTTTATTAACCCTGCTCTATATGTTTGGTTGGAGATGCAGTGCAGAAACTTGCTCTGTGATCGCTCTCATTCATATATTTTTAGCGCAGTTTGAAGCTTTGTTTTCCAATGCTAGAGGCAAGAAGCACTCAACTACCGAGGGCCGACGGAATCAGTTCGTGAGGACTATAACTTAAGCAGTCCCTGCAAGCACTGGCGGATCTAGAGGGTGGGCCGGCCCACCCAAAAATTCCAAAGCGGTAGGATCAATTCCCGTCATTACTGAGACAGTTATATTGTGAAGGTAATATCTTTAGATCCGTTGATCCGATCGGATTGATTCTTGTTGTGTTAATTTCGAAATTGCATCTAGTTTCTACAGTTAAAATTTCACAACACTCCAACGGTAGGATCTTTGGGAATTATTATTTTGGTGAACGTGAGTCAATCTATTTTTATTTGGTCTGGCGTTTGATTCAGTAAAATTGCGAAGAAAATAACTTTAGATCCGTAGATCCGATCGAGTTGATTTTTGTTGTGTTAGCTTGAAAATTGAGTCTAGTTTCAGTAGTTAAAATTTCACATCGATCTAACGGTGGAATCATCAGAAATTACTGTTTTAGTGAACGTAGGTTAATCTGTTTTTGTCGAATCCGAATCAGTTAATTAGGGTGTTTCAAAAATAATCAAAAATTTGATTTTAGCTTCCGCGCAATCATTCACCCCCCTCCGATTGCTAGTTTAATATATATCGATCCTACATATTGTATTGCAGAATTGTTGAAACATGAAGAGGGATGGGTGATAGTCTTTTGGACGATTGTCGAGTCACATTCATTAAGCGAGATATTTTCTTTAAAGTGAATGAAGAAGATATAATAGACACTTTCATGGCCATTAGAAAGCGTAGATCCAACAAGAAGTAGTATTGTAATCTTCTTCAAATTATTGTAGTCGTGTAAGTTTCTTTAAGTCAAATTTCATACTTAGTTGTTGATTTTAAGATGTTCGTAAGACACCTTATAAATATATCATGATGCACTTTTGGTAAATTCTATACTTGTATTGTATATTGGCATGTTAGATTTACGGTATTTAAAAAATTTATACCAAGTTGAACCACCCATACCCAAAATCCTGGATACGCCACTGCCTGCAAGACTATCCGATCCAAACCATCTATTGTTTCGAATCGGATGATGCGTGCCTACAAAGACTGCTTAAGTTACAGTCTCATAGAAACTGCATCCGAACCGTTTCTGGTGCTGACACAGAGTATGCGAAGGTAGAGAATGTCCTGTGATAGAAAAAATTCATGGGGGACATCTGCGAGATTAAATACTGTTTCTGCATATACTTGTCTTTTTGAGATCTGTATATACTGGTAGTAGCTACAATAGACTTGTGGGACACACAGGATTTATTTCAGACGACCTCGACCGAGCATCCACTTGTATGGTTAATTGAAGCAGATGAACATGGTTCAGAGTTCAGAGCACAACAAACACGTGTAATTTTCTCGCCGGTAGATTGATAATGAGGATACCCAGTTGATAGCTTCCACTATGTACTCTATATCAGGGTTAACAAAATTGCGATAATTAGCTCGATTATCGCGGTTTTCGAGCATATCGAGTTGGTTCGGTATTCAAAACTAATCGGTAAATCAGTCTAATTTAAAAAAATTCAAAAACTGCGAAAAAACTTATGCTACATAAATTGGTCGAAAATTGACTAAAATCGCTCAAAAAATGCCTGCCGAACAATTTCAATTGGCCCGGTCAATTTTTGAATTTTTTGGATTTTTTCTTCAAAAAGTTTGATTTCGAAACCCTTTGGTTTTTGGCAATTTTCGCGTTAAATAAGTGCCGCCGAGTCTTCGATTCAATTTTGTTGACCTCTATATGTTTTGTCGGAGATGCAGTGCCAGAAACTTGCTATGTGATCACTCACATTTATATTGAAGCTTTGTTTTCCAATGCTAGAGAAGAGAAACACTCAACTACTAAGGTGTTGACAGAAACGGTTCGGGCGCAGTCTCATGGGGACTATAACTTAAACAGTCTCTCCGGGTTTGTCCGACTAAAAACAGCATCAAATTTGCAAGAAACATTATAGTATGTTGCTGTAGCATTTTTTTAAAAAATCGATCCGAACCACCTATTGTGTTGATCGGACGGCCCATGCCGGGAAATTTCACCCGAACAGTTCCGACACTGACACAGAGTATACCAAGGTAGAGAACTATAGCAACAGTAGCGAAAATAATGGAGCAACCAGAGGTCAGGTCACAAGTTTTCGCTGTGGAAATCTAGGGGCATTGTACTCCTCTTACTTCGATAGCACAACCGCAGATGATACAAACGATTCCGTGGCGGAGAATCTACCCACCAGCGCGCGCGCGCCAAAAGCCCCGTATCATCGCCGCATCTCACGGCCAATCCCGCATTGGCGCCATCTGCCGCGCCGCCGTCTCCGAACCCAGCACGCACCAACCCCTCCATTCACCACCTTCCCCCGCCCCGTTCCTTCCTCCACTCTTCATCCAAATCATAGCCCTCTCAGCGCATTCTTCCCACAGCTGGTGGCGGCGCAGGTGGACCTGATTGGGCTGTGCCAAACTGCCAGGGGCGCGCGCTCCGACCCGCCAGCCTTTCACGCGCTTCGCATAGCTGAGGTCAGCGCGGGCCCCAAGCTGCCTGGTGAGATCAGGAAGGCGCGCTTCCACGGCGACGTGCAGGTGAACGACAATGCGCTCGAGATGTTCGACCATATGCCTGACTGAAGCGTAATGTAGTAGTCGATGGGAAACCGATTCGAGAAGATTGGAGCCTCACAGCAAGCAAGAGCTTCCCTCTGACCCAAGGGCAGCTCAGTTCCTATTTCTTCATTCCTCATTTGTTTCCAGACTCCAGAGGTACTTGTGTCTTTCTGATCCCCCAATACTGCTTTGTTGCTTTGATGCTCCTATTTTGCTACCCCCAGAGATTACAGGTTTGCACATCGTGATTAACTGACTCTTAATTAATTTGAGCTCATCCTCTACGTCCGGTAGTTACTGTTAACTTTCAGAGTCTGTATTGCTAACTTTCAGTTAACATTCTGTCACCCTCATCAATCTTTGGGCAGAAAAACGATAACCTTACATTCCTCTCAAATAAAGGAACATAAATACGTGAAAATAGTTTAAGAACAAAATAGAGCGAGGCGGACCAAACATAAAGAATTTATGCAACATCTCCACTTGATTTGCTTGAGACAAACATACAAAGACTATGAGATGTCGTGATGTGGTACATTAAGCACCTTACAGATAGCTAATGCAGTATACGGATGCAGTGAATGACCTCTTAAAACAAGTACTACAGACACCATAAGTGATCACTTAGAATAGTACAAACACCCAAACTTATTTTCCAAGCCGCAAAGCATTTATATAGAAGTATTGGACAAATCACTTGCGGTGGAAATGGACTAGTCATGCTGAGTCATCTTGGTTTTTTCCCATCAGGCGAGCCCAGCTAATAGCCACTTGTACATAAACATCATTATATAACTTGTCAATCAGCCGAAAGTAAGCAATCATCCAGGTTTTCTTCATCAACATCGTGCAAAACACCACCCAAAGACCGATAACAAATCCTATGCTCATGCCGAGGTAAAGAAATGACGTATGGACTCTATCTTCCTCTTCTTCTAGGACGCTTTGCTTTGATTCATTAGTTGAACAGTTTGTGGAGAGAGGAGGCCCACAAAGACCAGGGTTGCCAATATAGATGTATACCTGGTTATCAAGTACTTGTAGCTGCGGCCCGGATGGTATTGCACCAGACAAATTATTGTAGGACAAGTTCAAGTGGCTCAGGGAAGTTAGAGCTGAAAGACTCGAGGGAATTTCACCTGAAAACTCATTGTAGGATAGGTCAAGGGACTCCAACTGCTTTAAATCTCCAATCTGATTTGGGATTGTCCCATTCAACTGATTACTTGATAAATTCAAATTGGTAAGCCCAATAAGTAAATGAATTGCTTCTGGAATATGTCCTGTTAAACTGTTGCTTGACAGATCAAGATTTACCATTTGAATGTAGATTTCAAAGGTGTAGTCACGCTGTTGGCCTTTAGTGATTACTGATATGCTCTCTTCAGACATAATAATATGGGTTGTGATTTAAGGCTGTCATTGCCTTCAGGTTTGACAGCGACCATGGTATGGTTCCTGATATGTTGTTATGTGCTATATCCAAATAATGAAGGCTAATAAGGTTAGTAAGCCTCTCAGGAATATGACCACTAAACATGTTTGATCTTACCCTCAAGATTTCCAAATTAGGCATTGTCATTGGTATTCACCATGGCAAACTTCCAGAGAACCTATTGTAGGAAAGATCGAGGAACAATAATGTCGACGCAAATAGAAGAAATCGAGGGAATTTTCCTGAGAGATCATTGTTGTTCAAGGCAAGACTACGCATGATAGAACCAAATTGATATGCAGAGTTTGCATTGACCATTGAAGATCTGTTATCCGACTCGTTCCAGCTAGGGGTGAAAACGGGTCGGATACAGACGGGTAGTAGGTTATCCCATATCCTACCCTAATATTTTTTTCCCGGATACGGACGGTACGGTAATGAAAATACAGGCGGATACGGCATGCAGATCTGTATTTACTTTAACGGGTAAACAACGGGTACCGGGTATTAACAAGCGGGTAAAAAACGAGTATCGGATATTTTGTCGGATAGTACGCGAAATAGGCAGAATGAGAATATATGATAAAACATATAGTTCAATAATCACGTAGTTTAACATATAGTAGTCCAAGTAAAACATAATCCAACATAGAGTTCAAAACAAGACACATAGAGTCCAATTAATACATAACCCAACAATAACAGAGTCTAACAAAGACGTATAGAGTCCAACATAGTCCAACACATAGATTAAAAATTACACATATAGTCCAACACATAGTGACAACTGACAAATAGAGTTTCTGTTCCTGGACGGCCGGGCCTCTTTGATTTTCTGTTCTTGATAATCGGGTACCCGAAAATGCAAAAAGATCGGCACCGTACTCGATTCGCTTTATCTCGTGGTATCGATATCGCTCATCCGTATCCTACCCGTACTGCATGCATCGATCGAAGGCACGGCACGAATCTCGCCTGCTTATTTTCGATGCGGTACTACCCATCCGTCGAAGCGGTTTGAGAAAAGAACCGGTTCTAGAACGCAAGATCCAGAACCGGTTCATGTCTCAAACCGCTTCTGGAAGTCCTCCCGCTAGCACATTTAAACCCTTCTTCCTCCACGAGCCAGCAGAGGTGATCGAACAGAGAAGGGCCAGCCCAGCGCTGTTCTTTAGGGAGGTGTTGTCCAAATTTTTAATTGGGGTTGATTAGCTCCAAATTAAGTGTTTGAAGGTTAGTAACATCATGCCAACATCCTTCTCACCTAGATATTGTTATTTTTTTCAATGGATGTGGAGAAATCTTGAACTTTTTAGGCAAGACCATGCATGATCAAATTGTAGGGAGTTGTTCCCCCAAATTTATTTTGTATGCTTGTTTTTGTTGTTGTATGAAGATGTAGGGTGGATATCTAGTTCAAAATATGACATTACAAGGTAAAGGTGATTGGAATCTTTAGATCTAGGTGCCTGTTAGCTTTAGAATCTTAAATATCAGAATAAGTTGGGGAGATCTAGGTACATTGCAAGGAAGTAATTATTGGTGTATGAAATAAAATAGAAAAACATGTAGAAGGATAAAAAAATAATTACAAAGGTAGAAAGGTATAAAAAATAATTAGAAAGGTATGTCTTTAATTGGATGACGGTGTAGGTGGAGTTTTTTTTGTTGGAGAAGGAAAAATATGGTCATTAATTGTAGACTCAAGAAGAAAAAAATAATTACAAAGGTAGATTTAAGTGCCTGTGAGTTTTAGATTTTTAAATGTACCTATAAGTTATACCATAATTTTTGTAACGAAATTTGTTATAATTTTTAATGAAATTATAACTTGGTGTAGATGAATCAGCAATGGATGTACAATGCGGACCATCGCTCGAGAGAGTTCATTGATGGCGTGCAATCTTTTCTCGATCACGATCGTTGCATTCTTGCCTCCGTAGCTTCATATGTTGTCCGTGTATAGATTGCAAGAACGAGAGGAGCACTCCCAAATGATGGCAAGTTATAAACCACTTGATCATGAGAGGTTTCATGCCAAACTATACCGTTGGACCAACCATAGCGAAGTAGAGGCAATTAGCCAGAAGACGATGAAGAAGGCGAGGAAGAGGAAGATGGATTCAACAAGATCCCGGACGGCACGCATAATCTTGTTCCGTGGAAGAAACACTTGGTGACTTTGGTGATGATGAGCTAGACCAGATGTTTGCGTGGCGGAGAGGAGACTACAGATGAAAGACAGCTCGAGAAGTTCTAGCGCATGTTAGAGGACCACAGAACTCCTTTGTACCCAAACTGTGGGCAGGACCACAAAAAGCTACGTACCACACTGGAACTCATGCAATGGAAGGCTACAAATGGTGTGTCAGATAAGGGATTCGATGAGTTGTTATCACTCGGAAAGAAGTTGCTTCCAGAAGATAACACCCTGTCCGAATCTACATATGAAGCCAAGCAAGTCATCTGTCCTTTGGGATTGGAAGTACGGAAGATACACGCATGTCCTAATAATTGTATCCTGTATCGCAATGAGTATGCCGATTTGGATGTTTGTCCAGTGTGCAAAGAATCACGGTATAAGGTGAAGCGTGACGATCCAAGTGAAATAGATGGGGAGCTTACAAAGAAGAGACCTCCAGCTAAAGTGTTGTGATATTTCCCTGTGATCCCCCGATTGAAACGTATGTTTGCTAACAAAGCGCATGCCCAGATGATGCGTTGGAATAAAGAAGAGCGTAAGGACGACGAGATGCTTAGACACCTTGCAGATGGCTCATAGTGGAGGAAAGTCGACCGGACGTACCCGGACTTCGCAGATGAGGTGAGAAACATAAGTTTGGGTTGAGTACCGATGGGATGAATCTTTTCGGAGAATTGAGCAGCAGCCATAGCATCTGGCCTGTTACACTATGTATCTATAACATTCCTCCATGGCTGTGCATGAAGCGAAAGTACATCATGATGCCGTTGTTGATCCAAGGCCCTAAGCAACCTGGAAATGACATCGATTTCTACCTGAAACCATTGGTTGAAGATCTTGTGACGTTGTGGGAGGATGGTGCAAGGGTATGGGATGGGTACAAAAGGGAGTATTTCACCCTCGTGCATTGTTATTTGTAACAATTAACGATCGACCGCTTCTCAGAACTCTGTCCTACTAACTATCAAAGGATATAGAGCCCGCATCCAATGGCTTAGATGAAATGGACGGTATGTACCGAAAAACTCTCGGAAGGTTGTGTACATGGGTCATCAGAGGTTTCTTCACGAGTCACCCGCTATGGAAGAAAGGTTGGAAATTTAATCTGCAACTGCACCTTCGTGCAAGGCCTCAAAGATCGTAGTGGGCCACGTGTGTTTGCTATGGTAAAGGATTTGAAAGTAGTATTTGGAAAGGGTCCTGAAGCAAACATGTGCGTAATGAGGATGGTCAGGCACCCATGTGGAAGAAGTCAATATTTTGGGACTTTCCTTATTGGAAAGTCATGGAGGTTCGTCACTCACTTGACTTCATGCACATCACAAAAAATGTCTGCTTGAACCTGCTAGGCTACATAGATATGTACGAAAAATCGAAAGATATACTGCAAGCTCGAAAGAACCTTAAACTCTTGGAACTGAGGAACGACCTATATCCGGAAAAAGAGGGAAAGGACAACATTACCTACATCCTACGAGCTACACTCTAAGCAAAGAAGAGAAAAAAAGCATGATAGAGTTCCTGAACAGTGTGAAGGTCCCTTCCAGATACTCCTCGAATGTAAAGAGACTCATAAACAAGAAAGAGAATAAAATCGTACACATGAAATCCCATGACTGTCTTGTGTTAATGACACAGTTGCTCCTAGTGGCTATGAGAGGCATACTGCCCGAGTGGGTACGGGGGACAATCACAAAGCTGTGTTCTTTTTTCAACGCGGTTTCACAGAAGGTCATCGACCCAGATAAACTAAGTAAGCTGTAGGATGACGTGGTACAAAGTGTGGTTAGTCTTGAGATGATCTTTCCTCTTGCATTCTTTGATATTATGGTTCATCTCACTGTTCACCTTGTCAAAGATATAGGTATTCTCGGACCAGCAGCATCGCACAACATGTTCCCTTTGAGAGGTACATGAGTGTGCTAAAGAAGTATGTCCGTGAATCGTTCTCGTCCTGAAGGATGCATTGCCGAGGGTTATGGGACATAGGAGGTGATTGAGTTTTGTGTGGATTACATTAATGATCTAAACCTGATCGGCATCCCTATATCACGCCATGAGGGGAGGCTACAGGGAAAAGGGATACTAAGAAGGAAAGCAATTGCATGCAATGATCTTCTTACATTTAAGCAAGCACATTTCATGGTTTTGAAACAATCAACTGTAGTGGCCCCGTATGTCCTTGAGCACAAGAGTATTCTACGCTGTGATTTCCTGGAGAGGTCTGAGGATTGGATAACACTGAAGCACTTGGATTTTTTCGGCGCTTGGTTACAAAACTACATCTTTTGGACAGGCCCTCCACAATATCATCCTCTGGCACAAACGGTATATCATATTTTCAGATGGTGTGGAGGCGTCATCGCCACAACGGCAACCCACGCCTCCTCCAACGTCACCTCCATGCAATGCCTCGCTGGCAAAACAGAGCACGCCTCCACCACCCGCTTCACGCAGGCCCTACTCCACCACCAAAGATCTCAATCAAAAAGAACCCCCGTAAAATCCACGCCTCCACCATCTCCTTCGAGGAAGAAGCTCGATACTGGGCTCCTCCACCCGCTCCCAAGAAGGCGAGTCCAAATTGATTGAAAAAGATAAAGGATTATTAGATCAAATAAATCTGAAAAACAAAGTTTCAAAAATAAATAAAATGATTTTTGGACACTTTAATAAATCAAAAAGTAATTGGAATTTCATGCGTGGTATATTGCCGAATTTTAATAAAATATCTAAAATGATTTTTTATCTAAAACTTTTTGAGCTCTTATCTTCACCGCATAACCACCGCAATTTTTTTGTAAAATATGGAGTCGGTTTGATAGCCTAACCCAAATAATATACCCGGATCATCCCGTAAAAACGTGAAGAGTATAACTCTGCTTGACTTGCATGTGGGCCATACCTCTATCTGCACTCCATCGACTACCAAGAAACCACCTCATTTCTCACCGCCACACCACTCACCCCACACGCGGCCATCTTTCCGTGCCTTCTCCTCCTTCTTCTTCCTCTCCGTTCTTTCGTGACGCTACAAGAACTCAAGCTGTGCAGAGCTACCGCCTCTCTCCTTTGTCGCCATCCACGCCGCAACCCGTGCCCCAAGACCGACACCTCGCCACACCGCCGCCACGCCGCTTTCGATCACAGTTGTGCCCTTGCAAGGCGTTGAATCGCCAAATGAAATCTCTTAGCCGCTCTCACCACTGCCAATCCTTGCCGTGGCAAAGCCTCGTCTGCTCATTCCTTGCCACGGCACATGTTGGGTAGCACCGACCACCAGAGCCTCGCCAATCCCTACCACGGCAACCATTTTCGCCGAGAATCCTTGCCACGCAAAATATCGCCAGAACCCTCAACGCCTCTCCATCCTTTCCACCGCAACGAATTGACTCGGTTTAGCTATAAAACCAAAGACGGCTAGCCTCCAGAGAACTTCGCGAGAACCTCCACTCACCCCGAAGTTTCTCCGTCGAAAGCAAAACCTCACCTTCTTCCCCAATTCCGTAAACCCAAACGAGGAAAATCTTCATGCGAAGCTCCATACTTCGAATCAACCCACACCATCAGACCAGTAGCAACCTTGTGAACTCCAAAATCCATCCCTAGTGTCAATTTCACCCTTTCTTCCCCGGCGAGCCACCGCAGCGAGCTCCTCCTTCCGCCGCTCCATGCGCACGGTGAGAGCTTGGTTTCGCATGCGTTCTCTTCGAGAAAAATGCTAAAACACGATGCTTATTACCCACTGATACTCATATCGGTGCAAATTCGCAGCAAGAACCCGTGCTCGAGCTCTTTCACCATTCGGCCATGGCGTCGCGCTTCCTCCTCGGTGGCGACCCACCTCCTGACATCTCCAACCACCACAAGACCACCCCTGCAGCGCAATCATCTACTCGAGCTAACCTCAAGCATCGATTCTTCTTCTCCGGCCTCACACCACGGAGAGCCTCCATGAGCTGCTCCTCTACCGGGACGCCGACAGTGGAACCCATCGCGATTGCACGCCAGGCTCTTCACGCCAGCAGACCCAACAATCACCTCGTGCGTCGCTCACCTCTCTATCACATGGACCTAGCGGTCACCTCGGCCCTCGCCAAGTCAACGCCATATGGGGCCCGATCGCTAGCTCTCAAATGAGCCATCCTAAAATGGAAGGCGTAATCTCGGTGAGAAAGCGGACTTTCCATTTATGGCCGTTTTCCTATTTTTCCAGTATTTATCAACCCGAAAATATTCACTTGCTTATAACTTTTGAACTAACAGTCCAAATTGGGTGAAATAAATTCCTAAATTCATCTAAATTCATGTAGATTCAGAATATACAAAAATATCTTGAAGTTCAACTCTGTTTAGAATTTAAATTTAAATTTAAAGAATGGGATTAAAACATGCTATACATAGAATTTCTGCAAATAAACTCCAAATTAAGTAAAATAAATTTTGTTAGAATCCTTATGATATTAGGAACTCGAATATGTAAAAACATTTAGGGTTTATCATAGGAAATATTTGTGTTATTATATAAAGTAAAGAAAAAGCTCAAAATTAATCAAAATAATTAATAATTGTGTAAATATGAAATTTTGATAATAAAATACATGATCATAGAATTCTGAAAATTTATAAAATAAAGAAATAAATCCATAAAACAAGAAACAATATTATTGCTAACTATATAAAATTAATTAAGATCTAAATACGTAAAATTATAAGAACCCAACCTTAAATCATGCCTGCTTTCTATGATTTATTTATATTTGGATTTTATCTGATTTCTTTTTGTCCTTATTGAAATCTTGTTATTTGTTATGTTCTTCGTTCGCAACGTATAGAACCCGACGTAACTACTTCCGTCGTCGACTGCGACTTCAACTTCGTTGAAGACATAAATAAGTAAGGCAAGCACCCCCTTTGACCATGTTGATTCCAATTTTATAAATGTTTTCATTAAATGTTTTTATTGCATGCTTATATTCATTAAACTCTGCTACTTTGTGGGTACTGGTAGATACACCTGTTGTCTTATGAAATTCCCTTAGTATTGACATGTGAACCTTGATAACCCTAGAATTATGGTTAGACAATATCTAATGTCAATTTGGGTATATGTGATGATTAATAATCATGCTTAGCCATGTTTTAGGCTTGGGATAAATCAATTGGAAAATTTATCAGATGAAACTTGGAAATATTGAGACATGATGATGATCATTGGTATTTTGGTTAAAAATGAAAATAAAACTATGTTTTGATGCGGGCAATTATTGGCAATAGCTGGATGTACAAGGGACTTGTACGTAGTGTAGGGGGAGATTATTGCCCGTGTCGAATTAAGGACCGAACTATCACTACTACAGAACCGGCCTTCACAACCGGTCTATCACAAGCGGTTAAGTGCGCACCGCTTGTGCTCTACGTGCCACAAGCGGTTCGTGGGCAATGGGCGGGAGGGGGTCTCCAGAAGCGGTTCCTGAGACAAACCCCTTCTGGAGTTCTATATCTAGAAGCGGTTCGTATCTAGAACCGCTTCTAGATCTCTAGAAGCGGTTTGATACACGAACCGCTTCTATTGGTGAGGATCCAGAAGCGGTTCGTGTGTAGAACCGCTTGTAGAGACCCCCTTCCCGCCCAAATAAGATTTAAACCCCATCTTCCTCCCGAGCTCAGACCGACAACAGAGTGGTGGGCCGAGAGCGATTCATTGGGGAGGTCTTGCCAAAATTTTCAATTGAGGCTATTAGCTCAATTAATTGTTCCTAAGGTGAGTAACATGTTGTCGACATCCTTCTCACCTATATATTGATGTTTTTTGTACATTGGATGTTGAGAAATCATGTTTTGTTCTTGTGGGAATTGTTAGTGTTTCGTTGTTGGCTTATTTTTTGTTCTTAAGGTGATATATTGTTTGGTGTATGGAATGAAATGCAATAAATGTGAAACGATGAAAAATTACAAAGGTGGGGAAAAGGTAAAAAATAATTTTTATTTAGTAAAATTAAAATGTGGAATGATAGAAAAGGTTTGCATGAATATGTAACAATTAGTTAGTTTTATTTTAAAAAATGCAACAGATTAGAAATAATTAGTTGGCTTTAGTTAAAAGAATGCGTAATGATTAAAAATACAAAACTATTAGACATAGTTAGCTTTAATTATATATTGTGATAGATGTTGTTATTATTTTTATTGGTGTAGATGAACCGCAATGGATGTACAATGCGGACCGTCGGTCAAGAGAGTTCAGAGATGGCATGAAGGAGTTTCTCGACGCGCCGTTGCATTTTGCCTCGAGAAGCTTCATACGTTGTCCGTATGTAGATTGCAAGAATGAGAAGGAGCACTAACGATGGATGGTTATGAGCCATGTGATCACGAGAGGTTTCATTGCAAACTATACTCTTTGGACCCACCACGGAGAAATAGAGGCGATTCGACAGAAGACGATGAAGACGAAGAAGAGGAAGATAGAGCCAATAAGATGCCTGACACCACTCAATACGGGTCCGTGGAAAATACAAATCGACAAGTTTGGCGATGATGAGTTAGATCGATGCTCCGTGATGGAGAGGAGAGTTCACGAGAGGAAAGACAATACAAGAAGTTTTAGAGCATGGTAGAGGACCACGAACTGTTTTGTACCCAAACCGTGATGGGGCCACAAAAAGCTGCGTACTACACTAGAACTCATGCAATGGAAGGCCACAAACGGTGTGTCGACAAGGCATTCAATGGTTTGTTATCACTCGAAGAAGTTGCTTCCTAAGGTAACACTCTACCCGAATCACGATGAAGCGAAGCGAGTCCTCCGCCTTTAGGATTGCAAGTTCGAAGATACACGCATGTCCTAACGATTGTATCCTCAGACGCAATGAGTATGCCGATTTGGAGGTTTGTCCAGCAGCGAAGAATCCCAGATAAGGTACAAAGTGATGATCTAGGTGAATTAGATAGGAATTGTACGAAGAAGAGAACTCGACCAAAGTATTGTGGTATTTCCTGTGATCCCTGCTGAAGCATCTGCTTGCTAACGAAGGTCATGCCAAGATGATGCGCTGGCATGCGTGAGAGCGTAAGGAAGACGGGATGTTTAGACACCTGCAGATGGCTCGCAGTGGAGGAAAGTAGATCGGCCTTCTTAACTTTGCAAATGAGGTCGAAATATAAGGTTTGGGTTGAGCACCGATGGGATGAATCCTTTTCAGCTTGAGCAAAGATCCATAGCACCTAGCCCGTGACGCTTTGCATCTATAACATTCCTCCATGGTCATGCATGAAGCGGAAGTACATCATGATACCATTGTTGATCGAAGGCGAAGCAACACAGAAACGACATCGATGTGTACCGAAGCCATTGGTTGAAGACCTTGTGAAGTTGTGGGAGGATGGTGTACGGGTTTGGGATGAATACAAAGAGAGTATTTCAACTCAAGTGCATTGTTGTTTGTAACAATCAATGATTGGCCTTCTCTCGAACTTGTCCTACCAAACTGTCAAAGGGTTTAAAGCTCGCACCGGGCATAGATGAAACGGATTGCATGTACCGAAAAACTCTCGGAAGTGTGTACATGGGCCACCGTAGGTTTCTTCCTGGCATCATGCTTTGAGGTGGAAAGGCATAAATTTAATGGGGAAACAGAATTGTGTTAAGCCTCAAAGATCGTAATGGGCGACTTGTGTTTGCTATGGTAAAGGATCTGAAAGTAGTATTTGGAAGGGTCTTGGAAGCATACCGTTTAACGAGGATGGTCATGCACCCACATGGAAGAAGAAATCAATATTTTGGGACCCACCAGTATTGGGAAGTTTTGGAGGTTCGTCACTCGCTTGACTTCATGCACATCACGAAGAATGTTTGCTTGAACTCGCTAGGCTACATAGATATGTATGGCAAATCGAAGATACACCGCAAGCTCGGAAGGACCTTGAAGACATGGAGGTGAGGAGTGACCTACATCCGAAAAACAAAGAAGGACAAAACAACTTTTTCTACATCCCGCGAGCTACACTCCAAGCAAAGAAGAAAAAAAAGCATGATTGAGTGTTTGAACAAAGTGAAGGTCCTGCTTGGATACTCCTCAAATGTAAAGAGACTCGTAAACACGAAGAGAACAAACTCCAAGGCCTAAAAGCCCATGACCGCCTTTGTGTTGATGACACACATTGCTTCGGAGCTATCGAGGTATAACGCCCGACTTTGAGTCTAATCCAGACAAGCAAGCACACAATAAATATGCAATATGACAGCAATAATAACACCAAAAATAAAATAAAAATCACCATTAAATAGTTCATATTTTTACAAATTTTTGGGCACTGGAATCACCCAAATCCGAGTTAAAATGCAAAAGTTATAGTGTTTTCAAATTTGCTGAAATTCAATAAATGAATAGCCGAATTAATCCTTTTATTTTTATACTGAAAATCCGGATTTATTTCCCTCGGCGACACGTGTCAGCACAGGAATGAGCCACGTCACTCCCGGCCACTAACACGTGGGCCCGAATGACGTCATGCTGACGTCAACACCCACGGTGGTCAACACGCTGACAAGTGGGCCCATGAACAGCGCCCGGCCCCACATGTCAGCGACTGACACGCGGCGCAACAGAGACGGTTGGATTGAAATCCAACGACTGCGGTTACCCGAGCGGTTCACTGTTAATGAGCCTACGTGGCCTAACGAGTATTGTCCGATGAAGATCCAACGACCAAGATTTATCTCTACCGATTCGATTCGTATTAAAAAAAGGAAAAACGTGGCTTTACCGTGAGCGTCCGATGCAAATTCGACGGTTGCTGGAGCTCGCGATGCGTCGAAGAAGAACGGCGGCGCTGGTCGTCGTACTTGGGGAAGATGAAGCCGGCGGCGACGTTTCAGAGCGTCTCCGGTTGGAAGAAGTGGACCAACGGATGCGCCTTGGCACGAGGAACTCGGAGAGGGACTTGGTTGCGACGGGGAACGGCGGACGGCGGCGAAACGCGACGAAAACCGAGGCGGAGGAGAGTGGTTACTTCGGCGAGCTCTAGCGCACGCTACGGAGGATGGCAAGGCACAAGAGAAGTGGCAAATGGAGCGGCGTGGAGTGCTGAGCACGGAGGGGTACTTCACCCACTCGGGCATGCCTCGAGGCGCACGCACAATCCCTGACAAGATCTTCGGCCCCCTACCGGCGACGGCGGTGCACTGTTTGCTCTCTCCCGAGACTGATCGGTCACATCCACCGTTCGATCGCGATCCAACGGTGGAGATTAAGCCTCATTTCGGCGAAACGGTATTTAATCGCGTCCGTTCGATCAAGATCTGACCGCGAAGCAAAACGGCGCTAGGGTTTCTCCATATTGAAGCACGTGTTGGCCAACCCAACACTGTAGCTACGAGATTTTTCCGGTTTTACGAATAAAAATAAAGACAGAAATTCAAAGCAATTATTTAGGGCACTAAAAATACCCGAAAAATTCTAGAAAATATTTCAGAGCATTTTGAGCCTAAATAAAATATTTTCATTTATTTTTGATAAATACTTTTTCTCGATATTAATTAATTAAGAGAAGGATAATTCAATTTAATTTTATTTAAATCCAATAAATTCCCAAAAATCCACAAAAATTCAATTAAATCCAAAAATCCATATAAAATCAATTAAATGCAAATAAACTTTAATTAATTCGCAAAAATCCAAATAACTTCAAAAATTAAAATCGGGGCAATTTCGGGACGTTACAAACCTACCCCCCTTAACAGAATCCCGTTCTCGAGATTCGAAGCTTAACTAAAGAATAGGTTTGGGAACTCCTTTTTCAGATCTTCCTCTCGTTCCCAGGTGGCTTCACTTTCCGCGTGATTGCTCCACTGAACTCTGCAGAAACGAGTTGTCTTGTTTCTTGTTTTCCGATCCATTGTGTCCAGATTTTTTATCGGTTGTTCCTTGTAAGTCAAGTCTTCCTGTAGTTCGACTTCTTCTAGTGATGTTTGCTCTTCAGGTACTCGGAGACACTTCTTGAGTTGCGATACATGAAAAACATTGTGTACGCCTGCTAATGACTGCGGTAACTCTAGTTGATACGCGACCTCGCCCTTACGGCTTATGATTTTAAACGGTCCCACATATCTTGGCGCAAGTTTACCCTTTTTGTGAAACCTCTGGACTCCCTTAAGAGGCGTAACTTTGAGATACGTAATCTTACGGTTCAAAGCTCAAATCTCTGCGGCGGTTGTCTGCGTAACTCTTCATCTTGATCATGCAATTTTTAACCTTTCTCGATCGATGCTATCGCTCTTGGCTTCTTGAGTATGTCGGTCCGAAGACATGACGCTCTCCGTCTCATTCAATTTAACGGAGTTCTGCAGGTCGACCATACAATGCTTCGAAGGTGACATCGAAGACTTGCACGATAGTCATTGTTGTAACTAAACTCCGCATATGGCAAACATTTATCCCAAGTCGATGTATAAGCCAACGCATGTGGCTCTTAACATATCTTCTAATATCTGGTTGACTTTTTGATCGCCCATCCGCTCATGGGTGATAAGTCATCTTGAAGTGGGTGCCCATCGCTGTATGCAATTTATCCCAAAATCTTGAGGTAAATTGGGTACCTCTGTCTGATACTATCTTCCTTGGCACTCCATGCAAGCAAACGATCCTTGCCATGTATAGCTCGGCTAACTTATCTCCCGAATAGGTTGTTTTTACTGGTATGAAGTGTGCAACTTTTGTCAATCGGTCCACGATGACCCATATGGAGTCATAACCTCCTTGCGTTCTTGGCAGTCCGGTAATGAAATCCATTCCAATCTCTTCCCATTTCCACTCCGATATTTTTAACGGTTGTAGCAGTCCTGCCGGTCTCTGATGCATAGCTTTGACTCGCTGACATACATCACATAGTGCTACGTGTTCAGCAACTTCTCTTTTCATATTTGGCCACCAGAATCTCTCTTTTAAATCTTGATACATTTTTGCACTTCCTAGGTGAATCGAATACTTGGAGTCATGAGCTTCCTCCAGTATTAACTGCTTTATCTCCTTTTTGTTTGGTACACAAATACGCTCCTTCACCCACAAGGTGCCTTGTTCATCCAGCTTAAATTCCTTTGCTTGTCCTTCCTCCATCTTAGCCTTGATTCGCTTGATCTTCTCATCGTCCTTCTGGCCATCTCTAATCTGGTCTTCTAAGACAGGCTTTACCTCTAAGGCAGCTTCGAATCCTTCCGGAACAACTTCCAATTTCAATCTTTGAAGGTCCTTGCACAATTCTCCTTAGCTTTCTTCCACCATCGTATTTAGATTATGACTTTTCCGACTCAAGGCATCGGCCACCACATTGGCTTTGCCAGGATGATAATGGATTCCCATGTTGTAATCCTTGATCAGTTCCAACCATCTCCTTTGTCTCATGTTTAGGTCGGATTGAGTGAAAATATATTTAAGGCTCTTATGGTCCGTATACACCTCACATCTATTGCCGATAAGATAGTGACGCCATATCTTCAAGGCATGCACTACAACTGCTAATTCCAGATCATGTGTCGGGTAATTCCCTTCGTGTGGCCTTAACTGCCTTGATGCATAGGCTACTACCTTTCCATTCTGCATCAACACGCGTCCAAGTCCTTGGCGTGATGCATCACAGTAAATATCAAAACTCTGATGCACATCTGGTTGTACTAACACTGGTGCTGATGTCAGTCTTTTCTTCAATTCTTGGAAACTCTTCTCACAATCCGGTGTCCAAACAAACTTCTTCTCTTTCTTTAGCAATTGCGTAATTGGTCTAGCAATTGCCGAGAATCCTTCGATAAATCGGCGGTAATAACCAGCCATCCCAAGAAAACTTCTAACTTGTGTAACCGTCTTCGGCGATTCCCAATGCAGCACTGTCTCAACCTTGCTTGGGTCCACTGCAATTCCCTCCGCAGTCATTACATGCCCTAGGAAATCTACCTTACTCTTCCAAAAATCACACTTACTGAATTTCGCATACAACTGTTGCTCTCTTAGTTTCTCCAGTACTAATCGCAAATGTTGCGCGTGCTCTTCATGCGTCTTTGAGTAAACCAGAATATCATCTATGAACACGACCACAAATTTGTCTAAATATTCCATAAATACTTTATTCATCAAGTTCATAAAGTAAGCAGGCGCATTTGTCAATCCAAATGACATAACGGTGAACTCATAGTGTCCATATCTCGAAGAAAATGCAATCTTGGGTATGTCCTCTGTCTTAATTTTCAACTGGTGGTATCCTGATCTAAGGTCAATCTTGGAGAATACTCGCTCCTCTTAGTTGATCGAAGAGATCATCTATCCGGTAATGGTATTTATTCTTTATCGTCACTTAGTTAAGTGCACGATAATCTATACACATACGGAAACTCCCCTCTTTCTTCTTAACAAACAGGACTGGTGCTCCCCATGGTGACGAGCTCGGTCTGATGAATCCTTTTTCCAATAACTCCTCAATTTGTTTCTTCATCTCTACCAACTCTTCGGTGGACATTCGATAAGGTCTCTTTGCTATTGGTGCGGTTCCAGGCACTAAGTCGATTACGAACTCTATGTCTCTGTCTGGTGGCATTCCTGGTAATTCCTCGAGAAAGACATCTGGGTACTCACTGACCACTGCTACATCTCTTATACTGACGGTTTCCAAATTATTTACTAACATCTGTCCTTCTCGAACTGCCTTTGCTTGAAATTCCACTTTTCTACCATCAGGGCTCTCGATAGACACAACTCTTCGTCCACGTCTAATCTGACCTTATGCTTGGTCAACAATCCATCCCGTGATGACATCCGGGGTTTGGGTATCTAATATAATAAGGTCCGCTAGGAACTCTACTCCTTTTATTAATAGCTTAACTCCAGAACATCCGACCTTAGAACGGAGTTCCGATCCAGGGGATTGAACTAGAAGTGTACTTTTAAGGTTAACTATATCCAATTCATTTGTCACGGCAAAATCTCGAGAAACGAGCGAATGCGAAGCTCTGAATCAAATAATCATGGTAGCTGCACCGAGTTGACTAGGAACTTACCGAGCACGACGTCAGAGCATTCTCGACTTAAATGCAGTGGAGATATGGTTGATTCGACCTCGTGAATGCTGCGGTGTAGCTCCGGCTTGAGCGGGTCCTCGGCTTCCTCCTTGGGTAGGGTCTTAGTGGGTGTTCCCTAAATTGAAACGCATCAAGCGTCACACCTCCCTTCTTGGGGCACATATTGGCGAAATGCTGGTTTCATTGCGCTTATGTAGCGCCTTCGACATCTCGCGATTTCTCCGCTCGTTAACGACCTTGGTGGGTCTCGAGGGTCTGTCTATTTGGTCTTGGCATTGGCGGCGGCGTCCCGACATCGTTTCTGGCCGAATCGTGAATCATTGGGTATCATTCTTGTTTTCGATGACCATGGCGTCCTCCTTGCAGAGCCATGCGGCGCTTATGCGATTGTCGTCAAATTCTTTGCGCTTATCCTCTAGTATGAGCGCCTTTGTTTACTAACTCTTGAAAATCCGGAAAGTGTGGGTGATCGGTCCCACCGCAATCCGTGTTAAGCCCTTTCATAAAGCGAGATTTCCTTGCCTTGTGCATTTGCTCGTCTTACGCTCGTCCGCGCGAGCGCCGCAAGTTAGGTGAACTTATTTAAATAATCGCCACCGACCGGCCTCCACGCTTCATCTAAATTCCTCCTTTTCAATTCCATGATACCCTCCGGCACATGGTATTGACGAAATGCTACGGTGAATTCCTCCCAAGTAATCTCCTCGGGTTCTCTCGCGACGCGCGATAGTTTTCCCACCATTCTCGCAATTTGTTCCTCTAGGCGGTGAGAGGCGAAGCACCTCTCGTTTCCTTCACATCGCGTTATATGCAATTTCCTTCGATGGTTCTTAGCCAATCATCGCCTCCAAGGGGCTAGCATTGCCAGAAAAGGTGGGCGGTCGAGTCCTCATGAATTCGGACAATCTCGAGTAAAGACGCGGCCCATTGTTCACAGCTTGGTTGTTGGCGCATCGCTTGTGTGTTGATCTGTTGTCTTGTGGCCATCATTATGCGCGTTAATCGAGTCTCGAGCCGCAAGAAATGCTCCTAGATTCGCGCATGTCGATTGGCGGTCTTTGCTGGGGTGGTGGTGTCTTCGCTCGACCGCCTCCGGGGCGTGAACCACGCCTCGGCTCCATTGTTGCAGTGTTCACCATCTGCTGATTGCTTCGTGGTTTAGAGATAAGGGGAAAAGAATAGGCAAGTATAGGAACTTATCACGGGAAGCAGTGTAACTTAAAAACCATTAAACATTAAAAGCATTAATAGTAATAGGTATGGTTGCTTACATAGTCTAGGACTATGCAACCACAAAATCGATCCACAACATCACATCAAATTGTTCATTACAACATCACATACTAATGTTCAAAATAAAAGACGAACTCAACACAGTGAGTCTCAGCATAAAGTCGACTCTCGATCTCAAAAAGCATCACTCCTCGAGCCATCCTGGCTCGACTCGCCGATCACGAACCGCGAATGAGCTGCATCGGGCAACCGATCCCCATGCCCTCCCACTGGTGCAATGGGGCACCACGGGCTCTTGGTCCTCTGTCTTGTGGCGCTCCTCCGCTCCTCCTCGCCGCCGCTGCCGAGCTCCATGACAAGATCCGGCTCCCGTGACCGTAGAGAGCCTCCTCCATTTCGGCGATCCTCTCGACGGCATGCATCCCGGTCTCTCGTAGAGCAACCTCGGTCTCCTCGAACACGGTACCTGACACCAAGCTCAAGTCGTGGCGCCCATAACCTCCTCTGCGCCGCAAAGAACCGACCAGTGCACGGCGGCGGCGTCCCTCCAACTCCAAGCGAGCTCAGGTCCACCCGTGTCGGGGCACACGGAAGGCGGTATCCCACTCGGCCGTGGTCCTGGCGATCCGTCGCAGCAGCAACCCGCACACTCTGTATGCCCGCCAGCTAGCTTCGCTTCACCGCGAGGTGAAGCGGTCGAACGGCACGCGTGCTCCCGTACAAGGTAAGAGTCGCCTCCCATCCGCGAGCAATCCTGCTGACTATCCAGTGCACGGACCGGTAGAGAGGACGGCCGAAGCCTCCCAACACCTGGAGCATCCTCCAGAGCTCTGCAGCGTAGCCTCCGTGACGCTCGCCAAAAGAGTGAACCATCCGCATCTGCCAAAGCAACGCGTCAGAACAACAATTTTAAAGGAATATAAAAGTAATAGCAAAATACAGCAGAGGTATGAAGTAAGGAAGAAGGGATAAGTCAAGATTTCATTGATTATTCTTGTCAAACTTTTATTCTTTAGAAATTAGCTTTCACCCTTTCTACAGCGGCCAGTCTAACTAGGGTTAAGTCCTGCAGTCAGTATGGCTCTGATACCATCCCTGTCGTGCCCCGAATTTTTACGGATTCGGACACTCTGTGTATTCCGTACTAGTCCAGGATCACGCTAGTACACACAGGATAAACAGGTTGAAGTACCACAATCATACACGGCGGAAATAAATAATAAAGTACTTCAAGCATAATATAGCCGAGTTACATGACCTTATGGTCGCCTTACAATAATTCGCCACGCAGGGCGATAAATATCAAAGTAGCACAAGTTTATCAGCGGAATCAAAAGTAAAACACGGAACCCTTCATAACCACATGCTACTGAGTGCGGCTCAACCCCTTAGTCTTCTTGGCCTTCGATGAACTCCTCCTCCCAAGCTGGCACAGCTTCATCTTCTGAAGTTTTGTCGATGCAAGGGTGAGTATACAACATACTCAACAAGTCATGCACAATGCGTGTCTAATACTACATGCATGGCTTATTCCAAGGAAGGCTTAAAATGGTTCTTTTGCATAAAGCAAAGATTTGTTTTCAACAGTAATCCTATTAGATTAAAGGCGGTAAAACCAATATTAATAATAATCAATTTCTCAATTCTTTTTCAAGAGATTGGCACACGACCCTAATTTCATTCATCATTCTTTTGGCACACACCACCCATTCCACATTTTTATTTTGAAAATCTAACCCTTGATCAGAATCACCGAGCAATGTCCAAGATCATGACACGGCTATTCAATAGTTTCACACACACACTGCAGAGGTGTACACTTTACCCACAGGATCACGATCGCCACCACACTGAGCGATTGATTGCAACAAAGTCTTTCAGAGACTAACATTTAACCGCTGAACCCTCCGATACTTCCTTCTAACACATCCTCACTCAGAGCGAAGTTTAGACAGAGCAAGTACTGTTGAATGGGTACCAAGCTATAGCACGTGCACGCTTCCCCTCTGCTTACACTGGTATGCACTTTACCCCGAGGTTTCAAAGGAAAGAGGTTAGAAACCTACTTAACTAGGTCCGTCCCATTCGAGCACAAGTGGTTGTACACGGAACTTCGGCTCAAAGGCTCGCAAGGTTAAGTCCTTAATTGTCCCGGCAAGACATCCATTTTATACTTCTCGCACACAGCCTTCACAATCTTTCATACAACCTTTGCCACATAGGCCCACCTAGCACGAAGCCTTCTTGCCACTTGCCCTGGTCCAAATCATTTCCCACCTAGCTTTGCATTATTGCAACACATGCCAATACCCACTTCATTGTATGAGTAGAACCACACAGGTCGCTACCCCTCAATTCCATTTCATGACATCATCGCATTATTTCAAAATCGCTCCATAATTGCTTAGTCAACATTCGCTTTGCAATTTGAATGACATTCAACGCATATAAGCGTGCTAGCGACTAATCACGGTCTAGCCTCCGTGTTGGCATCATATTAGCATCCAACATATTAAACATCTTAGGGTGGACAAGGATTTGGGGCATATAAACATTATAATCAAGGTGGCATAAACAAGTTTGGCTTTTAACTACCATTTCCCAATTTAACCAATAGTAATTGTACTTAACATAGCATGTGATATGGAAATCAAGATATACTTTGAAAACTAGGCGCAAAATGGTCAAAGCATGACTTGCCTTCAAATAGCAGTGGGTTCTGGTCTGAGGTCTGCGATGGGTCTTCGAATTCTCCCTCGACGAATTCCGGCGACTCGGAGTCTAATCGGTACAAGCAAGCACACAATAAATATGCAATACAGACAGCAATAATAACACCAAAAATAAAATAAAAATCACCATTAAATAGTTCATATTTTTACAAATTTTTGGGCACTGGAATCACCCAAATCCGAATTAAAATGCAAAAGTTATAGCGTTTTCAAATTTGCTGAAATTCAATAAATGAATAACCGAATTAATCATTTTATTTTTATACTGAAAATCCGGATTTATTTCCCTCGGCGACACGTGTCAGCACAGGAATGAGCCACGTCACTCCCGGCCACTGACACGTGGGCCCGAATGACGTCATGCTGACGTCAGCACCCACGGTGGTCAACACGCTGACAAGTGGGCCCATGAACAGCGCCCGGCCCCACATGTCAGCGACTGACACGCGGCGCAACAGAGACGGTTGGATTGAAATCCAACGGCTACGGTTACCCGAGCGGTTCACTGTTAATGAGCCTACGTGGCCTAACGAGTATTGTCCGATGAAGATCCAACGGCCAAGATCTATCTCTACCGATTCGAATCGTATTTAAAAAAAAAGGAAAAACGTGGCTTTACCGTGAGCGTCCGATGCAAATCCGACGGTTGCTGGAGCTCGCGATGCGTCGAAGAAGAACGGCGGCGCTGGTTGTCGGACTTGGGGAAGATGAAGCCGGCGGCGACGTTTCAGAGCGTCTCCAGTTGGAAGAATTGGACCAACGGATGCGCCTTGGCACGAGGAACTCGGAGAGGGACTTGGTTGCAACGGGGAACAGCGGACGGCGGCAAAACGCGACAAAAACCGAGGCGGAGGAGAGTGGTTACTTCGGCGAGCTCTAGCGCACGCTACGGAGGATGGCATGGCACTAGAGAAGTGGCAAATGGAGCACCGTGGAGTGCTGAGCACGGAGGGGTACTTCACCCACTCGGGCATGCCTCGAGGCGCACGCACAATCTCTGACAAGATCTTCGGCCCCCTACCGGCGACGGCGGTGCACTGTTTGCTCTCTCCCGAGACTGATCGGTCACATCCACCGTTCGATCGCGATCCAACAGTGGAGATTAAGCCTCATTTCGGCGAAACGGTATTTAATCGCGTCCGTCCGATCAAGATCTGATGGCGCGGAAACGGCGGCGCTAGGGTTTCTCTCATGAGCACGCATGTTGGGCCGACCCAACATCAGAGCTACGAGATTTTTCCGGTTTACTTAATAAAAATAAAGATGTAAATTCAAAGCAATTATTTAGGGCACTAAAAATACAGAAAAATTCTAGAAAAATTCTAGAAAATATTTCAGAGCATTTTGAGCCTAAATAAAATATTTTCATTTATTTTTGATAAATACTTTTTCGATATTAATTAATTAAGAGAAGGATAATTCAATTTCATTTTATTTAAATCCAATAAATTCCCAAAAATCCACAAAAATTCAATTAAATCCTAAAATCCATATAAAATCAATTAAATGCAAATAAACTTTAATTAATTCGCAAAAATCCAAATAACTTCAAAAATTAAAATCGGGCAATTTAGGGCGTTACTGCTTACATGCAATGATCTTGTTGCATTCAAGCAAGCACATTTCAATCGCTCAAGCAATCAACTATAGTCGCCCCTATGGCCTTCAAAGACAAGAGTGTCCTCGCCATGAGTTCACGAGGGAAGACAGAGAGTTGGATAACCTGAAGCACATGGATTCTTTCGGCGGTGACTCTGTATACATCCTTGAGGAAGGGTCAAACGATGAACTATTGCAACGCTTGGCTCGGGACCATCACAAGAAATAGTGACATTCAAGGGTTTGAGATCAATGGTTACACATTCTACACCGGATCCTGGGATAACAGGAGCACCAACCGTAGCAATGGTGTCCGTGATAGACGCCAAGACAACAATGGCGGAGTTGGACACATATTATGGTTTCATAGAAGAAATATGGGAGCTCGACTATGGACCTCTGAAGGTCCCTCTATTTAAGTGCCAATGGGTCAAGTCGACTCCAAATGGTGTGAAGGTCGACAACACGCAGATCACAACCATGGATCTCATGAAGTCCGCTATAGGCGCGAACCGCTTGTTCTCGCGAACGATGTGATCCGTGTCTTCTATGTAATGGATATATCAAGCAAACCTAAAAAGCGTATGACAAGCAAAAGGTAATGCCAAAGCGATATGTGGTTCTCCAAGGCAAACGAAGGATTGTAGGAGTTGAGAACGCCACCGACGAGGAAGAGTATGGTCGATTCGACGAGCTCCCTCCTTTTACAGTTGATGTCGACATAAACGTCCTGCGTGACAGTGATGTCGATGCTCCTTACATACGCCACGATCATAACGAAGGAACAATTGTAAAGACGAAGACTTAAGATGTACTACTTGTATACAAATTATTCCATATGATCATGTTGATATGTTGATGTTTAGCATTGCTTGTACATAATTATTTCTACAAATTTTAAAATGAAAACAAAGCCAGAAAACCATTTGTACAAATTTTAAAATGAGAACAAAGCTCGAAAATTTATATCCACTCTATGAAAGGATCGCATAAATTTTACCATACAAAGAGAAATTCAGCTTAGCATAGTTAGCTCATAAATTCCCATACAAAAACCCCAAAAGCAAGTGAAATTTACAACATTACAATGATAGCTATATTAACTAAAAGGAGCAACATTACAATGATAGCTATATTAACTAATTTCTTTAGCATGTCCTCTACTCTTTCCATTCTTTCTTCTAGCTTTTAATACTCTTGTTGTCATCGTATAAATGGATGTGCATCTCTCCTCTTATAGACACTAGTCATGTCGGATCTGTGAACTCTCCTTGGCAAAGAATCTTCTTGTAATGCAGACAATTTGTATTGCAAGATTTTCAAGACTATGGTCGCTTCACTTTCATCGCTACGGACATCTTGTGCCCTTCAAATGTAGAAAGAATGGAACGGAAGGTGAAAGTCAAGAAATATGAACAAATGAATAACTTCAAAAACTTACCGACATATTCAACACTTCATGAACACTCGGGATGGATTCTTGGATGTATGGGAGGTGAACACATTTGAGGATCTCCGCGATCGAGGACACGATAGCTTCATCCGCAATGCCTCTAGTTGTCTCTTCGTCTCGCCATTTGATGAAGCCGTCGACATGAATTAATAGCTTCAAAGAGTGACACAAATTACCATCAACAATATTTTTTCATTACTCCAACATGAACATATCAACAAAACTCGTGGTGGGCATTTCACCTAACACCTTGTGGGCATGAAAACAGAGAGGCGGGGAGCGCGCGATAGAGAGGAGGCGGGACTTAGAAAATTTGAAGGTGTGGGAGAGTGCATGCGGGACTTAGATAATTTAAAGCTCTACCCACTTCTACAAGCGGTTCGTAGTAAGAACCGCTTGTAGAAGTACCTCCCCAAACCGCTTGTAGAGGTACTTCTACAAGCGGTTCTTACTAACAACCGCTTGTAGAAAGCCACAGTAAAAAAAGAATGGCAAGGGGGCGCGAGCGGGGTTCGAACCGGGGTGGACGAGCCTGCACACTCAAACGCCACTCGCTAGCCAGGGGGGAGGAAGAGATCTTATCGAACGATTTATTGATGAAGAAACTGATGGGTCTATTGGCGAGTCCACCCAATCTTTGCGAGAAGGAATATCTTGTGCGACGGGTGGACAAGAGAAAGAACAGCGAGTCGAGGATTGTGATGTCATTGCTGGTTAGGAAAGTCAAGCCTCGTGGTCAAAATTGAGAGAGCACCATCAGAGAAAATGCCGATAAAAAAAAAAAGAATGGCATGGCGCGAAGCGGGTTCGAATCGGGGTGGACGAGCCCGCACACTCAAACGCCACGCACTAGCCAGGGGGGAGGAAGAGATCTTATCGAACGATATGGGCACCGTATTGTTTTTAATATTATGCGGTCAGCACTTTTACAAGCGGTTGGTATTACGAACCGCTCGTAGAAGTAACTTTTACAAGCGGTTGGTATTACGAACCGCTTGTAGCCGCTTTAGAAGGTGCTCTACAAGCGTTTAAATACCAACCGCTTGTGTAGGGCCTTACCCTCTCGCCATCCATCGTTCTACAAGCGGTTAGTAATATTAACCGCTAGAAGTCCTCTTACAAGCGGTTGATAATACCAACCGCTAGTGCAGATTTTCTACAAGCGGTTGTTATTACCAACCGCTTGTAGAAGTGGGTTCCTATATAAAGTTGATACTCCCGCTCTTCCTCACACCCCAAATTTTCTAAGTCCCTTCCTCACATCCCAAATTTTCTAAGTCTCAGTGCCGCCGCCTCTGTTGAGACCCCGCGCCGACGCCACCTCACCGTAGCCTCCTCCGCCACCTCGCCATCGCCTCCTCTGCCGACTCGCCGCCCGCCATTCCACCTGGAGGACCGAGGTATATTCTGCGCCGCCCTCCTCCTCTCTAATCCCACCGCCTGCAAGGTGTTCGTGAAATGACTAAGGAGCGGTCCGGCTAGGCTGGGTGCCATGGTGCTGGGCAAGAAGAAGGAGGAGAGGAGGAAGAAGGGCTGGGCGCCCGAGGAAGAAAGTGGCAAGAGGGGGAAGAATGAGGGATGGCGGGAGGGGAAAAATGGTGGGGAGTTTCCATTAGCTTCTTTGGACATACTTTTGGTTGTGTTGTGCGTTGGTTCCTAGCTTTACATGTAATCATCCTGAAATCGATATGCAGAAAGTGAGAGCCGAATATGCGAGTTGCTATCATAGACATAACACACACATAGTTCATCCACATGATTCAATATGCAAGCTCAAGAATATCTCATCTCATTCACAATTATGCTCATGAATGTCTCATTTCATCTCATTCTCAAGCTTCATACATAGGATGCATTATGCTCATGAATATCAACCATATGATGCATTATGCTCATGAATGTCTCATTTCATCTCATTCTCAAGCTTCATACATAGGATGCATTATGCTCATGAATATCAACCATATGATGCATTATGCTCATGAATGTCTCATTTCATCTCATTCTCAATCTTCATACATATGATGCATTATGCTCATGAATATCAACCATATGATGCATTATGCATGCTCATGAATGTCTCTTCTCTTTACTTAGCACATACCGGTATTGTCGAGCACCACCCGTCGATGCGTGCCCTCAAACCCATCCATCCCGTGAAAGGGGCCTACCGAAGCAGGACTTGCCCGCTACCGAGTAGCGGGTCCTACACTTCTCCGCTCCCATCCATACAGTGGATGGGACTACGGGGTAGGATTCCGAGCACTCCGGATTAGTCATACATTCCATATGACTTTCTCACCGTCCTGGCTCAATGCATTTCATGAATGCACATATGCAAATGCCATTCTCAACATTCATAACCATATTCTCATCTTTCATTTTCACATAGTCACATTTTCATCGATTCCCATAAAATTACCATATTCACAATTTTTTCTTTAACTAGTCTCATAACTCCACAAATCAATTTAGACTATTCATACTAGCAGCATCATTTTGAGTTATAAGAGGTAGCAATGTGTCATATTAGCAAGGCACACATTCCATCAATCAACACACATATCAAACAAACAAGTGATGCACTTGCCTTTAACGCTCACGGGGCATTAAGACGGGAGGTCGATGCCGCTCCCGGGTTCACACCACCTGCAATAGAATAATCTCCACTCAAAAACATGCTACTACAGCAAGCAACCCAAAACAAAACGACATCGAACCTACGGGTCGCCCCGAACTCCGAAACCTGAAATCTGCCGCTCGGGACAGCACACACACTTCAACAGGCTATAACTTGGGCTATACAACTCCAAATCAAGTAAACGAGTACATTTTCTCGAATGGCAGGAAATTTCCCACCTTTTTCTAAGTATACAAAAAGTGTGGTTCAGCCTCTATATTCCTCTAACCTGCAGTTGAACACAAACTGCCCCAATCGCGACATAATTGGACAGTGCTCGGTAAAAAGGGCATAACTTTCAAACGGCTGAACGAAATTTAGTGATTCTGGTCTCTATTGAAAGGTAATTCGATTATCTACAACTTTTGCAACAGCCGGACCCCCAGGAAACGCTTGTAACACCCTCGAATCGAAGCTCCAACACACTGCCAGCGCACAGCCCGAAAGAGACGAGGATTTCCCTCCCAAATAGAGTCACTTTTCCCCCCAAGATTTCAGATCTTGGAACCCTAGAACCTACCCAACCAGGAAATACATCCATTAGAGCAGCAAGAGGACCTCCAAAGCACAAATCCACTCACCTACAAAGAGGAAGAAGAGGGGGAACTGCTGCTGCCACCAATGGAAGGAGGAAGACGCCGGCTGGGGAGGGAGGCGCCATGGGAGGAGAAGGCTGCTGCCCCTTGCTGCTGGGAGGAAGGCGCCATGGGAGGAGAAGGCTGCTGCCCCTTGCTGCTGGGTGGAGGAGGAGAGGCGCCAGGAGTGGAGGAAGCTGCAGGGGCGCCAGCCAGGCAGAGGTGCAAGGGGAAATTCCAGGAGGAGAAGGCTGCACTGAGTGGGGAGAAGAAAAGGAATCGGGTGAGGGAGAGGGAACCGGCCGGGGAGAGAGAGGAAGGGGAAAAAGGTGGGAGAGGAAAAACTTCACCCACGACTGAAAAAATATTCATCTGCGATTTAATAATTCTCCTGCTGCATTACAAGAATCTAGAAAATATTCTTATTTTAACTTGTTTTGAATCAATCTTGATAAAGCAAAACCCGTAAGTAATAAGGATACAAGAAATGACTATGAATAGTGGAATCAATGAACCTTGCAAATAATGATTAATTCTAAACAATTTTTGCATCTTGAATTCGATATTACAAATTAGGGGTGAAAATGGTACGGGTTAATCCCGACCGATCCGCATCAGATCCAGGAAAAAAAATCCGTATCCGCCGGATTCGATACGATACGGATACTTGTTTCGGATTCGTTACGGATACGGAGACGGATATCCGACCGAATAGCAGCATAAACGGTATTCGGATATTATCCGGACGGATATCCGAATCACTCGACTTCGATCAAGCGTCAAGCCTTGAAGCGGTGAAATCTTGAAGCCGCAACCCGCTGGCGCCTCGATCTCTGCCTCCCCAATCCATTCGTTTCAACCAAACCCGAAGCTAGCAAACCCTAGTACAGGAGGAGGAGCCTCACGCCGCCGCCTTTGCTCCGCTGCTCCGGACTCGATCCAGACCCGCCGCCTCCTCCTCCTCCTCGGTCCAGACCCACCGCGCCGCCTCCTCCTCCGCCTGGTACTTGCCGCCGCCTCCTCCTTCCGGACACGCCTCCTCCTCCTCCTTAAGGGACACGCCGCCTCCTCCGCCAGTACTGCTGCCGCGCCTCCTCCTCTCCCGGACACGCCGCCTCCTCCCGCGATCCGCCGCCTCCTCCTCCTCCCGTCCGGGACTCGTCCGCCGCCTCCTCCTTAGGGGCTCGTCGCCGCCTCCTCCTCCCGGGACTCGGTGCCGCCTCCTCCTTCCAGACATGCCGCCTCCTCCTCTCATGGTGAATGTGTGAAGTGCATCTCCTCTGCTTAATTTGTGGATTGTTCCTTTCGAGACTCTGAACTTTGTCTATGGAGTTTATTTATATGTTTGAATGTATCTTTATCTTTGATTCAGGGATTGGATCCTTGAGAAAGCAAGGAGGTGAACCTGGGATTTGCCGCTGCCAAGAATCAAATGTTAATAGCAATATTGATTGTGCTTTATTTTATGTTGTTCTAGTATATGGTGAATGTTTGCTAATTTACTTGGTTTAATCATAATGACTGGCTGATAACACTGGTTAAAAAATGGGCCTCAATGTTTGCTAATTTACTTGGTTGTTTTTCAAACAGATCAGATTAGTAAAGCTTTACATGATTTCATCAATTTGCTCTGGTTGTTCTGGACTCCTTTCTTTTGTGAAACTAAGTTTGTAATGTTGTGCAAGTAGGTAAGATAAATGGGAATACTAGAGCTTGGCATGACTCGTCAATTCCCTTTACATTTAACGATTTGTTATGGAGTGAGACTAAGTCTGTAATGTTCAAGTTATTAACATAAATCAGATTAGTGTAGCTTTACACGACTTCATCGATTAAGCTCTACATGCGAAGGCTTGTTACGGGTTCCATTATCTTGGTAGACTAAGTTTGTAATATTCTCGCAAGTTGTTGAGAATCTTGAGATAGATCACGGGTTTCTTGAACTGAATTTGTTGAAGATTGTCTTTGTACAAGACATATGTCAGTATTACATGGCGACTCCTATTTGAAGCTAGCTCTTGCCTTCTACTAAAGAGTTTTCGCTCCAAGCAATCCTAGTTGCCTACTTGACCTTACCTTATTGCCTCTCGAGGCTCTGATGCACTTGTCATTGGGTGTTGCCCATGTTTAACTTTCGTTCCTGTTGATGTATGGAGTAGTGTTCTTCAAACATGCTTTGCTTCTTTGTGGGTCACAATGCTTTGTCTTTGTGGGTCACAGTGGTGGTAAATCGAACTTCTCATCAAGAATAACTAAAACTACAAGCTTAACAATCGCATTCTTGTTTTTTATTTGCATATATTGTAGGAAGAAGAAATTGCTAGTGGTGATGACTGATGGTACGGCATGTCGACCAGGGAGCCATATGTAAGCAAGCTAAGCTAGTCTAAGCAATGAGCTTATCGATCGATCCTCCGGTTAATTGATTTATTTCGTTGTGTCTTCACTAATTGAATTTGGTCTGCTGGATGCATGAATTCAGCATGTTGGGTGAGAGACTGGGCACTGGGCTGGGCTGCCTCTACTCCTGGCGCTGGTCATGGGCTACTCCTGGCGCTGGTCATGGCGATTGGGCACTGGGCAGGGCTGCCTCTCTTTAATGAATCAGCAGAAATGTATTTGGCCAGTAGAATTGGTAGTATTTGCCCTCTCTTTAATGAATCAGCAGAAATGTATTTGGCCAGTAGACTTGGTAGTATTTGGTATGAATTATTGAAGTTATGTATGAATTATTGAAGTATTTGCCCTCTCTTTAATGACCGAAGTTATGTATGAATTATTGAATTTGATACCTCGTTAAACTTGTGTTGTGTGAGTTGTCAAACTTATGTAATATATATGAATTTATTGCTAGTCGAATGTTCAACAAGTATGTATCCGCTTGTATTATCCGCTTCGAACCGAATCCGGTATGTATCCGCCCGACAAGATCAGATCCAAACTCAAATATCCGAATTCGTATCCGTATTCGGTCTTACCGTATCCGATTCCGAATCCGGGAAAAAAATATGGATTAGGATACGGGAATAGCAATATCCGACCGTATCCGATCCGTTTTCACCCCTATTACAAATAAAAGAATATATAAAAGAAACCATGTGTCATTCAAAACTACTAACAATTTGAACGTATACATTCAAACGACTAAAACATGAGAAGATAAATTTATTCAAACCAACCCTAAAAACACACCCGCTCTTTATAGCAAGTCTTTATTTGCTTTTCTATATATTTTCTTTTTGCCCTTATTAAAGATAGTTATTTACTTTATTTTCGCTTGGACGACGTGTAGAACTCGACGTTACTAGCTCCGTCGTCAACAACGCCAGCTGCAACTACGACATCGTCGTAAGCGACCAATAAGTAAGGCAAGCACCCCTTTGATCATGTTGATCCCAGAGTTTATTTTTCTTTTGTCTTATCAAATGATTTCATGCATGCGATTATTTTTCTTAAATTTGCTATTTTGTGGTTTTGGTAGTTATACCTGTTGAATCATGGAACCTCCTTGATAAGTATGAACGTGTGAACTTTGATAACCATAGAAAAGGGATTAGACAATATAAGATGTCAACTTGGGTATAAGCGATTTAATAATCATGCTTAGCCATGCTTTAGAATCAACAATGAATCGATGATAATGATGATGATGATGATCAGATCAAAAGATGTTTCTGGAAAAATGGAAAATGTGTTTGGGTATGATACTATTGGTTATTGATATTTTTGATAAAAATCCCAAACAAAACTATGGTTTGGATGTGGGCAATTATTGGCAATAGCCGGATGTACAAGAAGACTTGTACGTAGTGTAGGGTGAAGTATTGCCCGTGTCAAATTAAGGACCGAACAATGGGACACTATAGATCCAAGAAATCCGTGCAACCACAAGTGCTGGGATGGGGCAGACTTAACTTAATAAGTTGCTTAGATCTGGCTTTGCACATTGGTAGGCCGAAGTAGTACGGGCAACCCGTTTTAGGTTGTTCAAAGGGGTGCCCACACCGAGGTGTTGGGAACAACATTTGCTGATATAACGGTGTACGCCTTGCTGTGGGAAGAAACATTTATTGCAGGGGTACTGCTCATTTTTCTATTTTCAAAAGACAGGGTATGTCTACCTTACATGATTCTTCTACCATAGCAAGGACTCCCGTCACCATCGCTGGTGCAAAGTTAGATTTAGGTGATGTAACGGTTATGTATGATCGCCTGGCAGGCACACACCTATTGGAGGCGTGTGTCGAAATGTACTCGCAAAAAGGTTGATCATTACTTGTGGGTAAAGTTGTACACCTCTGCAGAGTTTAAACCTAATCGATTAGCCGCGCTCGCGGTCATGGGCACTTGGTGAAGTCATTCCAATGTTAGAATTTGATATTTTCTAAAAGTGGGTTTTGGGTTGAAATTTGTTTTGCAAATGGTTATGATTTCATATCAATGGGTTGATATTGGTGGATTACTTGAATTGAATTATTGGATGAATGATTATATCATTATGTCAATGGGTTGACAATTGCTGGATTTGATTATTGGATTATTGGACTACTGGATCTTTGGATTATTCAATGCTTGGGAGCAGATGTGAGTATCATTTATGATTTACTTATTTCTTATCAGCAATCTTGCCTTTACAAATTCCGTTTGACAAATTGCAAATTGATTTACAAATTAAATTCTGCTTTATGCAAATTAACCGTAGAAACCTTTTGACATGACTTGCA
The DNA here is from genome assembly GCA_036346375.1 of Guadua angustifolia. Lineage (NCBI taxonomy): Eukaryota > Viridiplantae > Streptophyta > Magnoliopsida > Poales > Poaceae > Guadua > Guadua angustifolia. Next base: position 25,733,829 of record CM070501.1, read on the forward strand.
TTTATTGCATTTGCAAATACCACCTTAAGTCTTGCAGAGTACGAAAGTACTCAACCTTGCTTATTTACTATTTTTAGGTGATCTCGAAGTTTCGAAGAGTATCTTGTCGCAGGTTGCGGGAACTATATGGCATGCTTTCTGGGGATTTGAATCTTGTCAGTTGCCTGAGGGTTGGATGGGTACACTACAAGATTTGCTTCTCCTGTGCTATGAATTTTTACTCTGAGTTGTAAAATAAATTGTAATAATAGCTTCCGCATTAATAATTTGATGTATGGTTGTGATTCCAATTGTTGTAAATGTGTGTACTAGCTACTGATCCAGGGACTAGTACGGAAAGCACATTAGATTTTCGTTTTGGCATTCTTCGCCTAGAATGCGAAAACAGGGGTCGTTACAATTCTGGAGGAGAACGGACGACCGCCACCAACTCCTAATTAGAAGTAGTAAAGATTAGAAGATGTGTTGAAACAGTGAGCTTCTCAGTCCGTGTGAACAAGAGTTTCTCGGAATCTTTCAAGCCAACAAGAGGTACTCCCTCCAGTCACAAATAGCTATAGTTTTGAACATTGGCACGATCCCCAAAAACACAAATTGACTACTATTTTTGTCATAATATATTTATAAAACCAATAAAATTATAATATTATGAAAGTAGTTTTCGATATAAATCTACACACATGATTTTCATGTATTCAATTTAAATATTTAAAAAGATATTGATAGACAAAATTTTGAAAGTTTGACTGTACCTATATCTAAAATGATAACTATTTGTGACTAGAGAGAGTATTAGACAAGGTGATCCAATCTCACCTTATTTGTTTCTTATCCGTGCTGAAGGTTTGTAGAGTTTCTTCAAGTTTTTAGGAACCCAGTTCTTGTCAAGGGGAATTCGTGCCCCATGGATTTCACACCACTTGTTTGCGGGTGATTGCTTGATTTTTGACACAAGCACCGAGGAGAGGAGCTCAGAGATTACATGACATCCTGGAGATGTACCAACGTAGTTCTGGGCAGATGGTGAATAGATTCAAATCGGCTATATTTTTTTCAGTACTAATTGCAGTGATGATATGAGAGAGGAAGTTCGTCAGGGTACTAATATCTCACTAAAGCTCTAGGGGAGAAGTATCCGGGGCTGCCAACTGCTTTAGGATGGAGCATTACAGAGGCCTTCTTCGAGCATAATCCAAGTAGAATCAAGTCCTTGTTTGGTGGATGATGTGAAAAGAAGTTGAGTACTGCTGAACAGGGAGTTCTTGTTAAAGCCATAGCGCAAGGAATTCCCACTAAATGAGTTGTTTTGAGCTCTCGACCACAACTTGCAAGAAGATTCATTGCAAAGATTGGTGGGATGGCGACGCTGTAAATGGCAAAAAGATTCATTGGAGGAAATGGCCGGAGATGCCACAGCCAAAGCAATGTGGCGGAATGGGATTCCAGGATCTAAAACTTTTTAATCTGGCAGTGCTGGGGAACTGGGAAGTTCAGATCACGCCGTGGAATGAGGGGGAAAAACTGTCGGTTGTCCCGGTGTAAGTCATGCTGCCCCACCTTAGAGCAACTCTAACCCAAACCCCTATATTTTTCCTCTAAATCACTTATTTAGGGGTGGTGTAAAAATTAGGAGCACTCTATATCAAATTTGTCTCCAACCTACACTCCCTATTACTCACCCCTATTATTTATCTAAACATTATTATTACTTTGCACCATGAATTATTTACTAAAAATAGAAATAACAAATAAAAAATGTTGAAGAAAATAGTAAAGGGAAGGAGAAATCCCTCATATTTTTCTAATTCTCTTTATAATTTAGAATAGAGAGAGTTTAGGGGGTGGGTTGGGCTTGCTCTTAGAAACTAGGCGGCTACCTTTGAGTTGGCGCAGAAATTTCAGTCAGTCCCATAATCTCGTTGCTACTTAAGCAAGAAGTGGAAAATCTGTTTTGTCACACTGAAAGTTCATTCCATGGTTGCAACTGTATTGAGAAAAACTTACGGCCATTGTTCATTCTTGATTATATTGAACGGTTCTGATTAATTTGATGAAATGGCCTGACAGCATTCGTATTTTTAGGATCAACTGTATTAGTGCGTCGCTACTGATCATCTAGAAGGAAAGATTTCAATAATATATTTTGCTATCCACTATAGCCTTTCCACGACGTTAGGACAAATTTTGTATCAAAGTTAATCTTCACCTTGTAGAGTTAGCTAGGTCACTGACCTAAGCCGTAGAAGCAAACAACACGACGTGAAGACGAGAAAATTCATCACCTCCAACTCCAAGAGATATCCTGGTCACTCTCGCCACATCCAAAGAAAAGACCAGCATGGCGTATGGACATTCTGTCAAGTGGGTGCTGTTTGCGGTTTATGGTCCAGCGCAACAGGAACATAAGGTAACTTTTCTAACTGAAATGGCTTATATTTGTACCAAAGAAAAGCTACCATATATTATTGGTGGGGATTTTAATATCATGCGTGGTCCTGAAGATAAAAACAAAGACAATTTTAACAACAAATGGCTGAATCTTTTTAATACGTATATTCAATCTCTAGGTCTCAGAAAGATTAAGTTGTCTGGTCGACAGTTTACTTGGGTGAGTAGTGGGGATAACCTAACTTTCGAGAAGTTAGATAGGATCTTGGTCTGTACTGAGTGGGAAAAAAATTTCCTCTCACTGTTGTGCAGGCTAGAGATAGGAGTAACTCAGATCATACACCTTTGCTATTGAATACTAGGGTGTCGTTTTCTAATTGAAAGTCACCATTGTTCAAATTTGAATGTGGCTGGTTGATTAGAGATGGTTTCTATGCTTTGGTTGCGGATAAATGGCAATCAGAAACTAGAGGAGGGACTGCTATGGAAAAATGGCAGAATAAGATTCATTCTCTTAGACAATTTTTAAGAGGATGGGCTAAACACACAACTGGTCACAATAAGAAAGAGAAGAAAACGATTATTTCGATTCTCGATGACCTCGATAAAAAGACAGAACATAGTGTTCTTCTAGATCACGAATTAAATTTAAAAAATTACTTAAACAATAGACTGGTGAACTTGTTGAGGGAAGAAGAAATTAAGTGGTATGAGAGAGCTAAAACAAAAGATCTTTTGGAAGGAGATGATAACACACAATATTTCAATTTGATTGCTAATGGCAAACACAGAAAACAGTATATCTTCAAATTAGATCATGAAGATGGTATAATAGCGGGTGATGCTGAATTAAAAGCATATATCACAAACTATTATAAGGGTTTGTTTGGACCGCCAGAGGAAAATAATTTTAGTCTGGTGGAGAGTTCTAATCATGATTTGCCTCAGGTAACAAATGAGGAAAATAATATCCTCACCGCTCATTTTACTGAAGAAGAGGTTAAAGAGGCAGTTTTCCAAATGGAACACAATAAATCGCCTAGTCCTGATGGTTTCCCAGCTGAATTTTATCAGGTCTTCTGGGATATTATAAAAGGGGATCTGTTGGCGTTGTTCAATGATTTTTATTATGGGAATTTACCCCTGTTTAGCCTCAACTTTGGAATAATTACGCTTCTTCCTAAAATTAAAGAGGCAACAAAAATTCAACAATATAGACCCATATGTTTGCTCAATGTGAGTTTTAAAATTTTCACAAAAGTGGCTACTAATAGAGTTATGAAGGTGGCTAACAAAGTAGTAACACCATCTCAAACAGCGTTTATGCCCAGTCGTAATATTATGGAAGGTGTAGTGATATTACATGAAACTATTCATGAATTAAATTCAAAAAAGCTTAATGGAGTGATATTAAAACTTGATTTTGAAAAGGCCTATGATAAAGTAAAATGGTCTTTTCTTCATCAAGCTCTTCGCATGAAGGGATTCACCCTAAGTGGTGCTCATGGATCAATCATTTTTTCACTGGTGGTAGTGTGGGAATTAAAGTTAATGATGATATTGGACCTTACTTTCAAACCAAAAAAGAGCTTCGCCAGGGTGACCCCATGTCCCCTATCTTGTTCAACATTGTGGTAGATATGCTTGCTCTGTTGATTAAACGAGTGAAAGAAGATGGTCAGATTAGAGGAGTTATTCCGCATCTTATCGAGGATGGCTTATCTATCTTACAGTATGCTGATGATACTATCCTTTTTATAGATCATGATTTTGAACAAGCTAAAATCGAGGATGATAATTTTTAGACCCGATGATACTATCTTATCTATCTTATCGAGGATGATACTATCCTTTTTATAGATCATGATTTTGAACAAGCTAAAAACATGAAGCTATTGCTCTGTGTGTTTGAACAATTATCGGGTCTAAAAATTAACTTTCACAAAAGCGAGATTTTTTTGCTTTAGTGACGCTAGACAACAGGAACAAGAATACACTGATTTGTTTGGCTATGGGATTGGTTCTTATCCGTTTAGATACTTAGGTATTCCGATGCACTATCACAAACTCCGTAATGCGGACTGGGGTGTTTTTGAGGATAGAATTCAAAGCAAACTAAGTCTGTGGAAGGCCAAACATCTCTCTTACGGAGGTAGACTTGTACTTTTAAATTCTGTGCTAAGTAGTCTTCCTATGTTTATGATGTCCATCTTTGAAATTCCTAAAGGTGTTCTACAAAGGCTGGATTTTTATCGCTCTCGGTTTTTCTGGCAAGGCAATAATAACAAGAGAAAATATCGTCTTGCTAAGTGGGATATCTTATGTTGTCCTAAAGATCAAGGAGGACTGGGTATTGCCGATTTACAGATTAAGAATAAATGTCTCCTAATATTCACTCCATTAGTGTTCGTGGGAGTGGACCGTCAACCCTACCAAATATTCACTCCATAACAAGGAACAGAGTTGATGACCTATCGTGTTTAAAATCCAAATCAACTAAAAATGCCAACGAAACCACAACATGGATTGGGGGATATCGACGTGGGTTCGACCTTACGAGTGTCGCCGACGAATCGAACCTGGCACCGCCAGACCAGAGGTTTCTAGTCTTGAAGTGATGCCCTCAGGAACCACTCGTCGCCCTCAGCATCAGGCATATGCAGGCAACAGCCAACGCTAGTGATGGGCGTCTTGACGTGCTGGGCCTATCGTGTTTTATGTCTGAACCGTTCCGGACCGTTCGTGTCATGTCGTGCCGGCCTGGCTAGTCTTTGGCGAGCCCAGGTACAGCCTATTTGCGCTTCATGCCTACTTTCTGCCGTGTTGGTTTGGGCCCGGTCCATTTGTACTATTGCGACGAGAAGAAAAGAACCAGAGACGCACGACAATCAAAACAAAATGTTGAGAGAAAAAGAAGTAAATTCTTGAATAGGTACATAGTTATTGATTCGTTAAAAATCTTATACCCTGGTGTGGAGTACCTCTGATAAGGAAAAGAGTACAATAACTATGTACATATGCATAGACTACTCAAGGCTGAGATAGTCAAAGTCAGCTATCTCATCCGTGATCTTAGGATCCTCGATCTGATGATATACCCTTTCATCTGCAAGCTCCTAGTTTTTGAGGCATTAATTACCTCAACCATTTTAGGTCTGAGAGACGACCTACTCAGCTCAAGTATCCTCCTCACCAAACTAAAAGTGGCTTCCTACGAGACAGTGGACGCCGAAACCATAAGTACGTCCCATGCAAAATGCGTTAGCACAGGGTAAATAAGTTTGTAATTCTTCTACTACAAGAGCAAGCTGAGTCGATTGTTCTCGTCCATGTCAAACTCGCTCTCCACGAAAGGCTTCTCAAGGTAATGGTTGATCTCTACCTGTGGATTCCATTACGACCTGCTCGACGTTTTGGAATATGAATTAGATGCCTTGCCTTATGTTTGAAGTTGTTGAACTGCCTAGTGCTTATTACGTTGTTGAGGCAGATCATCTTGCTTTACTTTGATAAATAATTATGATAAATATATAATTGCTCAATAGTATCCTATTATTTTAGCAAAAAACTGTAAACCATCTTTTACTATATTAATACTTAGTACGCAAGTATTGATTGTCGTATAGTATGAATTTTCATATAAAATACTCAATATTGGTCTTGATTCAATGCACTCATCATGATGATCACAATAACATAAATGAATGGTTGGTAGTTAAGTTGAGAAAAAAAAAGCTTGTATAAGTGATAAAAGAATAGAGTATTTTATCTATCAACTGGTAGATAAGTTGAGGAAAAAGCTTGCAACCCTGCTACATGAAATGTAACTATTATCCAAGCCCTTTAAGAATTATCAAATTACATTGTCCAAATATATTGTAATAAGAGTATCTATTAGCAAAGGCATATCTCAAATTTTAAAAACTTTTGGTGTGGCGGTAGATACCTGGCACACTGCTCGTGGTTGTACAATACAAAAGTCTGGTTCAGTGAAAAACTGGAGATGCAATGCATGCATAGTGTAGTACCGCAAAAATCGTTTTTCCTGGGTTTTTGGCCGGAGTTGATTTTGTTTTTCTTAAATCCAAGGATTTTCTTTCCGCTGTGAGTTGAAATATCAAGTTTTTTGGAATTGTTGGTTCTGGTCTCTAGAATTGTTGAGTAGTTGTAAATGCATCTTACTTTTCCCCTAACCTTAGTTGCCCACAACTTAAAAAGGGGGAGACAGCCACTTCTACTTTTTTTTCCCCAAGCACCACTCGGCTCCTCCCGACCCAGGCTTCTGGCCCACCTGGCTTCTCCCGTGCGCAACTTTCCCCATGGTCAAGTCCACCTCTGCCTCCCAGTGGCCGCCTCTCCCCCCTGGCGTTGCTCTCGGCAGCACAAGCGAGAGAGCCAGCAGAGAGCAACAGAAGCAAAGAGAGGCAGCAGCAGCGTCCTCGCCCCCAGCTCCTCCTCGCCGGCGCCCTCCGGCCCTCCTCCGGCGACCCCGGCTCCGGTGAGCTCCTCCTTCCCCCGGGTCAAGGCAGCATCCCCCACCTCCCTCCTTTCTCCTTGGGTTTTCCTTGAGGTAAAAACCCTAGAAATTTGGGGTGAGATTTCTTGCATACATGGTGTTTGATGAAATGCTTGGCTAGGGTTCTTGTTTTTGCAATGCATTTAGTTGGGGAATGGAGAGACTAGAGGAATTTGGGAGTTTTCGGTTCGGGCAGATTTCTGTCCTTGGTTAGAACTGCAATTTGAAAATTTTGCATGCATTTCCTGGGGGTTTGGCTATAACTAAAGTTGTAGATACTCGAATTACCTTTCAATGAAGACCGGAATCGCTAAATTTCGTTAAACCGTTTAAAAGTTATAGCTATTTTACCGCGTGCTGTCCAGAACGCGTTATTTTTGCGGCTGTCTGCTGTTCGTCGCAAATCTGAGAATAATCGGTGCTTTTCCCGGTCGGTCGGCTATAGAAAAAGTTGTAGATAATCGAATTATCTTTCAATAGCGACTGAAATCACTAAGTTTCGATCATCTGACTAAAAGTTATGGCTATTTTACCGAGTGCTGTCCCGGGTTGGCAGATTGCTGTTTTTGGGATTTAGGAGTGGGTTGCGAAGCCGACTGAGTTATGAGTCTTGTGTTGAATTATGGGCGTGTTTTTGAGTGGGTTATATCCATGTGCAGGTGGTGTGACTCCCGGGTGTGGCAACTTCGCCTCGCCACACCGTCTCGATGAGTTGAAGGCAAGTGCGTTGTGGTGAATGTGGCATAGATGGTTATTATGATTTTTGCAGTGTTACCGTTATTCATGTACTACTTTATTATTGTCATGCTTGATTTTGCAGGCGAAATGATGAATGAGAATGGTTAAATGGTTATGCTGTTGTTGAAAACAAGTTTATATGCAAGTGTAACTCGTATATCTCTTAAAGGCTATTTAGTTGATTGCTTGTGTTATTTATATGCTTATGCTATGGCTGCATTTGTGTTTATAAGTACGTCTAGTGGGGTAATTGTCTTTTGATGAAAAGGTTGAGTAACCGGATGCAAGTGCATCGTTGATTGAAAGGATTAGTGTTGAAAGTTGAAGGTTATAACATTTTTTGCGATTATGAAGAGCCATCTTTGAGATGTCATACTATTATCACTAGTATGAATGGATAATGTGACTAATGAAGTAAGGAGGTTGGATTAATAAGAAGGGATGATTTGGCGATCATGAAGCTGGATTATGACTTTAATGGGAGTATTAATGATAACTGTGACCATGTAGATATGAGTGTCGAGAATAAGAATATAAGAGTTGAGAAGATGAATAAGAATGTTGGGAATGCAGATATGAGTATTGATAATATGGATACAAATGTGAGAAATGAATATATTTTGCAAATTTGTTTATGTCTATTACATTTGTGCATTCATGATGGAAGAGGCGACCCATTCTGATGCGGGCCTCTGTGCTCACATGTAGTGAGCACGAAAGTCCTACCTCGTAGTCCCATAAACGTGGTTGTATGGGAGCGAGTCAAGAAGAGTAGGCACCCTCCATCTACGGGATGGAAGGGACGTGAGGTGCACACCGACGGTGGGCACTCGGCGATCTGCAGATGCGTGCATGGAAATGAGCATTCATATGCATCGCATCTTTGATAATGAGTGTTGTGGTAAATGGTGTGTCATATGGATGGCGATTATGGAAATTGAAGGTTGAGTCGTGGACTCAACTCAAAAAGGGGAGATTGAATTGAATTTGATGAATTAGCGCATTTCTTTGCTTTGCTAATTATGTTGTATGAATAACGTGGAGTGAAGTCAAGTTATGAACGCAAAGTCAATTGATGAAAATGGTTTGAAATTATATAGTTTTGCATGTCTGCATGAGATATTATGTGAATGAAATGCATGGTTGTGTTGCATTATATATCATTGCGTGTCTGCATGAGTGCATGAGATATTATGTGAATGAAATGCATGGTTGTGTTGCATTATATATCATTGCGTGTCTGCATGAGATATTATGTGAATGAAATGCATGGTTGTGTTGCATTATATCGTATTGCATATCTGTATGGGTCATTATGTGAATGAAATGCATGGTTGTGTGGTATTATATAGCATTACAAATATGCATGAACTATTATGTGAATGAAAGCATAAAAACATTTCATTGCGATTGATAAATGTTGAATGATGAGAATGGAAGGAACAGGTTGAGAGTTGATTCGTGGGCTCATCCAGAATTGATTTCCGAGGCATGGGTAAGGTTTTGTTACATTGTCGAGTTGGTTGTGGTAAGTGGAGTTCGTTATTGCTTCTTTTACCAGTTGGTTTTCCATTTAGTAATGGCTATATTAAATTCTAGAGTAAAAGTAATTCAGTTAGATTTATTACTCTTATTATTGTTGCTCTTTCTTTGAGTCTTGAACTCACGCTTGTTTACTTCTGCTCTAGGTACCTTGAAGTTTGTCTCGCGGGATGGGAGTAGTAGCACGTGCACGACTTCAGTCACTACCTCCTTATTTAAATTAATTTGTAAAGTCTGGCTGTAATTAATAAGGTTGTAATGTGCTGTTAGTCGTGGTGGAGTTTTTACCGTCTATTGGATGTGTGAGTGGTTAACTAAGGACCTGCTAGAATGGTATCATATTATCTACATGTTTTCTATTTGCTGAGTGGATGTCCTCTATTCTAGAGAAGTCATGCCGAAATTTTGTAAATTTCGGTGACTTAATTTTTCTTAGGCCAGTTAAGAGTTTAGTGATTAAATTCAGTTTCAGTCTTTTCGTAGATGTGTCGTTCGTATTTGGAGTTTTTGGTAGCATTCGCGGTGCGCTTGGCGCCGGGGTGTTACACATAGGTTGCAAAACATACCGAGGAGGAAATTACACCGCCTCTTAATCCTGCTAATATGAAAAAACAAGGAACTTGTGCCAGAGTGCAGTCAGGTGACACGCTGCCTTTTCCAGCCTCCTTCGGGAGTGGTGGGGTCGAAGACGGCAAGAAAGATGAAAACTGTCAAGAGTGCGAATGGAAGTAAACCTAGCTAGCTCGGTGGGTGGCTCTCAAGATGCGCGCGCAATTGGCATTGGTACCGGTGGAGAAGGGGAATGTAGCTGCAAAAACAGCTACGTTTGGAGGAGTTGAGGAGGGAGATAGTCAAGAGATTGTCAGCAAACTACCCTCAAGTCCAGAGCGTGAAGGATCGTTGGACGTTGCGGTTCCAAGACTGGAGACAGAAGGCGCAAAGAACAGCTTGACGCAAGATGGGCCGACCAGGAGAACCAAACGAAACAAGAAGCCCAATCCATACATCAGCGGGCCAGAATGGGTTAACTAGTATGAGGGCTTCTCTGCCGGCGCGAAATGCTGTACAGGAGGGGTGTGTGGCGTAAATACGATATATCGAGAACTGCTGTAAAAGGGTGGGAACGGCTTAGAGAAAGGCAGGCGGTTGGTGGTGGCTGTTAGCCAGTTTTGGTGGTGATTGGCGGCGGAGCAATCTGTAATCCATACATGTTCTTCCGTCTATACAAATCAATAGAAGTTTCCTCACAGAGATATTAATGTGCGGTTGAAGAGTTTCTTCGTCACTCCGCAAACTTACCGTGGTTGTGTGCAGGAGATTTTAACGACGTGTTAAACGAGACAGAGAAGAATGAAACATGGCGGGTTTCAGAGATGCGGTGGAGTAGTACTGTGGCTTCGTGGACCTTGGTTTCGCTGGACTTCCGTACGTTTGGGATGAAAACTTCCAGATGCGTTTTGCTGAAACGGTTGTTGCTCACATTCAAACAAAGTAATCTGACAACTGTGCATTGCTGATCATGGTGGTGTGTCGAATGCAGAGGGAAAGAGGGCACAGTGGAAAGGTTGTCCGTATGAGAATATGCGGTGCATGCCTTCATGAGAATCATGATCAGTTTGTGAAGAAGTCGTGGCAACCAGGAGGTAATGTTTTGAGAGGAGTGTGTAGCTCCTCATCACGGCTCCAGGAGTAAAAATGTCTTCAGATCGGTAACAGGCTAGCTAAAGAAGATGCGCAGGAAGCTATAAAACATTCAGCAAACTCGCTATACAATGGCCCGACAAGAGAAGAGCGAGTGTAATGAAGCACATTTCTGATTTAATTGCAGGAGATGATTCAGTTCCGGACGATCTCTCTGTGTAATGTGCTGTACAAGACTTGCTCCAAGACATTGGCAAATAGGCTGCTTCTATACTGGATGAGATAATTTTGGAAGAACAAAGTGCTCACTGCATATGAAAGTGTTCATTATCTGAAAAGGAAGAAAGGGAAATCCGGTGCTTGTGCGATAAAGTTGGACATGGCAAAAGCATATGATTGGGTGGAGTGGACCTATTTTAGGAGCATTATGCTGACGCTTGGTGCAACATCCCAGAAAATTCAAAAATAGGAAAAATAAAAAAAATATGAAATTTAAAAATGAAATTAAATAAAATTTTCAATTGGAATCAAGATTTTGATTTAAAACAATATCTTTTTATCATTTTCTTGCATTCTAATCTTAAGAAAAGGATAAATAGCAATATTAAAAACCATTCCTTTCAAAACAAATAAACTATAAAAATAAGTTTGAAATGTGATCTTAATTTAAATTTTTATTTTCTGAATTATCTAGCATTATTGGTTTTTCTTGAGTTTTTTCTTTAAAAAGAAAATCAATAAAGTGAAATAGTAAAATGGTAAAAGTAAAAAGGTAAAAACGTAAAATCAACAAAAATCTGCAAAACTCATGCTAAAATATCAGAGCACTCCAGAATACCCTAGAACCCTACCCTTGACATTTGAGATGATCTGAACCAATAAAATATATTAAAAAGATATTGTAATCATGAAATAGGATATCAAATCTTGATCTTGTCCGATTTTTGTAGAATACTCCAGAGCTTATCTGAAGATGATATTTTTACCACATTGACTTCAGATTTTTATATACCTTTGTTAAAAATATCAAAAATTAAAACTTATATTTGGAGTCTTTAAAAATTCAAGTGCATAAAGTAAACAATTCTGGAAATAGCAATTTCAGAATTTTAAAAATTAAATACATAAAATAAAAATATTAAATTTTACAAAAGATAAATATTGTGATTATAAATCTCAAAAAAAATCTACATAAAATATATACCAATTTTTCGTCTTAAATTAAATAAAAATTAGAAACTGGAAAATCTGGCAACATGCATTGTTAGAATTATTTGAATTTTATACTATGAATTTTAATCTGAAATTTTTACTAGAAAACGATCCTTATTTTTCCCACATCTAAAAAAATTATTATAAAATCTTGAGTTGGTTTGCTATCTCAAACTTATGGACTAAGCAAGTTCTGTCCAAAACCTTTCCGAGTGCTGTCCCAAATGTATCACTTTTAGGTGGGCCCCAATGGCTTAGCTGGCTCCGCCGACCTGACCGACTGCCATTTGGCCCCCATCTGTCAGCCACTTACCTCTGTTTCACTACAGCTTTCTTCTTCCTTCACTCCACTCTCTCTCTTCCTCGAGCATAGCTCATCCACCCGAACCGCCTTCCTTCGTTGTCGCTTTTGCCACCGCAAGTACGTAGAACGAGGTCACCTCTGGCATGCTGCTGCCATGGCATCATCCCGGCTGGTGAGCCCCATGCTCTGCGCTGCCAAAATCTCAGAAGATTTCGCGAGAACTCAATCGCAACCCATAGTCGTGTTCAAACCCTGTTCGCACCACTTTAACCTGGCTATTTAAGCAGCTCTGAGTTCCAATTAGCATTTAGCAACCATATCTCCCTAAAGACCTCACCTCTTGGGATAAGCCTTCCCTTTTTGCCCTCAAATACCGCCATTAGCGAGGATTTCGTAGAGGGAGAAGAACAACCGATTGATGCCACTCAGTAAGTCTCCCTTGAATTAATTCAGCCTAGAGTTTCCCTTCGACCTCTCACGCTTGCCCAACCTCTCAATTTCAGCTCTCCTTTGCTGATCAACTGCGTCCGCGAGCCCACCTCTTCGCAGATCCGGTGTGCGGTGGCAAAGCCGCTCGGTCAACCTCCGGACTAACAAACCAGAAAAATGGGTCTCATGCACTACACTGATACTTACCCATCCAGTTTTTCCTGTGTATGAACCCTTCTTCACCAACTCCGGCTAATCACCTCCAGCACCGCCGCTAGCTCTCGTTGGGGACCCATATCCGGCCATCACCGAGCCTTACGAGTGGGTCCCTGAGCTTTAGCTAGTCCTCCTTCAGTTCACTGAGCGGTTGGCCAACCGAGTTGTGGACCCTCTCGCCGCCGGCGAGCTCCTCCATCGCTAGCAACCCAGACGTTAGTCAACGCAAAGTAATTCAGCTAAACAGTGAGGGCGCCTCTCAAACCAGAAAGCATATTTTGTATTTTTCTATTATATTTTCTAACCGTCTGAAATTCAAACATTTATATCTTCTGTATATTAAATCCAAATTCAGTGAAAAAATTCTAAATTCATATAAAATCCTATATATTAAGAATATGTCAAAATATTTTTAAAATGATATTTTTAGATTTCAAATATAAAGTATAGGTTTGCAAGATGTTGTACATAAAATTTTTACAAATGAACTCATTTTTATCAAAATAAATTTTATCAGAATCTTTATGTTCTCAGTAACCCAAATGTATACAAATATTTAGATTCTGAGTAATTTTTGTCATTTACTAAAATCAATTGAAATCAACACGTGTAACATTCAACTGCTAATAACTTGTGTAAAAATAATCCAAACTGTGTCAAATCAAGTTCTATGTGCTCCAATAATATTGCAGAACCTGAATATGCAAAAATACTTAGGGTATACTATTGAAAATATATAATTTGTAACATAAATTTAATAAATAATTGAACATAAATTCAAATAATCCTAATAAATTGTAAAATAGTGGAGTTAATGAAATAGTAATTACATAAAGTGTTAAGTAACCAACTCTAAAATATATTTGTTTTATTTAGTCTGTTTTATTGATTCTTTTATTCGTATTCTCTTTGTTCTTATTGAAATTTGTTATTTGCTTTTATTACTGCTAAACGACGTGTAGAACCGATGTCACTACTTCCATCGTCGACAATACCAACCACGACTTTAACTTTGTTGTAAATAGCAATTAAGCAAAGCAAGCACCCTCTTTGACCATGCATGTTAATCCTAGTTTTGCAAATGTTTTCATTAAATGTTTTATTGCATGTGTATATTCATTAAACTCTCATATATTGTGGACAATGGTAGTTATACCCATAGACTCATTAAACCTCCTTCACAAGTATGGATTTGTGAACTTTGATAACCCTAGAATAAGGTAGATAGTACATAATGTCAACATTGGTATCCTCACATGTAGAGATCATGCTTAGCCATGCTTTTACTCAAGTCCTTTACAATTTAAAAATGTTGGGTATGACAAAATGTTGGGTAAGACTTTTCCTTATGGTTGGTATTTTGATTAAAAACGAAAATAAACTATGTTTTTTTATGTCGGCAGGTTTTAGATTAGCCGCCGACATAGCTCACCTATGTCGTCGAATTTGTGTCGACGGACTTATGTTGCTGGGCGGCCGATGACCCAGGCCTGTGTCGTCGGTTTTGGGACCTATGTCATTGGCAAAAGCCAACGGCATTGAGTGAGATCCCTGTAGTGAATAGCTAGATGTACAAGAGACTTGTATGTAGTGTATGAGGAGATTATTGTCCGTGTCAGATTAAGGACCGACCAATGGGTTGTTTTTAGGCCAAGATAATCGTACAACCACAAGTGCTGGTATGGGACAGCCTTAAACCAATTAAGTTATCTAGTTTAACTTTGCACATTGGAAGGCTAGAGTAGTACGAGTTGTTTCTTAATGGATTGCTCGAAGAGACATCCACACTGAGGAATCATGGATCAAACGTTTGCCAATACAACGATGTACACCATGCTATGAGAACTTCCATCATATTTATGCTCTGAGTTCTTCTGTCATAGTATGGGTTTTTGTTCCGTGCTGGTGCAAAGTTAACCTAAGTAATGTAAAGGTTTTCGTCATGAATATTCTGGCCACACTCTAAAGGTGTGTGAAACATGCGACAAAAAGAAAAGGTCATGACTTGTAGATAAAGCTGTACACCTTTGCAGAGTGTAAAACTAATCGATTAGTCGCGCCCGCGGTTATGAGTACTTGGTAAAGTCATCACATAGTTAGCAGTTTTGATATTTTCTAAATGGGTTGGTTTGGAAATATTTTTTGGAAAGTGCTTATTTCGGATTTATGCCTTGTGTTGGCAATGGATGACCCAATGCGCACGTCGTGGAGGACTGTGAGTTGTTACCTATGCTTTACTTATTATTTTCATATTAGTCAAACTTGCTTTTATAAATTCTGTTTTGCAATTACTATTTGTTTTACAAGTTAAATTCGCTCTGTGCAAATTAACAGTAGAAATCTTTCCTTTGAAATGGCTTGCATATATTATAGGTTTCAAAAAGTCTTGCGGAGTACGTAAAATACTCACCCTTACTTATTTATTATTTTTAGGTGAAGAATCAGAATAGCTCGACGAAACTTACTTGATATAGGATTTAGGGATATTAACGAGCTTTTCTAGGGATTATACCTTATCAATTGCCTGAGAGTTGGATGGGCACACTACAAGACTCTTACTTTTTTCCGCTGCATTTCATTCTATTTTGTAAGATGTTATTGTAGAAATTACAATTATCATATGTAATAAAGAGTATGGATGTGATATCAATTGTTATAAATGTGTGTACTAGCTATTGATCATGGAACTAGTACTGTATGCATATGAGATTTCTATTTTTGCATTTATGTAAAAATGGGGGTCGCTACACTTGGTTTAGACAACCGGTGCGTTAATATATATTAGGAGATGTGTTGAAACAGTGAGCTTCGCAGTTCGTGTGAACAAATTAAAGTTTCTCAAAATCTTTCAAGCCAACCAGAGCTACTCTCTCTGGTCATAAATAATTATCGTTTTGAACATCGGTACAGTCTATAAAAATACAGCTTTAACTACTAATTTCTATTACAATATATTTATAAAACCCAATAAAATTATAATATTATGAAAGTAGTTTTTGATATAAATCTACACATATAATTTTTGTGTATCTAATTTAAATATTTAAAAAGATATTGACAGTCAAAGTTTCAAAAGTTTGATGGCACCTATATCCAAAACGATAACTATTTGTGACTAGAGGGAGCATTAGGCAAGGTGATCCAATGGAATTCGTGTGGGAATTCATGCCCCATGGATTTCACACCTCTTGTTTGCGGGTGATTGCTTGATTTTTTACACAAGCACCGAGGAGAGGAGCTCAGAGATTACATGACATCCTGGAGATGTACCAACGTAGTTCTGGGCAGATGGTGAATAGATTCAAATCGGCTATATTTTTTTCAGCACTAATTGCAGTGATGAACTGATGACATGAGAGAAGAAGTTCGTCATCAGGGTACTAATATCTCACTAAAGCTCTAGGGGAGAAATATCTGGGGCTGCCAACTGCTTTAGGACGGAGCATTACAGAGGCCTTTGAGAATAATCCAAGTAGAATCAAGTCCTTGTTTGGTGGATGATGTGAAAAGAAGTTGACTACTGCTGGACAGGAAGTGCGTGTTAAATCCATAGCGCAAGGAATTCCCATTTTTATTGAGTTGTTTTGAGCTCTCGACCACAACTTGCAAGAAGATAAGACTAAAGGCCACATCCAACGAAAAGGCCACCATGGCGTATGGACATGCCGGGAAGGGAGAGTTTTCTTTCTTTATTTCTTTTTTCTTGTTCTCCTTCTTCTTTAATACTAAGGCCTCTTTTAAAACACAAAAAATTCAATTTCTGCAGGAAATGAACTATTCTTATAAAACTCCAATGAAATTTGTTGAGAAATAAAAAAGACTTCTGATTTTAGTTGTTGAGATATAACTAGACTTTTGGTTTTGGTGGGCGAATTTCGAAACTACCCCTAAAGTGTTTTGGGTATACATATAACACCCTATTGTACAAGATATTCAATGAAAATCAATAAAGAGAAAAGAGTTGAAACCCTATATATCTTGTGTTTATCTATTCTATAGTTGTTTTCCTGGTATTCTTAATATTCTTGATTGTTACTGGGATTGATCTAAAACAATCAATTTATTATTCAACACGTTTTCAATACGAAGCTCTCCAAAGTTGAACGGTATATTGTCAATTCTCATGCTATTAGATTAATATTGTAGATTAATTCTTATCCTGTAGGCCCTAGATCATCTAGTTATTAATTAGGGTTCTAGTTCGAAGGATCACCGTTAAGACCTACGCGTCACGGTGGCCGGCACCGTGCCCCACCGGTCGCCGCACGCCGGAACTGGAACATTGAATTGGTTTCGAGGACGGAACGATCGAACGGCGACCTATCGTAAGGCGAAGAAGCCATTTTTTCTCTCTCGTGTCACAAAGAAACAGCAGCACGTACACGCACCTTGCTCGTTGATTAACTCGATACGCGAAAGCCCTGTATCATTCACACTGGGTCATGAGTGACCTGTGTAGCTTTTACCGTACGATGATTCAGATCACATGACTTGGGAAACTTTATGGCCATTTCCCCTGTGTCCGTTACGGCAGCCGAGCCGAGGAGCTTGGTCGAGTCTCATTCGGTCTCAGATTTCGTCAAGAAAGTTCTCTGAAAACGCCTTTTCATCTAAGTTCTAGGAACATGGATTTTGAGTTCTTCGGTGAGAACAGCATTTAATGAGAAATGTCGTTGGGTTAAGGGCAGTCCCAATCCATAGTTTTCATGGCGATGTCTGAGGAGAAAATAAATCGATCGATAGTTTACAACCCATGGTTTATATAGCGATGTCTAGAGGAGAGAGCAATAAACCAATGCATGCACCACAAACACAGCTTGGTAAGCGCTTAAACATCCAACCCGATTTTACTCGTTTCTTGCGTCTTGGTACCCGCGTCGACCAGATTTCTTGCATGAGACACAGGTTCTTTGTTTTCCTTCTCTCCTTCCTTAATTCTATGCCATCATCAGATTTTTGCTTAGTTGGCAGCGTAATTTATTCTATAGACACCGGTGAGGTGGAGGGTTGGGACTGCCCTAATACAAGTTTGGGAGTTGCTTCAATGAATTACCTTTTGAAAGTTGCACAAATATTAAAGTATAAATAAAAAGTAGATAATGATTGCTTACCTTTTCATTTTTGTACAACTTGTATTAGAGAGTGATACATAAAAGCAATACTCAACACGTTTTCAGTTATTTCTACTCTATGTTCTTAAAATTTTGTGAAAAATAAGAAGGAATGGTATTGCTAAAACTTAAGAAACCATCTTTGTATTGTAGTTGTTTTACCATGTTCTAATCAACGCAAGGTTTTATGTTGTTGCACCCTAAAACGTGTTGGAGTAGAAGAAATTGACTACTATATATAGTCATCTTACGTCTTACAATCTCCAAGTCGTAGGTTCGTATCCTGAAAACTCACATGTGTAACCGCCCAAACTGATTGTCAGTGTGTTGGCGTCAAAAAACGTGAAGAGAAGTTAATTAATCTGCTACAACACACCTGACGAACATCGGGTTCAGTTGATCAAAGTGTGCCAAACCGATTTGATCCCGCAATCGGTAAGACAGCTAAAAGTTTGCTCAAAGCCGATCTAGTAAAATAATCGACTTAGACCTAAACAGCTGTAAAGCGGATTAAATCGAGGGTAACGATAAATCTAATTAGCCGATTAGGGCTATGATAGAGATAGATCTTTTTTTAAAAAGACGATGCGCAATAAAATCAGAGAAAAACCAAACCTGATGGTGTAACTAATGAAGATCAACGGTCGGCAATGCGCAACTTTATTGATCAAGATCAAATTATAAAGATTCTAAATTGCAGAGGCTACTTCTAGTCGATAGAAAAAAAAGTAGATAAAAGTAATGCGAGTTGGTTGATTGGATTATGTTATTCTCTCACTTGCCCTTGCCATCTTTTATAGCTATTGACCGATCGAATTAGATGCAAACTATGATCTGTATCGGCCTCTACTCAGACAGTACCCTTCTTGTTTGTAGATAATATCGGTCCCAATCCATATTCAAACTTTTCTTTCCATATTCGATATCGGCTACAATATATCTTAATCCTTAGACTGACAAATTTAACAACATCTGCTAAATCTTAGTGCAAACACAGTGGAAATCAAACTGTTGTCGTTAGCAGTGAATACCAATCATCGGAAGAAGCGTGATTTCCGGATCGGCGATCTGGGCTTTTCCTCCGGCTCCGTCGTTGGTCGCCGGTGAAGTCTGATTGCCGTCCTCGCCTAATTGGGGGAGGTCGCGTGCTCAGTTGTTGGCCTTGGTCGGGGGTATGGTGCAGCTTTCCGG
Organism: Guadua angustifolia; assembly: GCA_036346375.1. Classification (NCBI taxonomy): domain Eukaryota; kingdom Viridiplantae; phylum Streptophyta; class Magnoliopsida; order Poales; family Poaceae; genus Guadua; species Guadua angustifolia. The sequence continues at coordinate 25,753,117 of CM070501.1, forward strand.
TGTTATCTGAATCGGCGCTGTTCAGTATACGACAATTTCAATCTCTTGGTTTTTGTCGGTGGTATGTATTCTTCTGGATGATGTTGTTCCGGTGAAGGATGTCTGTCAGGCATTTGCGGCTTGCGCCTGGGACGCTGGCCAGGTTAAAGCCTCAAATGTGCAAGGAAGATGTTGGGCATGGGAAAGAATTGTCGGAGCAGGATCTGAAGAAGGCGAGAGCAGAGTTGTCTGCGGTGGTAGAGTCTATAGCAGCAAATTGCTCTAGGCCGAGGACTGTTCACGGCAGGGATCACAAGTTCAAATTTTGGGCGGATGGTGTCTCCGATGCAGAGTCTTCGGATGAGGAGGGTATTTCATCACTGGACTTCATTGCAGAGGCAAAGGCGGTGGGTTTCTCCGTGAAGGATCTTCAACAAGCTGAGGAGGAACTTTCGGTATGTAACTCTTCTGCTAACCTTTCTTCTGTGAGTTTGAGGAATCGTTCTTTGGCAAGTCGTATTGTCAATGCAATTGTTCAAAACAAGGTGGGGGTGAGACCTTGGAAGGGTCCTTTGCCTCCTCCACGAGTGTCACCTCCAAGAACTTTTGGCGATGCGTTGAGTTCAGCAAAACATGTTAATCTTGGTGGTTCCCGTCCTTGTTTGCATTCGGTAAGACAGTCTTCGCAGACTGAGCTTGGGTGCAATACAAATTCGGATGGTAAACGTCAAATTACAGGTTCTCTCTTAACTCCGGTGGTCATTGCCGAAAGTAGTGGGGTGGACAAGTCCATACCTCCACATGATAACGATGAAACAAATCATGCCGTGATTGGTGGGCGTTTTACAAACCTTAATCACGGCAAGGTTTTGATTGGCCCAAATAGGTGGTTTCGGCCCACGTTAGGTCTGGTGGCCCTTTTTTCTCGGTCTGGATCATTCCGTTGTAACCCTAAGAGAAATCACGCCCTCTCTTCGTCCTCGTCCCCTATTCGCCGTTCTTACGCAGAGGTGGTGCGTGTGGACGATCGGAGGATGTCGAAGCAGGTGGCTGGTTCTGGAGATGGCCGGGGTAATGAAGGGCAGGTGAACCAACATTTTAATCCTGGTTTTTTGCCGGGTTATAACCCTGGTTCAGCTGGGCGTGGGTATCGTGGAGGACGTGGTCGCTTCGGTGGTGGTGGCAATTACCGGGGTGGATATGGTCGGGGCCGTGACTTCCGTCATGATGGGCGCGGTGGTCGTGAAGGCTTTAGTTATGGGGGTACTGGAAACAGAGGAGGTGTTATTGTCGCCCATGGTGGTAGGAATTCTGATGGTCATGGTTTTGATGGGCGCCATGGTGGTGTTGCACGGGGAGGCCAAGGTGTCAATTCTGTTGCCAATTCGGTGGTTGATGCAGTCAGAGCTCCGACAACTGCACCGGGTAGCGTTGATGGGCTCCATGGTGTTGTTGCTCGGGGAGGTAAAGCTGTCAATCCTGCTGCCAATTCTGTTGTCAACACAGACCGAGCCTCGACAACGGCACTGGGTAAGCTCTCTACTGTGATCGAGTCTGGTTGTTTGGAGTCAAATGACTTTGAGGTCACTAAGGGGGCTGGAAGTGAGTACATCAATAAAGAGGTAGTGAGAACTAAGATTAATAAGCCCTATTGTTACAGATGCCTCACTAAGGGACATATTAATACAAATTGCACTACTGAATTAATTTGTGAGAGTTGTGGTTCTGATGAGCATGTTACTAAGGCATGTTTTTCACATAAGCAACACAAGGCTATAGCTCATCCGAGTGGGTATGCTGTTGAGGGGCTGGGATTTTACTACATTCCTTATTCTAGTAATCAACGGGTGTCAAATGATTCGGCAGAGGCAGTAGTGAAAGTGACTGAAGGTTCGATGTCTGTAATGAATGTCAAATCTGAATTACAAAGGTTGTTACCAGTAATTGGGATTTGGAAAGTGGAGGAGAATGGTCCTAACACCTTTGTGACCTTTGTTCCCATCAAAAGTAGAATTGCTTGAGACTTGTCGAATGGGGTCTGTTGTTACTAAAAGTGTGAAGGCTATTATGAGTATTGAGGAAAAAGCATGTTCGATGTTTTTAGGTATGAGATCCCAAAGGTTTGGATTCAATTTGAGTCTCGCCTCAAGAGCTTCGAGTGTTCTCCATATTATGGGTACGTGGGGTCGATTCTTGGGGTTTCTCGTAAGGTAGACATGCAATTTGTTAAGAAGCATAATATAGCCGAATCAATGTTGCTTGTCTTAACCTGTTTTAATCCTGAATTTGTCAATGTGGTGGTCGGGATTTTGTGTGCGAGTTGCGATTTGAGTGGAGCATGATATAGATCCGGACAATCCTATGCCACTTGATATGGATCTGCCCCGAAGATGGAGATAACCGGGATATGGAAGAAGATCTCTTGGGCGATTTTCTTGATCGGGCAAGAGATAAAAATCGTATTGGATCGGCTACTTCGATGGAGTGCATGCAAAGGGTGGCTCGATCTCATCCAATGTTCAGCAGTCAAACATGTTTCCTCAACTACTTTGGGCCCTCAATCGCACTTCGGATGGTGGTTTGGTAAAGGCTCAGCCGGTTAAGAACACTCGCATGGGCTCTCTTCTTGGTGTTGATTCTTCGGCTGGTGTTCTGGGAGGTGACAGTATAAAAGGTGGGCAGGCTGGTGGTGCTTCCAAGTGCAATGATCAGTTGGCTTCCATGAGTATTGCTGCAACTCATACAGATGTGTCTTCGGGATTTTCTCCAGTTCCAAAGGATTTCTCTCAAGTGCATATGACTACATCTCGTTCAAGTAAAAGGTCGGCAGCAGTACTGGACCAAAATGTCTTGGAACGGGCTGAAAAATTGAAGGCAAAGATTAATCTGGATGGTGAAGGTATTAATCATCTTTCCTCTTTTCAATCTTTTTCGGATGATGATATTATTAGAAATATGGGTGCGGTTGGTATTAGCTTGGGTAATTCAAATGATGTGATCAGGGACAATGTTCAATCGTTCAAATGTTTACATTTTGGGAGGGGAGATAAGACGATGTTTTCATCGGAGGGGCTAGACATGGTTGAGTTGTGCGATAATAGTGAGGAGTGTTTTTCTAATGCGGTGACTTAGAATTACTTGCGATGGATTCATACGTGGGGAGATTCTTGAGGGTATTAGTGAGGGTGAGTTGAATTACATGAGTGATTCACAAACTCATACCAATTAATAAATCTAGGACAAAGAAAGGGAAGAAAAAATCAAAAAAGAAAGATCAAATTAACACGGTTTCATAATGAAAGGCGTTTTTTGGAATTGTAATGGGTTAGCTGACCCAAAAAAATTCAAATACTTATCGGACCTTTCTTTGGAGAAAAACTTAGACTTTATTGCTTTATCGAGAGGCAGTAGGAGGAGTGCTCTCGGTTTCTTAAAAATCTTTGTCTTTGGGAAAGATTTTTGTGGCATTGCAAACCGCCTCTTGGTAGATCTGGTGGCATGTTAGTGGGTGTAAATCATGGAAGCTTTTGATGTAGGAGAAATTGAGGAGGGAATTTTTCGTGAAATTTAAGGTCGAAAATAAAAGTGATGGCTACCAATGGTTATTGGTGTCGAGTATGGGCAGCTCGGCGAGGTCGAAAGAGGCTTTTGGACCGAGATGGTGCGGGTTTGTAATAAAGAAACACTACCTATGATTATAGGTGGTGACTTTAATATCATTAGGGGACCTCACGAAAAAAATAATCGCATTACAATGATAGATGGCCTTTTTGTTTAATGCAATTATTGATGCTTTCAATCTTAGAAATTAGAGATGTCGGTAGACAATTTACATGGGCGAATAATTTATCTCATCAAACTTTTGAGAAACGGATAGAGTGCTAGTTAGCACAGTGGGAAATCAAATTTCCTCATTCTACTATACTAGCTCTTACGGAGAAATTTGAGATCACACTCCTTGTTTCTTAACACTGGAGACTCGTCTACGTCGAGTAGGCCATCTCAGTTCAAGTTTGAACTTCATTGGTTTCTTCGTGATGGGTTTTTTGACATGGTTAAGAATATCTGGGATTGCAATGTTTTCGGGTATAATGCTCTTGAGAGATGGCAGAATAAGATTAGGCGTCTTAGACAACATTTAAGGGGCTGGGCGAGAAATGTGAGTGGAACATATAGGAAAGAAAAGAAAATGTTGTTGGACAGGTTAGATGTTTTAGATAAGAAAGCGAAATGTATGTTTCTTTACGCGGATGAGCTAAATTTGAAGCATTCTCTACATGAGAGGTTGTCTTATGCATTACGGAAGAAGAGATAAAGTGGTATCAGCGTGCCAAAGTAAAGGACCTTCTCGAAGGTGATGCCAATACTAAGTACTTTCACTTGGTGGCTAATGGTAAACATCGTAAAACTCGAATTTTTCAATTGGAGCAAGATGAAGGGATAATATATGGTGATGCTAGTCTAAAAAAGTATATCACTACATATTATAAAAACTTGTTTGGTGCAGCTGACCCTGTCCAGTTTTCTTTAGATGAAACAAGAATAGGTGATATTCCACAGGTTTCAAATCTGGAGAATGAGGCGCTAACATCTAGGTTTGAAGAAGAGGAGGTTAGGAGGGCTATCTTCGGATGGAAAGGAATAAGGCCCCGGCCCGGATAGCTTCCGTCGAGTTCTATCAAGTTTTTGGTGCATTATTAAAAATGATTTGATGGCTCTTTTCGAGAATTCTATCTTGGCACTCTAAATCTTTATAGTTTGAATTTTGGGAATATAATTTTGTTGCCAAAGACTAGGGCGCTAGCGAGATACAACAATCTGAGGCCTATTTGTTTGTTGAATGTCGGTTTAAGATATTCACAAAGGTGGCTACAAATAGAATTTCGCAGTGGCTCAAAAGTCATTAGTCCTTTGCAAAGCAGTTCTTCTTAGGGAGAATATTATGGAGAAAAGTATTATGCATGAGACTTTGCATGAGCTGCATAAGAAGAAGCGAAATGGAGTAATTTTAAGATTGATTTTGAGAAAGCTTATGATAAAGTAAGATGGGATTTCTTACAATGACATTGAGAATGAAAGGTTTCGCCTAAGTGGTGTGCTTGGATTAATTCTTTTGTTCAAGGAGGCAATGTAGGTGTGAAGGTTAATGATCGGTGGGATCTTACTTTCGGACAAGGAAAGGGCTCCGTCGAGGTGATCCACTTGTCCCCAATACTTTTCAATATTGTGGTAGACATGTTGGCTATTATCTGGCAAGAGCGAAAGAAGACGGTCGATTATGGGAGTGATTCCTCATTTGGTTGATGGGGTTTATCTATTCTCCAATATCTTGATGATCTGATCATTTTATGGACCATGACTTGGCATGTGCAAAGAATATGAAACTTCTTTTATGTGCTTTTGAGCGTCTCTCGGTCTTAAAATTAACTTTCACAAAAGTGAAGTATTACATTTTGGTCAAGCAAAGGAATATGAGGGAGTATATTCATCTTTGTTTGGCTGTAAGTTAGGATCTTTTCCGTTTAGATACCTGGGGATTCCAATGCATTATCGGAAGTTGAATAATCTTGATTGGGGGGGAGTGGTTCAGCGAATTGAGAAAAAATTAAGTGGCTGGAAAGGTAAGTTGCTCTCGGTTGGCGGGCGGTTAGTGTTGATTAATTCTGTGCTATCTAGTTTGCCAATGTTTATGATGTCTTTCTTTGAGATCCCAAAGAGTCTTGAGAAAAATTGATTATTTTAGATCCGTTTTTTAAGCAACACGATCGGCATAGAAAGAAATATCGGCTTGCACGATGGGATATCCTATGCCACCAAAAGAACAAGGTGGGTTAGGGATAATTAATCTTGACATGCAAAATAAAAGCTTACTAAGCAAGTGGTCATTTAAGTTATGCAATGAGCGAGGGATGTGGCGTGATTACTTGAAACAAGTATTTAAAAGGCGGGACTTTAAGTCGGGTTGAAAAGAAACCGGTGATTCCCAATTTTGGAGTAGTTTAATGGGAGTAAAATCTCAATTTCTAAGTCAGGGTTCCTATGTTTTAAAAGATGGGACACAAGTTAGGTTTTAGGAAGATACTTGGTTGGGAATTCCTCTTTCAAATCTCAATTTCCTTCTCTTTTAATATTGTGAGAAAGAAGCATGCAACAAGATGGTGAGGTTCTTGGTTCTCCTTTGCTAAATGTGTCTTTTAGGAGATCCTTAGTGGGAATAATCTGCTGGCCCAGGGGACGCCGTTCTTGAAATTGATGACCGTGAGTTTACAAGGAGGGTGATTATTTTAAGTGGCATCTCCATAATAGTGGGGTGTTCTCGGTCAAATCTATGTATAGATATTTGGTGAATAATGGAATTCCAGTTTCTCAGGAGATTTGGCGTACTAGGTTACCATTGAAGATTAAAATCTTCTTATGGTACATCAAGAAGAGTGTGTTATTGACTAAAGATAACTTAGTAAAGAGGAATTGGACTGGTGATAAGTCTTGTTTCTTCGTAGTACAACGAGTCTATTCAACACCTTTTTCTTGATTGTTTTAACGCTAAATTTTGTGGAGAATAGTTTACATGACTTTGGGTATTCAACCACCTGTAACCATTCAGCATTTATTTAATGGTTGGGTGAATCGAGGGGTCCCATCGAGTTCTGTATTACTATTAAGTATTTGCAAGGATTTGTTGGGCATTGTGGCTCACGGGAATGATACCGTTTTTGACAAGTGTGTACCAAAATCTTCCTTGCGTGGTCTTGTTCGGAGGAACGCGTCTTGGCCGCACATGGGCCAAATTACAATGAAGTGAATCGACAAAGGAGGATCTTATTGATGTTTGTCGTCGGTTGGAGTCGGTAGCTTTGCAGTTGTTTGCAAATTTTGGGTGGCCTATCGTGGCTAGAATTGGTTATAATGTTTGATGTTTTGGTGTCCTTGTTGCAACGGTTTTTTCATTTGAGTTTGTAATAAGTGTGGTCTGATTCTCTCCTGGAGGGATGAAGCCGGAAATATATTTTTCCATTATCTAAAAAAAAGCAGAGAATCAAAGTGCCTCATGAACTATGCAAGGGTTGGGTTTTGACAAACTTAAGATCCAGAAACTGTTAATGGCAAATTTGGCCCAGCGCGAGCCTGACGAGTTAGGCTCAACCTAAATCAACGCCGAGCTAGAAAATTCAGGCTGTAGCCTGATGCTCAGAACGGACCAATTGACCCATTCATGAACTGAGTGGTTCGTAGGCCGCAAAGGGCCAGGGCCGAGCTTCGGGCTGTGAAATGCTCATGTTTAATTGTCGCCAGTGTTCATCTCTGATTTTTTTTCTACGTGCGACGCTTTTTTCGTTCTCTTTGCAACACTGTTTCTGTTACACTCAATCACAGAGCTCAGTCTTTATTCATCAGAGAGAGAATTCCAATCATGAAATTATGGAGGAACTCCGGTGTTCTACGCCACAAAGCACCCGTTTATCCTCAACACTGCTCGCCTAGCTAACACACAGTGATACCTATCAACTCTGATCTGTGAGCTTCCTTTGATGCCCACCGACACAGACTAACGAACGTCTGGCTGTACGTCTCAAGCGTCACTCGCCGCTGCCCCCAACTTAGATGACGGGTTCGAGGCAACCCATCTCGGTTGACCTGAGCAATCTGATTAACATCCAACGGTTTTCCAAGGCCTACCCGGTTTTACCAAGGCGCTCGCGTCGAAACTTGGATGCCTCCACCGCTTCACGCCCATAGTCCTAGAACGTTTGCAGCGCCGCCGAAAATGGATCACCAGACGAAATCCGTCGAAAATCCCACCGCGGCCACGCTCCTGGAGAGCGGCGGCGGGCCTCACCGCTCCGACGCTCCGAAACTAACCAGTAGGAGCAGCTTTTCCCCGTGAAGTCCCCTCCAACGGGAAAAATGCTGCTCGCCGGGCGGCGGCACCGTTGCGCGAAGGAGGTGACCGACCACGTCTACCGCAAGCGAGGTGAGCCGCTTTCCAGAATTGCTGGGTTGGGCGAACCCCTTGTCTCCATTTCCCACGACCTATACCAGTTTTTTTTTTCTTTTTTTTCCCTGCTGAGTTTATCCTATTTTGTAGTGCAGTTGGTAAAATGGTTGCTCCTAGTTAATCAGGTTAATATTTCCATCCTCGTCTAATACAGGTCACAAAAACTTTACTTTTGAATATTTCTGAAACCATTCTTAGGAATGTCGAGATGTTCTTGACTGCTGAATATGCATTGAAGAAGGTTTGAGAAGCTGAACTGCAGCATCCTGCTTAGGGTCTCATTTTTCGTCAAAAACTGCGTGAAATTTGCTCTTACCGCTCCGGTTTGGGAAAATGATTTCACTCAGTTTACATCTCAAGTTCAAATTCAAATTCAAAAAAATTGAGAAATTCGAAAAAATATCTAAAAGTTCCCTAAAATTAGTATTAATAGATTCCAAAATCAATCCTGTGGATTGATAATGAGGATACCCACTTGTATGGTTAATTGAAGGAGATAAACATGGTTCAGAGTTCAGAGCACAACAAACACGTGTAATTTTCTCGCCGGTAGATTGATAATGAGGATAACCAGTTGATAGATTCCACTTCATACTCTATAACTAGGGTTAACAAAATTGCGATAATCAGATCGACTATCACGATTTTCAACCATGTCGAGCCAGTTCGGCATTCCAAGCCGGTCAGTAAACCAGCCTAATTCAAAAAATTCGGAAAAATTTGTGCAATGTAAATATGTGAAAATCGCTCAAAAATCGACCGCCAAACAACTTCAACTGGGCCAGTCGATTTTTGATGAAAACCGATATATTCTCGAATTTTTATCGATTTTGAATTTTTTTTAAAAAAATTGACTTCGAAACCCTTTGATTTTTGTGGTTTTCGTTCAATTTTTGCGATAAATCAGTGTCGCTGGATCTTTGATTTTCAACTTCGATTCGGTTTTGTTAACCTTGCTCTATATGTTTCGTTGGAGACGCAGTGCCAGAAACTCGATTTGATTTTGTTAACCTTGCTCTATATGTTTCATTGGAGACGCAGTGCCAGAAACTTGCAATGTGATCGCTCGCATTCATATATTTTCCGTGCAATTTGAAGCTTTGTTTTCCATTGCTGCACCCGAACTGTTTTCTGACACTGACACAGAGTATGCGAGGATAGAGAACTATAGCAACAGTAGCGAAAATAATGGAGCAACCAGAGGTCACATGTTTTCGCTGTGCAAATTTACCATAGCAACAGATCTCGTCCGTTTGCGTTGGATCGCAGAGGAGAAGATAAGGCAGGGATACTGTACCACTATGTCTTTGATAGCGCAACCGACCGGTCCTTGATCACCCAATATATACTCCCTCAATTAAGAAATATAAGGCATATTGTGACTTTACATAAGAATTAAGGTTAGGGTGAAATTGAGAAAGGTATAAGTGAAAATAGTTCAAATACCCCTACTTAATTGTATTGGATGATAAGAGATAATAGTTTGTGTGTGATGATAATGAATAAAAGCATGTAGTTGAGAGAGAATAAATAGGGGTATAGTAGGAAAAGCCTCATTAAATATACATACAAAACTTTGTATTTTTGAACAAGATCATTCAAACTAAAGCTGAGTTATTTAGAGGGCTTACTAGCTTTTTAGATGCTAAAGCTGACTTAAAGCCCCCTAAACAGGGCCTTAGATACCCTATTTAATTGTTTTGGAAGATAAGAGATAAGTTTGTATGTGGTGGTAATGAATAAATGCATGTAGTTAAGAGAGAATAGATAGGGGTATAGTAGGAAAAGCTTTATTATATCTACATACAAGTCTTTATATTTCTAAACAAGATCATTTAAACTATAGACCTTATATTTCTGAAAGGAAGGAGTAATAACTGCCCATTATCATCCATCATAATTCATATTGACATTCTACCGAGCCTGCTAAAGGTAGACTACCAAGGAACAGTAGTTTTTCTTCATTTATTCTAGTCACAGCAAGCAAGAACTTCCCTCGGACCCAAGGACAGCTCAGTTCCTATTTCTTCATTCCTCATTTGTTTCCAGACTCCAGAGGTACTCGTGCCTTTTCTATCCTATTTTGCTACCCCCAGAGATTACAGGCTTGCACATCGTGATTAACTGACTCTTAATTACTTGGAGCTCATCCTCTACGTCCAGTAGTTACAGTAAACTTTCAGAGGTTGCATTGCCACCTTTCTTACAAACGGGGACTGCGCACAAAGTGCTAATAGGGCAGAGCATCCTGCATATTCAAGCCGCCATACTAGATGGATTTGTTTACAAAAGAAGACATCTGACGAACAGCAAAAATGTTTAGCAACTTTACTGCTTTATGACATCCTACGGATAACCTTACATTCCTCTCAAATAGTTTAAGAACAAAAAAGAGCGAAGCAGACCGAACATAAAGAATTTATGCAACATCTCCACTTGATGTGCTCGAGACAAACATACAAAGACTATGAGATGTCTTGATGTGGTACATTAAGCAACTGACAGATAGCTAATGCAGTATACAGACACAGTGAAAGACCTCTTAAACAAGTACGACAGACACCGTAAGTGATCACTTAGAACAGTACAAACACCCAAACTTACTTTCCAAGCCGCAAAGCATTTATATAGAAGTATTGAACATTTCCCTTGCAGTGGAAATGGACTTGTCATGCTGCGTCATATCGGTTTTTTCCCATCAGGCGAGCCACTTGTACATAAACATCATCATATAACTTGTCAATCAGCCGAAAGTAAGCAATCATCCAGGTTTTCTTCACCAACATAGTGCAAAACACCACCCAAAGACCGATAACAAATCCTATGCTCATGCCAAGGTAAAGAAATGACGTATGGGCTCTATCTTCCTCTTCTTCATGGACGCTTTGCTTTGATTCATTAGTTGAACACTTTGTGGAGAGAGGAGGCCCACAGAGACCAGGGTTGCCAATGTAGATGTATACCTGGTTATCGAGTACTTGTAGCTGCGGCCCGGATGGTATTGCACCAGACAAATTATTGTAGGACAAGTTCAAGTGGCTCAGGGAAGTTAGAGCTGAAAAACTCGAGGGAATTTCACCTGAAAACTCATTGTAGGATAGGTCGAGGGACTCCAAATTCTTTAAATCTCCAATCTGATTTGGGATTGTTCCATTCAACTGATTACTTGATAAATTCAAATTGGTAAGCCCGATAAGTAAATGAATTGCTTCTGGAACATGTCCCGTTAAACTGTTGCTTGACAGATCAAGATTTACCATTTCATTGTAGATTTCAGAGGTGTAGTAACGCTCTTGGCCTTTAGTGATTATTGATATGCTCTCTTCAAAAATATATTCCTCTGCGTTCTGAAATTCTGTGTTCTGAAATAAGGCTGTCATTGACTTCAGGTTTGACAGTGACCATGGTATGGTTCCTGATATGTTGTTATGTGCTATATCCAAATAATGAAGGCTACTAAGGTTAGTAAGCCTCTCAGGAATATGACCAGTAAACATGTTTGATCGGACCCTCAAGATTTCCAAATTAGGCATTGTCATTGGTATCCACCCTGGCAAACTTCCAGAGAACCTATTGTATGAAAGATCGAGGAACGATAATTTCAAGGCAAATAGAAGAAATCGAGGAAGTTCACCTGAGAGATCATTGTTGTTCAAGGCAAGACTCTGCATGATAGAACCAAATTGATGTGCAGAGTTTGCATTGGCCATTGAAGATCTGTTATCCGACTCCTTCCAGCACTGCATGACTTCTGTTAAATTGTTTCCTGAGAGGTCCAACCGTTTCAGGCCAGTCAATTGACATATAGATGATGGGATGGTGCCTGCAATTTGATTATTGGCAATCAACAGCTCCTCCAGTAGTGGAGCTTTGAGATCTGATGGCAATGACCCTGACAAAGAGTTTGAAGACAGATTCAAGCGTGATATATTTATAGGCAGTTGTGGAACTTGACCTGTAAACTTATTTGACCCGAGATATATTTCGTCCGCTGACATGTGTTGTAGATTTGCCGGCAATGATCCGCGCAACTTGTTTTCTGATGCATCCAAGGATGAAGCTCGGGAAAATGTCACCCAGAACCAATCAGGCATAACATCATCCAAATTTGTATTTCCAAGATCAAGAAAATCCATGTCCGTTTGCCATCTAAGCCACGGTGGAAAATGGGGCCCCAAGTGACATGACCGAAAACCTGCGACCTTCAGCTTAAATGGCGGAGCCCAATTTGCTTCTATAGCTACTTTGAAGGAGTTGTACGACAAGTCTAGGTACACTAAATTTGCTAAGCCTTCAAAATGCTCCTTCAAGAGCACACCATTGAGTTCGTTGACGCTGAGATCCAAATGCTCTATGTTTGCTAAACCTTCGAAATGCTCCTTGAGGAGCACACCATTAAGTTCGTTGACGCTGAGATCCAACACGGTCAAATTACCCAGCGCTCCAATTCGAGCAGGTACAGGACCGCTGAAGCTATTGCGGCTGAGATCTAACATTTTCAAATTACCTAGCGCTCCAATTTCCGCAGAGATGGTACTGTTAAGGCCACATTCAGACAAGCGAAGGACTTTAAGAGCAGGAAGCATGTTGACCCAGTGAACCCAATCCCTCACAGAACTGAGGTCCACCCAACCCATGTCAAGATGCCTCAACAAAGAGAGACGTGGCAACAAAGAAAGATCCACTGCATTCAAAGCAGGATTGAAACTAACATCAAGATATTGTAAATTTGAGAGATTGCCGAGTTGGGAAGGTATTGTCCCGTTCAAAGAATTGCATCCAACATCAAGATATTGTAAATTTGAGAGATTGCCGAGTTGGGAAGGTATTGTCCCCTTCAAAGAATTCAAACTAACATCAAGATATTGCAAATTTGAGATATTGCCGAGTTGGGAAGGTATTGTCCCGATCAAAGAATTCAAACGAACATCAAGATGCCTCAACAAAGAGAGACGTGGCAACCAAGAAAGATCCACTGCATACAAAGCAGGATTCAAACTAACATTAAGATATTGCAAATTTGAGAGATTGCCGAGTTGGGAAGGTATTGTCCCGTTCAAATCATTAAAACTAACATCAAGATACTGCAAATTTGAGAGATTGCCGAGTTGGGAAGGTATTGTCCCACTGAAACCTGCATCTGAGAGGTTGAGATACCTTAGTTTCTTCAGAGAACCCACGAACACAGGTACGCTTGTTCCGTTGAAGAAATTGCAGCTCAGATCGAGATACCTCAAGTGCTGTAAAGCAACCAAAGAGGAGCTCATCTCACCTCTCGATAAGCTCAACGCAGTCTCGTCGTACCCGTTGTTGTACAAGTCGGTGTTGCGGAGGTTGAGCTTGACGACATGGCCTGTTCTGTTGTTGCACCGGACTCCCTTCCATTGACAACAGCCTTCACCCTTCCATGATGACAGACGGCCAGCAGGGTCCAGCAGGTTTGCTTTGAAGGAGAGAAGCGCATCACGCTCGCTCGCGATGCAGCTCCCGCCTGATACCGTGGCATGAACACAACAAGTGGATGGTGTCTGTGAGATCAATAGCCACAAGATTATTGCAGCTCCTCGGATGAGGAGCCCAAGCTCAGGCATATCGATTGATCAGTATGTTCCGTGTCTACAGAGTTTACGTAATATATGGTGGAATGTTGAGAAACAGCTAAGCTAATTGTATACAGAGTTTACGTAGTATATGGTGGAATGTTGAGAAACAGCTAAGCTAATTGTATATAGATGAGAGGAAAGTAAGTGAGTGGGATTTGGGAACGAGACAACTAGAGTGGAGAGCACAGCTTACCTCGGTAGGCCAAGTATTGCCATGTATGCTTTTTTATACTGTATGTTGTGGCAATCATGTGATTAGGACAATCAACCGTGCAATGCACGGCAGACAAATTAGTGACCTGCCAAGCTGCGGAAATTTCAAGTGATCGTGCTAGTGGACCGTCAACCCTACCAAATATTCACTCCATAACAAGGAACAGAGTCGACTCTCCCTGTTTCTTTTTTCCCTTCGGAGGTAGGAGCTCAAAATGAGCTACGTTGATCGTCATTTTTGGTAGCTAGCTACTTGTGTAGACTTTATGTACAAAGGTGGCCTCTTATTGAAGAACCGAAAATGACTACTAGAGAGGGTGAATAGAATCCAAATAAAAATTTTCCCTGATCGGATGAACAGTAAAAAACATCACTGGTTGGATGAATAATAACGACAAACAGTGAAACTGCAACTGGTCGGATAAACAACAAAAAAAACAGCACCTGTTCGGATGAACAATACCTGATGAACAGTAAGCTGCAAACTGGTCGGATAAACAGTAAAAACATCACCGGGTCAATGCCTCAATGGTGTTCGGGATGAACAGTGTTTGGTGAATAGTGGTTGTATGAATAGTAAAATCAACACAATCTTAAAACTAAGAATCAATGTAACTTTTGATCAGCTAATCTAAAATATGTGAAATTTTGTATGCACTTTTCTAAGGATCTCATGAACCAATTCCAAACCTTCAATTATAGAGATTGATATCAAAATTCTGACCTTGTTCTAATCCAATGAAGATTGCACTAAAACCAGGCAGAAACCACAAACTTCACCCTGAACTTGCTCGTGGGAGTTTGATGATCAAGTTGACCTTAGATGGTCTCCCACATGTCACAGCAAGCAAGAACCACCAAGAACTAGCCCTCGAGTTAACAAGAGCACGATTTCTTGCAAGAAAATAGAAAAGGAGATCAGACTAGCCTAGATGATTGGGATATGACCTAAAGAATGTTTATCCAACAATCAATCATCCTTGGCAACAAAACAGGGGAGAAAGAAACCACACAGACAAATCTCAAGAGGGAAGGGCAGTCAAATGAGCAAGAACTTGAGCACGAAAATGATTTCTATTTCTTCATAAAAGGAATGGTTACAAAACCTCCTGACGAGCGAGGAAAGCTCAAAAGAACATCGAAACCAAAATCCTTCTCACAAACTCTTAAACCTTTTTTTTAACACCCATGGGCAGAGGCATTCCACTACCTCTCTGTTTATAGTCTAACCTGAGCAATCTTTACCCTTGAATAACTGCCTTTTCCCATAAGAAATATCATCAAAGACTGGAATTAACTCACTCATACATGGCTAACCCGAAACCCAACAACATAACGGGTTTTGACACATACCTCTCAAAGCACCACTAACTTATCCACTACTACACCCGCAAACTTACGATACAACGATCCTCCCTCGCTTGAGTAGGGCTTAAGTTAGCATCTCTATCATCCACTTGTCTTCTTGACTTGCAGCTACTCTTCGGCCTCAGTCATCTTTGGTGCCACATTGATCATCTAAACCTCAACTCTCCTAGCCTAGTCCCGATCTCCTCCGTCTCACCATAACCTAGCTCAAGTCCGCAACTATCACAGATAAGCAAACATATCACATATCAATGTTCAATAACAAATATAATCAAATCAACACATATCCATAATGATACACAACTTGTCCCAACCAGTTTACAAACTGCCCCAACCAGTTCACAACCAATCCCGACCAGTTTACAAACTATCCCGTCCAGTTTACAACCAATCCTGACCAATTTACAAACTATTCCAATCAAACTCAAACTTATGCACATAAACTTAAATACAGTCAATTACTCATCACAAATATGAATAGACCTTCGTATGGTCTTTCCCTTATGCTTGAGAATATATATTATATTATATTATATATATATATATACATACTAGTTAGGTGCCCGTGCGTTGCAACAAAAACCCAAACTCTCCGCATGAACTCCCAAGGCATGCATTCGTCAAGGTTTTCCATGCTACACACACACACAGAACTGCCCCAACCCCTAGTGACAATGCCATAAACCTTTAGGAAAAAAAACAGATGACTACCAGTACTCAAGTATCCTGCAAGCTTTTCATACAATTCGTTCTCACAAGAATCCTTCATGAATCTCTGAATGCTTCTCATCCTTAAAATTAAGAAACTTCATTTTTCCCTCCGTCACCATGTCAACGTTTGTTCTTTTGAGAAATAATAAATTAATTAACAAAAGAAAACACATGTGATAATCGTGTGAAGACATGAGCTACCCATTTCTAAGTCATACCTCGAACTCCCTACACACGCAACCTCTCAAGAATACGCTCCATGGGAGAACACTTAACCTCTGAATTTCAGACTAAACCTCTGAAATTTCCAGCAGGAAAAAAAAGAAACAAGCGCTCAAATAATCTGATCGCACCACAAGACCACCCCACATTGTAGCCAACCCAAGAAAAATAGTTAACAAGAACTCAATTTCAACCAAAACGCTCACGGCTCACCTTCTTCTCCATGCAGACACAAATTCATGAGAATCAAACGATGGAACTTTATGTCATAATTAACTTGCACATAAAGACACTATTTTGTGGCATTATCATAGTTTGCGAAAAGGAACTACTGTTGAATCTTTGGCCTTGACAAAACTGTTCTCTAAAGAGAGGCTATTCCTACAAAAACGAAAACACACACATTAAACATTACTGAAAAAGGTCAATTATTTTATACCAAACAACCAAAAAAACTTCAAACTACTTGCATAGTTGCATGTCTATAAGATGATAGCCATTAAAGAAAAATCTTAAACTTGAGTTCATGACTCACATTGACAACATCGAAATAATAAAATCATATTACTGTGTCCTACCTTTTAATAGTTATCTGGTTCCTATGTTGAACCTTTTAATAGTTCTCTGGTTCCTGTACCTGAGCTCATCCTAGTCATATCCAATTAACACATAAGAGGCTATCCTGAGATCAAATTGTGTAACCTTTTCCTAATTAATGGCTTGGATAGCGAGATAGCTTCTTATAGTGTAAAGAAGAAATTAGTAAGTTGTTTTAACATGGCAGCTTTCAATGCAAGAGTGATTTCTTCCATTGAAATCCAATTCAATCAAAGAGTCAAGATTTTTATTTGGCTCTAAAAATTAGATTTGAATACTATATCTTCTTTCTATGTATATACAGCATTGTTTATGCAGGTCAACACACAAAAAAGGAAATAAAAAATTTCAGTTATCACACAATTAAGCCAAAAATATATACAAATTGTTTACTTTTGGATTGAAGTATAAACAACTTTTGACATTAATATTGATTTGGAAATAGAAACAAAGAAATGGATGATCATCATTTTGCAGCATGTAGAAAAATGTCCCTGCATGCCTTCCTGTAGCTGACCTCCTCCCTACCTTCCCAACTCCTTCACCTAATCGCTATTGCAAAATCCTAATTTGCAGAATGTCTTCTTTTGAGACTCTAGGAAGTGGTAAAACTCTTCTTGAGCAGCACTTCCAATGAGGGTCAATGCATTGTGTGTTGTTAGTCCTTTGTAGTGGTGTTTCACCCCATCCATATAAAGTAATTAAGCCTACTTAGGTCAACTTCCACAACCAGATTTTTAATTCCACGTATACTGCCACTATTTTTCCACCAAATTTTCAAATAGAATAAGCATGATTGGAACTTAATTACTTAACAACATTCAGAATCTTCTTCCAGTTATTGAGTAGAACAATTGACAAAAAATGATCATATTTCAAATAAAAACAGTCTATTCCAATTCACCTTTGTAGCTCCCTCTCCCTACCACCATTCAGATAGTCGAATAGACGAACCTGCAAACACGGTCAGGTATCAAATACAATTCTACCAAAAAAATATACTCAGAGTTTCTTTTTGGATTAAAGTATAAACAACATCTGATATTAATATTGATTTGGAAATCCAAAGAAAGAAATAGATGGTTCATGCCATGATAGTGCAATCAAGTCTTCCCAACAATCTACTGGTTGGTAATTCTCTCCTCACGATGTATGGTAAATGCAATTCCATGCAAGATGCTGAGAGAATATTTCAGTCGATGCCGACTCATGATGTTGTTAGAACTCACAATATGGCAGAGTTTGTTGTCTTCTGGTAGAACTCACAAAAATCTGGATATTGGGAGGAAAGCTGCCAAGAAACTTCTTGAATTGGATCCAATTGATGACTCGGCTTATGTCCTTTTGTCGAACTTATATGCTATAAATGCAAGATGGGTGTATGTTGACAAATTAAGAAGTCACATGAAGACCATCAATCTAAACAAAAGACCTGCTTGCAGTTGGCTTAAGCTAAAGAATGGGGTAAGCACCTTTGGTATAGGTGACCAGAGCGGCAGAGCCAAAAGCATGCAGAAAAGATCTATGCGAAGTTAGATGAAATCTTGCTGGAGCTCAGGGAAGTAGGTTATATTGCTGATACTTCATCTGCACTGCATGATACGGACGAAAAGCAAAAAGAGCAGAACCTTTGGAACCACAGTGAGAAGCTAGCACTGGCATATGGCCTTATCGCTGTCCCAGAAGGATCTGCAATAAGGATATTCAAGATTCTCAGGGTCTGTGCATTGTAAGGTATAAAAAAATCTGACTTGTTAAAAGAGGTGTATAAGCCTACAAGTGAACTAAGTAATCTGGTCCACAAAAACAGGATAAATTCTTATATACAATAGAAACATACCGGTGAAATTCCTTACAACCACATGGTAACCGCATAAAAGTGTTACACCATTCATGTTCACATTGCCATATATTGCTAAATATATATGAGCTAACAGGTTTTTGCTCCAATCTGAATGAGGAATTAAGCATATTACTTCAAATATTAGCACATCCATTGTATTATGACCAACTAAATCAATGAACACAAATATATTAGCACAAATTTATACCAGTTTTTCTTGATCGGCATGTGTAACACCAATATTAGCTCATGCCTGCTTCAGAATAATGAGAGTCGAAAATGAAAAAAAAGCTGAATGAAGCAAATATATTGAATCATTGATTCTTACTCAAGCTATGAATTTACCATCACTGAGAAAACCATAGTATGAAACAGCAGTGGCAAAATGTATTAGCTCAGACTGGATCCATTCCACAGCAAATACGTCTAGAGCAGTAGAGCCCCCCTGCAACCAATAGACAGTCCTCGTAGGGAAAAGCTCAGAATGACAATGTCCTATATAGCATCACACGAGAGTATATCGAAAGCGATGTTGTGTGAAAACAGTTTAATCATATTTTGTACACCGGTATATTAAACTTTGCATACATATCATAGAGATACATATTGGTATTCTGCCAACTAAACTACCAATGTTTGGCAAAGCTACGGAGGCAAGTCTCCCCAAACTAAAGTGCGCAAATTGTTTCAAAATCGACCTTGCTTTTCTTCCCATAGGTAGTCTCCATGCAGGATGTTCTCTAAAGTTAATGAGAGCAATTACCACACGCTATACCGTTGGGAATCACTTCCAACGGTATAGCATGGTTCATTAGGTTCACGGGTAAGTTTCGCTACTAGGTTTCACGGGTAAGTTTCATGATGTTTCCACGGATAGGTTTCATGGGTTTCATGAGGTTTCAAGTTTCATAAGGTTCGTATTTCATTAAAAAAATGTCTCATAGATAAGTTTCAACCAAAGGTTTCATCAGACAGCACAATGCTAAACTTTTTTTAATGAACACGAACCTTATGAAACTTGAAACCTCATGAAACCCATGAAACTTATCCGTGAGACATCATGAAACTTACCCGTGAAACCTGGTAATGAAACTTACCATGAACTCTATGAACCATGGTATACCGTTGGAAGTGATTCCCAACGGTATACCGTTTGGTAGACTTTCTGAAAGTTAAAATATGCTTGCGGGAACTGTATATGTCACTCTTTTTGCCTTCTCTGCATTACAATTATCAACTATTTCTAGCCCAACATTCTTGCTATATCAACGTATAAATCAACAAAACTTCGATAATATGGATGACATGTTCTGAAGACGTAAGTACGACATTAAATTTCAATGTGAATTGGAAGTGTCTTATAGATAGAGTCATAACATGGTTAATTATTCAGCATAAACTGGTCAGAAGAAAAGGACAGTTTTAGTTCTACATATTCAATCCAAACTGGAGATACAAACATTCAAAATTAAATCCTCAATATCATTATTAATACTCCCTCTGTCCAAGTTTACAAGGCGTATTTTTTAATAGTCTTGTCCATAAATATAGGGTGTATTGCAAGTTCCAATGCAAGCCTATCATAATTACTGCATACAACATGCAATGGAAACAGGGCTACAGGCACACCTTTTTTGAGCTCCTCATACGTGGTATGTAAGGAAATAACAAGCGTACAGGGGAAAGAGGCTTCTAGGCAGGTGCACACATTCATGGGGAAATATAGCAAAAAAATCCTATTTTTGTTAAATACATCAGCCCCTGATTTTTCAATGCAAGCATATGTTGAAATGCTCACCGATGACAGTTTCTCGAGAGCCTCCATCTCATCCTCATCTAAAGCTTTTGGTGGTCCTGGATACAATAGATAACAGGATAATCAGTACAAAAAACAAATTTTGATCAAACGGCAGCTGCAAGGAAAAGGGGAAAGCATGCTAGAAACAACGTTCAGCACAACTTAAACTTCCACTTTCAACTTATTCCCTCAAGAACATGAACAGGATCCTTTGTCTCATGTCCCTCATCATTATTATTTTTTTGAATGCAGTCGTGTACTACACACATGCTTCGGCAGTTTGGCTAGGTGCTCATTAAGCATTTTGTGCTGTACACTTAACTTGAGTTGTGCCTTCCAGCTCCCATGAAAGAAATGTAGATTTAAACTGAAAATTTCCAAGATCTAAATGACCACATCCTTTCCTCCCAAAGAGTTTTGATACACACAAACACAGAACGAAACAACTACACCCTAATAACGATAACCTTGTCTCCGTTTTGCAAATTTATAAGATAACATGGGAACATTTGGAGTGGGCAGGCAACATACTGTGCTTGAAGCGCTCGTTGAATTCGGCGTCCTTCTTCTCCTTGTTCTCCTGCAGGATCTGCAGGCAGAACACCCGCATTAGCTACGATGGGCTTTGCGGATTGGGGCAAACCGAATTAAGCAGAGGCGGCGAGTTGATAGATACCTGGAAGAGTGGCTTGTCGCGCTGGGCGGTGCCATCGTCCACCTGCTCCCCTCTCGTCCGCCGCCTCGTCGAGTGAAAAAATTCCCCACCAAATATCAGCGGTTTCTCTAGGGTTTCCGCTCCCGATTTTAGTTCTACATGCTAGAGAAGCACGCTGAAGAAACAATGTGTGAGAGAGAGAGAGCACTTGCCTGCTCCTCGAGATGAAGTTGACGAGACGGATGGAGGGATGCACTGGGGTGGGATCGGGAGGGAGCGGTCGGGCGGGATGCGCGAGGGTGGGGCATCGGGAGGGAGCAGGCGGGAGGCATCGGGAGGGAGCGGAGCGAGGATGCACTGGAGCTCGCGAGGGCAGGCGTGGGAGGCATCGGGACACGCCGCCGAGGAGATTGGGGCGCGCAGTCTCAGATCGGCGCCAGGTCGAGGAGATTGGGGCTGGGAGTGGGGGCGGCGCGAGAGAGTTGGGTGTCGTAGCGAGGAGATTAGGGTTGGGGAGTGGGAGCGCCAGTGTACATGTGGAGTGAGAGGGGTTGGGGGCTGGAGAGTGGGGCCCATGGAAGAACGGACCGCTGCCACCAACTCGTGTTTATATATATATATATATATATATATATATATATATATATATATATATATATATATATATGGCACCATATTCGTGAAAACTCCGTGAAAACCACACTTAAAAGTTTTGAAAAATTCTCAAAAATTACCATATGTAGGAATGTGAGCTTCTACTATCTTGCAAAATTTGAAGATGAAACTCAATCGCATTTGAAAGATATGAAAAGGACAAACAGCATATATATATATATATATATATATATATATATATATATATAGGAAGCCTCTTTTCTACTCCCGGGAGTAATTACTCCCTATGTCGTATCTCACAACGTATGGGGTATCTTATACGACGGAGGGTATGTACGCATAGTATACGAGTATATAAGATCATTTAGGTGGTATGTACATTTTTTCAGAGGTGGTATGTATATTTTTTGGACATACTCCTTTTTATGTGCATATATGAAGGTATTTGCGAAATACGCTAAAAATCATGAACTTCCTTGCAATTTTTTCATGTGGCTCACATTGGAGTATCTTATAATTAGTGTATGAGTGTACTCAAAGTGATAAAGGAGTATTTCAAGTTCGTTTAGGTAGTATTTCAGAGGTGGGAGTAACTACACCCGGGAGTAAAAGATATTTTTCCTATATATATATATATATATATATATATATATATATATATATATATAGACACACACACCTAGTGATATGAAAGTTACACTTGAGCTGATCACACAATGGTTGTCGGCATTTATTGGACAGATCATGGAGGTCGATTCCTTGCTGTCTTTACAAACAACTTCTTGTGCGTACGAAGTGTTGTATCCTGTAAAACTTTTGAGGTGATGTGTGACTCTGCGCTGTGCACTATATACATTCCGCCTCTTACAAATGGCAAGCAAGACTTATGGCAGGACAGAGATGTTCAGGTCCTTCCGCTCAGTATAATGGTCACTTACACAAACTAGTGGACAATGTACTCTTGAAAGAGATACTAAAAGTTAGCAAAAAAGATACAGAGAAGAATATACATTCTTTTGCCAGTTCCATGTTCATGCTTGAGAATCTACTAGTTTAGTGCTCGTGCGTTGCTATGAAAAATAAAATTAGTAATGAAACATAAAAGTTAAGCAATAAAAAAAATTTTTGCTACAAAGTCAAACATCATTTTGCCCAATTACAAAAGTTTTTATGGTTTCTCCTTTGACATAAATAAAAAACAGATATATTGTACATAGTACATAAAGCATTCATGATATTAGAACATATTAGAAATGATATTCTTAGTATACGTTCCAGAAAATCTGAAAATAAAGTTACATTGCAACACAACTTAGAGACAATAACTGAAGAAATCTACACGTACTGAAAAGATTGGCTTATATAGCGAGCGATTCTGGTTCAAAAGACTGACTTCCAACAGAAAATACATTATCCTCACAAAATAAAATTATCCAATCTGACCTCCAATAGAAATTATAATTTTCTGATAAGTTCAGTTGTAACAAACCGAGAGATTGACGAAGAGTGTTACGGCTACGGTCGGTGGTGGGCACCCCGGCGACCATCCAGATCGGGGGTGCAGGGTCATTTGACTGCGCCCGCCTCGCTGCCGTCTACCCGCACCGCCTCCTTCAGAAGTCGCAGATACTGGATAGTAGTCCTGCGGACGGTGACAGTCAGCGCAGAGTGCAAGAGCTCGAGCGTGAACGTGAATCCGCGCTAGCAAAACAGCAAGGTCATCCGAAAATCGAATCTAGCACCGCCAGACTAGAGGTTTCTAGTCTGAGTGATGCCATCAGGAACCACATGTCGCCTCAGAATCAGGCATGCAGGCAACAGCCAGCGTGGAAGGCGACATGGGCTTCCCTGGTTGTTGTTGCAGATGCAAAATCTTGCCGAAATTTCACGAGATCTCAACGTCTCGTTGAGATCTTAGTTTTCAGATGTGGATGATTTTTGAAATGCTGGTTGGAGTAAAAAAATCAAAAAAAAAATATATTGCTACAGTAATCTCAGTGAGATTTTGCCAAATCTCGCCGAGATCTCATAATTTTTTACCAGATTTTGACTTTTGTCCGGATTTGGTCCAATAACCCCTAAGAAAGTTATCACCTATGAAAATTTGTTGAAAAACCAAAATTTTGAGATATTTTTAAAAACTACGAAACACTCTTGGATTTTTATAAAATTATACATATATTATCATGGCGTGAAAAATTTATTATACAATACTAGAAAGGGTAGGATCATATGGAATTTTTTTTAAAATAATTGAGCTTCATTTATCTTTAAAAAATCAAAACAGAATGAACATAATTGGGACAAGAACCTTGTTAGAATTTTATAAATTTTCTCATGTGTGTTCATGATCCAAAATTTTTATGAGAGCTTAATAATTGCATTAGTACCATTATATAAAAGTTTTAAAAATTTCAACTTTTTCTGTTTGCTCAATCAAATTTATGTATGCATTGAACTTCATTTGTTATATTTCAAAATAAAAAACAGAAAGAACATAAATGGTACAATGCAGTTGTAAGAATTTTATAAATTCACTGGTGTGTGATCATGATTCAAAATTTTTATGAGATCTTAAGAATTTCCTTAGAATCCTTCTTCTAAATGTTCAAAAATTTTAAACCTTTTTTGGTTGCTAAAACAAATCTATGTATTGATCACAGGCATTTATCACGACGTAGCACTGTCAGAATTTTTGAAACTACTTGAAGCATGATCAACAAATGAAAATTTTATAGAAATATTAATGATATATTAGGACCATCCAAAAAAAATTCAAAATTTTCTAACATGGTTTGTAGCATTTTTCATTTGGTTAAAGTTTATCGGTAAGGCTTTTATCGGGACAATAGTATTGTCCGAATTTTTAAAAATTCATGAACCTTAATCATCATTTGAAAATTTTGTGGAAACATTACTCAATCAAAGATTCACTCAGTAATAAGGAACACACTCGCCCTGTTTATTTCTCTCTCTCTCTCTCTCTCTCTCTTCCCTTTGGAGGTTAGGAGTGGAGTAATTTGCACGCACTGAGTTTGAATAGAAGATCAGGCATGTTGGACATTAATTGGTTTCAATTTCACTAGCTTAATAAGACCAAAATGTTGTAATATGTGGAATTATCTGCAAGTATGCCAAATTGAGACATCGAATCAATTGAAATCTGGTACGTTGCCGCCGCCCACCGACGAATCAAATCTGGCACCGCCAGAGGAGAGGTCTCTTGCATCGGCAGGAGAAGCCAGCAGCGGCCACTCAGCAACCACGCGCCGCTGGCCGCAGGTGCCTCCACCTCACCGCGTGATTTTCGTTCCTCCTCCCTCTCTTGGTAGTGGGGTGACGGCGGAGTCATGCCATTGCCGCCAGCAATAGATTGTCCGGCGGGCCATCCGGTGCAGCGGCGGGGTCTCCGGAGGAGCAATCCGGCAATCCCCATGGTGAATCTCCCACGGGCCATGGGAATTGTAGGCTAGAGCCCTAAGGGCGGCGAGCTCATTACACTATTGGCTAGACAAGTGGGTCTCCCATCTGACACGACTAGTGTCCCTCCAGGCTGATCCTCTCCAGGTACTCCCTCCCAATCAGTTTTTTTTTTTATTTTTTTTTTGGATTTTTCAACCCTTCGATTTTTAACGGTTTTTGAGTGATTTTTCAAATGGTTTTTGTGAAAACCGTACCACCTTTCACGGTACGGTTTTGTTAACCCTGCTCCCAATACCATCCATCATATCATAATTCATATGACAATTCCGCTACTCCTATTTCTAGATTCTACCACTACATGGTTTTAATTTCCTCTTTGAAATTACTACTTCTGTAGCAATGGCTATTGGCCCAATAAAAATACAAAAGGTGCTGCCTAGTGATTGCAGCCCCGATAAATTATTCGTCGTTAGGAATACAAACTTTACACGCATCGTCAGAGGCGTAAGCAACGTTAGGGCATGTACAAAGCCATTTAATATGGCGTCTCTTAGTGATGAGGTGGACATGCTTCGCTGATGTGGCAGGGGGGAAAATGCAAAAAATGCTAGAGTCGACTCTTGGTGAAGAGACGACTCTTCACAAGCTCCTAGGCAGAATTAGAGAGGAGCAGTATTAAATAGCATGTTGGCTCTTGTGCATGTCCTTTGTATATACTTATCTTTTTTGTTTAGAAGAATGTGCTAAGAGACACTCTTAACTCTCCATTGTACATGCCCTTCGAGCTCTATTGGCTCGAGCCCTAGTGTCCAACCTCCGATAGAGTCCCTCTTTAATACAGGTGCTTAGTTTTGGCATAGCGGCAGCAAATGAACACATGCTCAGGTGCGGCTAGAAAAAGAAGAAACTTTGTTAGGTGGTGTCGGCGTGTTTTTGCCAGACAATATTGGTTCGAGTGTATAACCGAGTTTCGGTAGAGGGGGGTCTTCGCAGCTGTGTCACTCTCGACTCTCTTTTCGTGATGAGCAGGATAGAAAACTCAAGAACGCACAGGGATTTACCCAGGTTCAGACCCCCAATGCGGGTAACAGCCCTACGTCCTGCTCAAGCTCTTGTTGCTCTAGTATTCCGCTTGTTCTTAGTTCGCCTGATCTCTCCATTATTCGAGCTTTGGATCTCTTCTCTGTTGTGAGCTAATCCACCAACCGACGACCTCCTCCCCCATGCACACTAGTTGGCTATAAACTAGTCAGGGGCAACACAATTAAACACGGGATGGATCCTTCACTTCAGCAACTCGCAACTAACAGAAACGATGCGGCACAGCGAAGGAAGGAAGGAAGCAAGCTGGGGAATGGGATAGAAGAGGAATAGATAGAGCATGGACCGTGTCCCAAATCTGGAGCTTGATGGGCTTGTTATCGATGGTGATCATGCGGGCGCCGAACTCGACGCCGATGGTGAGGTCGTGCACCGGCTGGAACCTCTTGTCCGTGAACTGCAGCAGTAGGCAAGATGTCAGGAGCCTCAAGAAATCCGAGTGAAATCTGAAGAGAAATGATCGGAGTTCCCAGAAGAACATGGAAGAACAGAGCGCACAGCAATACTGGAACCAAACTACGAACTAGCTAAAGTAGAGATACTAGATAAAAGTTCAAGTCTGCTTTCCTCTTTCTATTTCAAAGTGTTTATAGGCCAGGTTACATTGTCGTTTAGCTCAACAGAAACGAAACCGAAAGAACAAAAGTGATTCAAAGCCAGTTCTACGCGCATAGTAAATAACGACAAGATTACACCCAGCTACTTAAGTAATTACTGTTGTTCGTCACTTAGCCGTTGGATCCTTTCTGGCCTTCGCACTCGATCCTGACCCTTGCTTCCTGATAAGTGAAGTCGCTGGCTCGCCTTCTTCTCCACAGACTACACTGTTCTTCTTCTTCAGCAACCCAGCTCCTGACACAAGACTTCCCCACGCCTGCATGGAAGAACCAACCAACCAACCAAATCAATCAAATGAATCAATCAACCGCGGCGCGTACCAAGCAAGAAACAGCGCGCGCACGGCCGAGCAGATCCCCCCGCGGCGGTAGCCAAGAAACAGCTAACCAGCTGCGCGGATCCAGCCTCACCCACGGCCCATACGGCATGGAGCAGGAGGGATCAATCAAAGGAACAGCAAGATTCGGGAGGAAGAGGGAAGAGGAGACGGACCTGTGTCGCCGATGATGATGTACTTGAAGAGGTAGGCGTACGACATCTTTGATCCCGGCGTCGCGAGCAGCAGCAGCAGCAGAGGCAAGAATGCCCAGAAGCCCACGGGGAGAGGCGCGAAGGGAGGATTGGGAGGCCAGCGCCGCCCGTATGAAAGTTGAGGACATCGAGGTCAGGTTTTGGGCGCGCGAAAATGTTGGGGAACGATTGCGGCACTGTTGAGTTAAATTTTTTCAATCAACCCCTAAATCACGACAGGAATGATTTTTAAAGACCGCTGGAGATGCTCTTATATACTCTGGATCGACTAGGGCAAGTGAAGGATTGGCCTTACATTAATTACATTGATTGTGTCAAGTCCTATCACTACTATCCTTTTGAGCCTCTTTGTCTGCGCCGTTGCTTGACACCGCCTGTCTTTAGATTGCCCGAGGGGAGAGGTTTGGACACTACATGATGAACGCCTGGTACATGCGTCTCTCCGGCTTGCCCTGGGCGGTGCAGATGGAACGGGAGTTGGTGGAGCTGGCTCAGTCGGAGGGATATGTCATTATATTGTCAGGGAGCCACGCCTATTTAATGGCTCCTAGGCGTATTGTAACGGATCCATGCGTATTTAATGGCTCCCATGCGCATTTAATGTCTCTGATACGTCGCGATCCTGGCAGAGGCTTCGGGTGGAAGCCTCCCAGCCCTGTCTGCGTGGATGACTGACAATGGGCCCGCCTACTCATCAGACGACCACGCGGCCTGGTCACCCGACTGCTCTCCGAGTGGCCATGTGTTCTGGTCGTCAGGGGTCATGACCTAGTCGCCGGGTCGGACACAGTCGCCTGACCGCGTCCAGTGGCTACGTGTCTCCGTCGCCCGCCAAGCCTCTCTTCAGCAGGTTGAGTCCTTTATACATAACCTCCTTCTTTCTATGTCTTGCGTACGCGGTCCCACCTGACAGCGGTGGAGAGAGTACCCTGGTGTAGAATACACTGACAGGTGGTGACGAATACTTATACCAGGGGTATCCCACAGCAAGGTATACGATCTATTTCAAGATCGTATTTCTCTCAGTCATCTGGGCCCGAAGCCCGAACTGGCGGCGATGCGGAGTGCTGAAGGGGGTATTACCAAAGTCTCCGTCCCTCACGGATGGGATTATCCCTAAATATTGGCTGGAACACCGAATGAGCCATCTTGGGCCCGGCTTGGGGCCCAAGGGGTTACGAAGGATCCTCGACCTCGATCAAGCCCACCATGGGCGCCCGACCGCCATTGGTCGAAGGCGCCTCAGCCTCGACCTCTGTGGGCGCCCACAGTTCGACCGACTTCGGTCGAGCCCCAACGGATTCCAACTCAGCGACCTCCGCCACGTCGTCGGTCAGCTCCAAGCTGGTCACCAGCCCCATGGACACAACGGCCATGCTGGGGCAGTTGGCTCCTTCCCAAGATGGCCAAGGGGCCGCTAAGTCAAGCGCCAATCCCTTCACCCTGTTAGGCACAGTGGAGGGACGCGCCCTGTCCCAAGGCGGTACCAGAGCACAACAGAAGTAACGCCAAGATCCGACAAAGTGACAGAGGCAGTCGCACCTTCCCAACGGATCACCGTCCGCTAGGTTTACTAACCCAAAGATGGGATAAACAGAACTCGTCAATCACCAGACCAAGACCGGACTCCCGCATAGCATACCCCTACCTTTTTCTCTAAATTCCCATGTAACCTGCCCCCTCCGTCTATATAAAGGGAGGCAGGGCCCTCAGGGAAGGGGAGATATAGGCATTCTCATTCGATTCCATTCCATTCGATCCAAATTCCCGATCCGACCACTCCCTCACTCGGACGAGCGCTAAGAGCCTGTCCTTAGCCCTCGCTTGTAATCCCTCGTAGTCCACCACATCCTGAGCTATAAGAACCACCACCACAAACTGGACGTAGGGATATTCGGCCCAAACCAGTATACATCCCGGACTCCCTTCGTCTAACCATTCAAGGAGAGGGAACGCGCGGCCCCTATATCTACAAATCTACTTGCCGGTTATACGAAACATCGACAGGTGGTGATCAGTTTTCCAGGCAATGTGGCTTGGTGATCCGCTGCTTATTGAGGGCTTAATTTGATAATTGGTAACTTCGCTTATTGCTTGCAAAACTGAACTAGAACCTTAGACACACATAGAGGCCATAGAGAGGAAGGGCTCAACACCTCTCCTTTGCGAGGACATAGCAGTCCACTGAATCAAAGGCACTTGACACATGTCATAGGGAGTTGGTGGTTGCGAGGGTATGATGAGGACGTCGAGTGGATGCTGGGGAGCTAGTGGAGCGGGTGCACAACGATGGACAACCCACCATGGTGTCAACGAGCGGGCAAGGAAGGCAACCCAGTGTGAGTTGGCAAGTGTCTAACCGGCTGAGTGGGCTGATCACGATAGCAAATAGGCAATGTGAGCCTTTCTTCTAATATATGATTTTTTTATCAACCAGCAAGATGACCCACTCACTTGCTCGTGCACTATCTTTAAAGTGTATTTAAATGACTTGGCAATACATATGCTATTTTTCTTTGTGAAAAATAGATCATTGCAAAACTCCATTTGAGATATTTTAATATCATATATTATAGGGTAGAATGTACTCAATTCGCTTTTCTAATACTTGTCACATGTGAGCGAAACTTTCTTCCATAAATACTTGCATAGCAAAACAGTAAACTTAGCATACCATAATATTTTTTATTTATATAATTATCTCTTAATTTTATTATTGAAAATATAACCAAGTGAAGCTTACCTGTAGATGTATCACCCTCTGAATCCCTTCATTCTTTAGAGGTCCACCAAATAAAGAGTCAGAATACTTTCTTTTTTGAGAATTTGTAGCACATTCTATATTTTCTTAGCGGCTATAAAAATCATATCGTAATTCAGTAGATTCTACCACTACATGGTTTAATTTCCTGTTTGAAATTACTACTTCTGTAGCAATGGTTTAATTTCTAGTGCCTTTTCAATTGCTTATGTACAGCCGCCTCTAGCTATGCTACAAGCTTCGTTGTTCTCACCTCTCGCTTTCTCAGTGCAGAGAAGAGAATGGTGTTATACGGTGGTCTCTATGATATAGATGAGACGAAAGTCAGTGAGTGGGATTTGGGAACGAGACAACGAGAGTGGAGCGCACAGCTGACCTCCGGTCCACCGCCACAAACCAAAATGGATTGTCTGCTAGCCCAAGTCGTGGTCTTGCCATGCATGCTTTTTTATACTGTATGATTTCTTCTGATTAGGACAATCAACCATGCAATGCACGGCAGACAAATTTGTGAGCCGCCAAGCAGTGGAAATTTCGAGTGATCGTGGGAGTGGACCGTCAACCCTACCCTACCAAATATTCACTCGATAACAAGGAACTCTCCCCTGTTTCTTTTTTCCCTTCGGAGGTAGGAGGCTAGGAGCTCACAATGAGCCATCTTGATCATCATTTTTGGTAGCTAGCTACTTGTGTCGACTTTATGTACAAGGGTCGCCTCTTGTGCTTGAATACATGTAGCTAGCTAGTGATATGCAAAGTTAACACTTGAGCTGATCGCATGGTGGTCGTCAGTATTTATTGGATGGATCGTGGAGGTCGATTTCTTGCTGTCTTTACAACCAACTTCTTGTCCAACTTTTGAGGTGATGCGCGACTGTGCGCTGTGCAAGCAAGACTTGATGGTCAGGTCCTTCCGCTCATTATGATGATCACTTACACAAACTAGTGGACAATGTACCCTTGAAAGAGAAACCAGAAGTTAGGCAAAAAAAGCTATGGAGAAGAATATACATTCTTAATTTGTTTGTTCCATGTTCATGCTTGAGGATCTATTATATATAAAGTTGATTGACGGTAATTTACAGCTGGTAAGAAACAAAAAGAGAAATATGTTATAAATCCTCACAAAAAAGAGAACAACATATGGGATTGGTGGATCCTAATTTAAATGCTTAGATTTGATAGTTGGCTAGGGATATAAGAACTTGAAATAATTCACACTAGAAATTTTTGTTTAGGCTAATACTGCCTACACCACCGGAAAGAGCAGTCGAACAAATTCCAGCAAAGATCTTCAGCTTGATAGGTGAACATGCCTTGCAACACTGCAGTTGAATCGAAGGTCAGACATATGTTCGACATTAGTTGGTTTCATTTTCAGTAGCCCAATAACACCACAGCGCACTTATCACAAATGGAATTATCTTCCATGTTCGCCCAACTGTGACCTTGAAATCCGAATCAACTGAAAATGCCAACGAAACCACAGCATGGATTGGGGGATATCGACGTGGGTTCAACCTTGCAGGTGTAAGTTGTCGCCGACGAATCGAACCTGGCACCGCCAGAGCAGAGGTTTCTAGTCTTGGAGTGATGCCCTCAGGAACCGCTCGTCACCCTCAACATCAGGCATGCAAGCAACGGCCAGCGCTAGTGGTGGGCATCATGCTGTGCTGGGTTTATCGTGCTTCGTGTCTAAACTGTGCCAGGTTGGGACGGCTTGTCGTGCCTGCTGTGTCATGTTGTACCGGCCTTGCTAGTCTTCAGTGAGCCCAGGCAAGAACTATTTACGCTACATGCCTACTTTGTGCCGTGCCAGTCTAGACCGGTCCATTTGCACTAGTGCGACGAGAGAAAAGGAGCTGGAGTTGCACGGCAATGGATACAAAATGTTAGGGAATAAAGAAGTAAATTTTATTAATTTTGGATAGGTACATAGTTACTGACTCGTTAGAAATCTTACACCCCAGTGTAGAGTACCTCCGATAAAGAAAATAGTACAATAACTACATACATATGCATAGATTATTCGAGGCCGAGTTGGTCAAAGTTGGCTATCCCGTCCGGGATCTCCGGATCCTCGGTCTGATGATGTGTCATTTCATCTGCATGCTCCCATTCTTTGAGACATGTAATTATCTTAACTATCTCAGGTCTTAGAGACAACCTCCTCAGCTCAAGTATTCTCTCTACCAAACTGAAAGTGGCTTCCTATGAGACAGTGAACGTCGAAACCACAAGTACATCCCGTGTAAAATACAATAACACAGGGTAAATAAGTTTGTGATTCTTTCACTACAAGAGCAAGCTGAGTCGATTGTCCTCGTCCATGTCAAACTTGTTCTTCACGAAAGGCATCTCGAGGTAGTGGTTGATCTTTACCCGTGGATTTCATTGCGACCTGCTCAACGTTTTGGAAGACGAACTAGACATTTTGCCTTTTAACTTTGAAGCAATCGAACTGTCTCGTGCTTATTATACTGTTGAGATAGATCTTCTTGTTTTACTTTTGGTGCCAAACTTTTCATAGTATTTCTTGAAAACTCTGAAAAACTAGTTACAAACATAAGCATATGCATCAGAAAAATTTAGATCGAATGTTTCACCTATTCCCTCGAAGGCACCTTACAAATCAGATAATTTTCTCCGAGAATCTAGAATATTAGCAAAATAATAGAGAAGTGGAATGGCTTGAAATTTTTTTTCTTCATTAGTTCTATAATGGGTTATAAAATACAATTATCTCTATTTTCTTTGAAACTATTATCAATAGTCTAAACCCATTCGATGACTAAGTAAGAAGTTAGATAGTACACACAGGATAACATGTTGGCTCTATTGTAAAAAATTTCTAAAAATTGACAAAAATAACTGGCAACTTCCTAATCCACATCATAAATCAAAGGCTCACTATTATTGTAATTGGCGAAGACGGTGATAATATGCTTGTAGTCCTTACACTGCTTCAGCATAGTATACATAGAGTTTTATCTAACCTTCATATTAAGGTTGAATCTTCTTGGTAGCTTATTGTTGGCCCTGCGGTACTCTTAGAAATGGGCAAACCTTACAGTTGAAACAATAATAAAATTGATAGTATCGTGTATGTTGTTCAAATTATGTTTCATTATATCTAAACCTATCTGCACAACGAGATTAATGATATGGCATACACATCTTTGGTGGAGTACGAAATTTTCAACATAAGTCTCCAAATGCAGTGAGAGATGCTCCATGGCCGTCGTGTTAGTTGATGCATTATCAAGAGTAATAAAAATAATTCTATTTTCTATGTTAAAGTCAGTAATAATCTCAAGTACACGGTTAGTGATAGCCTCTCCGATGTGTGCCTCATCGATTGGCCTAAACCCTATGACTCTTTGTTTAGTTCATAGTCGCCATCTAAGTAATATGCGACAACGCTAAGATAAGTTGTTCTTTAGTGGAAGGAAGTCCATATATCTATGTCAAGGCAAAGAAATTATTAACTCTCGTGAAGTCTTGTTTTAACATTATTAGTTTGGAGACTTTTGTCTAACCTGTTGTTTTAACATTATTAGCTGATCCACAACGTCGACTACTTCCTCTGCGGTCGGTCGCTATTGCGCTGTTTCTTTTTGTCTTCAAGCCCATTGTTGACGTTTGTTGTCGGCAATAATGAAAAGGGGGCTAAGCGCTGGATCCAAACTCGATGGTAGCACAAAACACAAGATGTATACAGGTTCGGGTTCTCACGGAGGAGATAATACCCTAGTCCTGTGCTCTGGAATTATATGTGGCTAGCTATTTGCTGATGAGATTGATCATGATGTTCTCTCGTCCCTCCTTTTATATAGCAAAGAAGAGCGGTTACAAAAGGAGTCCTAGTCGGATACAAAGTAGGGATTACAACCCCTGCTCCTATCCGTGTTGTAACGGTCTAGGTTACAATCACATCTTTCCTAATCCAAGCCGACTTACCATCTTCAGGACTTCCTTATTAGACGCGTCTTGGCGCGCCCTTAATAGCTTCTATCTTTCTGCAATCGGCCCGACCCATCCATGTCCGGTTGGGCCTCATTGGCCTACCATGCAGACACCTAGACGCGTATATCCCATAGTAGCCCCCGAGTGCTTCGCGGTCGGATTGCTTTTTTACTTCTAAGGCCTCCCGACTAGTCTGTTATGTTGCCGAGTTCTTTGAAGTAGGCAAGTAGGCCGTGAGGGACTCGACAGATCTCCACGTGGTGTTATTTCGAGTGGTTCCTAACCCGATTTCTCGAATCAGCACACGACTCAGTTTGGATAATATCTCCACTTAAGTTAGCTTTTAGCCAAGGGGTACCTGTGCACCAGAGCACACAGCTATTGGCCTTGCATGAGGCATACCATTGGATTTTGTGTTTTAAACTATCTTTATGATATATGATCCCGTTTTGAACGGTATCCAGCATGTGGCTTGTCATGAGGCATATCATAAGAGGATGTTCATATTTGGAAGGTACCCAAATCCCGTCTGATGCGGTCATTGGCTCTTGGCCCATCATGGAGCATACCATTTCCCAAATTAATTTCGGCCTAATTGGACCTGTGTACAGTTATTCACTGCACACGGCCGCAGGCCCATCTTGAAGCACGCCCTAGGGCAACCCCAAGATATACGGAGGGCAAAGCATTTTCCCGCTTCAAAGCGAAATTTAGCATCACTCCCTATAAATATGAGATTGGGTGCGTCTGAGACAGTTTTCTCCGCACTATTCCCATTTGCTCCTTCGTTCTCTCTTTTTCGGCGTTCCTCTTGCGAATCCCGCCGCTAGGGTTAGCATTTTTCACCTTCCCAATCTGACGCGATTGCAAGCTAATTCCGCTCAAAAAATGTCTTCTCCTCGCAAGGATGCTCCTTCATCCGTGTCAGCCAAGGATTGGGCCACCTCGGTGACAACGGATAAGCAACTAGAGGAACTAGTCCGTGCCGGTGTTTTTCCTCCATTGGTAATGCTTTCTGCTCATCCTGTTGCCGGTGAATCCTGCCCCACTCCCCGAGCTGAAGAAGTGGTTGTCTTTGAATCTTTCTTTTTGCACGGATTTAGCCTCCCCGCATGCCCCTTCTTTCGAGGTCTTCTTGAATTTTATAGAATCGAATTGACTCATCTCAATCCCAATTCTATCCTTCAAATTGCCATCTTTGTTCACCTTTGCGAGGCTTTTCTTGGCATTCGCCAGCATTTTAACCTTTTTCGCCACCTTTTCCTCTTTAAGCCTTTTCCCAATAAAAACTCCCCCAAAGCATTTGGAGGCGCCGGACTCTAGCTGAGGGACGGCCTGAAGAAAGCCTATTTAGCTATTCCCTTCAAAACTTCAAATAAAGGCTGGCACCGGAGTGGTTTTATTGTTCTTGTCGTTGTCTTCAGCGCCTGGCCAAACGTGCTCAAGACCGAAACGCCCTTATCCGGGAATTGCTTCTGAGGACCAAGATGAGGAAGGACTATGAAGCCGAGGTCGAGCGAGTTCGCGTCCGACTGCAGGAGGAACTCAACCGGGCTCGAGTCGAGAACCGAGAGGAACTGGAAAGACTTCGGCCCAGGTCTCTGAATTCGAGGCGAAAAACTGAACCTGATGTCCTCCCTTGATGGTAATTCCCTTGTCCGACTGCATTGGTCCATTTTTTTTAGTTTTTTACTTCTTGATTCGCCCTTCCTTGTCCTGACTTTTGTCTTCGCCACTGCAGATCTTTGGGTAAAGCTTAGGTCCTTCGATGAGCAAGCCGAGAAGCTAAAGGAGTCTGAGAAGGAGGCCAAAGCCGAGACAGCCAAGCTGGAGAGAGAGCTGGAAGGTTTACTCCCGACTCGTTTTTTATTTCCTTCTTGCACTTTGCCGCAACCTTGAACTAGCCCGACTGGCTATGCAGTGTACCGAGTCAACTCGCATGCCCAATTTCGCGCTCTTGACGAGAAGATCAAATCCACTGAGCTGCAAGTCGATAGGATTCAGGAGGGCTCCGAGAAAATGCTGCGGATGTTGAATCCTGATGAGGCTGGGCCCAGCGACGTTCCATATGACGCGGACGCCACAATCCAGCGACTAGGCGAAGGGCCCAAGAAGCTGGTGGCACGCCTAAAGGAGATAGCGACCACAAGCACCTGCCAGGCGTTGGCCATAGTGAAATCCCTGTATCCCCGAGTAGAACTCGAGGCGATCAAGGAGGGCTTCGCCTGCACTGTTGACGATGATCAGGCATTTGCCCTTGTTGACGAAGTTAGGGACACCGCTTCTGCTTTAATTGAAAGCTTGGATTTGGGTGCTATGTAAACATTGTATTTTGAGGCTCGTACTGCCCTTGCTCTTTTTGCCGGCTAGAGAAATGCTTGGTTACTCGTGCTATATCCTGCTTCTGAATGTTGTAGTTGAGGAATCTTTTTCTTTTGGGGTCGATCTTGAGTTAGAAGGTACCCAATTCCCGTCTTCAACACGGTCATTGGCTTTTGGCCCATCATGGAGCATACCGTAACTTAGATCGGATTCGGCCCATCTTGAGACTCCTGCGTGCAGCAATCGTCATGCGTGCCGTCTGGCCTTCCTCGAAACGTGTGCTAAGGCCTGCTTAATACACACAGAAGGCGAAGCGTTTCCCGCTTAAAGCAGGGGCTGACGCTGCTTTTTATAAGAGTGAGTCCTGCCGCCTCTTCACCTTATTTCTTCAAGCACTCCTTCATCCGCCACTTCCGAGCTCGCATCCGTACGCCTTCTTGGCTTCCGCTCTCCATGCGTATAATGGCGTAACCGCTGCGCGAGCGATCGTCTTTCTCTAAGTTCTTTTTCTTGCTTTTTTCTTCAGATCCTCCATGGCGTCCTCCCCCGAGTACTTCCCGTCTGACGATGAGGCTCCTCCGTCTCCACCCCCGGCGGATGGCGAGGTCTTCGGTTTTGAAGACGAAGGCCATGCGGCGCCCAATGAGGAGGAAGACGAACTTGCCTTTCTCTGGGCCCAATACAAGCTTGCCTTGGCCGAGCTTGCGAGAGGGAGGCCGTGGCCCGTGACACCGCCGCCGTCGATGCTATGATCGAGGTCGTCCCGAGGCTCATCAAGGCTAGGGACCCCCTCATAGAGGTTGTGGGGCACGCGCGCCGGCGTAGCCTTTTTAATTCCTGCAAAAAATGGTTCTGCACTTGTTTTGGTGTATATAGGCTTTAAACGTTTGGGACAATATTATTTTATGCAGTATTATCTTGATTGACGCATGCCTTTTCTTTTCCCCTTTTGATCCTTTCAATCTGTCCGAGTGGTTTTTTCGTTCTTTATGTTTAAGCACTCTGCCCGACTAGTCTAGCCCCCGAGCGTCGCAAGTTGGCGCATGGCCTTTTTTCCCGGGCACGCTCCTTGGGCAGTTAGATTTTGTCGTTCGTGGTTCAAAGTTTCACAATCAAGAACTAACGCACTTGGATTTAACCGCGATCGCTAGGGAGAAGAGGGGATAATGATTCACAAGAAGGGTTGCGCATGCGCAACACTATTAGGTGTAGCCCCCGACTTACTACTTAATTGAGCATCAATTGAGTAGCAAGTCAGGAAAAGAAAAACTTTATTAATAAACTGCATGGCTAATGTGATGAATAGTAAATAACTCAGAAAAGATGTTGTGCATGCGCAACACTATTAGGTGTAGCCCCCGACTTACTGCTTAATTGAGCATCAATTGAGTAGCAAGTCAAGAAAAAGCTTTATTCATATGCAGCATTAATGTACAGTATTTTCAAGAGTAAAAACGACGTAGCTGCTCTATGTTCCATGAGTTGCTGATGATTGCACCATCTTCTCGCTTAAGTCTGTAAGCCCCCGGGTGTGTCACCTCGTCGACAATGTAGGGGCCTTCCTAGCTTGGAGAGAGCTTGTGCTCGCACTTTGGTTCCTTATTAGGACCAGATCCCTCTTAGAGAAAGCACGACCCCGAACATTTCGGTCATGGTAGCGGCACAAGCCTTGGAGGTACTTGGCCGACTGGATTGCTGCAACTTCCCTGGCCTCCTCCAGTCGATCGATGTCTTCTGTCCTCCTCTCCTCTGACTCGGCCTCCTTGTATCTCCGAACTCGAGGGGATCCGAATGTCAACTCGGTGGGCAGGACCACCTCTGAGCCATATACTAGGAAAAAAGGTGACTGCCCGGTAGCTCTGCTAGGAGTGGTTCTCAGCCCCCAGAGCACCGAAGGCAATTCTTTTACCCATCAAGTAGCCTATGGCTTGAGACGATAAAAAATCCTTGCTTTCAACCCTTGCAGCACCATGCCGTTCACCCGCTCCACTTGGCCGTTGCTCTTCGGATGAGCCACGGAAGTGAAGCATATTTTAATGCCGAACTCGTCACACCAGTCTTGAAATTCTTCACCTCAAAATTGAGTTCCGTTATCTGTGATGATCCTGTTTGGGATGCCGAATCTTACCACGATTTCCTGGAAGAACTCCTTGGCCTTGGCCGCCATGATTGTAGCGACAGGCTTTGCCTCAATCCACTTGGTGAACTTGTCGATGGCAACGAAGAGATGAGTGAAACCACCTTGAGCCTTCTTCAGTGGGCCAACCATGTCGAGCCCTCAGACTGCAAACGGCTAGGTGATTGGGATGGTTTGCAACTCCTATGCCGGCATGTGTATTTGATGAGCGAAAAACTGATAACCTTCACAAGTTCAAACAATGTCTTCTGCGTCATATACGGTAGTCGGCCAGAAGAAGCCTTGACGATAAGCTTTGCCCACCAGGGTACTTGATGCTGCATGATGCCCACAAATTCTCGAGTGGATTTCTCTGAGGAGGTTCTTTCCTTCTTTCTCTGATATGCAGCGCCTTAGGACTCCAGAAGTGCTCTTTCGGAAAAGCTCGTCGCCGACTACCACATAGTTCTTGCATCGGCGCGTGACGCGCTCTACCTCTACGCGGTTTTCGGGGAGCTCCTCCCTTAACAAATAGTTCAGGAAAGGAACTATCCAATCAGGATTGATGACTAAGATTTCCTCTTCAGCCGGTGTTTCCTCTGATTTGCTCGGCTCCTGCTACTGGCTTATTGAAGGTTTGTGGAGCTCTTCGACAAACACACCAGCCGGTACCATTGCCCGACTGGAGCCTAGCCTTGCAAGCTCGTCTGCTGCTTCATTATCGTGGCGAGCACATGAGTGAGTTCTAGACCATCAAACTTGTCTTCAAGCTTCCTCACTTCTTGGCAATACGCCGCCATGCTGTCTCCAACACACGACCAATCTTTCTGCACTTGATTGATTACCAACATAGAGTCGCCACGAATTGTCAGTCGTCGAACACCAAGGGATATCGCGATGCGAAGTCCGTGAATGAGAGCCTCGTACTCAGCGGCGTTGTTTGATGCTGGGAAATGGAGTTGAAGGACGTATTTCAGCCCTCGCCTGTTTGCGCGATAAGCACAACACCAGCCTCCGCGCCGTTGAGCATGAGGGAGCCGTCAAAATACATTGTCCAATACTCAAGATCTTCAGTAGCTGAAGGGATCTACAATTCTATCCACTCGGTGGTGAAGTCGGTGAGTACTTAGGATTTTACTATAGTTCGCGGCCTGAAGGAGATTTCGAAAGCTCCGAGCTCGACCGCCCATTTCGCAATTCTCCCAGTGGCCTCCCGATTGTGAAGTATATCCCCAATCGAAGGAGGTAACCACTGAAATTGAATGCTCTTGAAAGTAGTGTTTGAGTTTGCGGGAGGTAAGCAACACGGTGTATAACAGTTTTTGTACCTGTGGATACCGCACCTTGGATTCTCCTATCACTTCGCTGATGAAGTAAACCGGCCGCTGGACCTTCTGAAGGTGCCCTTCTTCCTTCCGCTCCACCACGGTTGCGGCGCTGACTACGTGAGTCATCGCAGCAATGTAAAGCAAAAGAGGTTTTTCGGGCATAGGGGAGACCAGCATCGGCAGCGATGACAGGAATGTTTTGAGCTCTTCAAATGCTTGCTATGCCTCCGCCGTCCATTGGAAATTACCCTGCTTCTTTAGAAGTTTGAAAAAAGGCATTCCCCGCGATCCCAAGCGGAAATGAACCTGCCGAGCGCCACCATGCAGCCTATGAGCTTCTGAACATCTTTCTGGCTGGCTAGAGGCTTCATCTTCAGGATAGCGTTGATCTTTTCCGGGTTCGCTTCAATGCTCCATTGTGATACAATGAATCCAAGCAATTTTCCTGATGGAACTCCAAAAACGCACTTTTCAGGGTTGAGCTTCATCTTGTAGGCCCTTAGGCTTTCAAATGTCTCGGCCAAGTCGGATATGAGGTCCTCCTTTGCATGAGTTTTGACAACGACGTCATCAACATATGCCTCCACGTTGCGTACAATTTGAGTGTGAAAACACCGCTGTATTGCGCGTTGATAGGTCGCACCAGCGTTTTTCAAACCGAACGGCATCGTGACATAGCAAAATGCCCCAAACAGAGTGATGAACGAAGTTTTGATGCAATCTTCGTCCTTCAATCTTATCTGATGATACCCTGAGTAGGCATCCAGAAAGCTCGAGCGCTCGCTATTGAATCTACCACTTGGTCAATGCGGGGTATCCCGCATGGATCTTTCGGACATGCCTTGTTGAGATCGGTATAATCAACACACATGCGCCGGTTTTTATTCTTTTTGCAAACAAGAACTAGGTTCGCCAACCAGTCGGGATGATACACTTCTTTTATAAACCATGCGGCTAAAATCTTAGTGATTTATTCCCTAATAGCCTCTCGGCGGTCCTAGGCAAATCGTCGGAGTGGCTGCTTGATGGGCTTGGCCTTCTCGTCAACATTGAGTGAATGCTCGATCACCTCCCTAGGAACACCGGGCATGTCGGAAGGTTTCCATGCAAAAATATCCCGGTTGGCCCGAAGAAAGGTGACGAGCACGGCTTCCTATTTGGGATTGAGCCCTGTCCCGATCAAAGCCGTTTGAGCTGAGTTGGACGGGTCGAGGATCACCTTCTTAGTCCCCTCATCAGGCTTCATGCTTGCCTTGGCTTGTTTCTTGGCCGGTACTTCATCTTCATCTTGTAGATGTGCAGCCGCCGGTCGGATCTTCTCTCTGTCGGCTGCCGCTTCTTGATCTTCAGCCATCTCACAGCTCTCTCATCAGATACTTAACGATCGCTGACGTCCGCCACGACGGAAATGATTCCCTTTGGTCCTGGCATCTTCAAAACGAGGTAGGTGTAATGGGGCACAACCATGAACCTGGCTAAG
Organism: Guadua angustifolia; assembly: GCA_036346375.1. Classification (NCBI taxonomy): domain Eukaryota; kingdom Viridiplantae; phylum Streptophyta; class Magnoliopsida; order Poales; family Poaceae; genus Guadua; species Guadua angustifolia. The sequence goes on from CM070501.1 coordinate 25,794,363, forward strand.
CCTGGCCTTCCCAAGATGGCGTGGTATGCCGTCTCGAAATCAGCCACTTCGAAATTGAGATACTCCGTCCGGTAATTGTCTCTTGTTCCGAACGTAACCGACAAAGTGATTTGTCCGAGTGGAACCGAGGAGGTCCCGGGGATTACCCCATGAAAAGGTGATGAGCCCCGCTTTAGCTCTGAGCGAGGAATCTTCATGTCATCAAAGGTCTTGGAGAAGAGAACGTTGAGTCCGCTCCCTCCATCCACTAGCACCCTCTTGAGCTTGACGTTGCGAATCACCGTGTCTAAAACAAGAGGAAATCTACCTAGATACGGGATGTGATCCGGATGATCCGAGCGGTCAAAAGAAATCGGGACTTCGAACCATCTGAGGTACTGGGGGGTTGCTGGCATAACTACATTGATGTCCCGAGCGGTAAGCTTTTGCTTTCGCTTGGATTCGTAAGCAGCCGAACCCCCGAATATATAGTTAAGCTCGCATTCCGTCTTCTGGTACTCACCCTCATCATCCTCGGGGGAATCTTGTTTTTTCTTCTCTTCATGCTTGTCTTCGCCCTTGGCTGGTCGCTTTCTGGATTCCTTGGCGAACCTTCTCAGGGTGAAGCAATCCTTCGCAGCGTGTTTCCCCTTGGGATGGAAGGGGCAAGGAGCCTCCATTACTGCGTTGTAATCGTCTGTACGCGGCGTGCGATGTCGGCCCTGCTCAGTTGCCGCCAACAGTTCTTCAGGCTTCCGCTTCTTATCACGATGCCTAGAGGACTCGGCGTGATCCTTCTTGTCTTTATGCCATGGGCGATCATCTTAACGCTCTGCCAAAGCATCCGAGGCCGTTGCGTAGCGATCTGCCAACTCAAACATCTCCCTTACCGTAGTCGGCGGTTTCCGGGACATCTTCTTAATCAGATCTAAATCATTAACACCCTTCTGGAACGCCGCTATGACTGCAGCCTCCGAGATATCCCTAATCGTATTCTTCTTTTGCATGAATCGCCGGATGAACTCTCGGAGTGTTTCGTTCCTTTTCTGGTGAAGCTGATACATATCCCATTGGGTACCAGGTCGCTCGAAAGTACCTTGGAAATTGGTGATGAACTGCTCACAAAGATCTCCCCAGGAGTCTATAGAGTTCACTGGAAGTCCAGTGAGCCAGGCCTGAGCAGGGGGAGTAAGCATGACCGGAAATAGTTGGCCATGACATTGTGGTCGCCTCCCACTGCCATGATTGCAAGGGAATAAACTTGTAACCAAGCTTCTGGATCTCTTTCTCCGTCGAACTTGGTGATGCCTTTAGGGTTGAAACCTTTGGGCCAAACCACTCGGCGAAGCCGGGGAGAGAAGGCTCGGATCCCTTCGATTGGCCTATCTCCTCGATGATGCGGGGAACGTCGAGAGGGTGATCCAGCCCGACAGTCTTCACTTTCGCCCTTGTCATCACGGAAACGGTTTCTGCGGTCGTCTTGGTTGTTTTGGCGAATGCCAAAACGCTCGTAGTCGTCCTTGCGCCTGTGACGCTCTTCATCCTCCCAATCTCGCCGCATGGCATTCAGATCGACACGAAGGTCACGGCTGATGCTTCGCTGGGTGTCTTCTCCTCGCCGAAGTTCTAGCCGACGCACAGCCCGACTGCGGGCGGTGTTGCTGCTGCCAGCCTGGGTGACTATGCGGGTACGGGTATGCTCCTTTTCTCCTGGCTCCTCCCGATGTTGCTGGATCGCTGCTGCCGTCACCATAGCCTGAACTTGGGCTACGATCGGCGCAGCCGGGCTATCAGAACCGAGCATTGGTCCCAATGTATCGAGGAGCGTTTTTGATGCGACGATATTCTGCTGAGGGGTATGGAAAACCGACTGGCTTCCCATCTTCATTTGCAAAATGTCTTCATTGACGCCACGGCCTCTGGTCTGGAGAGCCTTCGCATGGGCTTCTTGACGGAGGCGCTCATCTTCGGTAGCATTCGCAGCATCCTTCTGTTGCTGGGACTCAGTTCGCTGGTCTTCGATCATGAAGATACCGCGAAAGCCTTGAAAGCTTTTTGCCCTGTCTTCTGGATTAGAAGCACAAAAGATAGGTTGGGCTGACTTTTTGATCCGAGTGATCTCCTGTTGCTCCTTTGAACTCGGCACTTGCCTTTAGCCGATCCTTGCCCAAACCGGGGAACAGACTTCTAGCTTACTGTCCAGGGACAGATGGCCATGTCTGGGCCCGATCCGAGTGGTTGGCCGGCTAGGAAAGCGACGGAATCCCTGCCAGATTGGATCTGATCCGAATCTGAAAGGGTGAGTTGGCCGAACTCGCGATGAAGTCCAGACTTCCAAAGCAGAACGCCTGAGTCGGAGCGAAGGTGACCATGTCTCCATTGAAATTCGCCATCTGTAACGACCCCCATTTTTACACAGAATGCAAAAATGGAAATCTAATGTGCTTGCAGTACTAGTCCCTGGATCGGTAGCTAGCACGCACATTTCAACGATTAGAATCACAACCATACAACATATTAATTAAACGGAAACGAATAATTACATAAATATTACAACTCAGAGAATATAGCAGCAAAGAAGCAAAGCCTTGTAGTGTACCCATCCAATCCCGCAGGCAACTGACCAGGCATAAATCCTTAGAAATATCACGGCAAAAAGGATCCCGCAACCTGCGACGAACAAACTTCGAAGCTTCGCATTCTCATCCACCTAAATAATAATTAAGCAAGGGTGAGTACTTTTGTACTCCGCAAGACTTGAGCAAAACCTATAATATATGCAGGCCATTTCAAAGGAAAGGCTTCTACAGTTAATTTGCATAAAGCGAATTTCATTCGTAAATCAAGTTATTTGCAAACGGAATTTATAAGAGCAAGATTGATTGGTAACAAATAAATAAAGCATAGTAACACTCACAGTCCTCCACGACGTGAGCGATGAATCAACAAATCCTGAAATCCATCAATGTCGGCCCTTTTGGCATAAAGCACAGTTGCAAAACAAATGGAACCAACCCTTTTGAAAATAATCAAACATCTAACATTGGAATGACTTCACCAAGTGCCCATGACCGCGGGCGCGGCTAATCGATTAGATTTAAACTCGCAGAGGTGTACAACTTTACCCACAAGGAATGATCCACCTTTTGCTAGACGCCGCCGACACACTTCCTTAGGTGTGCCGGCAAGGCGATCATACATAGCTATTACATTATCTAGACATGACTTTGATCCAGCCCGGGACGTTAACCCCGCCATAGAACTAGAAACACACACCCAAGCCGTGGATCCACATTCACACCCAACACAACGTTTCTAAACATGGCAGGTGTACACCGTTGCACGGGTGGAAACCCTTCCAGGCAGACCTGACCGGAATGCCTGTGCTAGCTCCCGCCTACCAATGAACAAAGCCATGTCTAAATAACTTAATAGGCTAAGGCTACCCCATAAATAGCCCTCATGGTTGCACGGAAATCTCGGATCAATAGCGTCCCATTGCTCGGTCCTTAATCCGACACGGGCGATACTCCACCCTACACTACGTGCAACTCCTGTCGCACAACCAGCTATTGCCAATAATTGCCCGCATCAAAGCATAGTTTTATTTTTGGGTTTTTAATCAAAGTACCAGCAACCATTTTCCCAAAAAGGACCATTCAGGTTCCAAACAAAACATTTCAAAAACAATTTTAATCATGATCATTTGCTCCTCAGATACTAAAGCATGTCTAAGGTGTTAATATGATCGTATATACCCAAGATGACATTAAGAGATGTCTAGCCCTATTATGTGGTTATCATTGATCACATTTCCATAATCATCAAGGAGTTTCATGTGACAACAGGTATATCTACCAATACCACAAAATAGCAGATTTATATAAAATAAACGCATGCATGAAACAATTTGATGAATAAAAGGAATATAAAATATTGAGATCAATATGGTCAAAGGATGCTTGCCTTGCTTAATCATTGCTTACGGTGAAGACAAGGTTGCAACTGACGAAGATGATGACGAAAACAGCAACGTCGGGTTCTACACGTCGCTCAACGGAAAATAAGGCAAATAACTAACTTCAATAAGGGCAAAAAGAAAGTAGATAGAAAGAACAAATAAAACTCTTTACAAGAAACAGGGATTGCTCTTTATGAATTTATTAATTTTATTTTACGAATTCAAGATGCAAAAATTGGTTAAGATTGATAGAATTAATCATTAGTTGCAAGTTCATTGATTTTACTATGTGCAGTGAGTTTCTGCCAATCCTTAATACTTATGGGTTTTGCTCTATGAGGATTTAGATTCAAAGCAAGATGAAATAAGAATACTTTCTTAGATTGCTGCAGATCATATCCTAAAGATCATTTCTAAGCTATTCTTTACTAAATTCAGATTTAGACGCGCTGCTTTGCGAGTTAATGAATAGGCTTAACGATCACATTGGACTGCGAGTTAATAGTGCTTTACCTTTGATTGACTTCACATACAATCATATTTACACAGGTTAGATCCATTGATGCAGGCTACTAGCCTTGTTTACATGATATTTAAGAAGGTTCTGGTGATACAAATAACTTAACTACAGGTTTCCTCATTTGCAACTATAGTTCGTTCATTCATATTACGCACTTATGTAATGTGAATACTTAGTGTTATTAAGCTAATAGAATTAATATGCAAATCACGGTGAAATGAGATTATCTTTTCATAGCAGGGTAGTATATACTTTGGAGAGTGCTACTGGGTCAATTTCATATGCTTTTGGATTTAGACGCAACATTGTATTCATTGTTGAAAAGGCTTAAGTGGCATTGTAAAGTTGACGTTATTCGGAATCGGCAAAAAGTGAATCGCATGATTAGCGATTAAGGGTTTTGAACTAGCTAGATTTAATTGAAGAGCACTTTGTAATTAAAATGTTTTTCTAGAATCTAGTAACACAAACCTTGTAGAGTGTTACTAAACTAGTTTTACTGATTTTAGTATTTAAACGAGTTATTTTATCTATCGCTGAAATAGACTAAACGATCATATTGGCAACAATAAATCGGCCAAGATTCAAATTTGATTTCCAACTACACTATACATGATTCTTGATTAATTTTTAAGTTATTAGCAGAATACCATCCTAGAAGTGTTTTAAAGTTGATTTTGCATTATTTTAGCTTTAATTGCAATAGATCATCTATTTACTTATTGTTATAACTAACATTTCCTTTCATTAAAAGAATGCAAATTTGAGTTTGATTTTAAACATTTATGCATACATGGGTTCTTGCTGTTTCTAGGAGTTTAATATCAATTATTTCATCCTTTTTTGAGCTTTCATGCTTTTGTTTTCACTAATGGACAGATTAAGGTTTACTAGTGGTCATAAAGCAAATAAACTAGACTAAGTTTAACATTTAAGCATTTTTGTATATTTAAGGTTATTATGGCTCTAGAGGCACATGAAAATTTATTTAATGATTTTAGAATTTATGTTTTTCATATACACAATAATATTCATAATAGTGAGTTTACCTCATCTTAAAGTTATATAATTGTTTTTGTTACTCAAAAATTAAATGTTTTTGAATATTTGAATACATCCTGATCCTAGCATCACATTAATATTCATTTCACCATTTCAGTTCTTATTATTCACAAGTTTCCATTATAACCCATACTTGCATCATAACCAAAGTTTAATATAAATAATTAGTCTGCAGATCAAAAGTTATATACTTTTACATATTTAGATTCTTCTTGATTTTAGATAAATATATAGATTTATTTCATTGGTTTCTAACTAAAATGCATAAGTTATTAATGGTTAAATATATTCGGCCAGGAAATTAACTGGAAATTGAAGAATACGCCTTACCCAAGAGAAAGCGCCTTCTGGGCCTAATCTCCTCCCACCACAGGCCTCTGACTTCCCGGGCCCATACGTAGAGACAGAAGAACAGAGGACCGGTTAGGGCTCCGCGGCGAGGGTGCTCCGGTGGATCTCCGGCGAAGGCGACGGCATGGGGAGGGAGAGCTCGACGGGGCGCACACGGTGGTGTAACCGATTCGGCCGGAAGTGCAGCAGGCAGGGGCGCAGCCGAGCTTGGGCGCAGGCAACAATGGCGGTCCGGCAAAGGGCAAGAATCAAGACGAGTGAGCTGAAATGGGTAAGATATTGAGCATCACTGAGCTACTGGGAGTCGATTTTACCTACTAGCCGAAGCGGAGATGGACGGAGGAGCTCCGCCACCGGTGGCCGGCCTTGGGGAAGAAGGGCGCACGGTGCGGCGGGGTTGTAGGCTTGAAGAACCAAAATTGAGGCTTGCGCTGGAATCAGTGGGGGCCAAGGATACCCCACGCTTGAGGAATTGGAAGGAGAATCACTAAATCACCCGGATTTTGCTTCGCACTCGAGCTCAAAGTCTGATGGCCATGGCGGAAATAGGAGGGGCTTTCATGCGATTCAGGCTGGGAAAGGGAAAGAGAGGTGAGGGGAATGAGGAAGAGGTCCATTGCGGTCACTAAGATGCGGTTTATAGCCAAGGATTGCAACGAATGAGTGTGCTTCGTGGCAGCAATCGAGCTTGGCGTGAAGCTTTGAGTTTCGGGAGTCTTCGCCAGTGGAACGAATGGAGGTTGAAGGCAACGGTCTGGCAGATGGGTCCAGGGACCATTGTCAGTGGCTGAAACTTCACCGTTGCGCCAATGGAACGGAGCAGCAACGGTTGGCCCACACGACAGTGATTGATCGAAGGAAACAGGGTGGCCGTGGGTGAATTTCTCCCTCACTCTCTAATTTTATTACGCTATCAGATCATGGTATAAATTCATCAAACTTTTTGACCAAGGTCTATGGACAGGGTTTGATGTCTGGTAAAACTTCGAGATTAAAATGAGTTACCGAAGAATTATTAATATTCTGACAACAGTGACTGCTCTAATTTCTTGTTTCGGATTTTGATTTTGATTGAGATCAATTGAAGTCTATTATTTTTGAAACTTTGTTTTTCAAAAGGATTTGACCTTAGAATGCTTCTATAAAATTTTCAAGCCAAAATATGGTTCCATTATTTTATAAAAATTCTGACATTTCAATTTCCCTATTTTCAGAGTTTCTGTTTCTAAATTTGGTAAAGTCCTAAATTACATTATTAATTTATGATATTTTAACCAAAGGCAGAAATTACATTGAGGGTTTCATGATAAATTTTTCAGCTCCATTTGAGTCTTACATATATTTCATAAATTCTGACAATGCATTGTTTTGATTTAATAGTTGTCTTTTCATTTTATCTCTTCATTTCTCTATGCATAGAATTTCATTTGCTGGCTAAAATGATTTTATTGAATGATAAGGGTTCTCATGGCAATTTTCTAAATTTTTGCTTTTTACATTTTTGCCTTTTCCTCTTTTTCATTCTTTATTTCCATTTGTTGAATTTTTCATACAAAGAACAATTCCAAAGAAATCCAAATAAAATTCAATAATGCCAAGAAACTCAGAATTAATAATATTCAAATTTAAAATATATATTTTTACTTTATTAAAATATTGGGATGTTACACCATCGAGCTTGCTGCGATTGATCTTAGCGCAGCCCCTACCTGTGGCGCCAACTGTCGACGTTTGTTGTCGGCAATAATGAAAAGGGGGCTAAGCGCTGGATCCAAACTCGATGGTAGCACAAAACACAAGATGTATACAGATCCGGGCTCTCACGGAGGAGATAATACCCTAGTCCTGTGCTCTGGAATTATATGTGGCTAGCTATTCGCTAATGAGATTGATCATGATGTTCTCCCGTCCCTCCCTTTATATAGCAGAGAAGAGCGGTTACAAAAGGAGTCCTAGTTGGATACAAAGTAGGATTACAACCCCTGCTCCTATCCGTATTGTAACGGTCTAGGTTACAATCGCATCTTTCCTAATCCGAGCCGACTTGCCATCTTCAAGACTTCCTTATTAGACGCGTCTTGGCGCGCCCTTAATAGCTTCTATCTTTCTGCAATCGGCCCGACCCATCCATGTCCGGTTGGGCCTCATTGGCCTACCATGTAGACACCTGGATGCGTATATCCCACACCCATCGTAAGAATTCTCCTATTTTTTCTCAGTGGATCTACTTTTTAGAAATATGTGGTGTCTTTTATCTAACCTGTTGTGCTTGATTATTTTGAAATTATGTTTCATATTTAAAGCTGAAATTAAAATAATACCTAGATTTTCAACAAATACCACCCAGCAGTTTGCATATCACTAGCTAAAGTATTCATCAAACTGCCCACCTACATGAGATCTCAAAGAATTCGCAAAAGTAATTTTTTGGAGTGAACTATTCTCCGATTATCTACAATGGACAGCACTAATAACTACTCCTAGAAGGTTTATTTGAGTATATACGTGTCCGATCCATCCGCTCTTGATCACGATGTTGCATGTTCCAGAGGGACGTCAGAAACGAAAAGCTTAGCTTCCGTTGCTTTCTGATCCGACGTGAATTAATCATGCGTGATCGAGAGCGATAGACGCGAGAAAAAGACGTGGTATACGAACTACTCAAGCATGCACGTTCGGCATTAGTTGCTGATGATACTGATTAATTATTAGGCGAGGCATAACAAACTTCTACTTCTACGGCATGTACAATAAGGCTACTTCATCTCACTATTAGTATGTATAGTACATTAGTGTGGGCACCCGGAAATATGAATCGATTCCTTACACGTGCGTTGAACTTAAAGGTGACACCCATACTCCACTTAAGTATATGCTCACTGCCACCAAAAGTCTCGTGCACGGAGTATTGACTAAATGGCCCTCACTCAAACAAATATGAGCCATGTAGTCGCACCGCACCGTACACACTTACGCGTCCATGAAAGTTTCGATTCCATTCCGAACAACCATACCGGGATTGAGACCAACTTATCCAAACATAGCACTCGCTATCCGTCTCAGGATCTTGGTATCGCCCACACTCTCCAAGGGGAGCACGAGCGATAGCCAAAGAACGACGGTCGCACGAGTTTATGCATTGATGGTTGATGATAATTCCAGGTACCCGGATATGTGTCTAGCGCTAGTTTCCAAGATCAACGCCTGTCACCCATATATTCCGCATTCGAGATGTATCGCAACACATACACATGAATCTAAGTAGTTGTCACTGTATAAGCATAAACTAGAACTATTACAACTACTTACTATTACAAGTAGTGGCCGACCAGCCAAATATTACATGTCCAAAAGTAAATTGCAGCGGAAATTAAACATATACCAAAGTAGGACAGCGGTATGCCCATCCATAAAACCCAAAGGCAACCGACTTGGAAAAGCCCAAGTTCATCCGTCAACAAGATTGTCGGACCCCGAAGTAAAGTACGTGTCGTCGGGGCATTCTTCCACACCATTGTCTATATTGTTTAGATTAAGCAACCATGAGTACACGTATGTACTCGCAAGACTTTAGTGCATGGAAATAAAGTAAATGCATGGTTAAAACAAAGGAACAAGCTTCTACACTAGTCTCATTTTCAGCATAAGGCAGATTTTGTTTGCAAGTAAAAGATTCATAAAACGGTAATGAATTTGTAAATAGCATTTAATATGAAGCTAAATAATAGTAAGTAAAGTTCATAGATGACATTTCACAGCCCTCCTTGGCTGTGATCAACAAGTAAAAACAGCCACCATTAGCTCCCCAATTCACCAACCTATTCCAACACCATTTCCAAAGGCTAAAACAAAAACCGAGACTATACTTGACATTATTTTCCCAAGTTTCTCATGACCGCGAGCACGGCTAATTAATTAGATTTTAATCTCTATAGAGAGTGTACACTTTACCCACATGATACATTCCAGTAATCATGACAACCATGCCTCGCGATACTCATCGTACCCGATTTGCTAGACCGTGACGAAACCGTTCAACTAGTTAAAGCTTAATCTTGCACCCGTCTCAGTGAATGTTAAACCCTTGTCACAGTCCAGAGATCCTGAACCATGATGGTGTCCCCATCAGGAACTCTCCCCATGACAAGGCATGCACCGTTGTATTGGAATGCTTGAGCCCCAACACCTCGGTGAAGGGAGCACCTATGAGCAACACCGTTCCTCGATGTGCCCTTACTACTCCGGCCTTCCAAGATGCGAGATTAAATTTCAACTAATCTAATGAGTTTAGGCTATCCCATACTAGCACATGTGGTTGTACGAAATCACTTAGGTGATAGCATCAAATTCGGTCCTTAACTGACTCAGGCGAGAATCTCCCCCTATCTACGCGTGAGATCCTTTTCATGCTCCAAGTTAAGTAATAACTCGCCCATGTCTAAATCATAAGTTTTGAGTTGGATTTTTACCAAAATACACGAAAACCATACCTCAGTTCTGCACATTTAAACAAAGTTGCTCAAGCTAGTTTGAAATGTGTCCCATCATTTAAAAGTTGATCTAATGAGTATGTCTAAGCAGGTGTATAAGGTATTTCGCAAGTATTACCCAAGTGACACTGAATAATGTCTACACCAATACTAGGCTACAATGACAGTTAATCAAATGACAAGGTAATGGAAATGCATACAATTGGATTTAGCTACTATCACCCACAATATAGCAAGTTTAAAAACATACATGCATGCATTATAGTTTGATAAAGAAAAATAACATTGAAAATATGGGATCAAAATGGTCAAAGGAGGGTGCTTGCTTGGTTGCACTTCTTCGGAAATATAATCTGGATCGTAGTCGATGTCGTTATCAATCGGATCCGAAATATCGTCGTCTACGTGTCAAATAATAAGAACCAAGACAAAAGCAAATAACATCGAATCAAATTGGGCAAAAAGAAATCAGATAGAATTACCAAATTAAATCTTACCAAGAAGATCATGGTGGATTTTGGGTTCTCTAATTATCACTTGCATAACAATTTCATTAGTACTCAGTTTATGTGAGGCTTTTGGCATGAGTGTGATACTTTCATTCATCGATTACATGAAGCTATAGCTATGAACATACATAAGGTTGTTTATGAATTCAAGAGGCTAAATTTGTGTGTTTTAGTATTTATAATTTTGAATTCAAGATGCAAAAATTATTTGGATTAGTAAAAGGAAGTCATTAGTTAAAGTGTAATGCATGTCTGTGTTTAGCCTTAAGTGTCTTTGTATAGATGCAATCTCCACAAGTTGGGTCTGAAATTCCAAGTTATTGGCTGATACTATAAGGTCACAGGATGGTTCTTACATTGCAAAAACTTTGGATAAGACTTCTATTCACAACTATTCACGTAATACAGTTCTAGAGATCTTATCACTTAGGGGATTTGCATTAGCGGTTTTTATATGATAAGCAAGTTATAATTTGGATATTTTTCTACAATTTGGTTGTCCATATATTGAAGTATGATTCTGGACCAATTCCCCCAAAATTTGTGTTTAGGTGAGCTGTTTTACAAGCCGCTGAAAAGGCTAAAGTGGGAACGAATCTGCGCAGTTTGTGATCTTTTAGGGCTGCTCTTGTGATTGGATTAATCAGATGCAAAGCAAGCTATAATTAATATATTTTTCCAGATTATGGTAGAATATATATCAGATAACGTTTTTGAGCCATTCCCTCATTATTTCATATTTATACGCGATATTTTATGGGCTGTCGAAAAGGCTTAAATGATCATGAAGTTTACGCGATTGCGGTTTAGTTTTCTTTTTAAGTTTGCGGCTGCACTGCATAGGATATTCTAACCATTTTTCAGGTATTAGTAGGGAATGTCCCTAAGAGTGTTTTAAAGTTAGTTCCATGGTATTTTGCTTTTATGCGAGATGTTTTCCACATAGTTGAACATAAGTGCCTTGTATTAAAATATTTTAACATAGCATAAATATGAGTTATTTTCATATAACCAGAAAGGATGTTACTTTGTAAGATCCTAGAAAATGGTTTCGTCAAATTTGAAGTTCATTTGCACAAGTTATGGCTATTTGGACATTTTCCATGATGAAATTTTAACTATTGAGTAAACATCGTAGCCTTTGGCAAAACTCAAATGTTTTTTGCATAATTGGGATCCTTGAAGCCTCAGTAGTGTAACTAAACTGATTTCACCATATTTTGTGCTTATTTGTTTCATATTTTAACTCTTTGATTCTTGCATGCAAGTGAGGCTTCCTACTATCAATTTTTGCTTCCAAATGCATTCAAATCTAAATGTTTTTGTAAAAAAATGGGACACTAATGTTCACAGTAGCATCCTAAAACTTACCTCATGATGTATGGAGCTATGATTCATATATTGACTTTAATAGCTATCTTAGGTTTTACTTAAGTTTCAAATTGTTACAATACAAATATGTTTGAAAGTTAGCTACTTTTATGCAAATGAGTTTCTAGAGGTATCTGGATCTCACAAAAATTAGTTTCACTATTTGATCATTTGTGATTCCCTTAACTCCTGTTATAGACCGTAATTGAAGTTCATTATAATTTAATTTCAAACAACTATGTATTAAGTTTAGAATTAATTAATTTTTCATAGATGGGTTCACTAAGGTATCAGGAGTATATAAACATAATTTCATGATTTTAGGATTAATGGTTTGTATACTTGCATTAGTAACTAGATGAATGTGAGATCAAGTTTCAATTTTAACATAGTTTAAACTATGCTCAAACATTAATTATTTTTGCATGATTGAGACATTTATGATCACAGGGGCTTGTGGGATTTATTTCATGATTTTAGCACCTAGGGTTTGCATAGTTTCTTCATAATACCTAAAAAGAGACTTTTATTCAAATTCTATTTAAAGGTTTTTGCTACAAGTAACATATAAATTTTTATTGCATATTCGAAATCCTTATTTCCCTACTAAAATTTAGAAACTGAGTTTGCTTCATTAGGACATCTCTAGCAAAAGATATGGATATTTAAACTTGATTCGGTCAGGGAAAAGCACTGAAAATACGGATTACGCTTTCTGAACTGGAAGGTGCCTTTTGCATTTGATTTGCTCTGGCCCCGTTAGACTGACCAGGGGGCCCCTTCTGTCAGTGAGAGGCCGAGCAGAGGAGCTCGGAGATAGCATCACCGGCGGCGAGGCACGGTCGGAACCGGCGAATGGGCAACACTTTCAGGTAGAGAAGGTCAATTCGCACCTCTGGGGATAGTTGGTTGCGGCTGATCGCAGGCGAGGTGGGCTGGCGGCAGAGAGGGTGGAGCTCGGTGCGGGCGGTCGCCGGAGAAGAAGAAGACAGCGGCGCTGGCCCTGGTAGGAGACGGAGTAGCTTCATGGGGTGGATAGGATGCCGACGGACTACTGCAGAGTGGCGAAGCACGATCGGAGTGGGCCACCACCGAGGTCATGGCGGCGGTAACTGCGGGAGTGGCTGGGAGCAAGAACGACTGCTTTAGAGCATGAATGGGTAGAAGTTTAAGCAATAAGGAGTGCCAGGGACTCCATTTCGCCGGTTAATGAGATTCGGAAACTCACTGAAATTCCTTTCCAATGGCGGCCGGCCAGGAGGGAGAAAGCGAACGGGGCGGCCGTGCTATAGGCGAGGAGAGCTGCAAATAAACGTTGATTACGGCTTAGTGATGCTCTAGGATGATATGGTTGCGAGCAACTTGAGAATGGCTCACCAAATTTGCTTACACACGATTTCTTCCCCCGTTCTAAATTCTGACGACAATGGCAGAAGCAGGTTCGACTTGAGATGCAGAAGAGGCGAGAGGCGAGGAATAAGTTTGAGAGGCTTAGAGGGACCTTTGTGTGCGCGGTATTGGGATGACAAGCTTACCTGCGGAAGTTTGGCTTGGAAACATGCTCGCTGGTCCTGCCGTGCTCTGGGCGAATCTCTGCTCATGACGAGCTCAAAGCAATGGCAGGAGGTAGTGAGTTGAGGAGGCAGGTGGGTGAGCCAGGCTGTCTTAACTGCAGCACATTGGAGCAGGTGAGCAGAATGGCGACGGAGCTAGCGATGCTTGGCCGACCACACCCCGTGGTTGTGTTTCTCTGCCACAGCAAAGAAATCAGTGCAAATTCTCTGTCGTGGCAGCAGGCAGGCAAGGTATGGGCATGCATGACTGGGCGAAGCAACTGAGGAAGAAGCTGCACTGCATTGATCTTTGACTGTCAAGTGGGGTCGGAGCCCACTCACTGCTCAGGGAAAGAGGATGCTCACCACATTCAGCACTCCGGACAGCATGCGGTCAATCGCAATGAATGACATATCAATTCGAGACTTTAATTTTTGTAAATTTTTATATGTGATCTAGATACATTTTCCAACCTAATGTAAAATTTTCACATTAAAATATCTTACATAAAACTTTTAAAAATTCTGACAAGGCTGACTTATCAATCTACGATTTTCTGTTTTTATTTTATTCGAGGGTAGAAATGAAGTCCATAATTTTTGAAACTTTTTGTCAGCGTTTCATATGGGCAGAGAATTCTTGTGTAAAATTTTCCATATCTAAATATCACATATTTATTTTGTAGTAATTATGACATTACAGATTTAGGACTTCATGATTTCTGTTTTTAAATTTTAATAGGTACAAAAATTAATCATTAATTTTTGATATTTTTACCATGGGTTAAAAATGTTATGAGGAAGGTTTGGTAAAATTTTCAACTAGACATAAGTTTTGATTACTTTTGTAAAATTTTGCTATGCCACTATTTTAAAGGTTAAAATATATCACTTTACTATTTACCTCTTTACCTAACTCATTAAAATCTTTGGACAGCTGAAAAGATGTGGTGGAGAATTCCCATAGTTTAATGGCATTTTACTTTTATCCTTTACCATTTTACTTTTACTCTTTTACTAATTTCATTTTCGATTTTTCTTTTAAACCCAAAATTCAAGAATAATTATTAAGGTTGAAAAAGTTTTAGAAAAGATGGGAATTCAAAGTAAGATTACTTTCTCACTCATTTTCGAGTTTATTTATTTTGGACCAAAAGTTTTAATGTAGCAACTTGTTCTTTTCTTTTGGTCGACAAACTAGAAAATGAAGAAAAAGATAATATTTAAAATGAAAATCTTGGTTTCAATTAAAATGTTTACTCAATTCCATTTTCAAAATTCTAAATTTTCATTTTTACTATTTTTGAACTTTTTGGGATGTTACAATTAGTTTTGTGCTACGTGGAAAAATGAGAAGAGGGAACTGGTTCTTATCTAGTAGTCAGCATCGCACGAAAAAATATGTGTTGTCACCAGCTAAAAGCCGATATTGGAGCCAGCGCAAGTGACTGTTAGTGTTTTATACCAATAGCTACAAAGATAAAATTAGTGTTGAATGCTTAAATAAAATGTTTTATTGTTTCTCTAGAGACAACGTTTAGATATATATAGTTATTGTACAAGTTGACTTTATTACTCACTCTAGATAATATGAATGAGAGATAGAGTAAGTAATGGATTTTGTTATTGTACTTGCTCTTAAATCTTATTTGACCCATTCATCGGGATTGGGGGCTTCCTAAACAAACTTTAATTGAAGAAGAAATCGTTAGTACCGAAAACTTTGAGGTAGAACTCTAGACAAATGGAGGTACATACAGACGATACGATCGATATGCAAGTGCTGTGATGAAACACGTAAGCGTACTGTTTCTAGCTTGACCAGTCCGTTCTGTTCTGAGCTTTCAACGATAATGTTTCGGTTTCTTCGACCTCAAGGAATTAGGCGATACTGATCCCAAAGTTACTACAATCTTTACACGGCTGCATATATCTTTACTTTCTTCACCCAAAATGGATCGGACTTGTAAACCAAGGAGGATAATGGGTAAACAAGGAAGGGAGCCCAACCTAAGAAGATTTCTTGGAGCAGTTAATCACACAATCAGAAAAATTAAGGGTGCTAGCAGCGGATCAGTCTCATCTCATGCACCTATTTTTTATTTTTATTTTTTCTACCAAGATAGATAGCTCACTAAAATACCAACAAACTACTCCCTCCATCCAACTGTATAGTGTGTAGTTTTTAAATGATGTTGTCATGTTTCAATGCAAAAATGCAAATTAGTGTGTCGTTTCTTTTATACCCCTAATAAATATACAAAATTACTTATATTCTCTACCTACATACATTAGATATACTGCTTAGAGATAGTAATTAGAGATAATCTAATCATTTTTAATATCTTATTGATCTACTGTATGCTAAGACAAATTCTTAGAATGGTGGATTCCGTGGGCGCAGGCAGCAGCAGCGGCAAGGAGGCGGAGGGGTTGGCGTTGGCCTCTCCGGTTAGCGGTAAGGGACGCCTGGCGCCTGCCCATTCATGGCTTTATCGATGATGGCCAGGTGAGCATGATAGATAAGATAGAGGTCTATAATTTTAGGTTGTGTGATATATCTTCATACCGGTGATCATGAGAGTGCACACTAGTTGTTTTTGTGTTTGCCAGCAAAATCTCGGATCGAGCAGATGCACCGTGTGTGCGTGGCTCGGAGTAGTCCCATGGTAGGCACCGAAGATGTTTGCGTTAATGCCTCGGAGGGAACAAGTGTTATTGTGATCAAAGTGTTTGCTTGAGGTAGATGAACGAAGTTAGGGTCTCTTGGTTCGTTTGGACGAATCATGCTGTAGCCTATATTTGAAGGCAAATTGCTGGTCGTCATCTTCCTGTATAAACTGGAAGGAATCTTTGCCCGCATGTCTGCTTCCAGTCTGCTCTCGAATTAGTAAGGTCGGTACGAAATCAAGAGTAGCTTGTTGTATCTGGATCATGGTGCATTATCAGTGGTCATTCTCCTGTTTTTATCATGATCTATCATCCACAATCTCGGGGAATACAAACTTGAGGTTATCCCTCACATGAGCATCCTATGCTGGAGTCTTGGAACCAATGTAAACTGTACTCAAAGACCAAACAATTGCTTAATTATGTTTTTTCTATAATATTATTAATAAATTAAGCACTTGGACTTGTTGAATTCTTTCGATAATTTTGTTTTCTTCTTATAATTTTTGGATAGGTTCTGTCTGATGCTGGTCTAGTCGATTAGACCAAATGACTTTTGGTAGTCAGTCAGGTAAGAGTCTGTATCTCATTGTTTAATTCTCTTATAATTCTGTAAGCTATCAAGGTAGGAATTTGTACATGTCCTTGTGTGCCATTTTCTTGACATATTAATAAGGGTTAATTGGATATATGCCACTGTAGGAACCGGTTATTCGAGATTTGTCATCGTTCCTTTGCTTTTTCGATATATGCCATTACGAAACCGTGCTTATTCGAAATATGCCACCGCTCGCGACACGTGTCCCGTCCGTTCAAACCGAAGCGCAATTGGACGATTTGCCCTCGCATCAAAGTCTTGTCAAAATTTTGTAGAAATCTCCAAAGAAGATCTGAAGCTAAGATTTTTACCTTGGTGACCTGAGATCCTCATCTACCTCTGGTAAAAATATAAAAATTAAAACTTAAATTTGAAACTTTTGGAAATTTAAAATAGAAAACAAATAAAGTTCAAGATAGGAAAATAGCAATGTCAGAATTTTTAAAATTTAAATATAAAAGATAAAATTTTCAAAACTTTATGTAAGATTAATAATACTATTTCAGATCTTGATAAAATTTTCATAAAATATTAATACCATTTTAGCCTTAAATTAAATATAGAAATTGAAGTCCTGATGGGCAAAATCGTCGAAGTGGTGAGTCCTGCGCTTCGGTTTGACCGACGGGACACGTGTCATGACGGTGGCATATTTCGAATAAGCACAGTTTAAAATGGCATATATCGAAAAAGCAAAGGAACGATGGCAAATCTCGAATAACCGGTTCTTGCAGTGGCATATATCCAATTAACCCTATTAGGGCTTGTTTTAATTATACATTAAATTTTGTGAAGACTGCAACCATCACTTTATTGATTTTCTAGTAATGCCGAGTTAGTTCTTGTGTGTTTTATCAGAATTTTTTTTAAGGGTTATCGCAGGGGCGGACTCAATAGTATGATAGGTTAAACTGCTGCCCCACATATAATTTACAAGGCCTCATATATCCAGGTATGTATATACTACATAACCCAACAAATTTGGCCCATAGGTAGGACAGACAACTAGGTTGAGGACTCCGTCGTTGGCTTTCTGGGTTTTAGTACTACTTTAAACTTGTCCCACCTATAATTTATTTCTGGATCCGCCACTAGGTTATCGCAAAAATTTTCTCCTTGTTTTTGGTAACCTTGATGAGTGCTTTGTGTGTTTTTACCAATGTGTTTTTTTCGCTAACATATACTAGCTGCAAATTATCATCCATAATAATTCATACTAACATTCTACCGAGCCTGCTAAAGTTAGACTAGCAAGGAACGCGCAATGCAAGGAACAGTAGTTTTTCTTCCTCTATTCTGGCCACAGCAAGCAAGAGCTTCCCGCTGACCTATTTGGCTACCTATTTCTGCATTCCTCATTTGTTTCCAGACTCCAGAGGTACTCGTGCCTTTCTGATCGAACAATACCGCTTTGTTGCTTTGATGCTCCTATTTGGCTACCCCCAGAGATTACAGGTCTGCACATCGTGATTAACTGACTCTTAATTACAGGTCTGCACAGTTAACTTTCAGAGGCTATATTGCCACCTTTCTTACAAACGGGGCAGAGCATCCTGCATATTCAAGCCGCCATACAAAAGAAGACATCTGACGAACAGCAAAAATGTTTAGCAACTTAACTGCTTTATGACACCCTAGGGATAACATTCTGTCACGCTCATCAGTGATTGGGCAGAAAAACGATAACCTTACATATATTCCTCTCAAATAAAGGAACATACATACGGGGAAAATAGTTTAAGAACAAAAAAGAGTGAAGCAGACCGAACATAAAGAACTTGATTTGCTCGAGACAAACATATAAAGACTATGAGATGTCGTGATGTGGTACATTAAGCACCTTACAGATAGCTAATGCAGTATACAGACACAGTGAAAGACCTCTTAAACAAGTACTACAGACAACGTAAGTGATCACTTAGAATAGTACAAACACCCAAACTTATTTTCCAAGTCGCAAAGCATTTATATAGAAGTATTGAACAATTCACTTGCAGTGGAAATGGACTTGTCATGCTGCGTCATCTCGGTTTTTTCCCATCAGGCGAGCCCAGCTTATAGCCACTTGTACATATACATCATTATATAACTTGTCAATCAGCCGAAAGTAAGCGATCATCCAGGTTTTCTTCACCAACATAGTACAAAACACCACCCAAAGACCGAAAACAAATCCTATGCTCATGCCAAGGTAAAGAAATGACGTACGGACTCTATCTTCCTCTTCTTCATAGACGCTTTGCTTTGATTCATTAGTTGAACAGTTTGTGGAGAGAGGAGGCCCACAAAGACCAGGGTTTCCAATATAGATGTATACCTGGTTATCGAGTACTTGTAGCTGCGGCCCGGATGGTATTGCACCCGACAAATTATTGTACGACAAGTTCAAGTGGCTCATTGGCCGCATTCATCCTTGGGTGAAGAGGCCGGACTGTGTCCTTTATCTAAAAAAAGTTCAAGTGGCTCAGGGAAGTTAGAGCTGAAAAGCTCGAGGGAATTTCACCTGAAAACTCATTGTAGGATAGGTCGAGGGACTCCAACTTCTTTAAATCTCCAATCTGATTTGGGATTGTTCCATTCAACTGATTACTTGATAAATTCAAATTGGTAAGCCCAATAAGTAAATGAATTGCTTCTGGAATATGTCCTGTTAAACTGTTGCTTGACAGATCAAGATTTACCATTTGATTGTAGATTTCAAAGGTGTAGTCACGCTGTTGGCCTTTAGTGATTATTGATATGCTCCCTTCAGAAATATTCTTATCTGTGTTGTGATTTAAGGCTCTCATTGCCTTCAGATTTGACAGGGACCATGGTATGGTTCCTGATATGTTGTTATGTGCTATATCCAAATAATGAAGGCTACTAAGGTCAGTAAGCCTCTCAGGGATATGACCAGTAAACATGTTTGATCTTAACCTCAAGATTGCCAATTTAGGCATTGTCATTGGTATCCACCATGGCAACCTTCCAGAGAACCTATTGTATGAAAGATCGAGGAACCATAATTGTGAGGCAAATAGAAGAAATCGAGGAAATTCACCTGAGAGATCATTGTTGTTCAAGGCAAGACTGCGCATGATAGAACCACGTTGATCTGTAGGGTTTGCATTGGCCATTGAAGATCTGTTATCCGACTCATTCCAGCACTGCATGATTTCTCCTGTAAAATTGTTTCCTGAGAGGTCCAACTGAATCAGGCTAGTCAATTGACATATAGATGATGGGATGGTGCCTGTAATTTGATTATTGGCAATCAACAGCACCTCCAGTTGTGGAGCTTTGAGATCTGATGGCAATGACCCCGACAAAGAGTTTGAAGAAAGATTCAAGTGTGATATATTTATAGGCAGTTGTGGAACTTGACCTGTAAACTTATTTGACCCGAGATATATTGCTTCCGCTGACATGTGATGTAGATTTGCCGGCAATGTTCCGCGCAACTTGTTTCCTGATGCATCCAAGAATGAAGCTCGGGAAAATGTCACCCAGAACCAATCAGGCATAACATCATCCAAATTTGTATTTCCAAGAAGAAGAGCATCAATGTCCGTTTGCCATCTAAGCCACGGTGGAAAATGGGGCCCCAAATCTCATGACGAAAAAAATGCGAACACCAGCTTATTAAATGGCGGAACCCAATTTGCTTCTATAGCTACTTTGAAGGAGTTGTACGTCAAGGCTAGGTACTCTAGATTTGCTAAACCTTCAAAATGCTCCTTCAAGAGCACACCATTGAATTTGTTGTAGCTAAGATCCAACATGGTTAAATTACCCAGCGCTCCAATTCGAGCAGGTACAGGACCACTGAAGTTATTGAGGCTGAGATCTAATGTTTTCAACTTACCCAGCGCTCCAATTCGAGCAGGTACAGGACCGTTGAAGTTATTCAAGTGGAGATCTAACATTTCCAAATTACTTAGTGCTCCAATTTCTGCAGGAAGAGGGCCAATCAGCATGTTTCCTTGCGCTTGAAGAACATTGAGATTTGTCATGTTTCCAACTTGAGCAGGTACAGGACCAATGAGTATATTGAACGAAAGATCAAGGACCTCAAGACGTGTGAGGTTGGAATGGGATAGAGTAGAGATGGTACTGTTAAGGCCACATTCAGACAAGCCAAGGACTTTAAGAGCAGGAAGCATGTTGATCCAGTGAACCCAATCCCTGACAGAACTGAGGTCCACCAAACCCATGTCAAGATGCCTCAACAATGAGAGACGTGGCAACCAAGAAAGATCCACCGCGCTCAAAGAATTCCAACTAACATCAAGATACTGTAAATTTGAGAGATTGCCGAGTTGGGAAGGTATTGTCCCGTTCAAAGAATTCCAACTAGCATCAAGATATTGCAAATTTGTGAGATTGCCGAGTTGGGAAGGTATTGTCTCACAGAAACCTGCCTTTGAGAGGTTGAGATACCTTAGTTTCTTCAGAGAACCCACGAACACAGGTATGCTTGTGCCGTTGAAGAAATTGCAGCTCAGATCGAGATACCTCAAGTGCTGTAAAGCAACCAAAGAGGAGCTCATCTCACCTCTCGATAAGCTCAACACAGTCTCGTTGTACAGGTTGGTGTTGCGGAGGTTGAGCTTGACAACATGGCATGTTCTGTTGTTGCACCGGACTCCCTTCCATTGACAACAGTCTTCACCCTTCCATGATGACAGACGGCCAGCAGGGTCCAGCAGCCTTGCTTTGAAGGAGAGAAGCGCATCACGCTCGCTCGCGATGCAGCTCCCGCCTGATATCGTGGCATGAACACAACAAATGGATGGTGTTTGTGAGATCAATAGCCACAAGATTGATCAATATGTTCCGTGTCTAATTGTATACAGAGTTTACGTAGTATCTGGTGGAATGTTGAGAAACAGCTAAGCTAATTGTATATATATAGATGAGAGTGGAGCGCACAGCTGACCTCCGGTCCACCCCGCAATTCACACGTCAGGAGCCCAAGTCGTGGTCTTGCCATGCATGCACACGTCATATCAGACAAACATTAAAATTATCCTTATTTCATTCACACGTAGTATCACTGGCAATCACTGTCGTTCGCGAACGTTTTCACTGGCAGACAAATAAGTGAGCATAAGGCAATGGAAATTTCCAAGTGATGGGAGTGGACCATCAACGCTATCAAAGATCCACTCAGTAATAAGAAACAGACCGATCCACTCAGTAAGTGATGGCAATGGAAATTTCCAAGTGATCGATGGGAATGGACCATCAACGCTATCAAAGATCCACTCAGTAATAAGAAACTCTCCTTTCTTTCTTTTTCTTCTTTGGAGAACAGGAATAGAGTCATTTGCACGTGCCGAGTTTTTTTTTTTTTGTTCCTGCACATGTCATAACCTTTTTTAGGGGAATCGATGGAGTGCAAGAAGCCCCCACCTGAACTCTAATTAATTGCTTCAAAACTTTTTTGCAAGAGAGGAGGAAGGGGTGCCTCCCAGAAGAACTCTAATTAAGGAGCTGTTTGGTTAGGCCTTTTTTAACCCGTAACGGTTAACGGCACTACCGGACAGCGTTGATTCCCGTTTGGATCGCCGACTCCATAATCCATCGCAGCGTTATCAGATATTGCCCCCTCACAAGCTCATTACCACTCCCAGCCAGCGTTATCCGATACCCTTCGTAGTCCCCTCCCCTCGCGATCGACCTCACGCGACGCAGCAGCCACTGCGCCTCCGGCCACCACATCCTCGCTGGTGAGGATCTCTTGCCCCCATCGTCCTCTCCCTCTCCCTCTCCCTCTCCACCCTATCCATTTCTCCAAACCCTAACCCTTGCAATCCACAGCACAGGTCTGCGCTTCCACCGCATCACACCGGCGAGGACCTCCCTCTCCCGCCGCATCACGCCGGCGAGGACCTCCCTCTCCCGTCGCATCACGCCGGCCGGTGAGGACCTCCCTCCCCTATATTCCTCTTCTTCTCCCTCCAATCCGTCTCCACCCCATCTTTTTTTCTCCATTCAATCTTTCGGTATAGAAGTCCATTCAACTTATGTAAGCAACCATCACAAGATCTAGGGCATATGGTGGGAATACTCTTTAGCAATTTATTCCATAACTTAGATCATCTCTTCTTAGTTTGCTAATTTGGATGAATTGCATGTAGGTCCTAGTGGATGCAGAGTGTACTCATGATGGATCCATAAAACACATCCAGAAATTTGAGTTCTGGGGATGGAAAACATTAAATCGCCGTGTGTTTGATGCTGAAAGAACAGACAACCTGCTTCATCTTCAGGTGCTACTTCAGTTTCGAGTTTAAGTAATTGATTCAGTCTCTGATAAGTTCTGGTAATGGCATGTGGGGTGGTAGTTGATTCAGTTAATTTTCTATATGGCTGAGTGAACCAATGAGTATCTGTTTACATGATTCTTTTCAGATTTTAATTGAATATAGTGATTTGAAGGTGCTGAGAAAAAGATTGAGCAACTTCAGGACACTGTCCAGAGGTACTATACTTGTATTAGTACTATTGTTTCTGTTAGGGTTTGTGTCGAATATGTGTACGAGTATGGTTACAATTGGACTCTGTGTTGTAATAGGCAGGAGGAGATAGAGTAGGAGTCGGACTCTATGTCCTTGTCCCCTATATAAAGGGTGCAGCCCTGGTGTAACAGGTGAACGACGAACAATAGTAGCATAGGCAAAGAAGGGGGCGTGGCCTGCTGTGGCCGTGCTCCATGTAGCCGGTATGCTGCGGCCGAACTGCGTTACCAAATATCGCGTCTCCTTGTGTCGTTCTAATCTTACATTGGTATCGGCCCTGTTTTTCCTAACAAGTGGTATCAGAGCTGAGGTTGCAATGCGTGAGATCAAGGGGGAGACACGAGGGCTGGCTTCTTCGGTTTCATCGCTTGGATGTGTGGCGCGGGCGATCGCAACCGGCGGCGCGGGCGAGCACTTGAGCAAGACGGCCAGCGGCGCGGTCTTCGATGCAGCGGTAGCGCGAGAGGACTTCTTGAGCGGCGCATGGTTGATGCAGCAGGGCCCCACCGGAGGTATGCATGGCAGCTCATGCACGCAACTAGCACATGCATGCAAAGCTGGAAACCGGAGGCACTTGCATGGCGCATCGTTGGGCGGACAGGTTGCATGCAGCATGCAGCGGACAGCATGCAGCGCCTACACGCGGGACGAGCCAAACGCAGCGTCTACATGCATGCGAAGCCGGAAATCAGATCAGAAACCGAGACGGAAAAGAAATAGAGGAAGGTGCGGCCAGGGAAACCGAGACGGAAAAGAAATATCTCGGGATCAGAGGTGCACATCCATCCTATATAAGCAGATTCAAGGAGAGCCAAACCCAACAATCCAAGGTGCAGAACAGGATTTTTCAGGAGAGAAAAAATTCAGATCTGCACAAGAAGCAATAGTTGTTTTGAGCGCAGGTTTCAGAACAAGGCATGAGATGTGGGTTCTGAAGGAGAGGTGCTCAGGAAGGTTGGTGGTGGTTTGACCGGAGAGGTTAAACATGCTATCTGATGGCGAAGTCAGCATCGATCTATGCCAGGAGGTGAGAGGATCAAGCAGTCATGTCAATGATCTGTTCAAGGTGGAGAACGGATTAGGTGACGAGATTGGGGATCTGCTACAGGGGCAAATAGATCGGCGGTGCAAACTGTGGTCGGTAGGATTGAACCGACAAAAGGAAGGAACAAGCAGTCTGATGTGGCAATGGCTAAAGATAACTCAAAAGCAACGACAGGATGCAAGGGAAGTTCATGTTCGGTGCGAGAGAGTTGTTGTAGGTGGAGTCATGGAGGAGCCAAAGTTCACAGGATAGCATTGTGCGTTCGAGCGGCGGTGGAGTGCGAAGCCAAGTCGACTCATCGGGTGGCTTAGCGTGAGCTACAAAGACGGCAACGAGTTTGGGCACGCGGTTCGGCGTGAACAGGGGCGACTTCAAGGTGACGGACCATATTCGTCAAGGTGGAGTTTGTTAGGGTTTGTGTCGAATATGTGTACGAGTATGGTTACAATTGGACTCGTGTTGTAATAGGCGGGGAGATAGAGTAGGAGTCGGACTCTATGTCCTTGTCCCTATATAAAGGGTACCACAGTGTAACAGTGAACGACGAACAATAGTAGCATAGGCAAAGAAGGGCGTGGCTCTTTGTGGCCGTGCTCCATATAGCCGTATCTTTCTTGGTATTGTTGATTGGGGAGGAGCGCCCATAATCGAGCCCCACAGATGTAGGCGCAAGCCGAACTGCGTTACCAAACATCGTGTCTCCTTGTGTCGTTCTGATCTTACATTGGTATCGACCCTGTTTTTCCTAACAGTTTCAATTTGACTAAGTATTAAATAGCCTTGTCGTGAAAATGAACACAGGCTGGAAGACAGAGCAACCAACTTGGAGTCTGAGAACAAACAAAGTGCTTCGTCAACAGGCTGTTGCACAATCGTTAGCTGCATATCCTAAGTCTCCTTTCTAGGTATGTCTTGTCCCTGGCTACTAGCTAGGTAGCCACCATTCCTCTGATCAATGTATAATGGGTTGTGATCTCGCATCCAAATCCTTGTGATCTTCTAAGTGAAAAGTTAGAATGTTTATGGCTCTCCTTTTCGACTAGAAAGTAGTGGCCAGTGCTGTGATGATCATTTCGGCCGTGATCTCGGAATGTTTTTGGCCTAATTAAAGGTGAGAAACCTACCGAGTTGCTAGATCAAGCATCCGTTCCTTGAAGGCGGCTCATGTGGTATATTTTTGTGAAGAGATGTCATTGTTATTTCCATACCTACGCAAATGAAATCTCTCTCCGGTAAAAAAATATATTGTCACTTTATTTGTACCTTCTACCGTCCGTGGAACGCAATTTGGACTGGACCATTGCTTTGCATCACAACATAATGCTGGTGTCTAAAAATAATATATAACACTGTAAACATGATACATGTGCTACTTTTCAACTGTGATACATGTGCTATTAGTTTGAAGTCCTAACACACCTGTAAAGTAAAATAAACAGGACAACTTTTTCTAAGAAAGAATAGTGTCTACAGGACAACTATAGTTTGAAGTTGTAACATCCCAAAAATTTCAAAAACGGTAAAAATAAAAATTTAGAAATTCAAAAATGGAATTGAGTAAACAGTTTAACTGAAACCAAGATTTTCATTTTAAATATTATCTTTTTCTTCATTTTCTAGTTTGTCAACCCAAAAGAAAAGAACAAGTTGCTACAATAAAACTTTTGGGTCCAAAATAAACAAACTTTGAAAATGAGTTGAGAAAGTAATCTTACTCTGAATTCCCATCTTTTCAAAAACTTTTTCAACCTTAATAATTATTCTTGAATTTTGGGTTAAAAAAGAAAAATCAATAAATGAAATTAGTAAAAGAGTAAAAGTAAAATGGTAAAAGATAAAAGTAAAAAGCCGGTAAAAATGCCATTAAACTATGGGAATTCTCCACCATATCTTTTCAGCTGTCCAAAGATTTTAATGAGCTAGGTAAAAAAGTAAATAATAAAGTAACATGTTTCAACTTCAAAACAATGTCATGACAGAATTCTTCAAAAATAATCAAAGATTATCTATGGATGAAAATTTATCATGTCTTCCTCATAACAGTATTAACCTCTAGTAAAAATATCAAAAATTAAAAATTAGAATTAGTGCCTTTTAAAATTTAAAAACAGAACCAATGAAAATTTGAAATCTGAAATGTCAGAATTAATAGAAAAATAAATATGCAGGATATTGATTTGAAATTTTTATAAAATAATTATTATCCCATTTGGAACTCTCTCAAGAGGTCTAAGAATTTCTTGAATCCATTTTTGTCCTTAAATAAAATAAAAACAGAAATCAGCATAGCACTCACCATCCCAAATTTTATCAAGTAATTAAAATGACATGTTTTGATTCTTGTTGCACTTTGGATTTTCTCATTGAATAGATTCCTGGAGTTAGTCTTCTCTTATGATTTTATGCCTAATGAAGTCTTTTAATTGCCAAATCCAACACCTTAATGAAACTCAAAGAAACATCAAACAACATGCCATAGCAAATAATTTTGTAAAATACTAGAGACCAAAAGATGAATAAAAACCAATTTTACAGAATTTTGGCACACCATTTACAGAGCTTAAAAATTCAAAAACAGATTGAAAACCAGTCTAGTTTGAAGAATTACTGTTCTTAAATGACAACAGATAATGAGATGAAACCAAAGAAAATGGAAAGTAGAACTTCTGAACTACCTACTCAAAAATTTACAGAATTTTTCAACTGAGTTTTCACCCCTTGCCAAGCCTGCCCATCTGACATGTCAATTCTTCACTTGAATTCATTCAACAGCCCAAAAGCAACCGTTGCAGCCGAGGAAGCCTGTAGCTACGCCTCTGGCAGGATGGTCCCACACACGCCTGGGCCCGTTGGCCAGCCCCTCCTTCCCTCTCTCCTTCCTTTCTCCCTCTCCAGCTTCTTGCCCGAGTGCTGCCACGGCGCCGCTTTTCTCCGCTGCATGCTGCCCCGGCTGATCCCATTTGCCACGCGGCTGCAGACGTCGAAACTTACCTGCTCCACAGCCCATACCTTGCATAGCCGTCTCCGCCACCAGCTGCATTTAAACCAACTGACCTCCTCTCTGCACCCTTGCTCGCCCTCGCCACGGTTTCCTCACGGCCAGGAGCGAGCCATTCTTCTCTGTGCAAGCTAGCTCAGGTGAGCCCGGTCAAGTCTCCTCCCATGGCGATCCTCCCCATTGTGTACTTGACCTTACTTCCTTGCTTTGCTTGCAGCCAAGCCGGCCGTGAGTTCTTTCCTCCTTGCGTCGGCGAGCCAAGCTTTGTTCAACCACAGCCACCAGGTGAGCTCATCCATCTCCATTCTTGCGCACAGCCCTGCTCAATCTCCTGAAGTTTCTTCCTCACCTTGCATGCAGCTGCGCCGGTGCCCAGGAACCTCCCCAGCCGAGCCACACCTCTCCTGCAGCTCATCTCTTCAAGTTTCGCCACCTGCTCCAAGCCCAGCCGCATCGCCATTGTTGCTCTCGTGGAGCTCTAGGGTTTGTAGAGATGAGCTTAAGAATTTAGGCTTGAGACTTTGTAACAAAAGATTGCATGGCGTAGTGGTAGTGCACCAGTGTGTGGACTCAACAGGTCTTGAGTTCGATTCCCCACTTTTGTGCACATTATTTTTTTTATTTTCTATCATTCTGCCTCACGCAATAAAACCGTTATATCTTTTGCTGTGAATCTCCGATTAATGCAAACTCAGTTCCTAAATTTGAGTTACTCAGTAAGGATTCAAAATATACAATAAAAAGTTATATGTTACTTGCAGCAAAAACTTTTAAATAGTAATTGAATAAAAGTCATATTTTAAGTGTTATGAACAAACTACTAAATCCCTAATTCTAAAAATCATGAAATAAATCACTTATGTTCCTGCAACCTTAAATGTTCCATTTTTACATAAACATTTAGATTTCAATGCGATTTGAATCAAAAATCTAGTGTAGAAAGCCTTTCTTTCATGCAAGAATCAAAGGGTTAAAATATGAGTTAAACGAGCTCAAAACTTAGTGAAAAACTAGTTTAGTTGCACTTCTGGGATTGCAAGGATCAAAAGTATATAAAAATATTTAAATTTTACTTTTGTTTGCATTAGCTACTTGATAATCGGACATTCAACGCACAAAACGTTCATTTGGTCGCAACTTTAGCAAATGGACCTTAAACTCGACAAAACCAACTTCTATGACCTTGAAATGATATTCCCTAGCTTACCATGCAAAAATAATATCAGTTTGATCAACTTTGAGTTAAGCTCATATTAAGCCTAAATCACTATTTATAAGAAAAACACCTTGAACAAATGAGAAACATCGCGGAATCAACTTGATATATCAGTTTATGTTTATGCTATTCTAACTGCTTAGATTCATGTGTATGTGTTGCAATACATCTCGAATGCAGGATATGTGGGTGCTAGGCGTTGATCTTGGGAACTAGCACTAGACACATATCCGGGTACCTGGAATTGTCATCAACCATCAATGCATACACTCGTGCGACCATCGTTCTTTGGCTATTGCTCGTGCTCCCCTTGGAGAGTGCGGGTGATACCAAGGTCCTGAGACGGATGGCGAATGCTATGTGTGGATGAGTTGGTCTCAATCCCGGTATGGTTGTTCGGAATGGAATCGAAACTCTCATGGACGCGTAAGTGTGTACGGTGCGACTACATGGCTCATAATTGTTTGAGTGAGGGCCATTTAGTCAATACTCCGTGCACGGGACTTTTGGGTGGCAGTGAGCATACACTTAAATGGAGTATGGGTGTCACCTCTAAGTCCAACGCACGTGTGAGGATCGATTCATTCTTCTGGGTGCCCACAGAAGTCCCAACGCACGTGTGAGGATCGATTCATTCTTCCAGGTGCCCATAGAAGTCCTAACGCACCTGTAAAGTAATAGTCTGCTCTTTAGTCCTACCATATTTCTGGTTTAACATAAACATGATTGGTTTCAGAAAAAACTCTTGGTGTTACGTCTTCATCCAAACATCCTGTGGTAGTTGACTATTAGCTGATGACTCATTCACATGGGTCTGTGCCTGTTATTTTCTTTTTCAAATTGTATTCAGTGCATGAGCATATAATTGCATGTTGTAGCATATATTCTAATTTGTTTCTGTATTATCTTTGTACATCACTATGGCACGTCTTCCATTAACTACCCAAAAAAGGAAGAGAAATCTAGTTCTTATAAATATGATGTATGCGTTCATGTTTATGTTCTATTATATTTGGGTATTATTACTCCTCTCATACAAGTGGAAGTGTTGGAAAATAGAAAGGAGGATACAAGTTAGAGAACTTAGAAGTGCACGTCTATATCATCTTATTCGTGAGAGTGATGTTCCTTGTATAAGTGAGCTTCGCATGGATTGGAGGACCTTTGATACATTGTGTGAGATGCTTAGAGATGTTGCTGGTTTGAAAGGAACAAGGCATATGCCGTTAGAAGAGATAGTAGCGGCATTCTTGTATACGTTGTCTCATCATTTGAAAAATAAAACAATAGGAGGCTTTTTCTTCCGAAGTGGTGAGACTGTGAGCCGGCATTTCAACTCATGCCTACTAGCTGTTCTGAAACTTCACCAGTTACTACTTAAGAAACCCGAACCAATACCTGAGGACTGCACAAACTATAGATGGAAGTATTTTAAGAATTGTTTGGGTGCATTGGATGGTACACATGTGAAGGTTACTATCCCAACTAAGCTGAAGGGGAGGTATATGTCAAGAAAGGGAGACATTGTGACAAATGTCTTAGGTGTTTGTGCACCTGACATGCAGTTTATATATATGTTACCTGGTTGGGAGGGTTCTGCACAAGATGGTTGTGTGCTTCGAGATGCTATCTCAAGGTCCGATGGTTTAAGAGTCCCTCAAGGCTGCTATTATCTTGTTGATGCTGGTTACACCAATGCAAACGGCTTTTTAGCACCATACCGGGGTCAAAGATACCATCTAGGAGGTTTCACCGCGCAAAATCCACCACATAGCGCGAAGAGTATTTCAACTTGTGCCATGCTAGAGCTAGGAATATTGTTGAGAGGGCTTTTGGAAGGCTCAAGGGTCATTTGGGCTATTTTGAGGGCTCCATCTTATTTTCCAGTCAAGACTCAGTGTTGAATCATAATGGCATGTGCTCTCTTGCACAACTTAATTTTGCAAAAGATGTCTAGAGACCCACTTTAATGTGAGGAACCAGCAATGGAGGCATCATTTGAAGTTATGGAAGGAGAAATTAGTGAACCGGAATTTATCACAGCTGTATCAACATCTAACGAGTGGACTGGTTTTCGTAATAATCTTGCTCAAGAGATGTATAATAGCTATAGAGCTTCTAGGTCTAACTAAGGTTTATGTCCGTTCATTGTTTTTTGTGTATATCTTATGATTTTCTAAGTTGTTTGTAAAGAATATTGTATTGCAAACTAATTAACATCAACACTTCTTACATGATGAATGAAGCCATGTGCTCAACTCCTGCATGTGGAAGAGGAAAAGATAAAAGAGTGTGGACTTATTTTGAGGATGAGGAGTTGATCAAGGTACTCTATGAGCTATCTCTAGATCCAAAGTGGAAAAGTGAGGGTGGTTTCAAGAATGGCTGCCTGTCTGTTCTAGAAACTGTGCTTGCTCAAAAAATACCAGGCTGTAATCTCACTGCAATTCCACATATTGAGTCTAGGGTCAGACATTTTAGAACAAAGTATGGCGCAATTGAGATTATGCTAGCCAAAAGTGGGTTTTCTTGGGATGAAAACAGGAAGATGGTACAATGTGAGAAGCAACAATATGACAACCATTGCAAGGTAAATTTCTTAAACATTATTGCTGTTGTTTTTTTTACATCTATCCAATGTTCCGTATTGATTTCTTGTAGGAAAATCCTGATGCAAAGGGCTTGTATGGCATTTCATTCCCACACCTCGATACCTTAGCTGCTATATATGGGAGAGACATTGCTACAGGAGAAGGAGCAGAGGGTCTTGTTGATGCTATTTCAAACATGGAGAAAGAAATTGCTTTGGAAGAGAGTCATGATCGGGAGGTGGAAGAAGACTCTATGTCTAGAGAAACACCACGATTGACTTCGGACAGAAACTCTGTTGACTCAACTTCATCAACCTCTAAGAGAAGAAAGCGAGACAAAGGGAATGAGTTCACCAAGTCAAGTGACCTGTTTTTGGATATGGTTGGTGGACTTCGTGGTGATCTTAAGAATGCTTCTAATCACTTCGGGAAAATGGCTGAAATCATGGAGCGTGAAGCTAAGGTCCAAGAGGAAGCAACACATGAGGACCCAGTGCAAAATCTACAAAAGAAGTCCACAGATGAGTTGACTAGGCTTGGTCTCGCTGGTACAGAACTTATCAAGGCAGCAAGCGCCTTTGTCAATGTCCCAAGTCAGATGACTATGCTTTTTGCACTCCCAGAGACTCTAAGGAGGGAATTCATACTGCACATGCTCACTGGTAAGTTCTGTAATTTGATAATTTATTTATTGCTGGATCTACATGTTCCATATGATTTGTTTTCTTTTCCATCTTTAGGGAAATTTAATAGTAAATTAGAAATTACACTTTGTTTTGTCTCCTAATTAGTTAAGATGAAATAAAGCTAATAGGACTACTGGGCATTGCTGACTAGATAGAGTGAAGTTGTCGATAGGGACTCCATCGACAATTTATCTCTTTCTTAGTTTTTACTAATGTATCGATATCTGAGGAGATAATGTAAATATAACTTCATTTCTTTCAGCAATCTTACTTTGTACTGCCAATGTGACTAGCTAACTCTTGAATAATGTGATCACTGTTTTCTTTTCCATCTTTAGGGAAATTTAATAGTAAATTAGAAATTACACTTTGTTTTGTCTCCTAATTAGTTAAGATGAAATAAAGCTAATAGGACTACTAGCTGGGCATTGCTGACTAGATAGAGTAAAGTTGTCAGTAGGGACTCCATCAGCAATTTATCTCTTTCTTACTTTTTACTAATGTATCAGTATGCGAGGAGATAATGTAAATATAACTTCATTTCTTTCAGCAATCTTACTTTTTACTGCCAATGTGACTAGCTAACTCTTGAATATTGTTATCACTGTTGAATCCATTGTATATGCAAGGCACTCGTGATCTTTTGTAGTGAAGACTTGATAAGCTACTGCTCGAATAATGTGATCACTAGGGAAAAAATATGGACACAGATGTACTGTTGCTTATTTGCTTATGTTTGTACTTTTCTCCTTCATTAGATGATGCTCAAAAGAAGAAGTGGGTCCTGTTATATGGGAAGGAGGAAGAAACTTGATATGGTGGTGTCTTGTTCATGATGTTCTTGGCAATGCATTCTGTGCTACTGGTATTTCAATCCGATCCATCTGTGCTCCTGGTATTCTGTCGGCCATGGTGAGCATGTGCATGGTGAGCATTCGAACAAGTGAAGGGTGTATGATGTACTACGTTTCACATATCTGGGACTTACAGAATATGGAGTGATTAATAAGTGGAGTGATCATGTACTACGTTTCTCATTTTTCTGGGACTTACATAATCTGTTAAGTATGTCGACGCTGTATATCCTTGCTGCTTGTCCTTAACTAGCTTAACCTATCTCTACCTGTTGCTTGATGAAATGAAATGAACTTGTTGCTTGATGAAATGAACCTGTTGCTTGATGAAATGAAATGAATACGCATGTTTCTGGGACTTGCATGTATGGGAAATTTCATACGCATGTTCCAGGAAATGAAATGAATACGCATGTTTGCTGATTAGTGTATGCATTTTGGTAGGAAAGCTGTTACTTGTCCCTAGCCAAACAGATCAGGCACTATGAAAGCTGTTTTGCACTACAACATTGAAAAAGTAGTTGAATAAACATTACCGTTACTGGACTGATGCCTAGCCAAACAGGATTAAACATTACCGTTACTGGACTGATCCCTAGCCAAACAGGATTAACGTTTACATGTTTGAACCAAACAAAGGATGTCTTCCCTTACAATGGAATGAATAACCCTGTGATCTCTTTACATTACCCTTACCGGACTGATCGCTGAACCAAACAGCACCTAATTGGTTTCAATATCTTTTTCCTTTCAGACGTTAATGGCAACAACACAACAGTGTTATCACACATGAATTAGCACTTATCGTTGGATCGAGCGCTCCTTAACATAGCAGCCCTCCGATCCAGATACTGTTCATCAAGGGGAAGACGCGTTTCGGCGGCGAATTTGGGAACGAGACAACGAGAGTGGAGAGCACAGCTGACCTCGGTCCACCCCAAGTCGTGGGTCTTGCCATGCATGCTTTTTTATACTGTACGTTATGTCTGGAATTTCTTGTGATTAGGACAATCAACCAGGCAATGCATGGCAGACAAATTAGTGACCTGCCAAGCAATGGAGATTTCAAGTGGTCGTGGCAGTGGACCGTCAATCCTACCAAAGCCCTGGTTTCTTTTTTCCCTTCGGAGGTTGGAAGCTCAAAATGAACTGTCTTGATCATCATTTTTGGTAGCTACCTACTTGTGTAGACTTTATGTACAAGGTTGGCCTCGTATTGAAGGACCGAAAATGACAACTAAAGGAGTGAATAGCAGTCAAATAAAAATTTCATCTGGTTGGATGAATGGTAAAAATAGCACTGGTTGGATGAATGGCACCTGATGAACAGTGAAACTGCAACGGTTTAGATGAACAGCAAAAAAACAGCATCTCTGTAGTGACCCCCATTTTTACGTAGAATGCAAAAATGGAAATCTCATGTGCCTGCAGTACTAGTCCCTGAATCAGTAGCTAGTACGTACATTTACAACAATTGGAATCACAACCATACATTATATTAATTAAGCGGAAACTAATAAACACATAAATCTTACAACTCAGAGTATATAGCAGCAAAAGAAGCAAGGCCTTGTAGTGTGTCCATCCATCCCGCAGGCAACTGATCAAGCATAAATCCCTAGAAAAGATTGCTTCAATGAAGATCCCGCATCCTACGACGAAAACAAACTTCCGAAGCTTCACTAACTTATCCACCTAAAACAACAAATTAAGCAAGGGTGAGTACTTTCGTACTCCACAAGACTTAAGGTGGTATTTACAAATGCATAAATGCAGGCCAAGTCAAGGAGGCTACAACAGTTAATTTGTATAAAGCGAAATTGAATTTGTAAATCAAGTTATTTGCAAACGGAATTTGTAAAACAAGTTTGATTGATAACAAATAAATAAAGTATAGGTAATACTCACAGTCCTCCATGACGTGAGCGACAGATGATCCAAATCCTGAAATCCATCAATGTCGGCCCTTCAACATAAAGTAACAGATGCTAAACAAGTTCAAACCAAAACCCATTTTCAGAAAATACCAAAGTCTAGCATTGGAATGACTTCACCAAGTGTCCATGACCGCGAGCGCGGCTAATTAATTAGATTTTCACTCTGCAGAGGTGTACAACTTTATCCACTAGGAATGATCAACCTTTTGCTCGACACACTTCCTTAGGTGCGTCGTCAAGGAGATTATACATAACCGTTACATTACCTAGACATGACTTTGATCCAGCCCCGGACGTTAACCCCTGCCATAGAACCAGAAACACACACGCAAATCGTGGATCCACTTTCAACACACCCAACACAATGTTTCTAAACATGACAGGGCGTACACCGTTGCATTGGTAAGTAGAAACCCCTTCAAGCAAACCTGGCTGGAATGCTCGTGCTAGCTCCCGCCTTCCAAAGAGCAAAGCCATGTCTAAATAACTTAATAGGTTATGGCCGTCCCATACCGGACCTCATGGTTGCACGAAATTCTTGGATCAATAGCGTCCCACTGCTCAGTCCTTAATCTGACACGGGCGATACTTCACCCTACACTATGTGCAGTTCCCTTTGCACAACCGGCTATTGCTAATAATCACTCGCATCAAAACCATAGTTTTATTTTGGATTTTTAATCAAAATACCAGCAACTAACAGTGTCATTTCCAATCATTTTTAGGAAACAATTTTGATCTGATCATCTACATTGTTGTTTCTAAAGCATGGCTAAGCATAGATAATATGTAAACGTGTATACCCATGATGACATTAAGTAATGCATATCCTTAATATATGGTTATCAAGGTTCACATGTCATACACATCAAGGAGGTTTCACGAAACAATAGGTATATCTACCAGTACCACAAAATAGCAAATTTACAGAAAGTAAATGCATGCATAAATTGGTTTAGTAAAACAAAAGAAAATTAAATAATGGGATCAATATGATCAAAGGGGTGCTTGCCCTGCTTAATCTTTGCTTACGACGAAGATGAGGATTGCGGCTGACGATGGCGATGACGAAGTTATGACGTCGGGTTCTACACGTCAAACAACAAAAATATAGCAAATAATAAACTTTAATAAGGGCAAAAAGAAAATAGATAGCAAAACAAATAAAGACTCTTCAGAAGGAATAGGGGTTGCTCTTTATGAATTTATGAATTTTATTTTACGAATTCGAGATGCAAAAATTGTGAATTCTTTTATTTATATTTCTAAATTCAAGATGCAAAAATTATTTAAGATTATAATGATTTATCAATTCAAGTCTAAACAGATTCTTACCCCTTTTGTTTGGATTCAGAATCAAAGCAATATTTTAATAAAATTCTAGTTATTAACAACAATTTCTCATTGCTAAAGTATATATATGCACATTCATATATATACTTAATAGCAAGAACATGATTATACATGCAAAGACATGCATACTCAACTTCACATCTTCTGTTAAACCTTCTATTATTGATTCATGTCTTGATGATTGTGATGATGCTAGTGATGATGATAATGTGTTCAAGTCCATGAAGGACTTTGATGTTCAAAAGCTAGATTTGCTCTTAAAGGATATTGAGAAATTGGAGGAAACTGTTGAGCAAAAAGAGGCTACACTTGAAGCTCAACAGGACTTGCTCATCCTTGAAAAGGAGAGAAACCTTGAGCTAGAAAAGAGCCTAACTATTGAAAGGAGGAAAAATGAGGAGTTGGTCAAAAATTCCAAATTGACTAAATCCAAAATAGCTAGTCTTGATATCACCAACGCTTCACTCATAAAGGAACTTGCCAAAGCAAATGATGCTTGCAAGGCACTTGAATTGAAGCTTGTTGATCTCTCGAATAGCACTCCTATCTCCTCAACGGATAACTCCAATTCCTTATTACCCTCAACAAGTAACGGGTGTGCAAGATGCTATAATGTTGATATTGATGCCTTTGCCACTAACCTTGAGACTTTGCAAGTGTTGGCTCATGATAATGAGAAGCTCAAGAGAATGCTTCAAAATGGTCTCCAAAAGTTCTACAAGGCAAGTAAGGGACTAGAGGAGTTTCTCGGTAAGCGCCAAGGTAACTACAAGAAGGAAGGGCTTGGATACGTTCCACCCAAGGGCAAAAAGAGCCACATCATGGTTGCCCCGTTGAATAAGCCCATACACTTCGTAAAAGGCGAAGGAACTTCTATGTACAAGGCTCATTCCACCTTCTTTGCTTCTTATGTACTTAAGAAAACTAACCTTGGTCGTGTTGTTGCTTATCATATTGGGAGTAAGCCCAAGAATGCTTCTTGTTTACGATCTATTTGGGTCCCAAAATCTCTTGTCACTAATGTGCGTGGACCTAAACAAGTTTGGGTACTAAAGAGCAAAATCTAAATTTTCTTTTGTAGGCCTATATCTCTGGTGGATCAAGTTGGATTTTGGATAGCGGATTCACACATCACATGACCGGAGAAAAGATGATGTTCGCGCACTTGGATACAAATGGGTCTAATAGTGAAAGCATCGTTTTTGACGATAATGGGAAAGGTGAAGTGATAGGTTTGGGTAAGATTTCTATCACCAATGATTCCCATCTCAATAATGTTTTGCTTGCTGAATCACTAAATTACAACTTGTTGTCCGTCGCTCAATTATATGAAGCGGGCTACAATTGTGTATTTAGGGATAAGGGTGTGGATGTCATAAAGAGAGTTGATGGTTCAATAGCCGTCAAGGGTCGTTTGAAGGAAAATCTCTATCTCGTGGATTTTACTATGGATAGAATTAATCTTGAAACATGCCTTATGGCTAAATCTAGCATGGGTTGGTTATGGCATCGCCGACTTGCTCATGTTGGTATGAGGAACCTTCACAAACTCGTCAAAGGCAATTACATCCTTAGATTAACTAATGTTGTTTTTGAGAAAGATAGGGTGTATAGCGCATGCCAAGCCAGAAAGCAAGTTGGAGCTCCTCATCCCACCAAGAATGTGATGACAACCTCAAGACCATTGGAGATGCTTCATATGGATTTGTTCGGCCCGGTTGCATACAAAAGCAAAGGAGGCAATAAGTATGGTCTTGTAATCGTTGATGATTTTTCTCGTTTAACTTGGGTATTTTTCTTGTATGACAAAGGTGAAGCCTAAGAACTCTAAAGAAATTCATGAGAAGGGCATAAAATGAGTTCGAAGTGAAGATCAAGAGAATTCGAAGTGACAATGGCACCGAATTCAAGAACACCGGCGTGGAGGAATACCTCGATGAGGAGGGCATCAAGCATGAGTTCTCAGCCCCCTACTCCCCCCAACAAAATGGGGTGGCCGAGAGAAAGAATCGTACTCTCATCGAGATGGCGCGCACTATGCTTGATGAATACAAGGTCTCCGATATCTTTTGGGCGGAGGCTATTAGGACCGCGTGCCATAGCACCAACCATCTATACCTCCACAAGATCTTGAAGAAGACGGCATACGAGTTGCTCACCGGCAAGAAACCAAATGTTTCCTACTTCCGAGTCTTTGGAAGCAAATGCTACATCCTTAACAAGCGAGCTAAGTCTTCTAGATTTGCTCCCAAAGTAGATGAAGGTTTCTTACTTGGTTATGGGTCAAATGCTTATGCGTACCGAGTTTTCAACAACACCACCCGTGTGGTTGAAATCTCGCGTGATGTGACATTTGACGAAACTAATGGTTCTCAAGTAAAATAAGTTGATCATGTCGTGATTGATAGGGAAGAACCTCCTTGCGAAGCAACCAAGAAATTGGCAATTGGGGAGGTGAAACCACAAGAGCAAGAAGAAATCCCGAGCACCCAAACCCGGAATGTCCGGGATGAGATCCAGAGTATCCGGACTAGCCTAGAGTGTCCGGATGCAACCTTGGATGCTCCGGACTGTGATGCTTCAGGAGCTATTCCCTCTTCATCTAGGCGAGTTCAAATTGGCTCAAACACCTCTCAAGATGATGAAGAGCCCATCCAAAGAACAAATGCAACTGTCCTTCATCCAAGAGTATATCAAAGCGTACAACAAGATCACCCAGTCAATAACATACTTGGAGACATCAACAAGGGAGTCTCTACTAGATCTCGAGTTGTAAATTTTTGTGAACATTACTCTTTTGTTTCCTCTCTTGAACCTCGTAAGGTAGAAGAAGCACTTCAAGATCCAGATTGGGTGATGGCTATGCAAGAGGAGCTAAATAATTTCAAGTGCAATCAAGTCTGGAAGCTTGTCGAGAGGCCCAAGCAAAATGTGATTGGAACAAAGTGGGTCTTCCGGAACAAGCAAGACGAACATGGAATTGTAACGAGAAACAAGGCTCGGTTGGTCGCTCAAGGCTTCACGCAAATCGAAGGTTTAGATTTTGGTGAGACATATGCTCCCGTAGCTAGGCTTGAATCTATTAGAATATTACTTACCTTTGCTACTCACCATGATTTCAAGCTATATCAAATGGACGTGAAAAGCGCTTTCTTGAATGGGCCACTCTCCGAGTTGGTTTATGTTGAGCAACCACCCAGTTTCGAAAATCCCCAGTTTCCGGATCATGTCTACCTACTACACAAAGCCCTACATGGACTCAAGCAAGCAACAAGGGCATGGTTCGAATGCCTTCGGGACTTCCTCCTCGGACAAGGTTTTGTAGTCGAAAAGGCCGACCCTACTCTCTTTACCAAACATATTGATGATGATTTATTTGTGTGTCAAATATATGTCGATGACATTATATTTGGCTCTACTAATGAACAATTATGTAAGGAGTTTAGCCGTATAATGACCAAAAGATTTGAGATGTCCTTGATAGGTGAGTTAAAGTTTTTCCTTGGCTTTTAAGTCAAGTAACTCAAGGAATGAACTTTCATATGCCAGACAAAGTACATCAAGGACATGCTGAAGAAGTTCGACATAGAGAACGCCAAGCCAATCAAGATGCCCATGCAAGCTAACCTAGATTTTGATAAAGAAGGTAAACCGATAATCCAAAAGGTATATCGTTCTATGATCGGCTCTCTTCTTTACCTTTGTGCATCTAGGCCTGATATTATGCTTAGTGTGTGCATGTGTGCTCGGTTTCAAGCCTCTCCTAAGGAGTGCCACATGGTGGCCGTGAAAAGAATCTTAAGATATTTAGTGCACACTCCTCATTTTGGGCTATGGTATCCAAAAGGATCATCCTTTGAATTAGTTGGCTACTCCGATGCGGATTATGCCGGGTGCAAAGTGGATAGGAAGAGTACATCAGGGATTTGTCAATTTTTAGGAAGGTCTCTAGTCTCTTGGTCCTCT
Organism: Guadua angustifolia; assembly: GCA_036346375.1. Taxonomy (NCBI): domain Eukaryota; kingdom Viridiplantae; phylum Streptophyta; class Magnoliopsida; order Poales; family Poaceae; genus Guadua; species Guadua angustifolia. Next base: position 25,834,579 of record CM070501.1, read on the forward strand.
AAGAAACAAAATTCCGTAGCCCTATTCACTGCCGAAGCAGAGTATATTGCGGCCGAAAGTTGTTGTGCCCAATTGCTTTGGATGAGGCAAACCCTAAATGATTATGGCCTAACCTACAACCATGTTCCATTTCTATGTAATAATGAGAGCGCCATAAAGATTGCCAACAACCCCGTCCAACATTCCCGTACAAAGCATATTGATATTCGCCATCATTTTCTTAGATACCATTCAACCAAAGGTGATATCGAAATCCAATATGTAAGGACAGAACACCAATTAGCCGATATTTTCACCAAACCCCTTGATGAGAAGAGATTTTGTGAATTGAGAAGTGGGCTAAATATTCTGGATTCTCGTAATGTGGCTTGAAATAAACACACTATTGGTTGGTGATTGGAAAATATTTGGAAAAGCTTCTTTGATTTATTTCTCTATATTTTTTATTTATTTCTCTATATTTTTCTTATGTTTATTGGTTCTTTGATCTTTGGATCCTCAATCATCTTGTGATTATGGTTTGTTTGGTTGAATGATTCACGATCACCGATGATTTGACTCATTAGGACCTCTTATCTTTTTCTCTTTGCGGAGCGACTCCTTCTTTTGTAAGTTCAAGCGCCATTGGTTTTGGTGATTGATGTAGATTAATGCTTAATTCCTGTTTAATGACAAACCTAATTGTTATGAGACTAACATGATTGTTAAGCATATATTTAGCAGTCTCATATTTGGAATGGAAAATGGAAAACCCAAGGTATGTGTGCGTATTCTTTCTAGTATTATATTGCATACTTTGGATTCAAGTTAAAGTATGAATGTTCCCATTATGTTAATCACAAAATGTCTATCATGTTTTCCAATCCATATATTACATGGATGCACACATTTAGGGGAGTTCACACTCTAACTTAAAGAATCAATTTAAATGAAAATTTAAATTGAGTTCACTTGTCTTATTAATCATTAAAAAATATTTTATCATGTGTTGATAGTGTTCCTTGATTAATTAAGGACAAATAAATAGTTTTTAAGTATAATGAAGCATGTGTTGCATTATTGTACTTAAGACACATTTAAATCATTCAAATTGATTAGAGTTGTGCTCAATTGATCTAAAGGCATCCATTATGTGTTAATGGAGTGCAAGAGATAATTAAGACAACCATGCATCTTGGACTAACCATTTTCATGAGCTATGTTTGAGCCAGGTTAAGTCCAAAGATGATTGAGATAATGAAAAACGGGACAGGGACGACATCATGAAGTGATAGGCGTCAAGAGGAGATCCCGAAGACAAAGAAGAGAAGAAGAGTGATGATCCCGGGGGAATGTAGAAGTAAAAGATCATAAAGACCCCAAAGGGGATTGCTTGCGTGTGGCGGCTCAAAGTATAACTAGATAGGCTAAGGACTTTCTAGTTTTGAATCTAGATTTTATCGCCGTACTATTAAGAGGGGTTGAGTCCTAGGTTGAGCTTCATCATGTGTTGATGATCTCAAACCCGTGTTCACTCGAGCTCAAATCGTATTTGGATTTGGTTTTTGCATAGAGCTAACCATTTGGCATGTGTTGCGAATGAGTTATGCTTATGCTTGGTTGTTGTTGCATTATGCTCTAATTTGCATGTGTTGCAAAGAAGTAAAGCATATGCATTTGGTTTTCGCATAAAGTTTTGATTTGCATGTGTTGCAAATAGGATAAGCTATATGCGTTGGCTTTTACGTGAAGTTCACTTTTGCATGTGTTGCAATTGTTGAAGCTTCATGTTTTGTTTTCGTTTACAAAACAAATCTTCTTAAATCAAAGTGGTTGTTTGGAGCTAAGTTTTGCATGTGTTGCAAAAGGAGAGAGCTCAAGCATGATTTGGTGTTTATGTGGTTGTATGGTGCTAGAGGCTTGCATGCGTTGCAAGTAGAGAGCTCATACGGTTGATTTGGTTTTAGTGTGGTTGCATGGAACTAGAGAATTGCATGTGTTGCAATTAGAGAGTTCATGCACCTTGATTTGGTGTTGCTTGGAGCTAGGCTTTTGCATGTATTGCAAAGAGCAATGCTCAAGCATGAAATTAGTTTAATGTGTTATTTGCAAGTTCGTTGTGCGAATAAACCAAGTGCTATGAGTCCGGAATCCCGAGAGCATGTGAGTAGGGCTTGCAACGGGTGTTTGCAAGTTGACTGAGTCTCGTGTTGACCTTCATATGGCTAGGGGGATTAATCTCATAGGTTTGGGTTTGATTTGCTTAATATGTTTTGCAAATAGTTTTTGAGTTGTTTGCGAAATGTGTTTTCGCAAGTTGGAGTTGTTGTTTGCAAATATGTTTTGCAAATGAGCTTAGAAGTTATGTGTTTCGATCCTAGAGCATGTGTTGGCATTTGCAAATGTGTTTTGCAAAGTGTCGGGGTCATGTATTGATCCTTACATGGCTAGAGGGTTGATCGCATAGGATCGTGGCTTATTTGTGAAATGTGTTTTCGCAAATTTAGTTGAGATTCTTTGAGCATGAGCTAAGTTGGTGCAAATGTGCTTTGCACAAGTGTATGATCATGTGTTGATCATCTAGTAGCTCAAAGAATAGAGTTTAGTTTTTGGAGAAATGTTTTCGGTGTTGAAAAACTGGATTTTCTCCAAATAGCCGGCAGTACCGCTCGGCCGTCACTACCACTTATGGGAGCGGTAGTGCCGCGCTAGGCCGATACTACCGGTAGTTTGCCGCCGGTAGCTCTTTTACAGAGACGTGAGTTTTGCTGGTGTGCTGCGGCCGGTACTACCGCTCGGTGGAAGCGGTACTACCGCAAAGTCGGTACCGGACAAATAGCAGTATTAGCCAAATAGTCAATTAGTGACCACTCGGGGCAGTACTCTGAGAGCCTATGAGGCGATAATCTGGGTTTGGCTAATTTCTGCCCGAATTGCCCTCAAACGGCTAGTTTTCTTGGTGGGGTTATAAATAGACCCCATGGGGGGCTTGGGCAAGATGTTGCTGGCTTGGTTGAGTATTTGGGTGAGGTGTTGCATGTGTTGCACACTCACATTTGATTCTTGAACAAAAGAGTGAGACTAATTGCATGTGTTGCAATTAGGAAGTGGATTGAGAGCCTCTTGTGCATGTGTTGCACTTGAGGGAGGCCTTGGTGCATGTGTTGCACTTGGTGATCACCAGAAGCGCATGTGTTGTGCTAGGTGAAGTTCAAGCGAAGGATTCGGTTTGTTACTCTTGGAGGTTGCCGACTCCTAGACGGCATAGAGCGTCGTGCGCGGGAGCTCTCAAGATTGTGAGAAGTTCCGGCGAAGTTTGTGAAGGTTCGGGTTGAGCCTACGCGAAAGCGTGAAAAAAACACATCTAGTGGAATCGAGGCGGATGCTCATTGCGGAACCGGTCCAAGGGTTTGGGCTTGCCTCAACGTGGACTAGGGGAGACCGGCAAGTCTCCGAACACCACGGAAAAATTATCGGTTGCCTCTTATATCTTTATCTTCATGCATTTAGTTTATTGTGTATTAATAAATTGCTTGATTGTGTTAGAATTGCTTAGTATTAATTACTTATTCAATCTAGCAATTCTTGTATAGTGACATAATTTAGTTAGTGCACTAGTGAGTCTAGTTGATTTAGGTCTTAATTGTCAAAACCTAGTTTATCGCTTCCGCATTATCTTTAAGTAGGTTTTGACATAGGGGTTGATTAGAACGAATTATTTTAGAGAGCGATTAATCTTAGCTGACCCATCTGCTCGGCATGACAGGTCAAGGTCTTTCCCCAAGGCATCTGCTCCAGGTCCATCTTCTTCTGCCAAGGACAGACCTTCCTCTCCTGGACTTTCCTCCTCCTCCGGTGGATCAGTAAAGAAGATGCTTCGTGCAATATTTTGCTTGGGTATGAAAAGTCACCGTAAGATCAAGGAGACTAACCTAAAGCTTGCTGATACTCGCCGCTGGCTTCAAGACATTAAGAGGAAGCTCAATATGCCTTGTTCTTCTAAGGAATCCGAGTCAGAATCAGATTCTACCATAGTGGACTCTGCGATAAGACAGCTTTTTGATCTTCCAGTTGATGGTGGTGTAGATGATGATGAAGACGATGCCGCTTATGCTCCCGCAGATGATGATGAAGATAGCGAGGAGTGATCTTGTTCCCTAGTTTTCTTTTCTTTTGGTGTCTTAAGCTTGATGCCAAAGGGGGAGAGGATTAGAGTTCCTATTAGAATTTCTAGCTTCCTAGCTAAGCTATCTTTTGTTTTGGTGTTTGTTTGTGTTGTTTGCTTGCTTATGACTTGTGTTTTCTCTATTAATAGCATTTGTCATTTGTGTGCCCCATGCCATGTCATAATGCATAATTATTTGTTATTCCCTGTTATACTCTCTCCAATGCAAAGATATAGGGGGAGTTTCCGCCAAAATTTCCCGTAAATATGTGTATTTGAGATTCCACTCAAATTTTCTAATGCACACATTTAAGGGGAGCTCCACCATATGTTTAGGATTCAAAATATAAATTCTTTTTAAATTATTTCTAAATCTAATCGTGTTGTCATCAATTCACCAAAAAGGGGGAGATTAAAAGTGCATCTAGGCCCTATAAGGATTTTGGTGAATAATGACAATAGGATTAAGGGACTAATGAGATTTGTAAGTCTTGTGAACAGAATGTTGTCTCCGATGATAAAACTAAAAGCAAAGGACCACCCTCAAAACAAAGGAGAAAAAGATGGTGTTTAGACTTGATATTGTGTGTCTATTTTAGCTTTATATTGAGTCTATGGACAGTCGTACTATAAAGGGGGATTTGACGAGAAATAGCTATGGTATGACTCTACGTGCTCATTGATGGATCTTAGTTGCCAAAAGTGTCAAAATGTCAAGTCTTAGAAGCATTTTACCCATTTGCATTCGGAGTATCCAAGGTTCAACTCGGAATGTCTGAGTAGACCCCCTCTATTTAAACTATAAAACTTCCTTTTTGTGCCAAGTCCTATTCGGACTATCCGAAGTTTCATTCGGAGTATCCGAATACTTCAGACTATCCGAATAAATCTTTAGACTATCCAAGCTGGGTCTCTCTGTCTCAGTTAATCCTAACCTATTCGGACTATCCGAACATAGGTTCGGACTATCCGAACTTACTCGGACCTGAGCAAAAAGGCTAGTTTTGGGAGACATATAAATACCCATCTCCTCCCACCTACCAGCAATAACTTTCATTCAAACATTTATTGACTTGTGTTCTTCCCTCTTGAGCCCTAGCTTCCTCCCCTTTGAGCTTTGTGATTTGATTCATTAGAGGGAGAGAGAGAAGCAAGATTGAGAGCTTGAAGCATCTTAGATCCACCTTGAGCACCAGATTTCATCCTCTTGCTCTTGGAGGTTGAGGACTCCTAGATGACTAGGAGTTGCCAGTGAGCTCTCAAGCTTTGTGTGGTGAGCCTCCGGAAGTTTGTGAAGATTATATCCACCTCCGCAAGGAAAGGATTCAAGATAGTGAAATCGGTGAGTGCTTTGTGCAACACCTTGAGGATTAGGGTTGAAAGAGACCACGGCTTAGTGCCGCCTCAACGGAGACGTAGCATCCCCTCAAGGATCTAAACTTCGGGGTAAAATTTTTGAGTCTTCGTCCTTGAGTTTTGGATTTTCTCTTCACCCTTGTTGTGGTTGATTCAAATCTTGGTGATTCAAGTGGTGATTTGCTCTGTGTGAAGGAAATTGTTGATTATTCATCTCCTGCAGGTATTCTAGGCTAATTAACTCTATTTGGTACAGGTGATATCCTCTAAATAGCCTAGATTTACTTTTTGAGTATTTTTCTTTGAGACACTTGGACTATCCGAATAAACATCGGACTATCAGAACTACTCGGACAGTCCGAAGTCTGATTTGGACACTCGAAGTTACTGTTTCTACTGTGATTTAGTTTAAAAATTTTAATTCGCCTATTCACCCCTCTCTAGGCGACATCTCCGGTCCTTTCAGATAGAAAAACAGAGCACTCGGCTCCGAGCTCGCCACCGGCGGACCATCACCGGAGCGGCGGAATCGGTTACACCTACAACTTGAGTGCGACGAGATGAACTCATTGGTGGTACCCAAACGGACTGGGGTGGCTGGGAACATGGTCGCTGTCGAGCGCGTGCGGCGGCCTCCACGGCTTTCCAGTGAAAGCTCGTCGTCGACGATCCGTTGGCTCGGGCAAGCACTCGGCGAGCATCAGTGAGTCATGAGATCCTATTTCACCTGCGAGCAAGGTTGGAGAGATAGCCGGGAAGGTTGCCACGATGTGCCAGAGTCGGAGAAGAAAGGTGACGGAATCGGACGAACTGTGAGCAAAAGAATTCAAATTGGAGCTTGGCCAGTATTTTAGGCTACACGGCAAAGCTTCGAGTTGATTCAACTCCATGGATTACCTACTGCTTGGCTCGGTTGCTGACTTCTCCCTCTTCTCTGGCTCTCAGTGAACTGCCGCAAAGACACGGAGAGAAGGCTGTGAATGAGCTCGGAAATGGCTAAGGGAGAAAGGAAGGCTCACAATGCGTCGTAGAGATGACCTTTATAGCCGGCCAAGGCAATCTGTAGAGCTTGGACGCGCGGCGATGATCGCTCAACTCAGCGCAAAAGGATGGTGAGCTGGCGGGAAGGTTTAAATGAAGAGGTATGGCGCGAGAGGCCCGAGGCTTGACCGGGGCTGAGACAGGATGTGGCTGACACAGCGAAGGGACCAGACGACGAGGCGGTTCATCGAACTGAGCTCGGTTGACACAGGCGATTTGGAAGACTTCGCCTCCTCGGTCGGCCGAACAGAGAGACGAGGGAGATGAACCTGGCAAGGGGGACCCAGGACTACTGTCAACGGCTAAAGGCTCTAACCGTTGCACGCCAACAGAACGGAACGGGAAAAGCAATGGCCCACCTGTTAGTGAAAGGTCAAAGACAAAAAGGACAGCTCCGGGTCAATCCATTCAATCACATATTTTATTGGGCTATCAAATTCAGGTAGAAAATTTCCAAACTTTTTGACGGAAGTCACTGGACAGAGCTTATCTCCTAGTAAAATTTTGAGGTTAAACTAAGTTATCAAAAAGTTATTAATATTCTTACAACAATGACTGCTCTAAATTATTATTTCTGGTTTTGATTTTTCTTTGAGAGCAATTAAACACTATTATTTTTGAAATTTTGTTTTTTAAATAGATTTGAGCTAAAAATGCTGTTGAAAAATTTTCATCACAAAACCTTGCTCCATTATTTAATAAAAATTCTGACATGGGAATTTCCAAATTCTCATAATTTTGGTTTTTAAATTTGAAAAAGTCTTTATCCACATTATTAATTTATGATATTTTTTGATAGATGTAGAAACAACATTGAGGTTTTCATGGTAATTTTATAGCTCCATTTATGATTCCAAAATATTGTATAAATTCTAACAATATATTATTTTGATTTAATAGTTGTTTCTTTATTTTATTTCTTCATTGTTCTATGTATAAATTCTCATTTGCTAGCTAAAATGATTTACTTACATACTCAGGGTTCTCTTGACAAATTTTCCAAATTTTTACTTTTTATATTTTTGCCTTGTTCTCTTTTTCGTCCCCATTTCTCTTTTATTTGATTTTTCTCATAACACAAAAATCCAAAAAATTTCAAATAAAGCAAACAATATTTAGAAAATCCAGAAACATTCACAATCAAATTTAAATATTATATTTTTAACCATTATGAAATTTTTGGGCTGTTACAATCTGTTTGAATTATGAACAGTACCTGATGAACAGTACAGCTGCAAACTAGTCGATAATAAATAAAAACATCACTTGGTCAGGTGAATGGTGCTCGGGATGAATAGTGGTCGTGTGAATCGTAAAATCAGCACGATCTCAAAACTAAGAATCAATATAACTTTTGATTGGCTAATTCAAAATACATAAAATTTTGTATGCACCTTCCTAAGGATCTCAGGAACCAATTCCAAACCTTCAATCATAGAGATTGATATAAAAATTCCGACCTTTTTCTAATCTAAGGAAGATTGCACCAAAACCGGGCAGAAACCACAAACTTAACCCTAAGCGTGCTCGTGTGGATTGGATGATCAAGTTGACCCTAGATGGTCTCCCACATATCACAGCAAACAAGAACCATCGAGAACTAGCCCTCGAGCTAACAAGAGCATGATCTACTAGAGATCTTTCTCTTCTCCAACAAAAATACCGGTTTCTTGTAAGAAAATAGAAAAGTGAGCTGTAGCTAGCCTAGATGATTGAGATATGACCTAAATAAGGTTCATCCAACAATCAATCATCCTTGGCAACAAGAATAGGAGAGAAACAAACCACAGAGAGATCAAATCTCAAGAGGGAAGGGCAGCCAAATAAGCAAGAACTTGAGCACGAAAATGATTTCTATTTCTTCATAAGAGAAATGGTTACAAAACCCTCAACCATATGAGTAAAGCTTGAAAGAGCATCAAGAAACCAAAATCCATCTCACTAACCCTAAAACCTTTTTTTTAACACCCTTAGGCATAGGCATCCCTCTAACCTTCTATTTTATGGCCTAACCTGAGTAATATCTACCCTTAGATAACTTCCTTCTCCCATAAGGAATCTAATTAAGGGATGGGATTAACTCACTCATACATGGGCTAACCCGAAACCCAACAATATAACGAATTTTGACACACACCTCTCAAAGTACCACTAACTTAACCGCTACTATACCTACAAACTTATGATTAAGTGATCCTCTTTCACTTAAGTAGGGCTTAAGTTAGCATCTCTATCATCCACTTATCTTCTTAGCTTGCAGCTACTCCCCGTTCTTAGTCATCTTTAGCGCCACCTTGATCGTTTGGATCTTAGCTTTCCTAGCATAGTCCTGGTCTCCTTCGTCTCATCATGACCTAACTCTGAAGTCCCGCAACCATCACCGACAAGCAAACACATCACATATCAATGTCCAATAACATATGCAATAAAATCAATACATAGCCAGAACAATACACAACTTATCCCGACCAGTTCACAACTAGTCCTAACCAGTTTATAAACTACCCAACCAGTTCACAACCAGTCCTGACCAGTTTACAAACTGTCCTATCTAGTTCACAACCAATTCTAACCAGTTTACAAACTAGTCCAATCAAACTCAAACTTGTGCACCATAAACTCAAATACAGTTAATTATTCATCATAAATATGGGCAGACCTCCACATGATCTTTCACTTATGCCTGAATATATATATCTCAATGGTAGCCAGTGATATGAAAGTTACACTTGAGCTGATCACACAATGTTCCTCAGTATTTATTGGACAGATCATGGAGATCGATTTTCTGCTATCTTTACAACCAACTTCTTGTGTGCATGAAGTGTTGTATCCTGTAAAACTTTTGAGGTGATGTGCAACTCTGCACTATGCACTATATACATTCCGCCTCTCACAAATGGCAAGCAAGACTTAATGGCATGACAGAGATGTTTAGGTCCTTCCGCTTAGTATGATGGTCACTCACACATACTAGTGGACAATCTACTTGTAGTGTACATTCATCACCAGAAGAGAGTCTAGGGTAGAGAGCAAGAAAGAGATAGGAAAAATTAGATAGATATTGGGGAATTTTGTATTTGGTTCTTTGGCAACCTTCCACAAGCCAACCAACCAGTTCTTTAAGGGCTCATTTGGGAGCAGCAATCCTGGCCGGGAACCTGGCCTGTTCCCTGGGCTAAAATTCCGCTGGGCTACTTTGCCCTGGCCCAACAGAAAGCACATTTGGATGCCCACCAGGAGAGGATTTCTCGGCCCGATCCGATCCCGTTTCCACGGGGAAAATTTCGCGACTCCTCACATCGGGCTCGCTTTCCCGTCGCGTCATGACATCGCCTCCTCTCGATCGGCCTTCTCGCCCGACGGAGCCAGCGCCAGCGCCTCCTCGCCCAACGGAGCTCCGCTCAAACCGCCTCCTCTTGCGCCGCCTCCTCGCACGACGGAGCTCTCGCAACGGCGCCAGTGTCAGGACCTCCAAGAGTTCCGAACCTGAATATGACGAAATAGACTACAATCGCAAACTTCTAAACCTGAACACCAGCACAAGAGACTACAGATAAACTAGCGAGAGACAAAGAACTAAGGATATGCGGGAATTCTACTTTCCTCTTTCCCCATTTCATCCTTTTATACTCAGGAATTCCTCCAGAATATTCGTTCTCAACTAAAAGCAACAGAGAAGAAAAGCAACAGAGAAGTAAAAGTGAAACGCAATTCACTGGGTAAACAAGTTTAACGACAAAACTAACGACAAAACGACAATAACCATGCGGTAATTACTGTAGCCTGTCAAACTACCGTTGGATTTGAAGCTTTACTTTCTCCACTGTCGATCTTCCTTAACTGAACTCGGCAAAACGTTATCAAGTATGAAGTAGCGCTGGTTCTCCCCTGTTTATCTTCCTCCCAGCTTCAGGCCTGACAGCCAGCGCCTCCGCTCACGCCGCCTCCTCTCGGCCGCTCGCATCGCCACCCGAGGTGCGTGCCCTCCACCAAACCCTAGCTAGCCCCGCACCCCCCTTTTCCTGCTTCGCGATCTCCGTCTGCCGCTGAGGTCTAGGGTTGTCCTGATTTGGATTCTTTTGGATGGGCGCAAGACGAGCTGCAGCGGACGAACCTGGAGCTGGAGTCCTTCAAGGAGAAGATCAAGGAGAATCAGGAGAAGATCAAGCTCAACAAGCAGCTGCCTTATCTCGTCGGCAACATCGTCGAGGTTCGTGCTCCACCTGGGCGGGCCACCGGGCGAATTTTATGGTTTACGTTCAGTTTTTCCCCATGTGTGGACTGTGGAAGCCAGTTTTGGATGTGGATGTGGGAAATATGAGTTGTTTTGTCAACTTTGTAGATCCTACATGCTATTTCTGTAATTTCTGCATTATAGCCTTTGAACTCACATGCTCTAATTTTGGGTTTTATGTGCACTGAGTCCAGTGATTACATGCCATTGGTTTTAGTTTCAGGAAATACATGACCTAGAGAAGACACAATAGCTCCTCTCCCTCTACATAATGAGCACGTCAATTTCCCTATTATATTTCTTATGAACAATTTTTTGTAAATTACCTAGGAGGCGGTTCATCTTTAAAGCAGTAATGTTGGCTGTGGTTAGTTATCATGAAATGTTAGCACACTACATTGATCTATTCGGTTTATATCAGTGTTTTCATAAACTTTTGATGACTACCATGAACTTCACTCTTTTGAATCTTTGAGTCCTCGAGATTACCAGAGCCGAACTTTTTGAAGTTGTAGTCTTGTGCAGGCCAAATGTGCAGGTATTAACTTTGGACGCAGCTTGCCTCAAAGTCTACTTATGTATTTTCTCAACTGTTTCAGATTTTGGAAATGAACCCTGAGGATGAAGCTGAAGAGGATGGTGCTAACATTGATCTGGACTCACAAAGGAAAGGGAAGTGTGTTGTTTTCAAAACATCTACAAGACAAGTAAGCTCAACCATTCTGTGGCACCTAGACCTTTAGTCATATGCAATGAACCTTTCCATGAATTGCTAACAAACATTGGAATTTTGAGTTGATTTTAATTTTGAAAACTTTCATCTCTTGATGAACACCACAAATTAGGGTTTCACTTGAAGTTGGCATGTTTTTGTGTCAAGCTCTCCTGGGAGTTGATACCATCGATCACATATAGTAGAATTGTTAAAGTTGAATTATATCATAGTTGTGTACAGCATTAATATTCCTGTTGCGCACACAACATTTTTGCTCTTAATCAACTTTCTCTGTATCCATATCTACTGCTGATTGTGTGGAGTTTTGGACTATTTGAATTTTGACCATGGCATGGTTTACTTCCACATACCATTCGATGAACCACATTAGTTGTGTGATCTTGTGTGTTGTAAAGAATCAAATTCATATTTCAAAGTTCTCTCCCCCCCTTAATTGCAGACTATATTTCTTCCTGTTATTGGGCTAGTTGACCCTGACAAGCTCAAACCTGGTGATTTGGTTGGAGTCAACAAAGACAGCTACTTGATACTAGACACACTGCCTTCAGAGTATGATTCACGAGTGAAGGCAATGGAGGTAGATGAAAAACCTACAGAGGATTACAATGACATTGGAGGCCTTGAGAAACAGGTATTTTACTTTACAGAACTGATGGTGAAAACAACAGGATGGTTACCAATTTGTTGCTCTGTATGTGAATTTTTATATTTTGAGGTATTTGTTAGTTCTTGTTTGTTGACTTCTATCCACTCTCTTATGCTCCACTTTTGTGTTGTCAAATGCAGATTCAGGAGCTTGTTGAAGCAATAGTTCTGCCGATGACACACAAGGACCGGTTTCAGGTTAGATTCGTAGGCATCGGCATCCAACAAATTCTAAACTTGTGCTTGTCGAAGTTACTCGCTTAACTCTTAATTGATCTCAATGTTAAGCGGTGTTGGATGAAATGAATGTGCAGATGTAAGTATCTTGTCAAATGCTTTTCCCTGAATTTTTTGAATTTTTTCTGATTTTTTGGATATAGTTTTTAATGCCTGGGATTTTTATCCCGTGCCTTCCAAATAGTGACAGGGGGAATATTTCCCGGCTGGGATTATTGTCCCAAGGGATTCCATGTGCCCATCAAAATCCCCTTTGGGATTTTGTTCCCTAGGATTTACTCCCCTAACATCCAAATGAGCCCTCAGGGATTTGGAGCATGCAACAAATGGATTCTCTAATGAGAATATCATTGGAGAGGGTGGATATGGGGTTGTTTACCATGGTCATCTTATAAATGGAACTGATGTTGCAATGAAAAAAAAAACTGTTTAAAAACATGTAATAGATATTTGGAGTTGATTCTTACCAAAAAGGACAGCTGCTTTCCAGACCTCAAAATGATATGCTATGGTAATTTACTATATTCTGGATATGGTTTTGCAGGGGCCAGGCAGAAAAAGAGTTCAGGGTCGAAGTTGAGGCTATTGGTCATGTTAGGCATAAGAATCTGGTCCAGCTTTTTGGCTCCTGCTTCGAGGGAAGCCACAGGTGAATCTTTTAGCTAGCCTTTTCCTGTTCATGGAGCTGCCGGCCATATATTTTGTCTTGCACAGAATGGTTACTTCATCATATTTTCATATGTATCCTTTTGTTTCCAATACTTCTCTTGAGTTGAATATGATTGTTCTGTGCCAGTGGTGTCTACTTCAGAGTCTACAAATGCCTCCAGTTGTTATACTACTGTGCGATATGCTTATCATGTTTTTTTTTTTTTGAAAAACATATATGCTTATCATGTTGTTCAGTTGCTGAAATTGCTAAATGTTAAATATGAGCACTCAAGGCATCATTCATAATCATTGTAAGCTTTCATAAGAGGTGTCTGGTAAATATTCATGGTTTTGCATAAAGCAATATATCCACTTTATATACAGTCGAGATCTCAGTTCAGTTTCAAGAAACATCGATAGGATATTATCATCTTTAGTTGGCCATACGAATGAACGATTTGAAGTTTGTATATATGCTTGATTTGAATGTTCTGAATCGCTGGTTGCAAACCTAAATTCTTAGTTGGCCTGCCTGGTCCGTAGTTAACCTTAGCTGGGTAATATTTGTGCATGGACTGGCTACATTGATATATTAAATCTGTTTTCTTAAGCTAATACAAATATAAACTGCAAAAGTTTCAATACAAATAAATACACAAACTTCAAATCAAGCATATACACAAACTTCAAATCGTTCATTAGTATGCTCGACTCTACATCTAGTATTTTTTTTTATTTGTCAAGGCTGTACTATCTGTGCTTGTCAAATTTACTTTGAGCTTCATTTCTTTCAGTAAGATATGCTGCTATGGATATCCTTCAGGTGCATCTAGTGGAGTGGTTTAAACTGATGATTGGCAGCAGAAGAGCCGAGGAAGTAGTAGATCCTGAAATGGAGGCTAAGCCAACCAAACGGGCTCTCAAGCGTGCCCTTGTAGTCGCGCTGAAGTGCGTCGATCCTATTGCTGACAGAAGACCTACAATGGGTCAAGTCTTTCGCATGCTCGAAGCAGAAGAAGATGTGCCATCACGGGAGGTTGCATGTACCGTCTTTCCTTTGCTCTGCATTTTGCTATGTGTTGCTGTCAATGCAACTGAAGTTTGCAATCTCATTGAAGGATCGGAGGAGCCGGAAGGGGCACGTCGGTGGCGAGGACACCTGTGACGTCTGAAACAAACTCGAGTAGTAGGTACAATGGCCTGTGACAGAAAAGATTCATGGGCGACATCAGCAAGATTAAGGAGCTGTTTGGTTTGCTTCTAATTGTTGCTAATGTTTACTTTATCAAATTTTGGTAGTGTTGATCAAATTTGGTAAGCATTTGGTTTGCAACCAAATTTTGGTTAGATTCTCTTCTCCATTGGCACCCCTAATTCATTTTCTTGCCAATTGTTGGCTAAATGTTGGCAACCAATTTGGTGACCAAATTTTTGGCACGTCAATTTTTGGTAAGGTTTGATTTGGCAAATTTGGTCTCAAGCCAAATATTGTTTCTGCATATACTTGTTTTTTGGGATCTGTATATGCTGGTAGTAGGTACAATAGACTTGTGGGACACCCACAGGATTAATTTCGGACGGCCAACACTTGTATGGTTAATTGAAGGTGATGAACATGGTTCAGAGTTCAGAGCACAACAAACACGTGTAATTTTCTCGCCGATTGATAATGAGGATACCCAGTTGATAGCTTCCGCTACGTACTCCAGGATTAACAAAATCGCGATAATCAGATCGATTATCACTGTTTTCGACCATATCTGTTGGAACCGCCCAAGAACTCACCTCGCCGACGCGCCAAACTCACGCAAGCTATTCTCTGGATGGAACTCAGAAGCAAACAAGAAGTTAACACGCAGGAGCTTTCCCGGCGACAAACGCTTTCTTTTCTTGTTATTAGCTCAACCAATAAACAAAGGAGTACTAGTTTAAATAGACTAACTAATCAACTGCATGGCGCATGCACCACTCATGCAGTCCACAATCCACACGATCCGGAAGCACCTGCCACTTCGCACGAACAAGACCTTGCCGTTGATGCGAGCCCTTGAGAAGCGGTCTTCCTGGCCATGCATCCACATCGCCCTCCACGCATGCATGCAGCACCTTGATCCGAGTCTCTTGCTGCCATCACTCCGGCGCCCGGCCACAACTCCATGTGGCAACGTCCTAGAGACTTGTTCAGCACTGGATCCTTTCCTGCTTGCAAGTACTGGACACGCTACACTCACACGTACTAACTAATTAGCCTGACTACATGCACTAACATGCAGACGCACGCACTAACTGAACATGACCTTAACACACCAACGCGAGCACACGCGACACACACCAGGAACACACCGTGGCGCGTTTATTTCCAACAATATCGACCTGGTTTAGCATTCAAAAACGGTTGGTAAACTGGTCCAAATAAAAAAAAATTCAAAAAATTCGGAAAAATTTATGCAACGTAAACCGGTGAAAATCGACGAAAATCGCACAAAAATCGACTGCCAAACAAATTCAATTGGCCCGGTCAATTTTTGGTGAAAACCAATCGATTTTCGATTTTTTTATTTTCTTCAAAAAGTTTATTCCGAAACCTTTGGTTTTTAGTGATTTTCGTTTGATTTTTATGATAAATTGATGCCACCGGATCGTCGACTTTCAACTTTGATTCGGTTTTGTTAACCCTGCTCTATATGTTTGGTTAGAGATACAATACCAGAAACTTGCTCTGTGATCGCTCACATTCATATATTTCCCGTGCAGTCTAAAGCTTTGTTTTCCAATGCTGCACCCGAACAGTTCCGGCGCTGACACAGAGTATACGAAGGTAGAGAACTATAGTAACAGTAGCAAAAATAATGGAGCAACCAGAGGTCACAGGTTTTCGCTGTGGAAATTTACCGTAGACGAGACGACCGCAGATGATACAAACAATTCCGTGGCGGAGAGTCTACCCACCGGCGCGCGCATTATCGCCGCATCTCACAGCCACTAAATCCACAAACCCTTGCCAATCCCGCAATGGCACCATCTGCCGCGCCGCTGTCTCCGAACCCAGCACGCACCAACCCCTCCCTCCAGTCGTCTCCCTCCACCACCTTCCCCCGCCCCGTTCCCCGTTCCCACAGCTGGTGGCGGCGCAGGCGGACCTGATTAGGCTGTGCCGAACCGCCAGGGGCGCGAGCGCCGACCCGCCAGCCTTACTTTGTCAGGCCCCTACTGAATCTACCGCAGATGAATCGGAAGATTCAGCAAGCAACGGAACAGCCGCCGCCACCAAGAACAGGAAACTACAAACTAGGGTTTTACAGTAGCTAAAGTAACTAGTCGTATAGGCGGAAAGTTAGTTCCATTCCATTCCAACTCAGAATTTATACGCTGTCCAGCTTACAGCGGTAAAGTGCAGATTTTACAGCACAACGATTAAACATCAAGTAACAGAAGCAAAACGACAAAGCAATGGACAATAAGCATCAAGTAAACACTGTTCCTGGGCATCTAGCCGTCGGATGCGCTGATAACCTTCGCATTTCACCAGGGCCGTCGATGGAACTTTAAACTCCCTCCAATATCCTCTGTTTCTTCAGAGCTTTCCCGCGTCCTCCAATCTTCAGAACTCAGCTACCACAGCGCCTGACATTACCCCCTTCTCAAGCACAAACTTGTCCTCAAGTTTGGAAATGTGGAAAGTGCTCTAGTTGAGGCTAGTGTCTTCCCCGGCTGCATCTTTGCCCACCAATGGAACCACCGAACCAACCATGGAAACGCAGCTAATCCTTCCCTTAGAATACTCCTTTTGTTAAATGCTGCCATAATTTCTAAATTCACTCTTCCCTCTACATCAACCAGCAATATTCCCAGGATTGGAGTAACTTGGTGAGCAATATGTTTCATGAGCGTCTGGTCAACCACCAAAACAGCAGCAGGATTCACCACCTGCCCAAAGGCTTTGACCTGGATCTTCACACATCGCTGGATTTTCACCTCCGCCTTCAGGTACGTCAGCATTCCCCTCAGCTGGTCATTGTCGTGTGTTTTGATTGCAGGTCCATACTTAGCAAGTGATTCCTGGAATTTTGCTTCTGCTACAAAGTTGATGGAAGTAGCAACTGGATGCAACACATTTAGACATTGAGCAATCGGCAGTATTTGCTTTAGCAAAGTCCAAGGAAAAATAAAAGTCTCATCTGAGCTCTTGTATCCTCCAACTTTAGCATGCAACTTCTCATTTTCATGAACCATGCACTCGACCAAATTTCCCTTAAGCTTCCTGAACCCCTGATAAGTAGCTCTTGTTCCAGAATGTTCCCAGATAAAAGAAGGGTGAAAATAATCTATCCAGGAAAATCTGTGACTAGTTGCTTTTCCCAAGTAAATGCGGCCTTTGTATTCAATGAGTTCATCTTCAGTATCGAACTGGTGGTTTGTCTTTTGTTCAGTTGGTCTATCTTCCAAAATCTTGTTCACCCTATCGTCATCTTCATAGCTTCCCACTTTCAGTAGTTTGAAGATAGTGTTGGAAATTCCTCCTTGTATTGTATATTGTGCATGGTCTACTTTAGCTTCAGATGACAAATTCCTACCTCCTGCTACTGTAATCTTTCTGCAAGGCATTGCACTCAAGGAATACACATTCTTCTCAGCAAAATAGAAATCCATAAATGAAATAATGCTTCCACTGTCCTGGAAAGGAAATAAGACCACTTTCAACTTGTTCCTGACATACTGGCTGTTGACTTGAAAGTAATACTTAGGATTGGACAAATATTGGGTGATATTGCTATGCATACACTCAGAGCTTGAACCTAAAAACTTCTCGCCATATGCTCTTAACCCACTTTGAATGAGCGCAGGTCCAGCTCCATATAAAGCACTTTCACAAGGATTTAACTGTGAAGCAGTAGCTCTGCCGGCCAGTCCTCCCCGATCACTGTTCATTGCTGCCATGACAATTCCACCAACTACTGGTACTTCCTTAACAGGAACAACATTGAATCCAAAGCCATTGCTGATTACATGTTCATAATCCATAAAAGTATGGGTAATCACACTGTCCACTAGGGCCAACAATTTCATATTCCCAATATACCTCAACAAGGAAAAAGTAATTGGGACATCCACTCCATGAGCTGCATAATATGACAATTGTATAAGTTGTTTTGCAGTCTCACTGTGCTCGGCTTTCACTGGACTCCCAGAAGCTGTCAGATATCCAATTTCGGTTATTTCTGCAATCTCCTCTTCTTTATAAACTTCATCATCCCTATGCATAAGTATAACATGTAAAGCCTTCTTAACCTTGCAATGCCACTGATGTCCTGGATCCCATGGTTCATTACAATGCCAGCAAGTGTGAGATTTCTTATCAGCTTGTCCAACCTTGGGTTGTTCAGAATTATGTTTGGTATTCACCATCGGTGGGAAAGTTTTTGGATTCGTTGCCTGACTTTGCCATCTAGCTAATGCTGCTTCCTCAGCCAGTTTGGCATACCAGTAGGCTTCCACCAAACATTTAGGCTGATGACTTCTCACATCACACTTAACTTCTTCTCTAAGTCCTCCAATGAAACAACTAAGCAAATAGGTTTCTGGTAACAACGGATGTTCCCTTTTAAGTAACTCCACACCCCTCTCAAAATAATCGACATATTTTTCCATTGTGCTCAACTGTTTAATGTTCTGAAGTTTCTCCACAACCTTGTGTGCATTTGCTTCCGAAAATTTGTCACACAAAATGGCGTTGAATTGTGGCCATCTTAATAGCTGCCATGGAATTCCAGCTTCCTGAAACCATTTTTGAGCCCTCCCTGATAGATGTCCTAAAGCTAGGTTAACCCACTGGTCAACTGGAGTCCCAGCCACTTCAAAGAACTTCTCACACTGATCCAACCATCCACTTGGATTTTCTCCTGTGAACACTGATAGTTCTAGTTTGGGTCCTTTGATAGTTTCTACATATTGATGATGTCCATGGACATCCCCACCATACAAACACCTCTGTGGGTCTACTAACTGAACACCAGGATAAGGTAATTTTTGAGAGCTGCCCAGATTCACTCCATCATAAACGTTCCCAGGTTGAATTAGCTGTGGCGAGTTTAGGCCAACTTGAGTGGCCACTACTCCTGCTACATCCATTTGACCAGTACTGCTTGTATTGATCTGTTTTGCATTAGTGGATTCATCACCTTGCACCACTTCTTCAGGATCTTCTTCATAGATAGTATTTTCATTCTTCATTTCTGTAGCAGGATTGTTCCAAGCACCATAGCCTACATTGCCACTATAACTCCCAGTGCCGTAACCAAATGAAGCTTGACTGCCCCAAGGTCCTCTAATTGTGCCTGGAAGGCCACCTTGGTAACCAAAACCAACTGCATTTGTATTGCCATAGGGTCCCCCATATCCATTTGCACCAGCACTGTAACCTCCTACACCATAACCCGGATAATGCATAGCTGGAGCTGAGTGAATACCCACATATGTGCTAGACGATTGAGGGAAGGGTTGCAAAGCAGGGTGAAAATATCCAGGTACTTGACCTCCCCCCATTCCAATTTGTGGTCCAGAATAAGTGTGTTGTGCTGGCTGAGATACCACACTACCCCCATTTCCCCCATTCAAGTCTCTATAAACTGAATACGGAAATGCTCTAACAGCAGAAGTAAACACGGGTGGAAAAGAAATGCCAGCACCTTGACCTCCAGCAACCATAGTTGATTCCATCGGGCTATGCATAAACCCCATTTGCAGCCCCATCCGATTCACATCAGCAGAGGATTTTGGTATATTACCTTCCAGATTCATTGGGCTCTGCTGATCTCCAGGGTTAATCGCTTGAGGAGCCAGATTCAACAGCATATTCTTGATCTCCATTACATCTGTCTTGAGGTCCGCCATTTCTCTTCTTCTTGCACAGCCGTAGTTGCCTCTCCAAGAACGCCAAGCCAAATCTTCAAGCACCAGAATCCAGATTGGGGGATTTTACAGTTTCCACCAACCCCAAATCCAATCCCCAGCCAAGGATGAACTGCTCTGATACCACTTTGTCAGGCCCCTACTGAATCTACCGCAGATGAATCGGAAGATTCAGCAAGCAACGGAACAGCCGCCGCCACCAAGAACAGGAAACTACAAACTAGGGTTTTACAGTAGCTAAAGTAACTAGTCGTATAGGCGGAAAGTTAGTTCCATTCCATTCCAACTCAGAATTTATACGCTGTCCAGCTTACAGCGGTAAAGTGCAGATTTTACAGCACAACGATTAAACATCAAGTAACAGAAGCAAAACGACAAAGCAATGGACAATAAGCATCAAGTAAACACTGTTCCTGGGCATCTAGCCGTCGGATGCGCTGATAACCTTCGCATTTCACCAGGGCCGTCGATGGAACTTTAAACTCCCTCCAATATCCTCTGTTTCTTCAGAGCTTTCCCGCGTCCTCCAATCTTCAGAACTCAGCTACCACAGCGCCTGACACACGCGCCTCGCATGGCTGAGAGCCAGCGCGGGCCCCAAGCTGCCTGGCGAGATCAGGAAGGCGCATTTCCACGGCGACGTGCAGGTGAACGACAATGCGCACGAGATGTTCGACCACATGCCTGGCTGAAACGTACTGTAGTGGTCGATGCGAAACCGATTGGAGAAGACTGGAGCGTCACCGAGCGACAAGGTCGTGTTGCTTCATGACGCCAACCGCCCAATTTTGGCGGACGAGCCAGCCTCCAATACATCTCAAGCGGAGTGGTCCATTCCCCTCCAGGTATGCGCAACCAAACGGATATTTTTGATCGCCTAACATATACTCCCTCTGTTTAGAAATATAAGGTATATTTTAACTTTTCATAAGGATTAAAGTTAGGGTGAAATTAAGAAATGTATGAGTAAATGTCTTAGGGCAATCCCAATGGGATGACTAGGATAGTTTCTATAGTATTAATTAGGTTGCCATGTAAGTAAAATGATGATGTGGAGGTAGAGTTAATGATGAAAGAGAAGGAAACCATTTCTCATGTAGGAAACCATTTCTACACAAGTACCAAGAAAGGGAAAAAGGGGATTGGGTGAGAAAATAAGAGAAAAGAGGAGATTGGATGAGAGTTTATTTTGAAGAAATTATCCATTGGGAACATAGTTTCTACATGTAGTGTCTAGATGACATGGAAGTTATAGAAACTATATGTATTGGGACTGCCCTTAGATACCCCCACTTAATTGTTTTGGAAGATGAGAGATAATGGTTTGTGTGTAGTGATAATGAATAAATGCATGTAGTTGAGAGAGAATAAATAGGGGTATAGTAAGAAAAGTCTTATCAAATCTACATATAAGTTTTATATTTTTGAACAAGATCATTCAAATTATAAGTCTTATATTTCTGAATGGAGTGGGTACTAGCTGCCAAATATCATCTATCATAATTCGTACTGACATTCTACCGAGCCTGCTAAAGTTAGACTAGCAAGGAACGCGCACTGCGAGGAACAGCAGTTTTTCTTCGTCTATTCTGGTCACAGCAAGCAAGAGCTTCCTTCTGACCCAAGGGCAGCTCAGTTCCTATTTCTGCATTCCTCATTTGTTTCCAGACTCCAGAGGTACTTGTGTCTTTGTGATCCCACAATACCGCTTTGTTGCTTTGATGCTCCTATTTTGCTACCCCCAGAGAATACAGGTCTGCACATCGTGATTAACTGACTCTTAGGGCCTGTTTGGTAGAGCTCCCTCTGATTCTGATTCTCTGTTAGAAGTGATTCTCTGAGAGAAGTGATTACATCATGAAAGTGATTCTCTAACGAATCCATAGGATAAACTCTATGGAGCTGACTCTTTGTTGGGAGTGAATCGGAGAAGCGACTTTTTTCAGCTCCAGCTCCTAGTTCATTTTGGAGAATCACTTCACGGAATCACCGCAGGAGCGATTCTCGAAAATTGTTTGGCAGAGCTTCACAGATTCACTCCGCAGAAGCTGGGAGCAGAGCTCTGCCAAACAGGGCCTTAATTACTTGCAGCTCATCCTCTACGTCCATTAGTTACAGCTTACTTTCAGAGGCTGTATTGCCACCTTTCTTACAAACGGGGACTGCGCACAAAGTGCTAATAGGGCAGAGCATCCTGCATATTCAAGCCGCCATACCAGATGGATTTGTTTACGAACAGCAAAAATGTTTAGCAACTTAACTGCTTTATGACATCCTACGGATAACATTCTGTCACGCTCATCAGTGATTGGGCAGAAAAACGATAACCTTACATTCCTCTCAAATAAAGGAACATACATACGGGGAAAATAGTTTAAGAACAAAAAAGAGCGAAGCAGACCGAACATAAAGAATTTATGCAACATCTCCACTTGATGTGCTCGAGACAAACATACAAAGACTATGAGATGTCGTGATGTGGTACATTAAGCAACTTACAGATAGCTAATGCAGTGTACAGACACAGTGAAAGACCTCTTAAACAAGAAATACAGACACCGTAAGTGATCACGTAGAATAGTACAAACACCCAAACTTATTTTCCAAGCCGCAAAGCATTTATATAGAAGTATTGAACAATTCACTTGCAGTGGAAATGGACTTGTCATGCTGCGTCATCTTGGTTTTTTCCCATCAGGCGAGCCCAGCTTATAGCCACTTGTACATAAACATCATCATATAACTTGTCAATCAGCCGAAAGTAAGCAATCATCCAGGTTTTCTTCACCAACATAGTGCAAAACACCACCCAAAGACCGATAACAAATCCTATGCTCATGCCAAGGTAAAGAAATGACGTATGGACTCTATCTTCCTCTTCTTCATGGACACTTTGCTTTGATTCATTAGTTGAACACTTTGTGGAGAGAGGAGGCCCACAGAGACCAGGGTTGCCAATATAGATGTATACCTGGTTATCGAGTGCTTGTAGCTGCGGCCCGGATGGAATTGCACCCGACAAATTATTGTACGACAAGTTCAAGTGGCTCAGGGAAGTAAGAGCTGAAAAACTCGAGGGAATTTCACCTGAAAACTCATTGTAGGATAGGTCAAGGGACTCCAACTGCTTTAAATCTCCAATCTGATTTGGGATTGTTCCATTCAACTGATTACTTGATAAATTCAAATTGGTAAGCCCAATCAGTAAATGAATTGCTTCTGGAATGTGTCCCGTTAAACTGTTGCTTGACAGATCAAGATTTACCACTTGATTGTAGATTTCAAAGGTGTAGTCACGCTGTTGGTCTTTTGTGATTACTGGTATGCTCTCTTCAAAAATATAATCCTCTGCGTTCTGATATATGGCTGTCATTGCCTTCAGGTTTGACAGCGACCATGGTATGGTTCCTGATATGTTGTTATGTGCTATATCCAAATAATGAAGGCTACTAAGGTCAGTAAGCCTCTCAGGAATATGACCTCTAAACATGTTTGATCTTACCCTCAAGATTTCCAAATTAGGCATTGTCATTGGTATCCACCATGGCAAACTTCCAGAGAACCTATTGTATGAAAGATCGAGGAATGATAATGTCGACGCAAATAGAAGAAATCGAGGGAATTCACCTGAGAGATTATTGTTGTTCAAGGCAAGACTGCGCATGATAGAACCAAATTGATTTGCAGAGTTTGCATTGGCCATTGAAGATATGTTATTCGACTCCTTCCAGCACTGCATGACTTCTCCTGTTAAATTGTTTCCTGAGAGGTCCAACCGTTTCAGGCCAGTCAATTGACATATAGATGATGGGATGGTACCTGTAATTTGATTATTGGCAATCAACAGCTCCTCCAGTAGTGGAGCTTTGAGATCTGATGGCAGTGATCCTGACAAAGAGTTTGAAGACAGATTCAAGTGTGATATATTTATAGGCAGTTGTGGAACTTGACCTGTAAACTTATTTGACCCGAGATATATATGGTCCGCTGACATGTGATGTAGATTTGCCGGCAATGATCCGCGCAACTTGTTTCCTGATGCATGCAAGAATGAAGCTCGGGAAAATGTCACCCAGAACCAATCAGGCATAACATCATCCAAATTTGTATTTCCAAGAACAAGAACATCAATGTCCGTTTGCCATCTAAGCCACAGTGGAAACTGGGGCCCCAAGTGACATGACCGAAAACCTGCGACCTTCAGCTTAAATGGTGGAACCCAATTTGCTTCTATAGCTACTTTGAAGGAGTTGTACGACAAGTCTAGGTACTCTAGATTTGCTAAACCTTGAAAATGCTCCTTCAAGAGCACACCATTGAATTTGTTGTCGCTGAGATCCAACATGGTCAAATTACCCAGCGCTCCAATTCGAGCAGGTATAGGACCGCTGAAGTTATTGTTGCTGAGCTCTAAGATTTCCAAATTACCTAGTGCTCCAATTCGAGCAGGTACAGGACCACTGAAGTGATTGCTGGCGAGATCTAACATTTCCAAATTACCTAGTGCTCCAATTTCCGCAGGAAGAGGGCCAATCAGCATGTTTATAGGCGCTTGAAAAACATTGAGATTTGTCATGTTTACAATCGAAATCGGTATCAAACCAGTGAGTCTATTGAGTGTAAGATCTATGATTTGAAGGGCAGTCATGTTTCCCAATGCATCAGGAATGGATCCGGACCATTCACAATTTGCAAGATAAAGCTCCTTAATTCTTGTGAGATCCCAAAACCAGTTGTGTTCGAGTGAAGTGCTAAATAAGTTGTCTGATAGATCAAGGACCTCAAGACGTGTGAGGTTGGAATGGGATAGAGTAGATATGGTACTGTTAAGGCCACATCTATGCAAGCGAAGGACTTTCAGAGCAGGAAGCATGTTGACCCAGTGAACCCAATCCCTCACAGAACTGAGGTTCACCCCACCCATGTCAAGATGCCTCAACAAAGAGAGACGTGGCAACCAAGAAAGATCTATTAAAGAGAGAGATTTGTACAACTGTTTTTCTTCGAAGAAAAAAGAGTTCGAGCTAACATCAAGATATTGCAAATTCGAGAGATTGCCGAGTTGGGAAGGTATTGTCCCACTGAAATCTGCATATGAGAGGTTGAGATACCTTAGTTTCTTCAGAGAACCCACAAACACAGGTATGCTTGTGCTGTTGAAGGAATTCCAGCTCAGATCGAGATACCTCAAGTGCTGTAAAGCAACCAAAGAGGAGCTCATCTCACCTCTCGATAAGCTCAACACAGTCTTGTCGTACCAGTCGGTGTTGCGGAGGTTGAGCTTGACGACATGGCCTGTTATGTTGTTGCACCGGACTCCCTTCCATTGACAACAGTCTTCACCCTTCCATGATGACAGACGGCCAGCAGGATCTAGCAGGCTTGCTTTGAAGGAGAGAAGCGCATCCCGCTCGCTCGTGATGCAGCTCCCGCCTGATATCGTGGCATGAACACAACAAGTGGATGGTGTTTGTGAGATCAATAGCCACAAGATTATTGCAGCTCCTTGGATGAGGAGCCCAAGCTCAGGCATATCGATTGATCAGTATGTTCCGTGTCTAATTGTATACAGAGTTTACGTAGTATATGGTGGAATGTTGAGAAACAGCTAAGCTAATTGTATATAGATGAGAGAAACAGCTAAGCTAATTGTATATAGATAAACAGCTAAGCTAATTGTATATAGACGAGAGTGGAGCGCACAGCTGACCCCCACAAACCAAAATGGATAGTCTGCTAGCCCAAGTCGTGGTCTTGCCATCCATGTTTTTTTATACTGTACGTTATGGCTGGAATTTCATGTGATTAGGTCAGTCAACCCTGCAATGCACGGCAGTCAAATGAGTAAGCCGCCAAGCAGTGGAAATTTCAAATGATCGTGGGAGTGGACCGTCGACCCTACCAAATATTCACTCGATAACAAGGAACAGTGTCGATGTGCTGAACCTATCGTGTTTCGTGTTTGTGTTGAATAATCTTAAGGATCTTAGTGCCTAAACAAACACCTAAATGCGGGAGCTTAGGTAAATACCTTCGGGATTTGCGTTGGACGATGAAGATGCCATCGCGTCGGGAGGAGGAAGCAGTAGGCGGTGACGATGGCGTGCGTCCTGAGAGGAAGAAGAAGACGATCCTAGTGGCCGCTGTCCTCGTGACTCCCGTGTGCGTCCTTCTTCTTCTTGGCTGAGGCCTTCCCGTCACTTCCTCGCGCTAGGGTTAGATCGGGTCTCGTGTGTATGTGTGGCGCAAGTAGCAACAGCGAACGTGGTTCGCGTGCCGGCCTTGTGCCTCCTTTTTATAGCGCGGGCGTGACAGGGGGCCTCAACCAATGAGGTTGTTGCGCCCCCGATCAGGGCGCGGATGTGGGCCATGACTCGGTCTCTGACCAAATCATGCGAGATCAACCCAATATTAATTCTCCCCTTGATCTCAAACTCAATCACTTAGCTTTGAAACTTTGTATCTCATACTTCTAACTTAATATCCCACTCCTCCATAGATTGGTGCACCAAGACCAAGGCATCACAACAGTCAGTTACGCACTGCTGAACTCAATAACTATAGCACACCTCTCTACTTCAAAGCAGAACGACTTTGTCTTTGTGGGAGATGGTTGCTTTGAATGACCCCTTACATCCAGAATCACAGGCTTTCCAATAATCCCATGCCGGCTACGTGCTCTCTGAACACATATGGTGGTAAGCCTTTAGTTAGCGGATCCGCAAGCATTTGCTTGGTACTTATATGCTCTAATTTTATGGTTTGATGCTGGATCTTCTCCTTCACAACATAAAACTTAATGTCAATGTGTTTGCAGCACCACTTGACTTGTTGTTATAGGATTAAAATACTGCTGGTTCATTGTCATGATATCTTGTGAGTGGCCTTTCTATGTTCCACCACTCTCAATCTCGGTACAAATTTCTTAAGCCATAGTGCTTGCCTGGTTGCCTCATAACAAGCTACAAACTCAGCATGCATTGTCGACGATGCGATGGATAGTTTGTTTGGAGCTTTTCCACGAAATAGCTGTAACATCCTGAAAAATGCAATTAAGTGAAAATAAATATTTTAAATTTGAGAATATTTATTTCTGAGTTTTCTTGACATTATTGGTTTTATTTGAATTTCCCTTGGAGTTTTGCATTGCATGAAAAATCAAATAAAGAAAATTTAAGAATGAAAAAGAGAAAAAGGCAATAATACAAAAAGTAAAAATATGGAAAATTGCCACGAGAACCACGATCATTCAATTAAATCATCTGAGCCAGACAATTGAGATTTTATGCATAAAATAATGAAGAAGTAAAATGAAAAGATAACTTTTAAATCCAAAATAATATATTGTGGAATTAGCATAAAATGATGGAATCACAAATGGAGTTGAAAATTTTACATAAGCATTATGAGATCAAATCCTTTTGAAAAACAAAGTTTCAAAAATAGTAGACTTCATTTGATCTCAAAGAAAAATCAAAATCCGAAACAAGAAATTAGGAGCAGTCACTGTTATTGGAATAATAATAATTTTTCGGTAACTCATTTTAATCTGAAACTTTTACCAGACGTCCAAATATATTCATCGACCTTGGTCGAAAAGTTTCGTCGTTCTCTGCCTCTAGTCGACCACCAATAAAATCAGAGAAAACCCTGTTTCCTTTGATCACTCACTGCCGTGTGGGCCATTCGTTGATTTCCCGTTCCGTTGGCACAATGTTGAAGCTTGTAGTCACTGACAATGGACCCTGGATCCACCTGCCAGACCCATCTACTCCCTCAACCTCCGTTTGCTCCACCGAAGAACTTTCCCGAAGCCGTTCCTTCCACTGAGCGCAGAACAATCGAGGCACTCTCGATCATTGCCACGAATCCCACTCAAGGCTGCGATTCTTGGCTACAAACCACACCGCAAGGCACTCCTCTCCCATTTCCCTCACTTCCCTTCTCCTCTCCTCAAACCTGTGGCGCAAGAACTCCCTGCCATTTCCGCATTTCCAGAAGCTCTGCAGCTCGGAGGGCGAAGCAAAATGCGGAAGATTGAGTGGTCCTCCTTCCAATTCCTTTGAGCCGAGGCATCCTCATGCTCTGCTGATCAGAAGCCCTCAACAATTCTTGAGCCTCTTCATGCAAAATGTCGCCGCCGCCGAGTGCATCTTCTTCCCCAAGTCCGGCCGCCGTGGGCGGAGCAATCCGGTGAGTTTCCACCCCGTTCAACCCTGAAAACGGAACCCCTAGTACCCTTTAATGCTTAAAAGGCCACCGATTTTAACCCTAATGCCCTTGTTTGCTTCCTCCACCATCCGCCATTGGGGCCGCTCGCTCTTGACCTCGGTTCGCACCACCTGCTTGCCTCTTGACGAATCGACTTCATCCCCAGTGCGCCTGAGATCCTACCTCCCGGTCTTGCCGTCGCCTTAGAAAAGTCGTAGGAAGACCCTCGCCCATGAAGCCCTAGCCGTGCTCTGTTTTTTGTCCTCAGTCTTGTTGGAGCCATCGTCTTTGAGGTAGAAGAAGCTCGAGCGTATATGCGTTTTCATTTGTCAAAGCGTATTTTCATTTCCAACTCTGAAATGAATTCATTTCTTGTATATCTTGTGCAATCTTAATTAAAATTGAATGAGATAAATTTTAATATTCATATAAAATCACAAAGAATATAAATATGTAAAAATATTTAATTTATGATCTGCAGAATAATTATTTATATTTAACTTTGGATATGGTGCTAATATAGTTTTTAATGAGAATTGTGCATGATAGGTAATGAAATGATGAAATCAATATTAATGTGATGCTAGGATCGAGAATGTGTTGAATATCTGAAAATATTCAATCTTGAATCAGAGAACAATCATTTAAACCTAAAATGGGATGAACCCACTATTATGAACATTATGGCACATATGAAGATTGTATATATCATAAGATCATAAAATAAATGAATATGTGCTTCCGGAATTATGAGAAGCTCAGACATGTCAGAACATATAACTCTTGATCTATGTTTAAATTGCTTACTATGCAAATATTAATAAGCCTTAATATGACCATTTATAAGAGTAAATGCATAGCAGCTCATAAAAGGGTAACAGCACTTTGAATTGGTTTATGGAAACAGCAAGAACCCATGTGTGCTTAAATACTTGGAGTCAAACTCAATTAGCATTCTCTTAATGAAAGAAAATGTTAAAGATAACAATAAGTAAATAGTTTATCTATTGCAATTAAAGCTAAAGTAATGCCAAACCAACTTTATAACATTTCTAGGATGATACTCTGCTAATACCTGAAAAATGAATCAAGAATCATGTATAGGTTAGTTGGAAATTAAGATTTAAAGTTGGCCGATTTAAGGTTTCGAATATGATCACTTAGGCTATTTCAGCGATAGATAAAATAACTCATCCGAATACTAAAATACGTAAAACCAGTTTAGTAACACAATACAAAGTTTATACTACCATGATCTGTAAAAATAATCATATTCCATTAAGGTTTGCATATTAATCTGATCAGATCAAAACCCTTAAGTGATTAACCTTTTGATTTACTTTTGGCCGATTCCGAATAACGTTAAACTCATAATGCCACTTAAGCTATTTCAGCAATGATTATAATGTATCAGCTAAAGCCTAAAATTTATGGAATTAGCTTAAGATTGTTATACAAAGTATAAATCATCTTATTATGAAGAAATAACCATATTTCATCATGTTTTGCATACAAATTCTAATAGCCAAATAACCTTAAGTGTTAAGTTTTCTGAACTTTATAATATGAATCGGTAAGAATGTAGAAACACATATAATAGATAATTTTATCACGGAACCTTCTTAAACATCTTGAGGTAATCTCTGTAGCCCAAATCAATAGATTTAACTTGCATGAAGCTAATTCTAAGCACATTCAATTAAAGGTAAAGAACTAATCCTTCAAAGTCCAATGTGGTCAATTAAGCTTTTCATTAACTTCATAAACAACTCATCTAAATCCGAATAATGTGAAGAGCAGCTTAGAAATGATCTTTAAGATATAATCTACCGTAATCTAAGAAAATATTCTTATGTTACTTTGCTTTGAATCTGAATCATAATAGAGCAAAACCTGTAAGCAATAAGAATTGGCAGGAACTCATATTATGAATAGTAAATCAATGAAAGCTTGCATCTAATGATTAATTCTATTTAATCTTAACCAATTTTAGCATCTTGAGTTCGTAAATTAAGATTAATAAATTCATAAAGAGCAATCCCTGTTTCTTTATCAGAGTTTTATTTGTTCTTGCTATCTGTTTCTTTCGCTCTTATTGAAGTTAGTGTTTTGCCTTGTTTCCGTTGATCGGCGTGTAGAACCCGACGTCTCTAGTTTCCGTCGTCGTAAATGCCGTAAATCGTAAGCTTAACCGTCTTCATAAATAGCGATAGTTAAGCAAGGCAAGCATCCTTTGACCATATTGATCCCAGTATTTTATATTCCTTTTGTGCATCAAATTGTTTTATGCATGTGTTTATTTTACGTAAATTGCTATCTTGTGGTTTTGGTAGTTATACCTGTTGTCTCGTGATCCTCCTTTGATGATTATGAATGTGTGAACCTTGATAACCACAGAATAGGACTAGACATTACTTAATGTCATCACGGTATATCGTTTATTTTATTCTGCTTAGCCATGCTTTAGAATAAATGATGTACATGATCAACTCAATAATTGTTTCGGGAAACATTGGAAATGTCACCGTTGGTGGTGGGTACTTTGATTAAAACCCAAAATGAAACTATGCTTTGATGCGGCGATTATTTGGCAATAGCCGGTTGTGTGAAGTAATTGCACGTAGTGTAGGGTGAAGTGTCGCCCATGTCACAATGGGACCGAGCAATGGGGCGCTATTGATCCGAGATTTCCGTGCAACCACAAGGGTGAGGACGGGTTAGCCATAGCTTGTTATGTATTTAGACTTGGCTTTGATCATTGGTAGGCGGGAGCTTGCAGAGATTCAATCGGTCTACTGACGGGTTTCTACTTGCTAATGTAACGGTGTCGCCTTGCCATGGACAGAGGCGTGGTGTTGGGTGTGATAAATGTGGATCCACGGCTTGGGTGAGTGTCTCTGTTTTCAGGCGGGGTTAACGTCCGGTGGGTCAAAGCCATGTCTAAGTATTGTAACGACTATGTATGATCGCTTTGGCGAGCACTGTTTGTTCTATTGGGCGTGTGTCGAAATGTACTACATAAAAGGTTGATCATTCCTTGTGGGTAAAGTTGTACACCTCTGCAGAGTTTAAATCTAATCGATTAGCCGCGCTCGCGGTCATGAGCACTCGGTAAAGTCATTCCAATGTTAGCTTTGATTTTCAAAAAGGTTTATTTTATAAGTTAGCTTACCCCACAGATGACCCAATACTATACCCTGTGTGGGCAAGTATTGGAATCAGCTGTTGTGCCCTGTGTGGACAAAGAACTGGATATATGCCATGCGATGGCAAGGTTTGATTCGTCGCTCACGTCATGGAGGACGGTGAGTGTTATTTATGCTTTACTTATTTGTTATCAATTAAATCTTGCTTTTATAAATTCCGTTTGCAAATAACTGGATTTACAAATGAAATTCGCTTTATGCAAATTAAGCGTAATAGCCTCCTTTGAAATGGCTTTGCATGTATTGTAGGTTTTGCTCAAGTCTTCTTGAGTATGTAAAATACTCACCCTTGCCTAATTATATTGTAGGTGGTTGAGTTAGCGCAGCTTGAAGTTGTCCATCGTAAGTTCTTGGATTATTCTTCGTCGTGTTCTATCTGAAGTTTATGCAGTGGGTTACTGCGGGGTTGGATGGGCAAAGCGTAGGATATTGCTTCTTTGTTGCTATATTTCTCGAGTTGTAATATTATTTGTATAATCGTTTCCGCTTAATTAATGTTTTGTATGGTTGTGATTTCCAATTGTTGTAAACATGTGAGTGCTAGCTCTTGATCCGAGGAATAGCCGAGTAATCACATGGAGGTTCTGTTCATCGAGCGGGGTCTCTAATAGCTCCCCTGCGAGGTGAATACATAACTGATGTGGATTTCTTAGTGTCTACACACCCGCAAAATCTGCGTCGAGTAACCCACAATCTCGAGGGCACTCGACTTTACATCACGTTAACATGAGGTCTTTGGTTCCTTGCAAATACCGCAAGACTTTCTTAACGACTTTCGGTGATCTATTCCTAGATTTGGTGATATCGCCAAGCATTCCGGTTACAAACGCTAAGTCAAGGCGAGTACACACTTGAGCATACATTATGCTTCCGACAGCTGAAGCATATGGAACCGATTTCATTTGACCGATCTCATATTGGTTCCTAGGACATTGAAAATTCCCAAACTTATCGCCATTGACTATTGGGGCGGTGAAGCCTTACGCATGCATCTTGTATTTCTTTAGAACCTTTTCTAAGTATGCCTTTTGCGATAGGCCTAATACCCTTTAGTTCTATATCGGTGAATCTCAATTCCTAAGACATAAGATGCCTCACGAAATCTTTCATTTCAAAATTTGAGGATAAGAAGTTCTTAGTTTCGAGTAGATTTTTATCATTGCTTGCGGCGGGATATCATCTACATACGGGACTAGGAAAATGAATTTTCCATTCTTAAACTTAGCATAGATGCAATTATCTTCCTCATTTTCCTTAAAATCAAAACTTTTTATAATCTCATCAAACTTAAGATACCACTGTCTAGACGCTTGCTTTAGCCCATAAATGGATTTGTTTAGTCGGCATCCCATATTTTCTTAGCCCATAAATGTGAAAAGAAGTTGAGTACTGCTGAACAGGAAGTTCTTGTTAAAGCCATAGCGCAAGGAATTCCCACTTGATGAGCTGTTTTGAGCTCTAGCCATTTTGGATACGTCTACGTGGTGTCCAATTGCTGGAGAGAGGTTTCACTCTGCGTTTCTGCGTGCAGATCTAGCTGCATTGGCATTAGGCTTGCCTTGACCAAAAAAAAGGAGGTCACGAACGGAACAGTTCGTTCCACTTGTCAAAGTTGGCCGACGCAACGAAATATGCCCCCCGTCCATGAAGTTGGCCGACTTGAATGAGATGTGAGTTTGTGGTTTACTGTAACGAAAACAGACCGTCAGCTAATTAATTTTAGCGCATGAAATCCCCCAACCGGCTGGGAACAAACAGAAGCCATGGAATTCCAAGCGATGGGAACTGGGAAGTTCAGATCACGCCGTGGAATGAGGGGAAAAATCTGTTTTGTCACACTGAAAGTTCATTCCATAGTTGCAACTGTATTGAGCAAAACTTACGGCCATTGTTCATTCTTGATTAAACAAGACAGTCCCTCCAGTTCCAGCGGCCGTACCATTTTTATATGTTCAAGGTGCGGAAGCCGAGCAGCTCCCTAATAAATGTGGACGTGGGAAGCCGATACGCCCCCGTATCCACTGGGGAGCTGCGCCATTGCAGCAGAAGTGAAGTCTCTCAAGCAAAGAAGATGAAAGGGCAAAGAGCAAAATGTGAAGGAAGCAGAAGGCGTGAACTGCTGCGTGGGGGTGTTCGCATATATAGACCTCCCGCGAAGACGGTTCGCGTCCAGGTGAAAGGCACGGCGTTTCGGGTCCCGAGAAAAATCAGCGGTCGTGGGGAGGACCGAAGCGGCTGCGTGCGCTGAGGTGGTGGGCCCATCCAGGAGCACACTGGCATTAAATAAGGTCTGAAAAGTAGCTGGCGTGCGCTCCAGGACGGCTCCGGGGGCTATTGTCGGTGTACTTTGCACCGGGGTACCCTCTCTGCTGTAGGAGTAATAGGCTGACGGCGGCTCGCCCAATTAAGGCCCAAGTGGCACCGGACGACGGCGACTCATACGCGTCGGGCGAGAAGCCTCGTGGCCTGACGAAAGCGACTGGCGGTCGCCCCTATTCGCCGGCGGCGGCCGTGGCACCAATGATGGGCGGCTGCGCCACTGCCGGCGAAAGCCTGTGACCCCGGCGGCAACTGGCGGTCACCCTTTCGCCGCGCGACAGCGTCAATGGCACAGGCGGCCGGGCGATCACGCCACTTGACCGGCGGGAAGCTAAGCGGCCTGGCAAGTGGGCAGGAGTTCGAGCCCCCCTTGTCAGGCCACGAAGGCAACCAAAAGAATAAGGGGAAGGCTTCGCCTCAAAGCCTCCCTTCCCTGGCACCTTGTGTCAGGATTATTAAATGTAAAGGATTCAGCCTTCGGCACAGCGACAGCTCATCCCTCTAACGCCTCTTACCAACCCGTCGTAGAAGCATCCTGTCCCGGGCGGACCGAGCGAGGCCTCTCACCGACATTAAATGAGGTCCGAAGGACAAGGCCACGGAGGCGTGCTTAATAAATGAGTCGTGGGTCGACGTGGAGGCTGGAATGATGGGTGTAATTAATGTGTTGTAGATAAGTATAGCGCCACCTTCTCTCCTACCCGAGTGGCTTTGTCTATATAAGGCATACAGTGCATGAAGAAGGAGGCCGGCCGGTTAGCTAGAACAAGAAGCATAGAGAAACAGACACTAAAGAACACCCTTGTAAACGCTTCCCTATTCTCTCAACAAAGAACCAGTAGGACGTAGAGCTATTACCCACACCGGGGGCCTGAACCTAGGTAAATCGTTGTGTCCACCAGCTTGCCGACGCCCAGAATCCGTCGTCAAGAGGCATTAGGGTTTCCAGCCACGAAGATGCCCTCTACTGAACCATAATTTCCGTCTAGGGAGTAGATACCCTGTTAGCGGAATCTTGTCAGGCGAAATCGCGCCGAAGCGATGGCAAATGTGTTTTATGGTCGGATCGTGGACAATCCGCTTTCTGACCTCGATCCATTATCGAGCCATGGAGGAGAGGTTTGATACAAGATTAGCTACGGAAGGCATGGAGAGCAAAAAAACGGCTTTGCAAATACGGTTCGGGACATCGAGGCTTCTTACAAGAATATTCCACACTTGCTCGGGGCAATATCAAGTAGAAATCGATGCGGTCATCGACCTTCTTGGAGTTTCCAGCGGATGGTGCGTCTTGGAGTAAGTGGGTAATAAAGGCCTAACAACATGGAAGAACTCTTGCATATGCATATATGCTCCTGTCCAAGATGACTCCAACTTATAAGATACAGAAAATCATCTTTCTAGGATAAAGGGGCATAAAAATCTGATCCTAGGGTATGCATTCATGCCTAGAATTCTGCTCCTCCTCGTTCTTGAGAATTTAATAGCAAACATTCACAAAGACCCATGTATACCACTTGAGCAACTGAAATAAATACAAGATGAAACAAGCATTCTATATCATGACTTGATACATTATGTAATCAGAAGCAATCTAAATAATAAAAGAACACTAACACATTTCTCAATCTGGGATCTCATGTTCAAGTAAATGATTAAACCATACACAGCTCTAGCTCATTCTCTAGACACACATTTCACAAAACAAGCATGCATAAATATTTGGCCAAGAATCACATAAGAGTAATGAGCATACTTTTGCTAAATCACAGCACACAGAATTCAGAACAGAGGCATGAACTTCATTATGAAACACATAAGGAACATGTTAGGCTCTACATACATGAATATCCATGATAACAACAGCATAAAAAGTTAATCTCCAAGTCATGCTAATCAATTACATGAAGACTTACTAAACGATAAAGCTAGACACATCAAGGAAATGCATTACACTATAAACAAAACTGTGATGCCAGTACATGAGATCCAATGCTAAGCCCCTCAAGTTCACAGATAAGGCTAATTATCAGTTAATAAATGTGAACCAACCAATATTATAGTACATCTAAACTAAAATAGGAAGCTACCAAGTCACATCTTAGGAATGAACACCCCCCTACGGCAGTGCATTCACATAAATGAAATTTTTAGAACTTGTACCCTTTAATCACAATAAGAAACATAGCGAAACTATACATGTGTTCCTTCGGCAAATGTCAGTTGCTTCCATCCCTCATGCCCCATTGCTTGCAATCAATTCAGCAAGTATCAATCAAGGGACCATACATAATCTTTGATCACAAAAGTTAAATCATTTTGAAGAAGATGGCTAATTGGTAGACATTACTAAATCATCATGCAAAAGATCTGTGATAGAAGCACAAGGAAATGGACATTAAAACCTTTAAAGCGCAACCAATTCAGGCAGAATCTGCAGCACATAATAACTACCAAGCTTCATATCGAATAAACAAACTCAAGGCTAAACATTTCTATAAACATCAATCACAGATTCATGCATACACTATACCCTAAACCTAAACCTCAAAAATATCAACACAGGTATCCTTAACATAATGACAAGACACCAAGATCAATCATCTGAATCTTACAACCACACAGAAATACAGAACACCAGAATGCTTGTACTACTCACTGACTTTAGGTCTCAAAGCATATACAACATAATCTCAGTGCACACAGATCCAGTTCTAGCATGGTATAAAAGCACATATCTACACCATCAATTCGGGCATGCATCACAGCATATCATCCAAAATTAAATGTTGAACCAATACAAATCTTACTAATTGCTTGCGGTTCATACATGGTAGAGGAAAGGGGGGAGAGTTTCGGGTACTTAGCTTAAGGGGAGGATGAACCCTAGCAGTGGCCGAGTGCTTGCGGGCACCAGGCCTCTGTTGGCGTGGAGGTGGTCGCCGGCGAGGGTAGCCGCCGCACCCCGTTTCCCCCATGAGGGCATGTTCCACCCACTAGATCCAGCAAGAATGCCGAGCCAAAGGTCGACCTAGGGCAAGAGAAATAGGAAAAGAGGGTGAGTAGGGGAGATGAAATAGGAGAGAGAGGGGAGGGGAAGACCTCAGGAAGGTGGCTGTGTCAAATGGCCAAAGGCGTCTCTGGCGTCGAGAGGGCTGGATCCGGCAAGAACATCGATCTTGGCCTTTCGAGGCCTAGCGGCGAGATGAGGCAGCGCCAAGGGCGCAGATGACTCGTAGAGGAAGGAATGGTCGGTGGAGGCGGGAGAAGTGGCGGCGGGCGGGAGCATAAGCGGCGCGTGAAGGAAGAAGAAGTCAGACATAAAATTATGTATTTTTACCGACACATAGTCTATCAGTAATTAAAGTATTGCCGATGGATTGACTGTTTAAAATCTTTACTGATAGATGGTTAGATGGTAAAAACTGATTTTTATCTACAGACGTCTGATAGGAATTTTGCGCCGTGGTGTAGTGATACTTCTTTATCCTAGCCAGGGAATTGTTTCCCTCTCAGATTCGGCAAATGCTCCTGTTTATGAACTAATAACTGACTAGACCTACGAAGATTAAACAATCTGACTTTCTTCTCCAGTATCTGGCTATCACAGCATGCATCAGTTCAACAAATACTCCATGTCCGCCAAGGTATGTACTGCTTCCTCCATGGCTGTGATCCCTTCCCTAGCAGCACATCTAGCCCATCCACCATGCCACGCCCAACCCTCCGGCCGCCTTTAACCCTGTCCTCCATGGTAGCGCCTTCCCGATATGCTTTTCCCTTGCTCGATCTACTCTACCGGAGCACCAATATAATCCCCCCTGTATGAATACTCTTTCATTATGCATGAATCATATAGTTGCATGTCTCTATTCTTCCTCCATTAGTTACTCTTTTTCAAAATATATGCATGCACATATACCTCTATTTAATCACAGGTAATGCGTTGATTATATGCGTGAAAAATTATCATATTAGTTTGCATAGTATTAGAGTATCTTACTCATGCTACACGATACACAATATGAGAACTACCTTAAACTTATCTTCTCTTACACACAGAATCATGTGTCTTCTACTTATTCTTGCCACCACATCTTTTTTACTTCAACCTCCAATAGTATACCCAATTCTTGATTAATCCCTCTCAGCTGCTACCCCTTCCAATACAATACTACCATACAGATATCTTCTACTTCTTTTCAATTATTGCTTAGTGCTGACTGTTGCGATATCAACACGTATACATGTGCAAACGTCACTGATCCCTACTTGGGACACCTGGCACACTCTCTTATATGGCCTCGAGCCTATTCCCTATAGCCACACCATCTCTACTCCAAGGTATTTGCTCCTCTACTTATGTATGCTCATGCTTCTATTCGTACAAATGCATGCATGATGCTTGATTTTTCCCTTCTCCTGTGTCAATTGCTCCTTTTTTCCGACCGCGACAACCTACCATCTTCATTTATGCTGGCATATCTGCTTTAGTTCCTGTTTAATGATATGGAGAACCTTTCTGTCATAGCCGGTGATATTATGCCCCTCACCAGCAATGGCACGCTCCTAACTACTCAATGGTCTCGTATCGTCCATAGCTCATATCCAGTATAAAGCTTCATATCTCTTCTCTATCAAGGCTTCCCCATCATTGAGCTTCTTCGACCACTAACTTTGACTATGATCTTTCTCTTCAACAACTTCCAACGGGCAACACGACGTTGTCCTTGTCAAATGGCCAAGGTGAGTAGCACGATATTGTCCTCATCTTTGCCGTCGTCGCCTTGACTCCTAGCTTAATTATAGTTCAATATCTTCTGCAAGATCGATGTCATTCGCTCTTTCATGGTCTTCTCCAATAACATTCCTGCTATCCATGTTATAACTTTGAATTTTATTTAAAAATTGAGTTATTTTTTATTGGAGTTTGTATACAAATCATATTGCTAATTTTATTCAATTTATTCCAAATTTTAGTTATTTAAGGATTTTACTTTAGAATTTATATGGAAATCAAATTACAAATTTTCTTTTATGTTTTATACCCCAATTCCAATTATTTTTTGTTAGAATTTGTTTACCAATCCAATTGCTAATTTTTTTCTTCCATTTTATTTCAAACTATAGTCATTTAGGGCTTTACTTTAGAATTCATATCGAAATAAAAATTACTAATTTTATTTTTTAGTTCTAATTTCAGCTCTTTTGTTGAAATTAGTATATAGATCTAATTGCTAATTTTTTATTTAGCTTTTATTCTTAAATACATTTATTATGGATTTTACTTAGGAATTGATTGGAAATAAAATTGCTAATTTTATTTTATTTATGTTCCAAATTTCAATTATTTTTTGTACTTATACAAATTCTTTCTTTCAACCTAGACACTATAATCTAGACCCACCACGATTAATAGGATAGATCTTTGTCTCTTTTTTGTATTAATATGGTAATTTCTAGCATTTAAGAGCAGATGTGAATTTCTTTTTTTCTTTACTTTAATAAGGTAATAATTGATAGACATGGTATGATTGACTCTAAATAGTAGTGTACCCCATTAGGTGCAAAGTCCACGGGGTAGCTGCTGCATGCAAGTGTCGTGGCCCCGTGGAATTATGAACGGCGGCATCTTTGCACGTGCCGCCCTCAAGCAACTACAGTCGTGTACACAGTAGCACGACAAAGACCATACATCTAGGGTGAAAAATTGTAGGACACGGGCAGATGAATCGGATATGAATTAGCCGGGCAGATTCAGAATCGGATAAAAGTTAGCCGAGTATGGATACGAATTCAGATTATTGGAATATAGATGTAGGACAGATACGCAGTGGGTTTTGGTTGAAAACAGATAATACATATATACATAAAGTAACATATATTGAATAAAACCATATGATTAATTATATAACTATAATAGCAAGTTATATATCAACCAAACCTAAGACATTATAAAAAGAATATGCTACTTGAGGATCAATAGAACCAATTAATTGTCAAGATAAATGGACTGTCATGAAAAATATGTACTCCTTTCGTTTTTTTTATAAGGCCTATTTTTTGAATGATCTTATTTACAAATGTAAGACTTGCATGTAGATTTAATGAGACCTTTCCTTCTATACCTCTATTTATTTTCTCTCATTCATATGCATTTATTCATTACCACACACACAAAGTATATCTTTCATCTTCTAAGACAATTAAGTGGGGGCATCTAAGTCATTTTTTCTCATATATTTCTCAATTTCAACGCAATCTTAATCCTTGAGCAAAGTCAAAATACGCCTTATAAAAAAACAGAGGGAGTAATGAATAGGCTAGGTCTTGCCTGATATCCAAATTGGAAAAAAAAAAAGATATCCGGATTTCATACCGTATTTACCGGATATTAACTGCTCTGAATCTGATTCTGAATTTGGATTCCGTCCTAGATCCTACCGAATAGTCAAATCCCTTCTTGAATCCGATCTCAATCAGATCTGACTCTAGATCAGATAGAAAATATACGACTCGTTTTCACCCCTGATGCATCCATGCCGAGTACTGGCTAGCTCGCTCGTTAGGCACTTGGCGTTCTATTTCTAGCCCTAGTTTTCCATGCATTTGACAGCAGCGAGATTGATGTCTACCCTATCTAACTAGCTAGTTCCCACACATTCCGAGTATCGATCGATCATAGATGCAACTAGGAAATTTTCATGGCGTAACACGCCCATGATCGTTACGAGGAAAAAATATTTTTTAATGACGGTTAATTTTTAAATCGTCGAAATAATGGCGAAACAGGGAAAAATAGAAATAGAGTTGTAGAAATATCTCTTTTGATGAATTATTTGAAAAATATTGGAACCGAAATGAAAAAAGCTGGAGGGGAAAAAGTCTAAAGGAAAAGGGTGAAAATTATTAGAGATATCAACCTTCTTTTTGAGTTTAATACTCTCTGCGTTCGCAGAGTAATAATACATGTTTTAAAAATATTAAAAACTTCATGGCGTAACTCTTGCGTGGCGTGTCGTTTTTAGTAGAAATTTTTTCTCGTGAGTTTTATTTTTAAATCGTCGAAATGGGGAAAAATAGAGATAAAGTTGTAGAAATATCTCTTTAAGCGAATTATTTGGGAAATATTGGAGGCGAGTGGAAAACGCGACGAGGAAAAAAAATCTAGAGGAAAAGGGTGAAAAATTATTAGAGATGACAACCTTCTTTTGTCGAGCTTAACACTCTCTGGCGTTTGCGGAGTAATAATACATGTTTTAAAAATATTAGAGATCGTAGCGTTAGCGGAATAATAATACATGTTTTAAAAATATCGAGAGATCGAGATGGGAAATCGAAATGGGAAAAAAGTCTAGAGATAAAGTGTCACGAATATTTACGGCGGCGAAAACTTTTTTAGGAAAGCGGAAAAGGACATGTTTTAAAAATATTAGAGACTCGTGGCGTAACCTTGCGCGTGTATCATTACCGTAAGGATTTCTTTTTTGATTGGCGTTTTATTTTTTAAATCGTCGAAATAACTTGAAAGCAGGGAAAAAGTAGAGATAAAATTTGTAGAAATATCTATTTAAACGAATTATTTGGAAAATATTAGAGGCGAGCTAGAAAAGCGAGGTGGGAAAAAAGTCTAGAGGAAAAGGGCCAAAAATTATTAGAGATGACAACCTTCTTTTGTCGAGTCTAACACTCTCTGGCGTTCACGGAATAATAATACATGTTTTAAAAATATCGAGATCGGCGTGTTAGGTGGAGTAATAATACATGCTTTAAAAATATTAGAGATCGAGATGAGAAATCGAGGTGGGAAAAAAATCTAGAGATAAGTTTGCACATATTTCTAGTGACAAAAACTTTTTTCGAGAAAAGCGGAGAAAGGACCAAGCCGTAAAAGCAAGGACACAGATGTTACGTTTTTGGACACAGTTAGCTATCTGAAAAATAGAAAAGGGCTTGTTAGCGATTTGAATTTAACGGGAGGTTTTTAAGTAAAATGGCCTACGAGGACGAGCATAAATTTAGAAAAAAAATCTTCCTCTCACAAAAATCACGAAGGACCTATTAAATAATTTTCAAAAGGACCAAATCGCGAGAATATTTTTTGGCCGAGGCCGGTTTCATTTGGTGGAGGCCGTGGCTCGGCTCAAATGGCGGGGCGCGATCTTTTCCACAAATAGGAGGGCATTATTTATCTTGAAA
This sequence comes from Guadua angustifolia, assembly GCA_036346375.1. Taxonomy (NCBI): domain Eukaryota; kingdom Viridiplantae; phylum Streptophyta; class Magnoliopsida; order Poales; family Poaceae; genus Guadua; species Guadua angustifolia. The sequence goes on from CM070501.1 coordinate 25,876,470, forward strand.
TGATATGCTCTGATGTTGTTAACTAGTGAACCCATGTGTAGCGATCCTGCCGCGATGCTTTTGTGTGAAGCGAGAGGGAAAACTAGACTTTGTCATAAATAGAGGTGAGCATCGTGTCGGGTTAGGCCAATCTGGTATAGGTTTATCGTGCCGTGTCCCGAACCATGTCGAGACCACAGCGACTGTCATACATTTGTCGTCGGCTCACCTTGGTGAGTCAATCACGGCCCGATTCGCTTTGTGCTTGCTTCGTGTTGTACCAGCCTGGTCCAGACCACTTGCACTATTCTAATGAGAGGAAAGGAGCATCGGTCGATGAGGTCACCGGAGTTGGATTGAAAGGGTGAGGCATCGGTGGTTGTTGACAGGGTTGATAGGAAAGGAGGACGAGAGAATGGCGGGGAGCGTGGTGTTGGGGGAGGCAGAGGGTGGTGGCGTAGTAAGAAAAACAAAGGAAAGACTACCACGATGTGGGTGATAGTGTGGCACAACTAGCGAGAAAGATAAATAAGAGGCTACCACGACATGGGTGATAGTGCGGCACAACTAGTGAGAAAAACAAAAGAGAGACTATCACGACATGGGTGATAGTGCAGCACAACTAGCAAGAAAGACAAAGAAGAGGCTACCACGACGAGAGAGAGAGCGATGGCGGCGGCGATAATAAAGTGGAAGAGCTAAGCATGGTGCGGCGTAGGAGGAGAGTAAGAGATTGTGAGGTGAGTGAGCTAGAAAGTGATATATAGAGTCAAGAGGAGAGAGGGACCGAGAGGTGAGAGTGAGCCAAAGAGAGTGACCTGGAGAGTCGAAGGAGAGTGACCTGAGAGTTGGAGAGAGATTGGTGAGAGAGAGTGAGCGGAGAGAGTGTGACATAAAGAGTCGAAGGGAAAGAGTAACATAGAAGTCGGTGGTGCAATATTCTTCTTCCCTCCATGGCACAAACAAGCACGCCCTCAAACACATAACTAGTTCTCATCCTGAGCATCCCAGATATTTAGTGTCCATAATTTTACTTAATTACTTGCATTTTATGATTTTATTTTGTTTTCTCACTTTTCATTACCCCTTTTTTCCATTCCCTCAAAAGGTGGTTGTCGGACCAGGATCTTAGATAGAATATAGATAACCACCTTTGAATAACAAATTGCAAAATTAGTACCTACATTTGTCAGTATAACAGATTTACTCAACGTGTTGAGACAGTTACTCATTTAGTTTTTAATTGCTTCTTCAGCATCTCATGCTGGAACATTATTGACATACTTTCGGAAAAAAGCCAGTATATTGTTCGAAAGGTTAAACATTCCAAGCCCAACTTTAACTGTATCTTCTACATGAAAATCACTATTATTGCAGCTTGGGAAATATGGAAACAAAGAAACAATCAAATATTTGAGGGAATTGATCCAAGTATATCAAATTAGAAAAGGTTATTTACAAATGAGCTCACTTTACATGTGCACCGTGTCAAAGAGAAACATAGACAAACTTTAATTAACTGGCTAGATTCTTTATCCTGATCTCGTTCCCTGTTTGAGGTTGTAATGTTACCTTTAAATCTTTATTTTTATTCTGTACATAAATTTTTGTATCCTCTTTTGTTTTATATTTAATTTATATATATGCTATAAGGGTCTTCCTCTAGCTTCTCATCAAAAAAAAAAGTATAATAGATTTAATCCAATTTTCGATAAAACTTAATTTATGGGTTTAATTTGTCTAAAAAAGGAAAAAAATATTTACTCAAATTAATTTTTTTAATATTTTATTTTATTTTATTTCTTTTTCCTTTTTCCTCCTCTTCTTTTTCTACTTTTCTTTTCTCCCCTCCTTTCTTTTTCTTCCTCCCCTTCTTTTATTTTCTTCCTTTGGCCATCCTTATCCGGTTATCGATCACTCCAGTCCAAGGCTCCAACGACGCTCCCTCAATTCCTTCTCCCCACCAGGCGGTGCACCTGCCGCCCTCTTCTCTCCCCGACCGCACCCCACCCCTTCCTCCTCTCACCTGCCCCAACCAACCTCCCTCCTCCCCTCACGTGGCGGTGCGGTGTGTGGTCGAGGCAAGCGGCCCATGAGGAGGAGGAGGCTATGGGGCGGGGCGGCACGGGAGGAGAGTGGCCTTGAGGAGGCAAGAGGCATGGGAGGAGGCGGAGGCAGGGAGGCGGCGAGTCTTTGGAGGAGGAGGACCACGAGAGCAGTGAGGAGGAGGAGGCGGAGGCGGCCCACAGCGGGGCGGGAGACCATGAGGCAGAGGAGAGGGAGGCGGAGGGAGGAGGGAGGTGAGTGACCGTGGGAAGGCGAGCGCCTGGTGAGAGGCAAAGCGTCATCGGCCAGATGGGAAGCGAAGCGGCCGCGTCAGCGGCACAAGCGATAAGTAGGAATAGCAACCGCCCGATGTCTCGGCGAGGTTCTTTGCGTCGGCTGCGCGAACGAAGGTCGTACCCCTTGCCGACCCTAGCCACCTCCTTGCCATGGGCTGTCGTGCCCTGCCACGACCCGCGGCAGTGGCGTCGTGCCTTCGTGCCATCGACGTGCCGGCGTGCCAATGTGCCATGTCGGCACAGGGCCGGCCCAAAACACCGTGCCAGGCCGTGCCGCTCGTCGTGTCCGATTCCTGGACCCGACACGGCTCGAGCTACAATCCCATGCCGACCCAGCACGGCCCAGTACATATCGGACCGAGCCGTACTCGACATGCCTTAGACTAACTCAAAAAAGCCCGATTCAAATGCCCACCTCTAGTCATAAACCCAGCCGGTATAGGTATACCTAGGATCAACGTTGAATTTACCCTTTCTTTTCGCAATGTACGTAGCAGTACTAGTACTAATAGAGTTACCCAGTGCCGGACCTGAAAAGTTGTAAGGTACGCCCACTCCAAAATAAAGAGGGAAAAGGGGGCTCCCAACGGCCAAGTTCGGGTAGTTAGACCGTGCAGGAAACGCATGCAGGGCCATGCATGTGTTTAGCCTCTGAGCAGATTCCGTGCATGGTCCCACGATGTACATGCATGGACCAGGATCATGCCTATTACCCATGTTTCGCTGGACCAGGAGATACCAGCGCCAGCACTACGTGCCTTGGCCGGTGGAACAGAGAGAGCCACCATGCATGTACGTGATATGATAATTCCCGAGGACCATGGTTTGGTTCGTGCCCATCATTAGCGTGCGCACGATCGACTAGCCCCAATTCCGGAGGTAAGTGCACGCTGCTTAATTTCATGTACGCGATTCCAAGCGCTTCTCACGGGCGCAGCAGCGCAGAGCGCGCTGCACGCGCGAGGATTTTTACCAGCTGCTCAGCCCTGCTCAATTTTTTTTTTTTAATCTCCGCGTTGTATTTCTCGATCGGCAAATGATGAGTAGTCAACTGTTACTGTTTTGGAAAGTCGACGACCGATGACATAGTAGTACTCCATTCCAGAGTGGTGAAAAACTTGAAAACGGTACACGCTCGTCGGATGAACAAGCTACCATCAAACGATTAATATTTATCAAGATTGTGATTAATTATCACTATATGAAACATGATTAAATTCCTAATATTCGAATATGCATAAGTAATTCACATCTCCAAGTATGCTTACATGACCAAAAAGGTCATTGCACCATGCACCAGCAGGAATGCCAAATGTTACGCGCAGATGTAAAGGACATTGCCAAGTCGAACAAGATGGGTCAGCTAATGGGCCGTGGCCTGTCAATTAACCGGATTTGTCACCTGATTAAACAAGAAGCGGGCGATTAATCACTGTAATCAGGCGATTAAACTTTAGAACACGTTAACTAACCTTCGCTTGCTCTAGTTGTGACCTTCAGGCGGCGTCACCGAACTGACGGCCACAAAGACAGTTTTTCAATACTACACTGCTCCGTTCTGTTCCTTTGGTTGGTGTGCCAATTAATAAAATGTACTCTCTACTCGCTCGTACCAAGAACATATACTTCGTATATTAAAGATCGCAGAGTTCCCGGCCAGAGAGCGCATCCACGCGTCCCCCTTGGCACTTTTGCAAAAAACCCCCCGAGTTTCTCGAAATTACGGATAGGTCCTTCGCGATTTTTTGTGAGGGGAAGATTTTCTTTTATAAATCGCGTTTAGGTCCCTCGTGCGCCGTTTTACGGAAAAAACCTCCCGTTAAATTCAAATCGCGAACAAACCCTTTTCTAACTTTTCAGGATAGCGAACAGGTCCAAAAACGTAACATTTAGGTCCTTGCTCTTTACGTTTAGATCCTTTCTCCGTTTTCGGAAAAAATATTTTTCGTGCTCGTTTTTCTCAGGAAAAAACAGATTCGTTTTTCAGGAAAAAATGTTTAAAATGATCTGTTTTTCCAAAAAAAATGTTTTCGTGCTCCGTTTTTTCGCCAAAAAAAACACAAATTTGTTTTTGTTCACGCGCGCGGCGTGCCGCCGCGCTTTCTTATCTAGTATAGTCGATAGATGTGCGAGCAAAACATGTAGTACAATCAAGAGACTCCTCGTTGATTCCTATGAGCAAATGCTCCTCGGTCTCGATCCGCGTTTAAAATTTTGTTTTCGATTCACGACTCAAAGTCATTGAAATCTCGAATTTCAAATAAAATCAGTCAAAATTCAAAAAGTAAATTTAAAATTTTAGAATTTTTGAAACTAAATTGCTGAACTTTCGTCCGAAATTACCAAAATCTCAGCAAAATTCAACATAGTGAAAAATAGTCGAAACGATGTTGAAACTTTTTGTGATGGTCCTCAAACATCACTAATATTCTCATAAAAATTTCAGATGATAATATAGCATGAGGAATTTTTAAAAATTATCACAATGCTACTGTCATAATAAAAGTATAACCGGTAAATTTCAACCGAATGAAAAATAGTGCAAACCACATTAGAAATTTTTTTTGATGGTCCTCATGGATCAATAATATTATTATAAAATTTTTAGATGGTGATAAAGCCTGAGGTATTTTCAAAATTTAAGAGAGTGCTAATGAAGGCTGATCGATAAATTTCAACCGAATGAAAAATGGGTCAAACCACATTAAAATTTTTTAAAAAAAATTGAATGCTATTCATGAATCACTAATATTCTCATAAAATTTTCAGATGATGATCAAGCTTGATGAATTTACAAAAATTATGATAGTTCTACTGTCCTGATAAAAGCATTATGGCTTTTATTGATTTGATTGAGCAACCAAAATAAGTTTATAATTTTTTAAAGTTTTATAGAAGGGTTATGAATCAATACTTAAAATCACCTAAAAATTTTGGATCATGATCACACTCGAGCGAATTTATAAAATTAAACCGATTATTGTCTCGGTTTTGTTCATTCAATTTTTGAATTTTTCAAAATAACAAATGAAGTTAAATTATTTTAGAAATTTTATATATGATCTTAGATTTCTAAATATGGTATCATAATTTTTTAGAGCATTATTAACCTTATACAATTTTATAAAAATCGATAGAATTTTTGCTATTTTTATAAAAAGTCGAAAAATAAAAAAATTGGTTTTCAATAAATTTTCACAGAAGATGACATTCTTAGGGTTATTAACACAAATCCAGTCATCAAAAGCCAAATCTAGTCAAAAACTGAGATTTCGATGAAATTTATCAAAATTTTGTCTAAATTTATTAAAACTATAGCAATTTGATTTTTTTTTTTAAAAAATTATCTAGTAGGGATTTTGAATCTTGTCCTAGCCAAAATCTAAAATCTCGAAGAAATTTCTAAAATTTAGCTAGGATTTTGAACTATGGTTCGATTGATATTTTTCTCTTAATATATAGATCAATTGATATTAATAATGACTAGACTTCTCTTAATTATTATTTCTAAGCACTATATTTAATACTTATATATATAGAATATAAAGTAAAGTTGATATTTACTAGGATATAGAGGGAACATCACATTAGTTTTGCATTGAATATGAAATGTGCCCTATATTTATTTACAAAGATCATTCAAAATATATGTCTCCAGTCATCAAAAGCCAAATCTAGTCAAAAACTGAGATTTCGATGAAATTTATCAAAATTTTGTCTAAATTTATTAAAACTATAGCAATTTGATTTTTTTTAAAAAAAAATTATCTAGTAGGGATTTTGAATCTTGTCCTAGCCAAAATCTAAAATCTCAGAAGAAATTTCTAAAATTTCGCTAGGATTTTGAACTATGGTTCCAGTTGATATTTTTTCTCTTAATATATAGATCAATTGATATTAATAATGACTAGACTTCTCTTAATTATTATTTCTAAGCACTATATTTAATACTTATATATATAGAATATAAAGTAAAGTTGATATTTACTAGGATATAGAGGAACATCACATTAGTTTTGCATTGAATATGAAATGTGCCCTATATTTATTTACAAAGATCATTCAAAATATATGTCTTATGAACTTGGGCGAATGGAGTATTTGATCAACTATGTAAAGAGCACTGTACTATTTGTGCATGTTTCATGTATAAAACCCGTCTAAAAATATAATCCCACCGTTCAAAGATATAACGTGTATTTTGACTTTACACAAAGATTAAATTTGTGATGGAATTGATAAAGGTATGAGAGTAAATGATTTAAGTCCTTACTTAATTATCTTAAAAGATGAGAGATAATACTTTATGTGAATGGTAATAAATAAAACATATATTTAAGAGCAAATAAATAGAATAGAATTATGGTAAAAAACTAATTAAATCTACATGTAACAAGACTATTTAAACTATATGACTTATATTACCGAACAGAAGAAGTGTAACTTAAGAAGACCTTTTTTTTCGAGTACGAAGACTTTGTTTCGAGCTGTAGTAAAAGAGGAGTTGAAATCTACGCTGGTCCGCAAAAATTTATCCGTGGTCACGCTTCTACCCTCGTGAGTCGTGACCTGTCACCGGGTTCTTTTGCACCTTTATGAAACAGTAAATTTTACGAAACAACATGTTTTTTTTCTAAACTAAATACTACATATTTTAGTTTTAATTTTACAAAACTACATATTTTAAGAAAACTTATATCATAAAACTACACATTTTAGTATTAGTTGTTTCTTCTAACGGGTTTGACAATATGAACCCATATGGTAGCCCCGCGTATCCCCATTTCCCATTTCACTCGCATGTGAGACTACCATATGGGCACACAATGTCAGACCCGTTTCAAGAAACAGTCAATTCTAAAACATATAGCTTTTGATAAAAATTTTCATAAAATCTGTAGTTTTGTAAAATAGAAGCTAAAACTTATAATTTTCTAATAATTTATACAATAAACACGTAGTTTTGTAAAATGTAATCACATTCAAAACTAACTCGTTCACTGGTTCTATTTTACCAAAACCTAACTTGAAAACTGAATCCTTATCGGTTTCTGGTACATACTCCTAGTAAGTTGTGTTGAGTCTATGTTACAGTAGTAAAAGCCCCAATAAAAGATAGAAATTTTCACTTTTCTAACAGTAAATTTTTTTTTTACAAATCTAGTATCCTCTCAAACATACTTGCAAATCTAGCCACCTTCTTCATCGTGAAAGATACGGCACGTAACAGCACTTTTCTAAGCTCGTAACCTCATTTTTTTTAAATTTAGCATCTTTCTAAATATAGTTATAAATTTAGTACCTTTTTCACCGCGTAAAGCACGGCGATTGCTACACCTATAGAGAGTGTAGCTGGCCGGGGTGAGTGCACGAGCAGTGGGTGCTAGACGCGAGGCAGTGACATGCGCGAAAGAGCAGAGCGGGACGCAGCCTACCGTGGTCGAGCTGCGGTATGGAGAAACCAAGAAGTAAAACTACTCCTAGTTGCAATCCTGGTAGAAAGGACTACTCCATTTGGCCACTCTACGGAACAGACCAATGAGAGGCATGAACACTAACGGCGCGACGCTGTAACCAGACAGATTCGGACGATCAAATCACGCTAAAATGTAGCGCGACCAGCCTCTGTCTATCCACACATCCACATGCACACGCGCACTGTCCGAATCCCAAAACCCACAACGCCCGGTGGTCCGCGCGACGCAAGCGCACAAAAACTCAAAAGGCGCGCCACGCCACGACACGCCGCCGGCTTCCAAAACACAATTGCGCCCGCCGTGCCGGGAAGCCGGCCCAGGGGAGAGCGGAGTAAAAAAACGGCCGCTTACGAGTGCGACCGCCGCGCCGCGGGCGGCGGACAAAACCGCTCTTTGGACGCAGCGTTCGCAACAGCGGACGGAGGTGGCGCGCGTACGCCCGTCAGTCCCCAACAACCGGACAGCGCCCAGCGCCAGCGGGACCCGCTGCCATGAGCTGATTAGCATTTGCGAGGACATGAACTGATTAATTAATCCGTCGTAGATCACCTGTTTAATTAGCGTGGAAACGTTTTGGATTGGCGCAGGGCTCCGGAGATGCTGAATTATTGTCTGCTTCCCTCGGGCTCCAGGCCTCCAGCTGATTATTAAATCTCTGTGGCTTTTGTCCTTTTCGTTCGGTGGCACATGCCAAAAAGATCGTGTAGTAAGTACTGCATTAGCGTGTTCTGCACACGTACCTGATCTTGGGTTTAATTAGAAAGCAATGGGGTTTTCGCAAGTGGGTGTTTGATTCGGCTCGATTTACATGACTGGATTAGTAGCCCTATTACCAGTGTTAGTGTACTTGTTTTATATGCAACTTGTTCTGTCGTGTTGCCTAGCTTGCTTTGATAAGAAAAAGCTCAACCCTTAGAGCAACTCCAACTCAAACCTCTATATTTTTTCCCTAAATCACTCATTTAGGAATGATATAAAAATTAGGGATACTCTATATCAAATTTGTCTCCAACCCATACCCCCTATTACTCACCCCTATTATTTATCTAAACATTATTATTACTTTGCACCCATGAATTATTATTTTAAAATGAATAAAAAATGCCAAAAGAAAATAATAGAGGCAATAAAGCCCCTAGATGTAGGGGTGAGAGAGTACCTCCTAAAATAGGGGTTTATAATAGGGGTTGGGTTGGAGCTTATATTTTTCTAAGTCTCCTTATAATTTAGGATATGAGGAGATTTAGGGGGTGGGTTGGAGTTGCTCTTATACGGTTTGTAAAATGTTCCACTAGGATGTTGGAAACTTCCATTTGTAAGTTTACGGTGCTACATGTAGACAACTCTACAATCTAAAACCTTAAAAATTCCACAACCTAGTATAACAGAACCTTGAGTCTACCATGTACTCCGTCAGGCTACAAGCTACTCGTACTATAAACAGCACTTATCTGTCCAAGTTTATAAGACGTATTTTTCTTAACACGTAGATTAAAAAATATTAAAATTACTAGATTATCACAAATTATTCAATATATGCATGTATAGAATTTATTCAATGTATGTATATATAGAATATAAAGTAGGGATCGATATTATTAGGGCTATAAAAGAAATATCACATTAATTTTGTATTGGAATATGAAATACACTCTATATTTATAGACAATACCATTAAAAAATATATCTTAAAAATACGCCGTGGCTCGGCTGGTAAGAGCGCTCGCTTCGCATCGAGAGGTCACGCGATCGAGTCCTGGTCAGCGCTTTTTTTTTGCTGCGGTGGCGCCTCTCGCTCCCCTCCGCCCGCAGCCCCGCATACGTCGCCCGGCGTCCTCGGCATCGGCAACTGTAGCTCGGCGGCGCATGTCCCCCCTGCATCCGCAACCTCGGCGGCACGCGCGTCGTCCTCCTCCCCCACACGACCTCAGCCCGGCGTCAGCAACCTCAACCCGGTGACTCCATCCCCCGTCATACACGACCTGAGCATCGTCGTCCTCCCCCCGCCGTGGACGAGCTCAGCCTGGCGTGCAAGTCGTCATCTTCTCCCGACGCTGCGACCTTGTCCTCATCCTTTACCCCTACCACATCAGCTTAAAGGTATGGTTCCTTTACCCGACGGCTTGAAATTTCTATTAGCACTCTACCAGTATTGGCATCCTGCAGATATTTTTCCTTCACAGGCAAATTGTTGCGTTCACGGTTATGCATTTCGAAATGCATTTCAGTCTCTCCTTTATCAGATCTGAAATTATTTGTGAAGAATGTCACTCGTGTGATGCTGATTTGAGTCAGACACTGGAATTGGATTCTCCCGGACGATAGAAATGGAGGGGAGTTAGAATTCTTGACTCTGGTTGTCGTGTCTGCTTGAGGTGATCTCAGTAGCCGAACGATCTATTGTGTCCAAGTGAAGTTGATGATTGATCACTTCTGTACCAGTTTGTTTGTAAAAACATGTGCCACTCTGGTTGATTACATGTCCACCTCTTGCCAGGAATAACTTGAACATGTAGTAATGGATTAGTTAGTCCGCAGATCACTTGCGTAGCTTGATGTGCTTAGGGTGATGCAATGGATTAGTTAGCCGTTCATTTCATTTTTATACACTTTTTGTTGAGAAAATCTTTTGGTTTGTACTCTGATATAGTCAAATCGCTTATTCTTGTAATAAAAGCTTTTTATACACTTTTATATCAAGTTGGATGGTTTCTATTGATGGAAATCAAAACGATCTTCTTTGTAAAAAAATGATATGGTTCATGTGGTTTTTGTACAGCCAAATGATATGTTCTCTCAATTCATATGATACATCAAGAATTACTGAATTTGAACATGGTTGCTCTTCCAGTACTGATTGAGGTAATTGTCAATAGCATGATAGCCTCACTGTTTAGAACTAATGCTATATAATATCTGCTGGTGCTCATGCAAAGGAATGTATGCTGGACTTATTGCTGAAATGATAACATTTTTGTTACATATGCGTTTGTGATAGGAAGAATATTGATACACTAATTTGAGCCATTAACATTTTTTGTGCATAAGCCATACTCTTATCTTTTTTATTTTCGAACATATTGCTGGTTAGTTCTGATTTTCTTGCCAGTGATGTGCAAAAAGCTGGCGTTTCAGCCTTTCCATCTTACACGAAAGAAGATATCTTCTCACAATAGTCATTGAACTCGCAATATATAGTCGAGTTTTATTTTCAGGAATCACTGAACTCACAATATATTTTCGCACAATAGTCATTGAACTCACAGTACTCTCTCTTGACTGTCTGTACTGTAGTTCACTAGCTAAGCCAGTCTCATGATACTGTACCGAAAACATTTTTGTTTCTCTAGCTAGCAAGTCTCACGATATTGTACTGAAAACATCTTTGTTTCTCTACATTGCAAAACGGATTCCTACAGCTTTTTGTTAGCCCGTCAGATGTGTATTATGTTTTTGTAATTAGAATGCTCTGCTGTATTGATCTGAACTCCAAGCTAAATTTGTTTGCAAGTCGTAGCACAGGTAAATTGCGGCATCATACCTTTATTAAAGCTTGCAAAGTTTGCGTGCTGGGAGCCACGCCACGCGAACTTCTGTGATTTCCAGCTGTTGATTCCCATTACTGCGCTGCTGTTGATGAAACTAGGGAGATTCTCAACTTTGCAAGAGCTCAACCCTAAAAGCAGGCTGCCAATCTTTGCCACCCATTTGTTTGTATTGATATCATTGAAGAAGGCATAGTTTTAGGACCTCGAGCTGGCCTCTACAAGGTACTTCATACTACTTATGTTCTTCCTGTTCTATTGTTTCCCTGACGTAAAAATTCTACAGAATTTTGAATTCACTTCCTTAATGCAAATGCGGGAAGCAATTGCTTTCCAAGGCCTTCTTTTCTTTGATACATGTAAAAGCTTAGTTCATGTATTCTTCTCTCAGCGGACAACATTAAAGGCGTGAGGGAATTTTTTTTCAGGTATGAAGGAGTTTTTTCTTAATTGTTGCTATGGAGCCTTTTGTTTTATATGCTGTCATTTGACCTCTGGGGAAAAGGAGGGAGATGAACTGCGCAGAAATTCTGATGTTATGGAGATATTAAGGAAGACTAGATTTCCTCGGGTTCGCGGTGCTGGTGATGTTAAGTCACCTGAAACAATTCTTGAGCATGAGTACGAATTTATCTTATTCAGCATAGTAATGTAGAAGCAACATAAAACTTGGCTTACTTCATATTATTTTCATTCTAATTGCAGTCGTATCATATGGCTTTGGGATTTGAATTACCGGATTTCCCTTTCATACACATCAGCAAAAGCTCTCGTTGAAATGCATAATTGGAAGCAGCTGTTGGAGAAAGATCAGGTAATTTGCGCAGCTCTGTTACACACTTTACACTACAACATTAGTTTCAGGGCCATGTCTGAATTACTTGTTTTGCAACAACCGACTAGGCGAAGGTCTGGGCGTGTTTTCGGGGTTGGAAAGAAGGAAGGATTTATTTTCCTCCAACATATAAATACTCATTCAACTCGGATCGGTGATACGGTGAGGGTGTGCGGCCCAAGGAAAAGAAGCGAACACCGCTTGGTAACTTCTTAAGTACTTTCGTATCCACGAATACTCTCCTACTTTGTTTTAGTTATAAGCAACTTATTGATGAACGTTTTCTTCTTCTTTTTCTATCAAAGGTGTGATCGTATTTTGTGGTATGGTAATGTGAGAGTCTCGCTTCTCTAACCTGTAACACCCCAATTTTTGCTTTTCTTGCATTTAAATGGTATTTTGAATTTTTGGGAATTTAAAATTTATTTGGATTTATTTGGATTTATTGGAATTATTTGAATTTATTTTGAATTAAACCATTTATCAAATTAATTAAATAATGGAAAAGTTAAAATCTGATTTTGCTGAAAATATTTTATTTAAGTCACAAATGTCTTAAAATATTTATGAGAATTTTTCGAATTTTTACGATATTTTTAATGCCCCAAATAAATTATTTTATTTTAGAATTATTTTAATCGAAAAAAATTAAAATCCATATGAGCGATCTTGGGCGAAATCTTGTCGGCCCATCTCATGAAACCTAATCCGGTAAATAGTGGGATCTCGATCAGCGGTTCTTGATCAACCGCGTTAACTTGCAGCGTGTGCGAATCGTTGGATCGCGACGTGAATGGTAAGGATTGCCGTCTTCACGAGTCGAGTCGGGATGCGCCCATGTATACTGAAACCGTTAGGGTTCATGCGAAAAACTCGAGCGTCGAGGCCGTATTTAAGGAAGTGACCCGTAGTTTTCTCCTTTTCCTTGCACGTTTTGCCCTAGCTTTTTCGTGCGGCCGCCGCCAATCCTCGCGAGTTACTCGCCGTAATTCTTGAGTCGTGCCGTAGCGGATTTTCTTCGTTTCGTGGCCGGTGAGGCGCTCTGCCACCTTGAAGGCCTTCCTCGAGTTCCTCGAGAGAGCGCTTTAGAGGGTAACCCATTCGACCAGGAGACACGCCGTGGCGCCGATCGTCGTCTTCCTCGGCTCCGTCAAGCCGGTATACCACTTTCACCGCGCCGTCGTCCAGAGCTCGTCGTCCGTCCAGATCTCAATCGGCGACCGGATTCCGCCACGTCGCCCTTGCATAGTAAACTTCATCTTCAAACCCCATCCGTTAGATCTAGATCCTCGGCTCGGATCGCCTTGCCGCAGTGCCTTGTTCGCGTGTCATTGACAAAGCGGACCCACCGTCGGCCGCCGCAGGTGCTTTATGCACATGAGGCGATGACAACCGCAGGCCCACCCGTCGATCGCCTACCTGCCGTCGTGTGGCGTCACCGGCCAGCGTCGCGGTGGAACCCACTGTCGATGAGTTGGCCAAGTCGTCTTGGCGTCACGATGGCGTCATCTTGGCGTCGGCAGGGGGCGGTCGGTGGCGTCGGCAAAACCCGTGTCACTCTCTGGTGTCGACCGTGTCATAGATAACGCAATAATTAATTTTCGAAAAAGAAAGTATTTATTTAATTCGGTATATTGATTTTAAATATATTTTGAAACTTCAAATGCTTATAACTTTTGCGTTTTAACTCCGATTTGAGTGATTCAATTTCTATAAATTTGTAAAATTGTGATCTTTACTGTTTATGAATTTTAATTGAATTTTTGAGCCTTTGTTTGCCCTTTGTTTATTTATTTTATTGTTTGTGTTTACGTTCGGCGTAGGCGTTGAAGTGCGAAGGTTTCGAGGAGAGGTTACGACCGAGAACAAGCTCGGGGCTAGAATCGATACTTTTTGAAGGCAAGTTGTGTTTGATCATGTTGAACCTACTAGAGCAAATTATTTTGATTTAAACTATTGCATGCTAATTTGATAGAAATGATTTTGAATAAGTTTTGGGATTAGTTAAATGCCTAAGTTCTTTGTATGCCACCTTGTCATATATAATTGTAGGCCATGAATCTTTTGTCACCCTAGGATATGGATTAATAGTTAGACTTTTATAATTGGCCAACATGGGTTGAGTAGGCCAAGTAGTATGCTTAGCCACCTTACGAGGAGCGTTCATGATTTTGGAATACCAAAGTGAATCTTGACTTAATGAGATCTTGAACAAGCTTTGTGAATGAGACATGTGTTATTGAGTTGATGATGTACGTGGTGCAATGGTAAAAAGCTGGGGTGGGAAAATGATTTAGGCGGGGCAAATGGCAAGATTGTTTACGGTGGGCCAAGAGTGCAAGCTGGGCGGTCGTGTTGGTTTTATTGGTTTTGGATAATTGAGATCACACTTGGTTAGTCTTGCCTCGGTCAACTAAGGACTTAACCTTGCGAGCATTTGAGGGAGTCTCTCATCTGACCACAAGCTCAAGTAATGGGACGGACTTAGTGAGTAAATTGGAAATCTATTCTTTGATCTTTGTCGTGGTGGTGTGAGGCAGGAGAAGCGGAATGAGAACTCACATGGCGCAAGAGGGGGCCACAGGTGTGGTAACGATCCCTCGGTGTTGAAACCTTAGCGAGCGATCTTGGGTTTAGATGGAACTTTGGAAAAGCTTACGTTCACGGTTATTTGCCTTGGTGGTATTTGTTGTATCTTGTGGGTAAAGTGTATAACCTCTGCGAGTGTACAACCTATTGAATAGCCGTGCTCACAGTAATGAGCATCGCTTCGTGATTCTGGTCAAGGGTTAGATTTTCATGAAAATGAATTTTTTATGGAAAAATGCTTGGGTTGGTAATGAGGAACTTGACATAGGATGGAAATATGATTGTGATTAAAATGTTTGTGAAAGCTACTATTCTTATTCTTGTTTGGTGCTTTGCAAATTATTCTTTATTATTCTTAAATCTTTGTCTTTGCTCATAAACCATAGCCTATCCTTTGTACTAAGCCATGCATGTAGAATATTAGAATTGCATTACATGCATGACTTCTTTGAGTGCTCAAAGTACTCACCCACAACAACACAACCGGTTGAAGAAGAATCAAACCACCTTTCGGAGGAGGAGTATCGGGAGGCCAGACAAACTAGGGAAGCGAGCCCGTCGATTGCCTATGGCAAATTGGTTGGCCTTCTGAGTTTATTTTATTTCATTGCATTTGAATATTTTAATAAGTCTTAAGCCTGCGAATCGTATCTTTAAAACTTGACCATAAGGTCGATCAACTAGTTTGAGTATTTAATCAAAGTACTTATTATTTCATTGGTTATGGTAGTGATATGTACCAATGTTGAGGCTGTGTGCACTAAGCGTGATCTGGACTAGTCTGAATACCTGAAGGTCGGATTTGCAAATTCGGGTCCCGACAGAGGTAATATCGAGCCATCTTGGTGTAGGGTGGCCCTTAGTTAGAATGGTCGTAGTGAGGATAAAACTATTTTCTAAAAGCTAAAATGTGCCAAGATGATAATGCAATCTCGACTTACCCTTCTCTTCTTTCATACCCCTTGCTGAATTCAACACATATTACGCTTTGATTAAAATATCTGAGTTTCACGTGAGTGTCCTTTGGCGAGATGAGGATGATCCACTCTTTTGGTGGCGCCTTTGGAGAATGCGTGAGCTTTGGCGTATGATCTGTTGCTTGGAGGATATAATGAGCCGATCTCTGGGGACTCATGGATCGGGCGGGGCTGGATATTGCAGGATGTCACTATCACGGTTTACGCTCGGAGATAGGGCAAGGCGGCCGTCGTATCAATATCCACGACCGAGAGGTTGTCATTTGTGGCGCAGGGATTCGAGGAGACATCGCGTCTGGCGATGAAGCGGTGCTCGTACCTACCCGAGAGTTGGATGGCCGATGTTTCATCACCACCCGTAGAGACACTACGCTGGCAAAGAGCCCATCGAGGAGGAGGATGCCACGATCACCCACTTGGCGGATATGTTATCGCTCAAGAGGATGCTATCGGCGAGGCAGTTCGAGGCTGCGAGGTCTCGTGGCGAGTTCACTACAACTTAGGGCTCATCTGTTGCGAACTTGTGAGTACTTGGCCCTCTATCCGGAGGATTGGGGAAGCTGAAACGGCGCTTCTCTGAGACGAGCGGAGCGATCTTTGAGCTACGACCAGACCGGAGAACCACAGCCGAGCGCGGCGAGCGAGCAGTGGAAGTGAAGTGGAGCAAGTGGAAGTGGCCGAAACTGTGGAGGTCAGCGAGAGCGATGGAGGTTGAGCTTTGTCTTGGGCGTATCCGGCGGAGATCGTTAGGATAGGTTTGTACCGCACTTTGCACACCGTGGGTGTATCCACGAGAAGTTCGGTGGGGATGGCTAGAAGGTGGCGTTAGGATTAGTGGTTGAGACTCTGCGTCAGTCGCGTCTGGAATAAGAGTCACCCTTAGAGCGTTTGACTCGGAATGTTAGTTCGATTTGCTTCTTTCATGCTTGTGAGTGATTGGTATGTGTTGCAAGGCCCTTAGGCATTGTGAGCAACCATACCCAAATATTAATAAAGTAATAAAGTTGGATTTTGTGTTACACCTTTGACCTGCATAAGTACTCTATTACTCGTCTATTCTTATTTCCTCTCGTCTCTAAACCATAGAGCAATCGGCGGATGGTGAACACTCGAGAAACCAAGGAGGAAATGGGGCGGTTCTCGCTTTCGGTGGGCTGTCGATGGGGAAGGACAAGGACCCCAACAACCGCTTGATTGATATCTGAGAACTTTGGAGCCTTTATTGCTTGCCTGAGACCCGATTAATGCATGCCATGATCACGGCGAATCTGACAGTCAACGCCCAAAATTGCCGCCGCCGCCCAAGCTAACGAGTCAACCCGGTCACGAGACCACACTCGAAGTTTGTCGAATTCATGAGACCGACCGCCTACATTTTAAAATGCCAATCCATTGGAAGCGGATGATTGGTGAGGGCGATAGAAAGTTGCACATTACCGGTGTGAAGAAATGAGAGGGTACTCTATGCCTCTCATCGACTTGAAGGAACCCTTGGTGAATGGTGGGAAAACTCTTCTTGTTGCTCATGAGCACCGCAGGACATCGGTAGGGAGGAGTTCACGATCGCTTTCGGCGATACCATGTGCCGAAGGCATAATGGGCTGAAAAAGGAGGAGTTTAGAACCTTTGAAACACGGCAATCAATCGATGTCAGAATATCTGAATAAGTTCACACGGTGGCCTTTCGCTTTTTGAGGATGTAACAGCGGATAAGGCGAGCGGTCTCGATTCATGAAAGGATTGAATTCGAAGGCTGCGGTGGGACTCATAACACACACTTTTCTGATTTTGAGGAGCTAGTGAACAAAGGCGATATTGGAGGACAAGCGCAAGGAGGCCGGAGGACAACCGGAGCCTTGAGATGGCCTGACGAGGAACACGCCCGAGGCCTTGTGGTTGAGGTTACACCAAACCAGTTCTTGATTCGGCCAAGGAATGTGATGGCAGCGCCACTTGATACCAAGACTGCAGGACAAAATTTCGAGACACCAACACGGTTAGGAATGCATTGCGAGGAGCAATGATCGGCAGGTTAACGTTGTTTTATCATCACGAGCGAGCATTTGCAAATTATTGTCCTAAGAAGGAGGAGGAATGACACCGATTCGCTTCAACCTTGGGACTACTCCAGCGAAGACACTGCGCCCGAGCAAGTCGTGGAGTTACTGTCTGGGCGCCACATGATTGTGGTAGGCGAGTCAATCATGTCACCGCCGATCGGTCGAGAATACATCGGACGTCGTCTTGGGTAAGTTACTTGTCAACTCGATACACTGCAGATTTTATTTGATTACGGAGCTTCGCATTCGTTTATATCTCGGATTTTCTTTGTGAATAATGGATTGAAAATGGTGAACCTTAGGCATGTATTGCTAGTACAATCCGGGATCGAACTCCGTCGATGTAGGATGTTACAGAGGTAAAGTTGCTTATAGATGGAATGGAGTTCTAGCAAACTTAGTAGTGTTAGATACCCGGACCTTAGATGTTATTTTGGGAATGGATTGGTTGTCTAAGCACAAGGTTGTGTTAGGCGTAGACGAAGAGTCATATCGATCGAGAGTCCTTGTGGGAGAAAAGTAGAGTTTCAAGCCCTTGCCGTTCGGGATGGGCGGTTGATGGTCAATAGTGTGAAGGCCGTCGGCATAGAAGGCGTACCGGTTGTCGAGAATACGGATGTGTTTCGGAGGATTTACAGGATGCCACAGACGAGGGCGTAGAGTTTGTAATTGAGTTAATGCAAGAAACGGCCCGATAGCTAAGAGACCTTATCGGATGTCAGCCGATGAGCTAGTGGAAATGAAGAAGCGGATAGAGGAGTTAATGGATAAGGGATTTATTAGACCAAGTTAAATGCGCCATGGGGAACACGGTTCTATTTGTCAAGAAGAAGGGCGGGAGTTCTGGGATGTGTGTGGATTCTGAAACCTTGAATGAAGTCACTATAAAGAATAAGTATCCGCTACCGGGATCGATGATCTGTTTGACCGATTGAGAGGCGGAGTTTTCTCCAAGATTGACCTCGATCGAGTTATCACCGGTGAAGATTCGATCGGAGGATGTCTGAAAACGACATTTTCGTCAAGATATGGACATTACGAGTTCACGATTATGTCTTTCGGTTTGACAAATGCACTGCATATTTCATGAACATGATGAACAAGGTTTTCATGGAATACTGGATAAGTTCGTTGTTGTGTTCATAGATGACATTCTAGTTTACTCCAAGACCGGGGAAGAGCATGCGAGCATCGAAGCTAGTTACGGAGAGGTTAAGAAAGCGACAACTTTTGCTAAGTTTAGCAAGTGTGACTTACGGAAGAACAAGGTGGAATTTCTTGGACATGTGGTGGCCTTGAAGAAGTCGCATGATTGACCCAAGTAAGGTGAAGCGGTGTTGCATTGGGAGCCACCCAAAGCGGTGACTCAAATTCGTAGTTTCCTTGGAATGGCGGTTATTACATGCCCGATTTATTCAAGGATTTTCAGCGATTGCGAGACCTCTTCGCAATTGTTGAAAAAGGAAAAAAGTTCGCATGGGCGGAATGTGGCGGAGTTTTAGGGAGTTGAAGCGCTGACAACGGCACCGATGTTAGTTCTCTGGATTTAAGCGAGCTTTTATATTTATTGTGATGCATCGCGCCAAGGGCTAGGTGCGTGTTAATCTGAAACGAAGGTCGTTGCATATCGTCAAAGCGATTGAGGCGCATAAGGAGAACTACCCACACATGACTTGGAGTTAGCGGTAGTAGTGCATGCTTTGAAGTTATGGAGCACTATCGATTGGAAGCAGATGTGAGGTGTACCTTGACCATAAGAGTCTTAAATATATATTTACACAATCGGACGAGAACATGAGGCGAGAGATGGTTGGAACTAATTAAGGATTACAATCTGAGGATTCATTATCACCACAGGAAAGCCAGCGTGGTGGCCGATGCTTTAAGCGAAAAAAGCCATTCGGTGAACATGTTGGTGGAAACAAGTCGAGTTGAGTTATGCAAGGAATTTGGAAATTTGGAAGTTGTGCCTAAAGGATTTATAGCCGCTTTAGAAGTGAAGCCTACTGGAAGATCGGATCAGGGAAGAACGGAAGGGCGATGTCAAGATTGAGAGGATTAAGTTGAAAATGGAGGAAGGCAAGGCAAAGGATTTCAAAATTTGGATGAGCAAGGTACATTATGGATCAAGAAGCGCATTTGCGTCTGCTTACAAGAAGGAGGCTAAAACAGTGATTACGGAGGAAGCTCATGACTCAAGTACTCGATTCATCAGGAAGCGCTAAGATGTACCAAGACCTAAAGGAAAGATTTTGGTGGCCAAGCATGAAGCGTGAAGTTGCGAGCATGTTGCGTTGTCGACATATGCCAAAAGTCAAAGCAATGCATCAAAGGCGGCGAGGTTACTCTGACCGAAGATACAGTGGAAATGGGAGGAAATCGGAATGGACTTCATTCTTGGTCTCTGAGGACCCAGACGGGGTATGACTCCATATGGGTTATAGTGGATTTGGTTGACCAAGGTCGCCCACTTCATCACAGTGAAAACTACCTACTCGAGGGGACGCTTAGCAGTTATATATGTTAAAATTGTGTGTATGCATGGAGTTAGAAGAAAATTGTATCAGACGAGTACCGGTTTACCTCAAGATTTTGGGATAAGTTGCATGAGGCCCTAGGAACCACTTTGAACTTGATCTTGCATATCACCCACAGACAGATGGGCAAGCGGAAAGAGTTAATCGAATCTTGGAGGACATGTTGAGGGCATGTGCATTGGCTTATACAACCGTGGGATAAGTGTTTGCCATATCTTGAGTTTAGCTATAACAATGACTACCGAGCAAGTTTGCGATGTCGCCATTTGAAGCGCTATATGGAAGACCTGTCGACGCCGTTGAATTGGAATGAGGCGGAGAACGTCATATGTTCGGCGGACATTCTTCGAGAAGTGAAGAGCGATAGCCATGATCGGGGAAAGGTTGAAAATTGCACAATCAAAGGCAGAAAGAGTTCTGTGATAATCGCGCGATTTGAGCTTTGAGCAGAAGATTTTGTGTATCTCGAGTTACACCACTCGGAGGAGCTAAGAGGTTCCACACTAAAGGAAGTTAGCACCAAGATATGTTGGTCGTTCAAGATCCTAAGTCGTGAAATGAAGTAAGCGTGTCATTTGGAGTTCTGCATGATCTCTAGCGGTGTGCATGATGTGTTCCATGTGTCACAATTAAAGAAATGTCTCAGAGTGCGGAAAGAGCGGATCTTGGTTAGAGTCGATTAATTGCGGGAGGATTTGACTTATAAAAGTACCGTGAAAATCTTGGACACAATGGATCGAAAGCGAAATAAATCGACCGCTTCTGCGAGTTCGATGGAGTAACCATTAGAAGCGAAGCAACCTAGGAGCGTGAAGAAGATCTGAAGAAGAATTTCCCAACCTATTCCTTAGTCATTACGAATCTCGAGGTCGAGATTCCGTTAAGGGGAGGTTTGTAACACCCCAATTTTTGCTTTTCTTGCATTTAAATGGTATTTTGAATTTTTGGGAATTTCTCGAATTTATTTGGATTTATTTGGATTTATTGGAATTATTTGAATTTATTTTGAATTAAACCATTTATCAAATTAATTAAATAATGGAAAAGTTAAAATAAAGTTTTGCTTAAAATATTTTATTTAAGTCACAAATGTCTTAAAATATTTATGAGAATTTTTCGAATTTTTACGATATTTTAATGCCCCAAATAAATTATTTTATTTTTGAGAATTATTTTAATCGAAAAAAATTAAAATCCATATGAACGATCTTGGTCGAAATCTTTATGCGGCCCATCTCATGAAACCTAATCCGATAGCAAGTGGGATCTCAATCCAGCGATTGCCGATCGGCTTCGCGTTCTTGGCGTGTCGCGAGTCGTTGGATCGCGACGCATGGATGGCCGGGATTGCCGTCTTCACCGAGTCGGTCGAATTGCGCTTGGCTTTGCCGCAATAAAAACGTTAGGGTTCGCGAAAAACTTCGGACGTCGAGCCGTATTTAAGGAAGTGACCCGCCGTTTTCTCCTTTTTCTTGCGCGTTTTGCCCTAGCTTTTACGTGCGGCGCCGCTAATCCTCGCGAGTTACTCGCCGTAGTTCTTTGAGTCGTGCGCCATGGATTTTCTTCGTTTAAGGGCCGGTGAGGCTACTGCCACCTTGAAGGCCTTCCTCGAGTTCCTCGAGAGAGCGCGCTTGAGGGGTAACCCATTCGGCCAGGAACAGCCGTGGCGCGCCGAACATCGTCGTCTTCCTCGGCTCCGTCAAGCCCGGCCTTATGCTTTCATCGCCGTCGTCCGAGCTCCGTCGACCGTCCGATCTCAATCGGCGACCAGATTCCGCCGTCGCCCTTGCACGATAAACTTCATCTTCAAACCCCATCCGTTAGATCTAGATCCTCTACTTCGGATCGCCGCCGCCGTGCCTTATTCACCGTGTCATTGACAAAGCGGACCCACGTCGGCCGCCATCGTGCCTTCATGCACATGAGGCAATGACGGCGCGCCCCCCGTCGATCGCCGCCGCGCGTCGTGTGGCGTCACCGGCCAGCGTCGCGGTGGGACCCACTGTCGATGAGTTGATGAATCGTCTTGGCGTCACGATGGCGTCATCTTTGGCGTCGACCGAGGGGGCTGGTCGGTGGCGTCGGCAAGGCCACGTGTCACTCTCTGGTGTCGACACGTGTCATAGATGACGCAATAATTAATTTTCGAAAAAAAAGTATTTATTTAATTCGGTATATTGATTTTAAATATATTTTGAAACTTCAAATGCTTATAACTTTTGCGTTTTAACTCGATTTGAGTGATTCCAATTTCTATAAATTTGTAAAATTGTGATCTTTCTGTTTATGAATTTTAATTGAATTTTTTAGCTTTGTTTGCCTTTGTTTATTTATTTTATTGTTTGTGTTTACGTTCTTGTAGAGCGTTGAAGTGCCGAAGGTTTCGATGGTGAGGTTGACCGAGAGCAAGCTCGGGCCGCGAATCGATTACTTTTGAAGGCAAGTTGTGTTTGATCATGTTGAACCTACTAGAGCAAATTATTTTGATTTAAACTATTGCATGCTAATTTGATAGAAATGATTTTGAATAAGTTTTGGGATTAGTTAAATGCCTAAGTTCTTTGTATGCCACCTTGTCATATATAATTGTAGGCCATGAATCTTTTGTCACCCTAGGATATGGATTAATAGTTGGACTTTTATAATTGGCCAACATGGGTTGAGTAGGCCAAGTAGTATGCTTAGCCATACGAGGACGTTCATGATTTTGGAATACCAAAGTGAATCTTGACTTAATGAGATCTTGAACATGCTTTGTGAATGAGACATGTGTTATTGAGTTGATGATGGCACGTGGTGCAATGGTGAAGAAGCGAGGTGGGAAAATGATTTAGGATGCATTTTGTTTGACTTTGGATTATCTAAAAGTGATTCGGATTGTGGTTATAGAAGTGATTCTCCAAAAGTTTGAATCGAAGCACATATGAAGTGGATTGTGGATTCTAGTGTATATGGGTGGGTTTGGATTGTGAGAATCGATTCTAGAATCGGTAGTTTGTTTGATTACGCTTTTGGGGCGAATCGAATCGAAGCTAAAACAAGCAGGGCCTTAGGCGGGGCAAATGGCAAGATTGTTTACAGTGGGCCAAGAGTGGCAAGGCGGTCGTGTTGGTTTTATTGGTTTTGGATAATTGAGATCACACTTGGTTAGTCTTGCCTCGGTCAACTAAGGACTTAACCTTGCGAGCATTTGAGCTGAGTCTCTCATCTGACCACAAGCTCCGTAATGGGGCCGGACTTAGGAGTAAAGCTGGGAAATCTATTCTTTGAATGCTTGTCGTGGTGGTGTGAGGCAGGAGAAGCGGAATGAGAACTCACATGGCGCAAGAGGGGGCCACAGGTGTGGTAACAGTCCCTCGGTGTTGAAACCTTAGCGAGGCGTCTTGGGTTTAGATGGAACTTTGGAAAAGCTTCGTTCTGGTTATTTGCCTTGGTGGTATTTGTTGTATCTTGTGGGTAAATGTAACATCCCAAAATTTGGGTTTTCAAAAATTTATATTTAATTTAGCTTTCCAAAATTTTACATCAATCTTATTTGATTAAAGAAGCTTAATTTAGAATTTTCTAAATCTAAAACAATTTAATGAGCCTTCTATGTGCATCAAGTAATTTAAAATTTAGTTTTACAAGCGTTCTTTGTATCTCACGGAATTTCTCAAATTTGAGATTTGCTAAAAATTAATTAAAATTTTTAATTTAAATATTTGGATGTTAATTGGATTTTTATTGGATTTTTAATTTGAATTATTAATTGTTAGGGCAATTCTATATCAAAGTCCAATTCAAACCTTTCCTTTAAAATTCCATTTAAATCCAAAATTTGGATTTCCTCGGTGTTCTATTTAACTT
Source organism: Guadua angustifolia (assembly GCA_036346375.1). Classification (NCBI taxonomy): domain Eukaryota; kingdom Viridiplantae; phylum Streptophyta; class Magnoliopsida; order Poales; family Poaceae; genus Guadua; species Guadua angustifolia. The sequence continues at coordinate 25,900,660 of CM070501.1, forward strand.
TGGCCTCCATATCCTTTGAAATTGGAGTTCAATCTTTTTCGTCATAAAGTCGAAATTTACAATTAGGTCCTTATTCGAAATTTCACCCGAGTTCCAAAATACTCCAAAAATCTCAAAATTCATATAATTAGGTTCCAAATATTCTAAAATGATTTTGGGAATTTTTCCAAGATTTATAGAATCCCTTTGTTATTTTATCTCTCGTGGTCTTTCGTTAAATTCAGTATATTCGTCCCGAATTCTCTAAATTCCAAAACTCATCTAAATTCAGTGAAACCAATTTTATTGGGTTTCAAATAATCTCTAGTATTTTTATGAATTTTTCTAATATTTTTAGATCATTTTGCTATTTTATTCCTCGCGCTTTGTCCCTCCATTTTTTCCGACCAATGGGAAAGCGACACGTGGCCATTCACTGTTCGTCTTCAACCTCCCGCAGTAGCTACTGTTCACGCGTAGAGTCCCCATGCTGACTCAATTTTCAAAACCCCATATCTCTTAGCATACTGCCCCAAATCGTGTGAAATCTGAAGCATTGCGACCGCGTCATGATGGGGAACAAATTCCGAGTCGTTGCCCGTCCTGAATTCGCGCATAGCAGCCGTAATTACGCGTTAAAGGCAATTCATTGCTCGGCCCATATCTCGAGCTTCTCTCCACTTCCCGGCGCGTCGCGAGTACTCAAAATGTGCGTATGGGCGTCCTCTATCCCGTGCTCACCTTTCCCGATTGTTTCAGCATCGTTTCCTCTCCCAAAACTCAAGAAAACCCGGCACGGCGTCCTCCAAAGACACCGGTGAGCCATCTCTTGCTCCGGTGAGTTTCGGGTAATCCGACCGCGTCAATTTGTGCCTTTTGCTTCCATGATCACAACCATCGATCGGTTTGATTTTCGTTGCAGTTTGGCCCAATTTGAGTTTGTTAAATCGATGGTCGTCGCTCGTTCGTCGTCGATTTCTCCCAAACCGGTAATCCCCAATCAAATTCCTTTTAGATGTAGCCTAGTATGACCTTGCTCTCGCCATACTCTCGCTGGTTTTGAGAAATTCCATGTTCTATTGTGTTTTTAGCGCCATGCCATCCGGGTCGTCTTGCTTTCGTCACCGGTTAGTCCATGGCGCCGCTTTTCCGTGCCATCCGGCCCGTCCGACCGCCCAACACACCTCCTCACATCCTGCGCCCCTCCGCACCCCGACCGACCTCCCCATCTTTGCCCCATCACGGAACACCCTTGCCTTGTGCCCGCTCGTCGGCTTGTTTTGGCGTCGCGTTCTGGTCAGCTCGTCATGATTTTGGTGATCCGACTCGTCATCTCGTGCCTCATGGTACCCTCTGTCTCCTTCAAATTTCATGCAAATTGGTTCATGGAATCAAAAGTTATGGCTGCCCAAAGATCGAATCTTGCTTGGGAGGCCGTTCTCCCTCGTTTTTGCGAGTTTGGCCATGAAATTTTTATGGTAGACTTCTGGTGGTGTCCCCTACATGGTGCTCACCCTATCCCATGGTTTTGAACTCGGAGTTTGTGCAAAAAATTCGTTTCCCGATCGGTTGCGTTGCGATGGCTGAAAACTTCTCGCGCGTTCCCGTTGATCCAAAAGGTAAAACTCAAATCCGTTCCGTCATATCGTGCCAAATGTTCCCAGATAGCTCTCTATAAAATTTGGTTAGGTTTTATGCGAGTACTTTATTAGTTGTGATCGTTTGAACTATTAGCTCGGGGCCGTTTATCGGCGATTTGTGATCAATCCGTTGGGTCACCGCCAAATCCGGCAATATTGCTTGGGTTCGTCTCGTCGCGTTCTCGCGATGGACACTTCCCTTCTTTGTTGCATCTACGAAATTCTTTTTATTAAATGCGGCGCGCCTTTTGCCGCCGTCGTAGCGTCGTCTTGTGCCGCCAACCATTTTGGTTAAATCGTGGCCATGTCTTGACCCATTGCCCTATCCTTCAGCGATGGTTGCCACCTTGTAATCTCATATGCGTTCGTCGCCGCTTCACATTCGCCGTTAATGTTTCACCGTTAACGTTCCGCCGTTAACGTTCGCCGTTAACGTTTACGCCGTTAATGCTCCAGCGTTAACGTTCCGCCGTTAACGTTACGTCGCCGCGTTTACGCCGTTAACATTCCGCGTTAACGTTCATTGTTAATGTTTAAATCGTTAACATCCGCCGTTAGCGCTTTGCTCTCCGCTATCATCATGCGCGTATATTCAAGCAAGAGCGTGGCGCGATGTCATTATCCTTTCTAACGTTCCTATCATTCATCGCCGCTTCATCATCGTCAAATCTCTTCTTCATAGTATGACTAAACCCCGGACCAAATCCTAGCCCGATCGCATTTAGACCCTTGTGTCGATGCCTTCTCTCCGTGAACCTTAATCTTCTAGAAACTGTTCGTGGACTTGGTTGATCGCCATTAGCCATATGTCATATCTCGTACCCATATCTAATCTACCGGTCTATCTTTCTTTTGTTTGACTATGTATCTACTTAGTCAACAAAAGTCAACACCGTCTGAGCTTAGTTCATCGTAAACCAAATCATCCTCGTGGACCGGTCTATAGATCAAGAGTCCATATGTCAATATCTGTTCAATCAAGTTAATTAACCTCGAAGGATATTCACGGAATATACTTCGTTCCTCTCTAATTATCGATCGTAACCTTCTCGATAAATTTTCCGAAGCCGTTCTCTTTTGTCTAATCATCGACCCAATCCATCAAGTTCCTAATTTCATTAAGCGTTGTGCCCAATGTTATTCGTTCTTAATTTGGAGTTTACTTGATTTGCTTTTGAAGTTTTGTTGTATTTGGGTTTGTTTATCGTTAGGCAGCGTCATTTGTAAGTCGCTCGAAGGAGAGAAGCAAACAAGCGGAGATTGAAGATCGAGGATCAATGATCGAAGATAAAGAGTAAAGAATAATATAAATTGCAAGGGCGAGCAAGTTGTGCTTTGATCATATTGCTCCCGTTTACAAATTTACTTTGATTCAAATTATTGCATGCTAGTTCAAGATTAAAATGAATTAAATTAATTTGGGAATTAGTTATTCAACCCAATTGCTAAATATCACCTTGCCATGATTATTTGTATGCCATAATTCATTTGTCACCCTAAGATGGTTGATTATTAGTTGGTTGTTATTACTTGCCAGCGTGGGTTGGTTAGACCATGTATAATTGCTTAGCCATGCCACGCAACTCATGTCTTTTGAAAATAAAAGGATATCTTGATTAATGGATTATGAAATGTGTTTGTGAAATGGTGTGACGTGTTGCCACACGATGATGTTGATATGTGGAACGGTGTGGTTCTCGTGGATGTTGAGTTGTTGTTGGCATTGTGTTGCGCAATAATCAAGCTGGGGTGGTAAAATGTTTTAGGCCGAGGCAAGTGGCAAGAGTGGCATTGGATATGTCACTTTGGTATTTGGTGGTGTTGTTGGTAAATTATGAGATGGTCTTGTTGGTGAACTATGTGATGGTTTTGTTGGTGAATTGTTTGGGGTAGTCTTGCCTTGGTCACCTAAGGACTTCACCTTGCAAGCCTTTGAACTGAGTCACTTTCGTACAACCACATATCTGTTATGGGGCGGACCTAGTTTAGTAGGATTCGATATCTCACCTTTGATACCTCGGGGTGGCGATCACGAGGGTATTGTATGGGGAAGTACATGTCTTGCGGCTTGGTACCCATCCAACGGTGTTAAATCGGTCCTATACTTGGCTCGGTGTGAGGAAGTGATAGTGAAGGCAACACGGAGAGGTTCCTAGGTTGAGCTAGAAGTTTACGAAAGGCTTTGTTATGATCACTCATTAGCATCTTGTTGTATGGCGATTCACGGTGACGTGGTGAGTTGATTGTATCTTGTGGGTAAAGTGTACAACCTCTGCGAGTGTAAAACTATTGAATAGCGTGTTCACGATGTCTTGAACATTGCTCGGGGATTCTGATCAAGGGGTAGAGTTTTGAAAATGAAATGAGGTTGGGAATGTGGACATTGTGATATGGAAATTGGTTAAGGATGAGAAATGCTTTACTTGAGATGATTACAAAATTTCTTATGGTATTATTTGTTTCTTGCTTTTCTATCTACTATGATTATTTGTGAATCTTTGCTTTATTGCAAAGAACCATTCATCATTCCTTGGAATAAGCCATGCATGTAGTAATAGGATTGCATTATGTGCATGACTTGTTGAGTGCGGTTGTGTACTCACCCTTGCTATAACAAAACATCACCGAGTTGAGGAGAAGTCTTTGTCTTGAAGAAGGAGAAGTTACGCAAGGAGGCGAATATCTAGGAGTTGAACCTTGTCAAATGCACGTGGTATTTTGATGGGATTCACCGAGCGTTCTTCGTTCATTCTTTGTTAGTTTTACTACGAGTTGAAGCCATCTGGGCTTCCTAATTGTAAGTTGACCTTAAGGTTGTTCAACTTGTTATATTAAAAGATGAATTCCTTATTTATTATTCCATTGTATGTTTGTGATATTCATCTTTGTTAGCTGTGGGCACTAGCGGTGATCACAGGACTAGTCTTTGAAAACACTGAGGGTTTCGGATTGTGAATTCGGTCCCGACGATAAAGTGTATAACCTCTGCGAGTGTACAACCTATTGAATAGCCGTGCTCACGGTAATGAGCATCGCTTCATGATTATGGTCAAGGGTTAGATTTTCATGAAAATGAATTTTTTATGGAAAAATGCTTGGGTTAGTAATGAGGAACTTGACATAGGATGGAAATATGATTGTGATTAAAATGTTTGTGAAAGCTACTATTCTTATTACTGTTTGGCTGCTTTGCAAATTATTACTGTTATTCTTAAATGTTGTACTGCTCATAAACCATAGTCTATCCTTTGTACTAAGCCATGCATGTAGAATATTAGAATTGCATTCTGTGCATGACTTCTTGAGTGCTCAAAGTACTCACCCACAACAACACAACTTCGGTTGAAGAAGAAGCAAACCACTTAGGAGGAGGAGTATCGGGAGGAGCCGACAAACTAGGAGCGAGCCCGGTCGGTTACTGTGGCAAATTGGTTGGCGCCACGAGTTTATTTTATTTCATTGCATTTGAATATTTTAATAAGTCTTAGCCTGTAATCGTATCTTTGTAACTTGACCATAAGGTCGATCAACTAGTTTGAGTATTTAATCAAAGTACTTATTATTTCGTTGGTTATGACCGTGATATGTACCAATGTTGAGGCTGTGTGCACTAAGCGTGATCTGGACTAGTGCTGAATACCGAGGGTCGGATTTGCAAATTCGGGTCCCGACATAACCACAGACCGGTTTACAGTATTTTCATAGTGGAGGTTGAAATTATCCGTCAGAGAAGGAGAAACATGGGCTATTTCAGCTTTAGAGTGGAGGTCGAAGAACTTCTGCCATATTCTTACAGCTATGGAGACATTAGGTTGTACTAATTTGTTTGAATGCATGCTATATGTAAGTTTTCTGCTTTAAGTGTGTGTAAGCTTACTGGTTGCTTAGCCGTAACAATAGGATCAATGAAGACTGAAGAACCGGCCTCCCTGAAGACTTGCTCCATGAAGACGTGGTATGAGTTTTAGTTTTAACAGCCTCCCTCAATCTGAACTGAGTGCTCTCAGGTTAAGATTGTGACAAATAAAACTGAATGGCACTCTTGACAGGGGCTTAGTAAATATGTCCGCAAGCTGATCCTTTGATGAGATAAATCTTACTTCCAATGCCTTGCGAGCAACTTGTTCCCTGACAAAATGAAAATCTACCTCAATGTGCTTAGTCCGAGCATGAAAACCGGATTAGCAGTAAGGTAGGTTGCTCCCAAGTTGTCACACCAAAGCAAGGGAGACTTGTGCTGGAAAACTCGCAATTCTTTCAGCAACGACTGTATCCATATCAGCTCAGCAGTGACATTGGCGATTGCCTTGTATTCCGCCTCCGTGCTTGATGTGAGACCGTGGCCTGTTTGCGAGAGCTCCATGAGATAAGATTTGATCCTAAGAACACAGCAAACCCACTCGTTGATCTTCTATCATCAGGTGAACCGGCCCAATCGGAATCAGAGAATGCACTGAGAGTAAAGCTGGTTGATCGCTGAAGTTTCAGTCCATAATCCAATGTGCCCTTTATATATCTGAGCACACGCTTCACTGCTGCCCGATGCACTATTGTCGAAGATTGGATGTATTGACAAACCCGATTGACTGCAAATGACAAATCAGGCTGGGTTATAGTCAAATACTGCAACCCTCCGACAATACTCCTGAAATGAAACCTGTCTTCTTCATTCAGAAGGGTTCCTTGATCTCTGGTCAGCTTGTCACTTGACATTGGTGTCGATATAGGTCGGCATTTCTCCATTCCAGCTTTCTTCAATAAATCTAGCGCATAGCGCTTTTGAGACAGAACAACTCCTTCCTTTTCTGGCTTAACTTGAATTCCCAAGAAGTAATTCAACTGACCTAAATCCTTGACAGCAAATTCATTCATAAGCTGTTGAATCAACTTCTTTGTGGCAGTAGGTGTGGAGCTGGCTATAATAATATCATCAACATAAATCAACATATAAATGATAACTTCACCTTGACTGAATATGAACAAAGAAGGATCAGCCTTTGATGGCACAAAGCTGAGTTCCTGCAGCTTGTTTGACAATCGGGAATGCCAGGCACGTGGTGCTTGCTTCAGACCATACAACGCCTTCTTGAGATGACAAACATAGTCTGCAGGTTGTTTTGGATCTTGATAACCCGGTGGCTGCTTCATATATACTTCCTCTTGTAGAAACCCATGAAGGAAAGCATTTTGAATGTCAATTTGATGCAATGTCCAGCCTTTTGAAATTGCAATCGACAACACAGTGCGTACTGTAGTGGGTTTAACAACTGGACAAAAAGTATCCAGATAATCTACACCATACCTTTGTCGAAAGCCTTTAGCTACAAGCCGAGCTTTAAGCCTCTCAACCGTGCCATCTGATTTCCGTTTGACTTTATATACCCACCGGCTATCAATTAAATTCATTCCTTTCTTTGGTGGCACGAGATCCCAGGTGCCATTCTTCATCAAGGCATAATACTCATTATCCATAGCTTCTTTCCACTTTGGATGCTCTAAAGCTTGTTGCAGACTAGCAGGTTCAGAGACTAAATTCCCAGACTGTGTACTGAAGGCTGAAACCTCTATTGTCGGATTGCTACCAGTGACAGTACCTGCAAATCTCTGTCCCTTGCCTGAATACCTGAAGGTTCCATCTGTAAATTCCTTGGGCTTCAGCACATTCGCACGCAGTCTTGTGCACATGGGATGGCGGCTAACAACTTCAGTTGGTTGCTGCTCAGCTTGCACTGGAGACTGATCTTCCATCATCAAACTCGAGTCTGTTCTATCAGAGTTGGAGCCATTCCTGTCAAGACCTGCAGGTGACATTCTAGTGATAGTTGCATGATCAGGTGAGTTAGTACTCATATGAGATTCACTTATCACTGGTTCATTAGGAAAGGGCTCAAGAAGATCAGTACAAATAAGTGCCTTTTCATGATACTGAAGAGGTTTTGTTGGAGTTGGCAGGAGAGTTGGATGATGTGATGCCTTTGGCTCGGTTCCATTTTGATTTAACTGATAGGCAAATGGAAAAACAGTTTCATCAAAAACGACATCACGAGATATATAGATTCGACCTGTTGATCGATCAAAACACTTGTAGCCCTTGTGAGATGGACTGTAACCTAATAACACACACTGTCTGGTTCTGAAATTCAGCTTCCTAGAGTTATAAGCACGAAGATTTGGCCAACATGCACAACCGAAGACTCTTAAGAAGGTATAATCTGGCTTAGTACCGAAGAGCCTGTGGATTGGAGTGTCAAGATCAATTGTGCGACTGGGCATTCTATTGATCAAGTAACAAGCAGCGTGAAAAGCCTCATCCCAAAATCTGAGGGGCATTTGGGACTGAGCTAAAAGTGTAAGACCGGTGTCAACTATGTGGCGATGTTTCCGTTCAACAACGCCGTTTTGCTGATGTGTATGTGGACAAGCAATGCGATGGGTTATGCCTGAACGAATGAAATAGGTATGGAGACGATGATACTCTCCTCCCCAATCTGATTGAACCGAGCGAATTTTTGTGTTGAATTGATTTTCTACAAGCTTCTGAAATTGAAGGAATATAGATTCTACTTCAGACTTGCACTTGAGAAAATATATCCAGACATACTTGCTATAATCATCAACAAAGGAAACATAGTGCTTGGCATTATTAACTGATGGGATGGCTGGACCCCAGACATCAGTATGAATCAATTCTAAAGGAGCAGCGGATACATTTTTGGAAGGATCAAAAGGAAGTTGATGAGCCTTCCCCTGTTGACATGCATCACAGACCACAGGGGGAGACTTATCACTGACTACACCTAAATTATTGTCCTGAAGAATCTGAGAAACAACTGGAGAGGCAGGATGACCCAGCCGCCGATGCCATTGTTCAAGAGAACTCTTGGTAGAGGCAAGAGCTTGAACCAGTCGTTTATTAGGAAGCATGTAGAGGCCATTTCTACATTTTCCTTGGAGCAGTATGGTCTTCGTTGATTGATCCTTAACAAAGAATGAGTTAGGGTGAAATTCAACAAAAGCATCATTGTCAATGGCAAGTTTACGAGCAGAGAGGAGATGTCTATTGATCTTAGGTGTGAGAAGAATTTGATTTAAATAAATAGGTCGGACTGAACCAGGTATAACTGAATTCCCAACATGAGTAATAGACAAACCTGTGCCATTGGCAACATGCACTTGATCTCCACCATGGTAATGCTCCCTTGTCGTTAGGCGCTCCAGATCATGCGTGATGTGGTTTGTCGCACCAGTGTCGACGTACCAGTTCGGGTCGACGTTGTATCCGCTGGTGGCAGTGGCGGTGATTTTGGTGGCGTCGTCGGCTTGGAAACTATGATCAAATCTGTACCAGCAGCGGAGTGCATCATGCCCAATTTTGTGACAGACTTGGCACTCGGTATCTCTTTTACCGCTGGAGTTTGATCGTCCAGAAAATGGTTGGACACCTTGATTTGGGCGGCCAGTGCGACCGCCAATTGGTCGATTGTTGTTACGACCACGACCGCGAGAACTGCGACCACCACTGCGTCCAATACTTCTGCTGACATTGTTTGCAGAGATCTGGACATCAGTGTTGTTGTGCTCGTCATCTCATAGCTCAACATATGAGCATAGATGTCGCTGATGGTATATGAATCCGAACGAGTTGTTATGCTCGTCACCAGAGAGTCATATTCACCGCCGAGACCGCGCAGAATATACGCGATTAATTCTTCATCCTCCAACGGCTTGCCAATGGCTGCGAGTGTGTCGGCGAGGCGCTTCATTCTTTGATAGTATTCGGTGATGCTCAAGTCCTTCTTCTGGAATGTCGCCAGCTGCATGCGAATCTGCATTATGCGGGCGCGTGAACTGGCCGCATACATCTTCTCCAGAATTAGCCAGGCATCACGGGTGGTAGTGACTCCCACAACATTGCCGAGCACTTCTTCTGTCAGGGAGGATAGAATAGCACTCAAGACCAATTGGTCTCGATAGTACCAGTTAGTGAACTCGGGATTTACAGCAATTTGACGAGAGCCACCACTTTCTTCAGGGTTGATGGCGATAGTTTGGCTTGGACATGGGGTGGAGCCATCAAGATATCCGAGGAGATCTTGACTCCTCAGATAAGGCATCAGCTGTGTCTTCCAAAGCAGGTAATTGTCCTGCGTGAGCTTCACTTGAATCATGTGGTTGAAGGATGGTGTAGGCAATAGGCCAGGTTGAATGGAGATAGAAGATGGGTTGGTGGAAGAGGCATTGCCAGTGTTTACTGAATGGGGACTTCCTGACATGGTGACAAATCAGAGTTTGGATCGATAGGCTCTGATATCGTAAAAGAATTCTTAGAAGAGTTTGTATTTGGGAAGCGCAGAGAAATCTCTCGCTCTGCTGTTCATATTTACAATAAGGTAGTACAATATACAAATGGATCACTTGATCCGATACAAGAGGAAATCATGGCTAACTGAAAGCTAACGTGCAGCCGTAACAATAGGATCAATGAAGACTGAAGAACCGGCCTCCCTGAAGACTTGCTCCATGAAGACGTGGTATTAGTTTTAGTTTTAACAACTTCTTCCTTTTATACCTGATGTGTCTGAAAAGTCCCAATTATCTCACTCACCTAAGAGGCCACATGACAGGTTATATTGTTTATTTCATTCTATTATCTTTCACGCTGTTGCTCATGATTCTCAAAACAAAACATCTATTGTATACTGTCGCTTATCACTCTTGTTAACCATGCCGTCTTTTCACAGGCTAATACACAGCATCGAAAAATCGAAAGCTGCAAGGAGCCTATTCTCTGATGTAAAAATATATATATAGTATAAGGTATGCAATTGTGTATTAATGACATGTGGTTATGAAGCGGATTCCTCGGCGTCACAACGTTTCGTTTTCTTTTCAGTTACTTTGTTGCAGTCAGCTCCAATGGTCTCTTCTTTCCAGACAAACTTTTGTTGACTGCGCTCCTCCCCTTTCGAAGATAACTGGCTCTTTCACTATGATCACTACCGATGTATTCCCTCATATAACTACAGCTTTTGTTGTACAGCGTACATCACGTAGACGATTAATGGATGTTAATAGGAAAAAAACAGAGAAGGAAAAAAAGATGGTGTTTAAACTTCTTTGTTTTTATGCCGTTACACAGATCGTTTCCTTTTCGGAGTTTCATTGCTCCGTAGTATAAACTGACTTTTTTTGCTCGCTACTGAAAGCAAACACCAGAAGTTTTAGCGTTTAATCTCCATATACCAAAAAATCCCTCCGTCTATGCATGCTCCTTTCTGGTATCGCTCAGACAACCATGATCCGTCTGTTTGCTTTCTTCTGGCTTATGTTCCTTGACAAACTAAATAAGCATTTCTATGTTCTTCTTAGCCGAGCAACGAGGCAAAACGGTTTTCTACTGATAGTCTATTCGGTCTTTCTAAATATATTTTTAGTCCGAATCTCTTTTCTTAAAAAAAAACCTTTTCATATAGGGTTAATTAGATATATGCCACTACAGGAATCGGTTATTCGAGATTTGCCATCGTTCCTTTGGTATTTCTAAATTTGCCATTACGAAACCGTGTTTATTCGAAATATGCCATTGCAGGCGACACGTGCCCCGTCTGGTCAAACCGGCGCCCGACTCACTTGCCTTGGACGATTTTGCCCCCGCTTTTGCTGCCGGTTCACAAGATCAAGCCCTCGCCCATTCTCTCGCGCCACCCAAGAGCCAAGAACCCTAGAACGATTCCCCATTCTCTCCCGTGATGAGCCCTAGCAAATCCAAAGTGTTCGGCGATTGCTTCCATCGGAGTAGCTTGCCTCATGGACTCGCAAGGTCTTGGTCTTGAGGTCGTGCGGGGATGAGAGGTACATTCCTCAAATGCAACATTTGTTGCGCGTTGCAAGATTCGGTCTTAGGCTAAAGAGCGGAGTGAAAAAATCTGGTAGGTACTTCTTGAAGTGCAAGAACAATTGCTGGTTAGTCTTCAACTTGATTGTTTGCTTGAGTTGTTGATTTGAATCCGGTGTTTTGATTGCATTTTTTGCTATTGAGGATTGCGAGCAATGATGTGTGCAACTTTTTCATGTGGGAGGATGAATCATTGCATGTGGCCATGGAATGAGTGGAATGCTGAAAGTGAGCGAGCAATGTGGCTCGATTGAAGGTTGTGTGCATTTGAAGCAACTCTGTGTCGATGTCACTGCATTGAATAAGCAAAGTGAAGAATTGATTGCAGCTGTAAACTGGATGAAGAATGTTGTAGGAATGTGGATTTTTTTCTCTTGTTTCATAATGTCAATAGTTGTAGCAGTTTCTTTGAAGTAGACCTAGTTTGTTGCAGCAATGTAAGCTTTCAAGTTTTTTGCAGCACTGTAAGCTTCCTCTTTAACATTGTGAATGATGGCATGTTCTGAACACTTCAAATGCCTTAAATGGTAGTTCTTGCTCTAACTGAACTCGTGTGGACATTAGAACTTCCTGATAAAATGGAAACAAATATAACCAATTCAACAAGGTGATGGAATGGGAAACTCGTGTCTTTTTCCATCATAGAAATCTAGCAACTTGTTAGGATCATATCTCTTCAAACAAAATAAAAGAAAGGAGACATATAAAAGAATATAAGAAGCCTTAGGCAAGGGTATCAACCCATTCATATATCTTGCAATCAGGTCTGTAATGACTGACAACAAGTTGGCATGAATATGTGACCATAGATTACAAAAGTTGGCATGCATCAAGGAGCACAGACTACAAAAGTGAGCATGCATCAGGTTTACAGGAATTTTTTATCTAGCCATTCTGCCCACTTGTTCTTGATAGGGGTCTTCTTTGATGATGTCTTGCTTTGTGATGTTCTTTTGCTTGGTGTGCTCCTTGCAGCATCTTCAGATGCCCTCTTCATGGTGATGCCATTTTCCTTGGTGTCTTTGCTTCTTTGGCTCTGTGTTGCTTTCTTCCTTGAAGATGCCCTCTTCTTTGGTGTGTTGCTTGATGCATCCTCTGCTCCCTTAGCCTTCTTAGTTGGTGCAGCCTTCTTTTTTGTGGGAGCCCTTTTCCTGCAAAAAACAACCATATGCATGACATGTATAGACAACAAAGACATCTGTAATGCACCAAAGGACATGCATAGCATTACCTCTTCATGGAGCTTTCAGGTTGTTCAGAAGTGCCCTCATCAAACGGGGCTTCCAATTTGCATGTTTTTTGCAGGTGTCCAGTGGCACCACACCTTTTGCACCTAACCCTTCTCTTGGTTGGATCCAGGAAACTCCTCAGCCTCTGCTTCCTCGGCCTGCTGTAGGGTCGAGGATGCGCATAGAGGGGGGGTGAATAGGCGTTTATAAAAATCGATCGCTCACTAATTCAATTCGCTCTAATCAACCCCTATGTCAAAACCTAATCAATTTATATGCGGAAGCGATAAACTCGGTTTTGACAATTAAGGCCTAAATCAACTAGGCTCACTATGTGCACTATCTAAATTATGTCTCTACACAAGAATTGCTAAATTGATCAACTAAATAATACTAGCAATTCTAATTCAAGCAATTGATAAATATCCAATAATGTAAAGTGCTTGAAAGTAAAGAGACAAGGGACAACCGATGTTTTTCCGTGGTGTTAGGAGACTTGCGGTCTCCCTAGTCCATGTTGAGGTTAGCCCACACTTGGACCGGCTCCTCGAGCACCGCCTCTTTCCACTAGGCGTGGTTTTTCACGCTTGCGTAGGCTCAACCGAACCTTCACAAACTTCACGGGCTTCTCACAACCTTGAGAGCTCCGCGCCTGACGACGCCTCTCGCCCGTCTAGGAGTCGGCAACCTCCAAGAGCAACAAGCCGCTCCTCCACTTGAACTTTACCGAGCACAACGAATCGCTCCGGTGATCACCAAGTGCAACACATGCACAAGGACCTCACTCAAGTGCAACACATGCACAAGAGCCTCTCAAACCCACTCCTAATTGTAACACATGCAATTAGTTCACTCTTTGCTCAAGAATCAAATGTGAGTGTGCAACACATGCAACACCTCACCCAAAACCTCAAACACAGACAACAACACCTGCCCAAGCCCCCAAGGGGGTATTTATAGCCCCACAAAAAACTAGCCGTTTGGGGGCAATCTGGTAACACCAAAATTCGGTCCAACCGGACCTCCCCGTCCAACCGCTCCTCACAGAGCAGCAGTCGGATTTTCGGCCAGATTGCACGGCCAGTTGGACGCTCACGCCCGATCGCATTGCCGCCGGCGTCGCCGCACGCCTTCGGTCCGACCGCCCAACAAAATCAGCAAACACACTTCTCTGGAAAAGTCACACCGCCGGAGGCGGTCCGACCACACGCCGGTCCGGCCGACCGGGCGTCACACCGCTTCGACACAACCACCGCGCCTTGCATTGCGGAAAACACACGCCGCTCGGTGGTTGGACCGACTGACGGCCAGACCGACCGTCCGGTCGCATGCGACCGCCGTCCGATCGCACTGCCACGACACGCACCGAAGAGCAAGCCTCTGGAACACACAGCGCTAACGCCACCGGTCCAACCCTACGGCGGTCGCATACCTAAAGGTTGGTCGCACCACCAATGCATGGTCGCACCACCCAATGGTTGGTCCAACACCGATTTTCGCAAACTCATTTCCAAAACTCCAAGCACCATTTCTTGAGCTAACAAATGATCAACACATGATCATACACATGTGCAAAATACATTTGCACCAATTCAACCCATGCTCAAAGAATTTAACCGAATGCAACAAGAATTGCGAAAACACATTTCGCAAATAAACACCGAACTTACGCGATTAATCCTCTAGCCATGTAAGGATCAACACATGATCCCGACACTTTGCAAAACACATTTGCACAACCGCAATCAACTCCAAATGACGAAAACACATTTCGCAAACAACTCAAGAACTATTTGCAAAACGTATTAAGCAAATCAAACTCGAGTTTATGAGATTAATCCCCTAGCCATGTGAAGGTCAACACAGACCGGTCAACTTGCCAACACCGTTGCAAGCCCCACTCACATGCTCTCGGGATTCGGACTCATAAACCTCGGTTTATTCGCACAACGAACTTGCAAATAGCATAATAACACCATTTGATGCTTGAGCACTACTCTTTGCAACACATGCAAAAGTCTAACTCCAAGCAACACAAATCAAGAAGCATGAACTCTCTAATTGCAACACATGCAATTCTCTAGTTCCATGCAACACCAAATTGAACTAACACCAAAACCAAATCACATATATGAGCTCTCTACTTGCAACACATGCAAGCCTCTAGCTCCTTACAACCACACAAACACCAAATCGGGTTGCAGGCTCTCTCCTTTTGCAACACATGCAAAACTTAGCTCCAAGCAAACTCACGGTTTTAGAAAGATAGTTTTATGAACCAAAGCGTGAAGCTTCAACTAATGCAACACATGCAAAAGTGAACTCCACGCAAAAAGCCAACGCATTAGCTTATCCTATTTGCAACACATGCAAATCAAAGCATAATCACGAAAACCAAATGCATATACTCTTTCATCTTTGCAACACATGCAAATCAGAGCACAATGCAAAACAACCAAGCACAAGCTTAACCTTAATGCAAAAACCAAATCAAATAAGATTTGAGCTTGAGTGAACGCGGGATTGAGATCACCAACACATGATGAAGCTCAAGCTAGGGAACGACCCCTCTTAATAGCACGGCGATTAAAACCTTAGACGCAAAGACTACAAAGTCCTTAGCCTATGTAATTATACCTTCGCCGCCGCATGCAAGCAATCCCCTTTGGGGTCTTTATGATCAACACTTGATTTCTCCCCCGGGATCATCACTCGACTCCTCTTCATCTTCGGGATCTTCTCTTAACGCCCATCAACTCATGATGCCGTCCTTGTCCCGTTTTCATCATCTCATTCATCTTTGGACCTAACTCAAACATAACTCATAAAATAGTTAGTCCAAGATGCATGGTTGTCTCAATTATCTCTTGCACTCCATTAACACATAATGGATGCCTCTAGATCAATTGAGCACAACCTAAATCAATTGAAATGATTTAATTGTGTCTTAAGTACAATAATGCAACTCATGCTTTATTATACTTAAGAACTATTCATTGTCCTTAATTAATCACGGAACACCATCAACACATGATGAAATATTCTTTAATGATTAATAAGACAAATAAACTCAATTTAAATTATCATTTAAATTGATGTGAGTATATATTAACTACACAAGTTTTCATATACTCATGTTGATGAAAAGTAATGATCCATTATATGTAAATTGTATGGAAATGATCATTACTCTAAATCATCAACTATAGAATACACCCCACATGTATATGTGCATAAATATGATTGACTTGGAGATAATATGCACATATTCAAATTGATCGTATTGGGTATATCCTATATTAACATGAGTATACTTATAACTAGGCAATTCAAATATATACTCAAGGATTTAGTTTCTTTGTCTTGATCCTTATATGTGTCAATAAAGAATAGATCAATACAATGAAACTATCAAGTTAAACCACGAACTCCCCCTAAGTGTGTGCATCCATGTAATATATGGATTGGGAACATGATGCACGTTTTGTGGTTAATATAACGGGGACATTCATATTTTAACTTGACTCCAAAGTATGCAACTAATACTAGAATGAATATGCAAACATACCTTGGGCTTTCTATTTTTCAATGCGATGAGACTAAACAAAGATATTCTAAATAAACAAGTTAGTCTCGATATAAGATTTGTCATTAATAACAATATCGCATTAGGGGATAAACTTAATATTAGATTTGTCATGAACGCACGATTAGATTTGTCATTAACACCAAAACCATAACTAATGAAGGTTGAACTTACACCTGCCTGCCACCCTCTTCTGCTTTGGTGGATGCACCTTATGCCCAACATCAACATGCTTCCACTGGGTCATGTCTGTCATGGTGGGGATAATACCTTGATAAGCTTCTTTGAACCTCTCAACTGAGTAGTAGCTGTCCACATGATCTTCTATGCTTGCTCCACGAATGGAACAGATGAGTGCCATTGCATGTTTACAAGGCTTCCCCGACACTTGCCATTGCCTACATGTACAAGACCTCTCATGTAACTTCACAGAGTGCCTTTTGTCCAACAATTCATTATCAAATGTGACCTCTGCCTCAGTATCATCAGTCCTGGTGATCTTTGGATGAGTAAGTCCAGCTTACTTGCTTACCACATACAGCTCCTTCATCACATTAGGAAGGATCACTCCTTCCATTGACACCCAATACTCCTCCTAACGACAAACTTGCTCATTATCAGCTCTCTTATTCTATCCACAAGTTCATGAAGGTGCAGGCCCTTGATGTCCTTTATTTGGTTATTGAAGCTCTCAGATATGTTATTTGTGAGGTAGTCTACTTTGCTAAGCTCTGAGAAACCACATCTATACCACAAACCATGGTGATGTTTCTGCAAATAATCTATAGCATCCGGCGGTGCTAAAATTTTTGGACATGTGCCCTTTGAAATCTAGAATCATGTAGGACCTAGCAGCAGGATATAAGTTATCTGTGTAGACCTTGCTATGGAATTTTTTCATGAAATTACTATACAAATGTCTCATGCACTCTCTGTGCTCAGCATTAGGGAACACATTTTTTACAGCTGACTCTAACCCTTTACATGCATCACTAGATATCACTAAACCATCAGGACTTCCTACAGCTTTATTCAACTGGTTCATGAACCATGTCCAGTTGTCCTCAGTTTCAGAATAAAAAACACCATAAGCAACATAAAAAAGCCAGTTATGACCATCTACAGATGTTGCTGATGCTAGTTGTCCCTTATATGTACCATTTAGGCTAGTGGAATCCACACCAATGTATGGCTTACAGCCTCTCAAGAATCCATCTATGCAAGGTTTAAATGCTACAAACATTCTGTGGAAACACATCTTATTGCCATACTTCTTCAGTTCTATTTCTACAATTGATCCTGGACTCTTATGTTCTATCTCAGCCTTCCAGTTGAAAAGCATTTGGAGCTATCATCATATGCACCATGTATTTGTCTAAGTGCTAATTGCATACCTGCCTATGTCTTACTATAGCCCAACTTGATCTTGTATTCATCCTGCAGCTTCCTCTGAGCCTCTCTTGCCCCCTTATTTGGGTTCTTTCTCAACCAGTCCCCTAATCTGTCTGCCACCCAATCTTGTGTAGCCATCTTCCCATCCATCATCTTTGTACTAGGGTAAATGTGCTTTGAATTAAGAATTTTGATCTACAAACACAAGAAACACAGATGTTAGCACATTGCAATACATATAATACAGACACACACACAGGAAGGTGAATTACCATAATGGCACATCCATCCTGCACTTTAGAAGCATGAACTCTCCAAGAACAACCTACATGTTTGCATTCACCAATATACTTACTTTGATCAGACTTGATTGTATTTATTTCAAAGTCATTCAAGATTGCATAATGCCTAATAGCCTTTCTAAAAGCAACTATATCAGGGAACATAGCCCCTTTGACAATAGTTGGGTTGTTAAGATCATGTGTAACTGTCAGCTCTTCGGAATCGTCATCTGCCATCTCTGCTTCAGCAGGCTCTTAGCTACTAGGTTCACCCATGTGAGAGGGTTCCACCGCAAAGTTCTCAGTGCCTGTACCATCCCTGTACAAGTCTTCATCATCTACACCAACATACTCCTCCGCATTATCAAATGGATCTAGTCCTCCATCACCAAGAACAAAACATATAAAAGTGATTTCCTTCTCAATGTTGTACATCTCAATCAAGCTCCTGACATCAGTATCCTCAGTGAATTCAGCATCCTCACCGCACCGCATGTCATAGTAGTACAAATGACACTTTTGGTTGAGTCCCCATCTCATATGCCTATGCAAACCTTGCTTCAGTGCCAGCAAGCTAATATCCTTCTCATCAGTTAACCATGTCAGCTTCCTTGACCTAGTGTACACCTTCCTATCGCTTTCTTCTATTGTGGAGAAGGCCTCCACCTGAATAACTACCCTAAACTTTTCCAGCGAATCATCGCTCCTATAGAAATCTCGAAAGAGTCAAAACTACATCTAATTTACCAAGCTAAATTACTATGCAAACAATCAAAACTACCATGGCAACAATCTCAGCACTTACTTCTCACGAAGCCTTGCGCAGCCGTACCAGTTCGACGGCCGCATCCATTCACCGTGCGCCACGGACATCCGATTAGCCAAGCGGAGTGGGAATGACGCGCCTTTAGGCCGCCACCATGGAAGCAATCGCCGAACGGCGCTGGATTTGCTAGGGCTCGTCGCGGGAGAGAATGGGGAATCGTTCTAGGGTTCTTGGCTCTTGGGTGGCGCGGGAGAGAATGGGCGAGGGCTTGATCTTGTGAACCGGCAGCTCGGGTGCGGGGGGCAAAATTGTCCAAAGGCAGTGAGTCGGGCGCTCGGTTTGACAGGACAGGGCACGTGTCGCCTGCAATGGCATATTTCGAATAAACACGGTTTCGTAATGACAAATTTAGAAATACCAAAGGAACGATGACAAATCTCGAATAACCGATTCCTACAGTGACATATATCTAATTAACCCTTTCATATATCATTTCGTATCCGCGTAGCGCGGCGCTAGCATATCTAGTTTGATTTCAACAGACTTGGTTTGCATCAGGGAGGAGGAGGACATGTCAGCTTCACACAGGACAAGATGCAGGAGCACATCAGCTGCCAGCCCGAGGAGTCACAAGTCCCAACCTCCAAAGCTCTCAGGACAAAAAAAGTTGCAATTATTAAGCTCCAAAGCGCCCCCGTAATTCAGAATGGTATGCGTTAAACAATCCCCCATCAGCACGCCTCACCTGCGTCTCGTTTCCGTCCGCAACTCGATCCGCGACCCGCGCCCCAACCACGATGCACGCAGGGATGGCAACGGCCCCGTTCCTCGTCCTCGGCCGGTGAATTCCCTCACCAGGCAAGAGATCAATTCAGTCGTGTAACGACTGCAAATTTAGCACGTGTAGATCGACCGTTAAATTAAAAAATAATAGTTTAAATATTTTATAGTACTGTTTGATAAACACCGCAGCAAATCTAACAATACAGCGAGCACTATATCAATGTTATGTAGAATAGGCTATTTTGCCGATTCGGATGGTTACTTCGATGCTAACAGCTAGTGACTACTTAAGTTGTAGTCACTATTATAACTGTACACGAATTCTACCCCTTTGGGGATGAAGGAATTTTCCTCGTTTCGCCACCCTCACCCTTGGTCCTCGTTACCCTTATGGCCCTAGCATATCTATGACAAGTGGATCCATACCTGATATACTCATTGTCTAACCTAAATTGCCTAATCCTAAATCCATTCAGCATTTTGGCTCGTCAGCTACCTCCCATATAAAGTAGGAGTTTCTTCTCATGTCATTTCATCAAAATTACCTACCTTTGCCACTATCAGTGCTTTTTGCAAATAAACTTTTTATAATAAATTGAGTTTTCATTACAACGCACAAACACATGACTATATACATCATATAAGAGATGCCACAGTGCTATAGAATTTTTTCCGCCCTCCTTGCTGCCATCGCAGGACACACGCGGCCGTGAAGGCGTCGGGCGGCGACGGCAGTTACGGTGCAGCGGGACGTGACGGCGTCAAGTGGTTAGCACGGACGGGGGAGCTGGTGGGCCCTTGTAACATCCCAAAAATTTCAAAAATGGTAAAAGTGAAAATTTTGAATTTCAAAAATGGAATTGAGTAAACAGTTTAACCAAAACCAAGATTTTTATTTTAAATATTATCTTTTCTTCATTTTCTAGTTTGACAACCCAAAAGAAAAGGACAAGATGCTACAATAAAACTTTTGGTCTAAAATAAACAAACTCTGAAAATGAGTGGGAACGTAATCTTACTTTGAATTTCCATCTTTTCTAAGACTTTTTCAACCATAATATTTATTCTTGAATTTTGGATTTAAAAGAAAAATCGATGAATGAAACTAGTAAAAGAGTAAAAGTAAGATGGTAAAAGATAAAAGTAAAAAGCCAGAAAAAAATAATATTAATTCATTAAAAGTTCCATCACATCTTTTCAGCTGTCCAAATTTTTTAAATGATTTAGGTAGAGAAGTAAATAATAAAGTGACATGTTTTAACTTTAAAATAGTGTCATGACAGAATTTTCAAAATAATAAAAGCTTATATCTCACTGAAAATTTTATCATGTCTTTCTAATAACATACTTAACCCCTGGTAAAAATATCAAAATTAATAATAAATATTATTGATGTTTAAAATTCAAAAACAGGTATCACTTAAATCCAAAATCTGTAATGTCAGAATTTTTATTAAATTTTGGAGTAAGGTTTTGATCTGAAATTTTTACAGAAGCATTCTTAGCTCAAATCCATTTGAAAAACAATGTTTTAGAAATAATAGACTTTATTTACTCTCGAAGAAAAATCTAAATCAGAAGCAATGATTTCATGCCTAATGAAAACTCAAATTGTCAAATCCAACACCTTAATGAAACATAAAGAAAACTCAAACAACATGCTATAGAAAATAATTTTGTAAAATACTAGAGACCAAAAGATGAATAAAAATCAATTTTTTGGAATTTTGGCACACCATTTACAGAGCTTAAAAATTCAAAAACAGATTGAAAACTAGTCTAGTTTGAAGAATTACTGTTCTTAAATGACAGCAGATATTGAGATGAAACCAAAGAAAATGGAAAGTACATCTTCTGGGCTGTCTACTAAAAAATTGCAAAATTTTTCAACCCAGTTTTCACCCTTTCCCAAGCCTGCCCATCTGACATGTCAAATCCTCATTTGAATTGTTTCATCTGCCAAATGCAGCCTGTTCACTCGATGAAACATGTGGTTATGCATCTGGCAGGGGGGTCCCAAGTGTGCCTGGGCCCGCTGGTCAGCCCCTCCTTCTTTCTCTCCTCTCTCTCCTCTCCTGCTCCTGTCCGAGTGCAGCCTCGGCCTCTTTTTCTTCGCAGCGAGTTGCGCACGGCAGGCATCCTCAGCCACGCGGCAGCAGCAAGCTGAGCTCACCAGCGTCGCCCGTGCTGTCGCCTCCAAGCATAGCCGTCTCCGCCACCAGCTGCATTTAAGCCATCTGACCTCCTCTCTGCCCCTTTGCTCGCTGCTGCTGCTCACCTTGCCTTGAAGCCATCCGGCCAGAGCACAGCACCGAGCCAAGCCTTCTTCTTCCTAGCGCCAGGTGAGCTCATCCATCATCCCATTCCTTGCACAGCAGCCACTCCATCTCCTGATGATGCTTCTTCTCCTTGCCTGCAGCCAAGCCGAAGCTACCTTCTTTTTCCCTAGCGCAGGCGAGCCAGCTCCCAGCCAAGCTATCCAGCCGAAGCCTTCTTCTTCATCTGAAGCATCAGGTGAGCAGGGCCGGATTCAATCCTTGCGCACAGCAGCCATTACTCCTTCTCCTGAGGTTCCTCGCCATGCATGCAGGCTGCGCCGACGCCAGGACACCCCTCTGCCGAGCCCTCTCCTTCCCCAGCCTCATCTCCATCCGGTCAAGCAAAGTCCAGGACCAGCCTGCCTCTCATCGCCATTTTTAGTTCTGGAGCTCTAGGGTTAAGGGTAAGCTTCATCTAATTTGGCAAGAAAACTCTTCGCAGGCAACAACTTGGCTCAGTGGTTAGGTCCCTCACGCGCATACAACACGTCTGGGGTTCGAATCCCAGATTTTGCAAAGTTTTCCATTTTTTTTGCCCTCTGCGATAAAACATTCATATCTTTTGCTGTAGATCTCCGATTAATGCAAACTTAGTTTCTAAATTTGAGTTACTCAGTAGGGATTTAGATTATGCAAGAAAAAGTTACATGTCGCATGCTACAAAAACTTTTAATTAAGGGTTGAATGAGTGCCAAGTTTTGCATGTTATGAAGGAACTATGTTAACCCTAGCTCTAAAGATTGTGAAATAGATCCAACATGCTCCTGCAACCTCAAATGATCCATTTCTGTAAAAAGATTTAGGACTTAATGTGTTTTGCATCAAAAAGTTAATTGCAAAGCCTTAATATTATGCAAGATTCAAATAGTTAAAATATGGATTAAATGGACTCAAAAATGTGTAAAACCAGTTTGGATGCAATCTTGGGTTTGTATAGATCACCAGTATATAAAAACATTTAGGTTTCGCCTTGGTTTGCCATATTTTCTCACTAGATGAACATGCGATCGATAAATCGGCCGATTGGTAAACGTCATAAAAGAACCCCAAACTCGATGAAACTGAATACTATAACCCTAGAATGACATATTATTGCTTGCTGAGTGAAAATGGAATCATATTGAACAATTTTGAGTTAGGTCATATTAAGCGCAATGGACTTCGTATGAAAAACATCTTTAACGAAGGTGAAAATTCACGAAACCAACTTTAAAACATTTCTAGGATTGTTTCCTATTAACACCTGAAATGTGAATCAAAAATCATGTGTAGCGTGATGCATAAACTTAAAATGAATCTTGGCCGATTTAACATTTTTACTATGATCATTTAGGCTATTTCATCGGTTGATTAAATAACTTTGTCTAAATACTAAAACTTATAAAACTAGTGTAGAAATGGTCTACAATGTTTGTTCTGTCATATTCCATAGAAAGATTCTTATTTCATCAAGATTTGCATATTAATTTCATTAGCTCAATACCCTTAAGTGATAACTGTAAACATGCATTTTTGGCCGATTGTGAATAGTATAACATTTATAAGGACACATAAGCCTTTTCAATAATGAATATAATATCTTGTTTAAACCCTAAAACTTATGAAATCAGTTTAGAATAACAAACAAAAGTATAGGCTATCCAATTATGAAAAGATAATCTCAATTCGCCATGATCGCACATTAATCTTATTAGCCTAACAACCCTAAGTATTCATATTCACGTAGTTCAGAATATAAACAAATGAACATTAGTTACAAGTAAGAATCATAAATTGTAACATTTGTATCACTAGAACCTTCCCAAATATCATGTAAATAATACTAGTAGCCTAAATCAGATTAGCTTTTTATAACTAGAATACTAATTAAATGTTGCTTTGAATCAATCCTAATTAAAGGTAAGAATTCACCTTAAGCATAAAATGATCATATCTATTTAATCTCAAACAATCTATGCATCTTGAATTGAAGTTATAAATACTAAAACCCACCATGAACTTCTTGGTAAGATTTAACTTGGTAATTTTATCGATTTCTTTTGTCCCATTTTGATTCGGTGTTATTTGCTTTTGTCTCGGTTATTATTATTCAACGCATAGACGGCGATAATTGGATTCGGTTATTAACGACATCGACTTTGATCCGGATTATATTCCCGACGAAGAGCAATCGAGCAAGCACCTCCTTTGACCATCTTGATCCCATATTTGCAATGATATTTTGTTTTATCAAAACTATATGCATGCGTGTAGGTTTTAAACTTGTTATATTGTGGGTGATGGTAGCTAAATCAATTGTTGCATTCCCATTACCTTGACATTTGAATCAACGCCATTGTAACCTAGTAATGGTGTAGACAATAATTAATGTTGCTTGGGTAAAACTTGCAAGATTAACATATGTATATGCTTAGACTTGCTCATTAGATTGGTTTCCAAATGACGGAGATGTTTCAACTACATTGAGCAAACTTGTTTAAATTGAACGGAACCGAGGTATGGTTTCCGTGTATTTTGATAAAAGTCCAACTCAAAACTTATCATTTAGATGCGAGGCGAGTTATTACTTAACTCGAGGCGTGAGAAGGACCTCATGCGTAGTTAGGGGAGATCCTCGCTTGGTCGATTAAGGACCGAACTTGATGCTATCACTTAAGTGTTTCGTGCAACCACATGTGCTAGTATGGGATAGCCTAAGCTCACTAGATTGGCTAAAGTCTAGCATTGCACTTTGGTAGGCCGAGTAGTATGGACGATCCGATGTCTTTGAGTCGTTCTAGGTGCTCCCTTCATCGAGGTGTTGGGGCCCAAGCATTCCAATACAACGGTGCATGCCTTGCCATGGGGAGAGTTCGCGATGGGGCACCATCGGTCCGAGATCTCCGGAATCTGGGCAAGGGTTTAACATCACTGTCATTGGTGCAAGGCTAAGCTTTAACTAGTTGAGCGACTTTGTCATGATCACTCTGCCGACACACCAAAGGAAGTGTGTTAATAGCTTGGCAAGAAGAGTAGATCATGTCTTGTGGGTAAAGTGTACACTCTCTGAGAGATTAAAATCTAATTAATTAGCCGTGCTCACGGTCATGAGCAACTTGGGAGAATAATGTCAAGTATAGTCTTTGCTTTTGCTAAAACTTTTGGAAATGGTGTTGGAATGAGTTGGTGGAATGGGAAGCCAAGGGTGGCTGTTTTACTTGTCATTTGCAGCCAAGGAGGGCTGTGAAATGCTGTATATGAATTCTACTTACTGTTATTTAGCTTCATATTAAATGTTCTTTACAAATTCGTTACGTTTATGAATCTTTTGCTTGCAAACAAAATCTGCCTTATGCTGAAATGAGACTAGTGTAGAAGCTTAATTCCTTGTTCTAGCTTGCATTTACTGTATTTCCATACACTAAAGTCTTGCAGTACATACGTGTACTCACGGTTGCTTAATCAAAAACATTATAGACGATGGTATGGAAGAACACCCCGCGACCACGAACTTTACTCGGGGTCCGACGATCATGTTGACGGATGAACTTGGGCTTCTCCAAGTCGGTTGCCTATGGGTTTATGGATGGGCATACCGCTGTCCTACTTTTGTTAATGTGTTATTTCCGCTGCACTCTACTTTTGGACTTGTGATATTTGGCGGGTCGGCCACTACTTGTAACGATGAAGTAGTTATAATAGTTGTAGTTTATGTTTATGCTATTCCAACTGCTTTGATTCATGTGTATGTGTTGCGATACATCTCGAATGCGGGATATGTGGGTGCTAGGCGTTGATCTTGGGAACTAGCACTAGACACATATCCGGTACTTGGAATTGTCATCAACCATAAATGCTTACACTCGTGCAAATCGTTCTTTGGCTATTGCTCGTGCTTTTCCTTGGAGAGTGCGAGCGATACCAAGGTCTGAGACGGATGGCGAATGCTATGCGTGGATGAGTTGGTCTCAATCCCGGTATGGTTGTTCGAATGGAATCGAAACTCCCATGGATGCGTAAGTGTACGGTGCGACTTTGTGGCTCATATTTGCTTGAGTGAGGGCCATTTAGTCAATACTCGTGCACGGACTTTTGGGTGGCAGTGAGCATACACTTAAGTGGAGTATGGGTGTCACCTCTAAGTCCAACGCCGTGTGAGGATCGATTCATATTTCCGGTGCCTGACCCTACTGTTTGCGGTGCCTCATTGCTTTCGTTCAAACCGAAAGGCCACGGGTAAGCGCCCGTCGCGGTGGGGATATTCTGAGTGCCACTTGCCGTTACGATGCTAGGAAGTTGGCGGGCGGTTTAATCGAGATCCTCGTCTGCCGCGATTTACGCTTAGGTGGATGTCGAGCTGACTCGACTCGACTCGGCTCGATGAGCTTCGGTAAGGTAACGAGTCGATTGAACTCGACTCGTTATCTTAACGAGCTAGAAGTTCAACTCTGCTCGACTCGTTATAAACTCGAGTTGGCTTGAACTCGACTCGTTAAGCTCGTTAGTAATGTGAGCAAGAGAGCATACATATTTGATTCATCTAGCTCGATTAACTCGTTAGCTCGCTCGATTAACTCGTTAGGGATTTAGGGATTTAGTCATTTAAGGATTTACGGTTTTTTCCATGTAGCTCGATTAACTCGTTAGCTCGCCGATAACTCGTTAGCTTCGGCTGTTTAACTCATTTTTTAATGAGTTCAAAACTCACTCGACTCGACTTCGTTAAGCGAGAGTTCGAGCCGAGTCGAGTCGAGTTTTAAGTACTCGTTTAACTCACGAGTTTGAGTTTTTTCCACCCTAGTTTACATACGCTAGAAATTGTCTCCGCCAATTTTTAATATTAGCTTTGGCAAAGTATTTAGTTTCAGTTTTTTATGAGAAACTAAGAAGCTTTATCAAATAAGAAAAAATCAATCAACTTCATCTAAGAATCCAAAGAAGTGATTATTATTTTTTAACTTCTAACCTGAGAGCTAAAAAACCTGCTCCCCACTTGATTCACAAACTCTCAGTTATGAACCTCCCCACCAAGTTCATAATTATTTCTTAGATAGGAATTACTTCCACCAGAGAATCAATTTCATAAAGAATCAGAAGCTAGAGCTGGAAAATCAGGATCTAAAACTCTGCCAAACAAGCCCTAAGTTCTACTGTAAGGTTTGAAATCTTGTTTTCAGATGATATGTTAAAGGTGACCAAAATTTAAAATTTTACTGAGATCTCATAAATTTCAAATAAATCTTGGATAAAATACAAAAATAAAAATTCAAATCCAGTTTTTTAATCGAGAAATTCAAAATTTCAATCAGAATTCCCGAAATCTCGACAAGATTTGGAGAGATTTCGATAAATTTGCACCGAATGAAAAATGGCTCAAACGATGTCGAAAAATTTTGAATTTTTTTATGGAGGTTCCTGACATATCAATGATATGTTCATAAAAATTTCACATAATTATCAATTCTGGAGAATTTTTAAAAATTAAACATTACTAATGTCCTCATAAAATGTTGACCGACAAGTTTAAACCGAATGAAAAATGGAACAAACTATGTTAGAAAATTTTAAATTTTTTGTGCATAGTCCTAATGTAGCATTAGTATTTCTATAAAATTTTCATATTATGACCAATATTTAAAAAGTTTCAAAAATTCTAACAATGCTATATTCTCATAAAAGACCGATAATCAATACATAGATTATGCTTTAGCAATAAAAAATGTTTAGAATTTTAAAAATTTTATAGAAGCGCGCTTAAAGAAATGCTTAAGATCTCATAAAATTTGAATCATGATCACACTCCAGTGAATTTATAAAATTATTACAAGGATACTGTACCATTTATATTCTTTCTATTTTTATTTTTGAAATATAACAAATGAAGTTTAATGCTTACATAGATTTGATTGAGTAAACAAAAAGTTAAATTTTTTTAAAATTTTAGAGAATGATACTGAGACAATTATTAAGCTCTCATAAAAATTTTGGATCACGATCACACTTAAGCAAATTTATAAAATTTTGAAAAAGGTTATTATCCCAATTATGTTCATTCTATTTTTGTTTTTTAAAGGTAACAAATAAAGTTAAATTATTTTGAATTTTTTTCTATATGATCCTACAGTACTAAAGATATAACCATAAATTTTTAAAATCATGATCAAACATGTAAAATTTTATAAAACCTAATAGTGTTTCTATTGAAATTTCAAAACATCTAAAAATTCAGGTTTTCAACAAATTTTCATGACGACGACTTTCTTAATGGTTATTGGATCAAATCCGGCCATAAAAAGTCAAAAACAGTCAAAAAAGAAACCCAAGAATTCTGCAAAATCTCGCCGAAATTTCTTATATTATTGTAGTAATTTAATTTTTTTACCCGACCGAGATTTTGGATCCCATACATTTCTTGTGATTGCCATCTTAGGTCTTGCTTAGTAAGAACCTAATAGGAGACAAGGTTAAAAACCATCGAATCTCAGAAATCTCATCCGAGATTTTGGATCCCATACCAGACGGAATCCAAAATCTTGGATGAGATTTCGTGGTTTTTTAACCTTGTCTCCCATTAGGTTCTTTCAAGCATTTATGGCACCGCGCTAAAATGGTGTAATATTGTAACATCCCAAAATTTCAATAAAGTAAAATGTATATTTTAAATTTGAATATGATTATTTCTGAGTTTTCTTGGCATTATTGGTTTTTATTTGGATTTTTGGATTTATGCTTTGTGTGAAAAATACAATAAAGAGAATTTCTAAATGGATAATGCTAAAAGATAAAAAGGTAAAAGTAAAAATTTGGAAAAAAAGTACCATTGAAACCCTAAGCCTACAGGGAAATCATATTTGCCCACAAATACATTTTTATAAACAGGAATGAGACTTAATAATTAAAAAGACAGTTGCATCAACTAAAAAATAGTGAAAGATTAGATTTAATGTAAAATCTTTGAGCCTTATCTCGACCTAATAAAATTACCATAATAACCTCAAAGTAGTAACTACTCCTAATAAAAATCTCAGAAATTTATCATATCATATGGGCCTGTTAAAAATTCAAAAATAGAAACATGAAAAATCTATAAAATACAAGTGTGAGAATTTTAATTAAATAATTAAGCAAGAAATTAACTTGAAATTTTATGAGAATATCATTAGATTAATTGAAACCCTTAAAAAAAGTTTCAAAAATAAATTCTATCATTTGGACACTTAAATAAATTAAAATACAAATTGAGAATTCTAAGCAGTGTACAGTATCAGAATGTTTATTATTTATCCATAGGGTCTTTTGGTCCCAAATTTATACTAAAGGTCAAGTGCTACCAGAAGACTCCAGTCAAAAATTTTCACAAAATATTGGCGGTGAATGACAGCTAAATTAATGCTAGGAACAAATTAGCATTGCTTAGCTTTTATCTGGACTTGACCCCTGTCTCTGCCATGTGGGCCCGGATATTGTTCCTAAACCACCCATTGGCAGTGACACAGTGACTCTACTCTCTCTGCTGGTGGTCCCGGCCCCACTTGTCATTCCCTTCTCCCCCTCCTTCTCTTTCTTTTCCTCGCGCAGTTGGACTCCCTCCGTTCTTCTCTGTCTCCAACGTCTTCTTCACCGAATCGTGTACCAGCTGGGGCGCCTCGTGCAATCGCCTGTTGCCACGGCTGACTCCGGTCCTTCCGTGCCATACCCGAGCCACACCACCTCAATTAAGCGCCGCTCTACCTTGCCGCGTCACCGGAACCAGTGAAGATCACAACTGGGACCGAGCTCATCCATTCCTCAGCTATAAATAACATCCAGTGATCGCCAAAACCCACGCAACACTTCTCCTCTACTCCCTCTTCCCCTCTAGCGAGTGCGCCCAAAGTTTCCCCAATTTCGCCATTGCCAAGTACCTCCAAGGTCAGAGCCAAAAATCGAATCAGTCGAACTAGTGCACCAAATCCAAATTACTCTGAACCGTAGCATCCACAAGATTCAAGGACTAAAACCCCTCAACAAAATCTAGAACTCCTTGTGTGAAATCTTGCTGCCACCGTGGGCTTTCTTATCCAACTCTGGCCGTTCAGTGGCAAAGCTTCTCGGCCACTCTCCGGTCAAAAGAAGTAAAAAAATGGACTCCTCGTAACCTCTAGAAGCTAGAACTGTTACCCATTCGAGCTCCTTTACCGTGGTTCTTGCTCTCCATCGACCCACCATTTGCGCCGCCGCTTGAGCTCGGCGGCAGCTCACTTCTGACCAGCTCCAGCTGAATCGGTTCCACCATCCTGAATGCCTCGTCGGGCTCTTTCTCCCAGTACCCTCGCCGTCGCCGGTGGACCGCCGGAGCGCCGTCGCCGGCCAGGCCCTATCCAGTGCTCTGCTCGGAAGTCACTGCCATTTAGGCCCCTTCTGTCAACCGGTGTGAAAGGACTTCAGTTCATTTGGTAAAAGGCACCTTCCAACACTGAAGGCGCATTTCATTTTTCTTTATGCATTTACCAATCGGTTGAGTATGCAAACATGTGTATCTTTTGCATTTTAAATTCAAATAAGATGGAACAAAATTCTAAAATCAACTAAAATCCTCTGTTTCCAAAATATACAAAAATATTTAATTTTTGAACTGCAGAACAATTATTTGAATTAAACCTTGATTATAATCCCATTATGGTCTTTAAATAAAAATCTGTGCACTGACGACGGGGAAATGGGTGTGTACCCGTCTCCAACGTCATTAGAGACAAGTTGTTTAAATGAGATTAAGAAATATCAAATATCAGGTATTGCGGTACATTACTTCCGAATTCATACATTTGCATAAAAATTACATTAATTACATCTCTTTGCGAGAAAACCCCTGATTAAGAATTCCAACATAAAGATTACACCAACTTGCGACATATAACATTACAAAAATATAAAAAGAAAAGTCTTCAATCTTGGCGTCGATGAATGCTTGCTCGGGGATATTTTAATTGCTTTTGCATTAATCAAAATTTTGTCTGGTGAATAGTATCCATTTTGCTTTATCGAGACTTTACTCATTTTTTTTATAATAGTCTGTTATTAATTAACCACCAAATTATTTAGCCATGATTGTATCGGACTCACGTATATATGGGTTATAATGATTTTTTTATCAATGCATGCAGCCGACTGTATTATAACTGAGTCATGCATGCTTGAATGGGCCTCACTAATTATCTTTCATAATTAAATGAAGAAAGTAATTAGCTCATGTACACTGCAACGCTTTGATTTATTTTAATTGCAGTCAACACGTATAGGGATGGATGTGCACGACAATTTGCGTGATTTTTCTTTGTGCCGAGTCTTCATGGGCTAATTGTATAATTCAATTTTTTTAGCAATGCCACTTCCCATTGCGTTGCATGCATGCATGTATTTGGGATGCAGTAGTTGTAGTGGACATGGGTTAGTGGCTATTAACTTTCGCTAATTTGAGTAATTGAAATGGTGATTATCCTTTTGATGCATGCATGCAGCCGTACCAGCCGCGATGCTATTTTTTTTACCCATTTACCCACGATGCCACGATACATCCTTTTAGTGCTTCAATTACAGTCGCTTATTTGAGGACTTGCAGGCACTTTCTCGACTTCCATGTAGGCTTTTCTCAATTATTATTAATTAACTCATGGATAAATTAATTAGTACATGCAAGGTTTAGAATCAGGTATTTATGCATGAATACACCACTCCAATGTGACGTGGGATGATGTTTATATTTTATTCTCTTTTCTGTTCTCTTTCTTCACTAATCCAGTATTTACCTCATGCATGCATGAGCACGACTACAGTATGATGTATGGCCGTGGGCAAATATGTCAGTATATCTTTTATACTATTTTTGTTTTGGTCCGTGGACAAGTGGGAGGTTGCGGCAACTTGATTGCTGGGCTATCAATCCAACATGCAGCAAATGCTATCTTCACTAATTAGCACCTTAATTAATTAAGTCTTTTATGCATGCAGCCTGGATGTAAACTAATATATGCTATTATCCCCAGTATATGTAACAAGCTACGATACCATTTCCTTTGCGACATGGGTGATACCATGCATGCATTTATATGTATATATACACCTCCACTAACTAATTAGGGAAACTTTTTAAACGTCCGCCTGGCCATTGTGTTGGACGTAATGGCTGGCTGTCGAAGACATGCATTATATATACATATATTTTTTTTTACTAATTAATTAGCGAAATGCTTAACGCATGATGCATAATAGGAGCGTGGCGCCGATTTTTTTTGATGTATACATGCATGCATCGCCGATTTTTTTATGTGTACATGCATGCATCGCCGATTTTTTTATGTGTACATGCACGCATCCATGTATATATACACACACATATATATTTGTATGATTTTTTTTTTTGAAATTTGTATCCACTCATGATTCGTATCCGCTTTAAAAGACCGAACCAAAGAAACGCGCCTCCATCTTCTCACCCTTGTTCCGTATCCACTAATGGGACCGAGCAAGGACATGAGGCCTTGATACATCTCACCCAAGTTCCGTATCCACTATTGGGACCGAGCAAGGACGTGAGGCCTTGATACATCTCACCCAAGTTCCGTATCCGCAAAGGGACCGAACAAGGACGTGAGGCCTTGATACATCTCACCAAAGTTCCGTATCCACTATTGGGACCGAACAAGGACGTGAGGTCTTGATTCATCTCACCCAAGTTTCGTATCCGCAAAGGGACCGAACAAGGACGTGAGGCCTTGATTCATCTCACCTAAGTTCCGTATCCGCTAATGGGACCGAACAAGGACGTGAGGTCTTGATGGAGAATACATCTTGACTTGGGCGGAGGAGGATGGGAGGAAGAAGAGCAATTCGGCTTGTATCATTTGATCAAGCCCAAAGGCTAAGGAAGAACATGATTCTCACCTTCCTTTACCTTCTCCCAATAACAGCTTGTGGAAGGAGTTACAGCAACTGTGTATGCGTGCAGCAGCATCCCCTGCCACTTCTCTTCTGCACGTATGTGCATGCACGCAAGTTGCTCAACTTCTCTCCACATTGCATGGTCAACTCCTTTTACACGATGTGCTTGCATGCATGTGGCTCAACTTCCTCAGCATTTCCGTATTGCATGCATGCTTGGCTGCAATCATGGCCCATTGTGTACTCTTTCCTACTTAATTAGTGGACATGGTAATTAGTATTTCTAAGTGTTTTGATTTGTATTGTTGCCGCATGTACAGGTCGTGCATGACGTGTTGGTTTCATGCAAGACATGGTCAACCTGGCAATTGCTTGCATGCATGGCTGAAATGTGGGCCTACGTTTCCTTAATCAATTAGTGGAGAGTAATTAGCGCTTCAAAGCCTCCGGATTCAGTATTTTTATTTTCTTTGTTGCAGCCAGTATAGATCGTGCGGGACGTGGGCATGCATGGCAGTTTCATAGATGATTTTTTTTAAGTTACCGCGTGGATAATTACAATTTTGAAAGGGTAATTAATTTCTGCACGCATGTAGCCATAATGACATTTTCCTCGAGACATGCAGAGATGCTATTCATGCACTCGGAGGTTTGCTACATGCAAGCTTTGATCGCGTGGTTGGTCATGTGCCACTTTCCATTCTTTCTTTTCTTTTCTTTTTTATCCTATAATGGATTTTTTGCCGTTAGCGCAATTTATATGTTTAACGCTACTATTTTTTTTAAAAAAAATCTCAGGACAAAACCGTTGTCAACATGCACAATAAACCATAAGATAATAATATAAATTTTTATATGGTGATAAGACTAGGATGAATTCAAATCTACAAAAATATTTAATTTTGAGTCACGGAACAATTACTAAAATTTAAAATGAGTCAAACACACTATTATGGATATTATTGCACATATGAAAAATATATCTCCTAAAATCTTAAAATAAATTTTTAGGTGCTTCTGAAACCATGGGAAACTCAAATATACAAAAACATTTAAGTTTTGATCTATGTTTAAATTAATTGCTTTGCAATCATCAGTAAACACTAAATATGGCCATTAATAGGAATGAGTATATAACGACTCATAAAATAATAAAATAATTTATATGAAGTTCTTGGAATCAATACGGACCCATGAATGTAAAAATATTTAGAATGAGACTTAGTTTGCATTCTTTTAATAAAAAAGAAAAGCAGATTACAACAATAAATAAATAGATAATCTATCGTGGTTAAAGTCAAAATAATGTAAACACAGTTTTAAAACACATCTAGTGTTGCATCCTACTAATGCCAAAAAAATGAGTAGAAGATCATGTATATTGTAGCTGCAAACTTAAAATGAAATCTGACGCGATATAACATACCCATATGATCATTTATACTATTTCAACAACAGATAAAATAACTCGTCTAAATGATAAAATTTATAAAACTAGTTTAGAAACACTCTGCCAAGTTTGTACTACCATATTCTATAAGAAAAATCATATTTCATCATGGCTTGCATATTAATTTTATAAGCTCAAAAACCTTAAGTGTTAATATTTCTGAAATCCGTAATGTGAATGAACTAACTTTAAGTATAAATGAGAAATCAATAATTATGATATTTGTATCACCAGAAGCTTCTCAAATATCATGAAAATGAGACCAGTAGCCTAAATCAGTAGATTTAACTCATGCAAAACTGATTCTATACAAAATCAATCAAAGAATAAGCACTATTCATACATAATCTGATGTGATCACTTAAGCCTTTTCGGCAGCTCGCAAAACATCTCGTCTAAATACAAATTCTATGAAGAATAGCCTAGTAATGATCTTTAGGATATGGTCTTCAATAATCTAGAAAAATATTCTTATTTTAACTTTCTTTGCATCTGAATCCTGTAAGAGCAAAACCCTTAAGTGATAAGGTTACCAGAAACACATTATGAATATTAAAGTATGAAACTTGTAACAAATGTTTAATTCTATTAATCTAAATATTTTTTGCATCTTGAATTCAAGATTATAAATATAAAATTTCATAATTTTATCTTATTGAATTAAGTAAAGCAATAATAGATAATCTATTTAAAGAATTATTCGTCGTTCAACCTAAGAGCTAATAGCAGTACGAATGTTTAATCATTTAAAACACGAGAATGTGAAATCATTCAATTCAACCCTAAAACAAACCTTCTTTCTATAACAAATCTTTATTTGATTTACTATCTATTTTCTTTTTACCCTTATTAAAGTTTATTATTTACTATATTTCTGTTGAACGACGTGTAGAATCCGACGCCTTTGATTTTGTGGTCGACTCCGTTAGCTGCGATCCCGTCTTCGTTGAAAACAGTGATTAAGCAAGGCAAGCACCCCTTTGATCATATTGATCCCAATAATTAATTTTCCTTTTGTTAATCAAATTGTTTCATGCATGAGTTTATTTTCTATAAATTTGCTATTTTGTGGTGCTGGTAGATATACTGTTGTCTTATGAAACTTCCTTGATAAGTATGAAAATGTGAACCTTGATAACCTTATATTAAGGATAGGCATTACTTAATGTCATCATGGGTATATGCGTTTACATATTATTCATACTTAGCCATGCTTTAGAATCAACGATGTAGATGATTAGATCAAAATGGTTTCCTTAGAATTTAAAATGGTTGGAAGTGACACTGTTGGTTATTGGTATTTTGATTAAAAACCCAAAATAAAACTATGATTTTGACGCGGGTGATTATTGACAATAGTCGGATGCGCAAAGGGAAATGCACATAGTGTAGGGTAAAGTATTGCCCGTGTCGGATTAAGGACCTAGCAATAGGACGCTATTGATCCAAAAATTCCATGCAACCACGAGGGCTGATATGGGGCAGCTTTAACCTATTAAGATATTTAGATATGGCTTTGGACATTGGTAGGCGGGAGCTAGCAGAAGCATTCCGTTCTAGACTGCTTGTAAGGGGCTTCCACACTGTTGTGTGGGTAAATGCATACCGGTGCAACGGTGTACGTCTTGCCATGAACAGAAACGGTGTGTTTGGTGTACTGAAAGTGGATCCACGACTTGGGTGTGTGTTTCTGTTTCTATGGCGAGAGCTTAACATCCCAGCTGGTTCAAAGTCATGTCTAGGTAATGTAACAGTTATGTATGATCTTCTTGCCGGCTCACCTAAGGAAGTCTGTCGAATGGCCTAGCAAAAAGGTTGATCATTCCTTGTGAGTAAAGTTGTACACCTCTGCAGAGTGAAAAATCTAATCGATTAGCCGTGCCCGTGGTCATGAGCACTTGATGAAGTTATTCCAATGCTAGATTTTGACTTTCTAAAAATAGGTTTTGGTTTGAACTTGTTTAGCAACTGCTGCTTTATGTCAAAGAGCCGACATTGATGGACTTCGTGATTTGGATTTTTCATCACTCACGTCCTGGAGGACTGTGAGTATTACTTATTCTTTACTTATTTGTTATCAATCAAACTTGCTCTTACAAATTTTGTTTACAAATGACAACTTGATTTACAAATTCAATTTCGCTTTATGCAAATTAACTGTAGTAGCCTTCTTTGACTTGGCCTGCATTTATTCATATGCAAATACCACCTTAAATCTTGCTGAGTACGAAAGTACTCACCCTTACTTAATCTATTGTTTTTAGGTGGAAAACTAGCAAAGCTTTGAAGGATTGTTTTCATCGCAGGATGTGGGATCTTCATTGAAGCGATCTTTTCTAGGAATTTATGCCTTGTCAGTTGCCTGCGGGTTAGATAAGCACACTACAAGGCTTTGCTTCTTTTGCTGCCTTATGCTCTGAGTTGTAAGATTTTTTGTATATTAATTTCCGCTTTAATAATATGAGGTATGGTTGTGATTCCAATTGTTGTAAATATGCATACTAGTTACTAATTCTAGTACATTGTGCACATTAGATTCTCATTTTGGCATTTTATGCTAAAATGAGGTTGTTACAAATATTCATTCCTGACTATCAAATCCCTCTTAAAAAACTGCATGGACAAAAATTACTAATAGTACACCCGTTTGAATTGTGCAAATCTAATAGGGATCCGTGCATTGGAATTTTTATGTTCCACACAGGCCAATCTTCGAGCAAACTACGCCGAAGAGACCAATATAGATATGGGTTCCGAACAGGGAAGGCATGCACTTCAGGCTGTCTTCTTCCAAACTGATTTACTGTTGAATTTAAAGTTGACGAACTGTTAATAAATACTAGTAGGACTATGGAAAGATTAGCTACTCCATCTACCTACCTCAGCTCACACCGTCAGTTTGAATATAGATTGGACAGGTGCTAACGATATATACTCGTGCAGCGTCCAAAATCTAAATAAGGCAGACTATCCCGCTCCTCTTTCTGTTTGATGCAGGGATTTAAAAACCGATTTTAAAAATACCGCTCAAAATTTGAAATTCGAAAATCAGTGAATCTAAGGGCCTGTTTGGTAGAGCTCCAGATTCCAGCTTCACCTGAAATCTAAAACATAAAATAAAGTGAATTAAGTTTATATATTTGGTCTAAAATGTAAACAAGATGATCTATCTAAACACTCTTAATGTACTCACAGCTTCAACTTCACAAATCTGGTGAAACTAGAATTTTCAGCTTTACCAGATTCACAAATCTGTAGAAACTGAATCCCTGCCAAACACACCCTAAATAAGGCAGATTTTAATTTCGGACGGCCGAACATCCACTTGTATGGTTAATTGAAGGAGATGAACATGGTTCAGAGTTTAGAGCACAACAAACACATATAATTTTCTCACCGGTAGACTGATAATGAGGATACCCAGATGATAGCTTCCACCACGTACTCTATTTCAGGGTTAACAAAATCGTGATAATCGGCTCGATTATCGCAGTTTTTGACTGTATTGAGTCGGTTCGGCATTCAAAACCGGCAAGTAAACCGGTCCAATGCAAAAAAATTCGGAAAAATTTGTGCGACATATTCCGGTCGAAAATCAGTGAAAATTGTTTGATTTTCAATGAAAATTGACCGCCGAACAATTACAATTGGCCAGTCGATTTTCGGTGAAAACCAATCGATTTTTGATTTTTTTTTTATTTTTTTTTAAAGTTTGATTTTGAAAACCTTTTGAATTTTTGGTGATTTTGGTTCAATTTTCGCAATAATTCGGTGCCGTCGGATCTTCGATTTTCAACTTCAATTTATTTTTATTAACCCTGCTCTATATGTTTGGTTGGAGATGCAGTGCCAGAAACTTGCTCTGTGATAGCTCACATTCATATATTTTGAGCGCAGTTTGAAGCTTTGTTTTCCAAAGCTAGAGAAAAGAAGCACTCAACTACCAAGGGCTAACGGAATTCGTTCGTGAGGACTGTAACTTAAGCGATCCCTACAGGCTATCCAATCAAACAACAGAGGCCAGATTTGCGAGAAAACAATATAACGTGTTACTGTAGCAATTTTTTTTGGGTAAAAAAAAGTCAATCCAACCATCTATTGTCTCGATCGGATAATCCGTGCCTACGAAGACTGCTTAAGTTGCAGTCTCACGGAAACTGCACCTGAACTGTTTCCAGCGCTGACACAGAGCATGCGAAGGTAGAGAATTATAGCAACAGCAAAGAAAAAAATGGAGCAACAAGAGGTCACAGGTTCGCTATGGAAATTTACCCCAGCAACAGATCTCGTCCGTTTGCGTTGGATCCAACGACTGCAGATGATACGAACAACTCCGTGGCGGAGAATCTACCCGCCAACCCCCTCCTTCCCGTCGTCTCCACCACCTTCCCCCGCCCCGTTCGTTCCCTACTCCACTTCTTCCCACAGCTGGTGGCGGCGCAGGCGAACCTGATTGGGCTGTGCCGAAATGCCAGGGCGGCCTTACACGGGCCTCGCATGGCTGAGGCTAGCGCGGCCCCAAGTTGCCTGGCGAGATCAGGAAGGCGCACTTCCACGGCGACGTGCAGGTGAACGGCAATGCGCTCGAGATGTTCGACCATATGCCTGACTGAAACGTAATGTAGTGGTCGATGGGAAATCGATTGGAGAAGACTGGAGCCTCACCGAGCGACAAGCTCGTGTTGCTTCATGACGCCAATTAGAGCCCAATTTTGGCGGACGAGCCAGCCTGCAATACATCTCAAGTGGAGTGGGGTATCAGTCTCCAACCTAGCACGGTCCATTCCCCTCCAGGTATGTGCAACCAAACGGCGAATTTGATCGCCTAACATATACTACTAGCTGCCAATTATCATCCATCATAATTCATACTGACATTCTACCGAGCCTGCTAAAGTTAGACAAGCAAAGAATGCGCACTGCTAGGAACAGTAGTTTTTCTTCATCTATTCTGGTCACAGCAAGCAAGAGCTTCCCTCTGACCCAAGGGCAGCTCAGTTCCTATTTCTTCATTCCTCATTTGTTTCCAGACTCCAGAGGTACTTGTGTCTTTCTCATCCCACAATACCGCTTTGTTGCTTTGAGAAATTTTTTTTTAAATAATATTATTTTTTTTAGAAATTACGATATTAACCAAACCATTTGGCGACTACTGGGTCATCTCGGTTATTTGCATTCAAACGGCAGGATTAACCTATTGTCGTCAAACCGTTTGGCGATAATAGTATAATCGCCAAACGATTTGGCGACCGGATATTATTTCTGCAATTTTTTTAATGCGAGTATTAATGTCGCAATTTTGAAATAAAATAATATTATTTAAAAAAAATTCCTTGCTTTGATGCTCCTATTTTGCTACCCCCAGAGATTACAGGTCTGCACATCGTGATTAACTGACTCTTAATTACAGGTCTGCACAGTTAACTTTCAGAGGCTGCATTGCCACGTTTCTTACAAACGGGGACTGCGCACAAAGTGCTAATAGGGCAGAGCATCCTGCATATTCAAGCCGCCATACAAAAGAAGACATCTGACGAACAGCAAAAATGTTTAGCAACTTAACTGCTTTATGACATCCTACGGATAACATTCTGTCACGCTCATCAGTGATTGGGCAGAAAAACGATAACCTTACATTCCTCTCAAATAAAGGAACATACATACGGGGAAAATAGTTTAAGAACAAAAAAGAGCGAAGGCCGGAAGAGAGACCCTGGTTAAGTCAGTGCCTAGGCCTCCCACTACACATTAGACAGCTAAGAAGAATCGAAATTCAGCCGTTGATTGATAAAATTGGAAGTAAACTTACAGGATGGAAAGGTAAACTGCTCTCCAAGGCCGGAAGAGAGACCCTTGTTAAATCAGTGCTTACATCTCAACCAATATATCATCTGACTGTCTTCCAAGCACAAAAATGGCTGATTCGATGCATTGATAAACTTAGACGAAGCTTTCTTTGGAGTGGAAAAGAACCAGAAAACTGTAGTGGGGGGCACTGTTTGATCAAATGGCCAGTGATCTGTTTACCTAAAGCCAAAGGAGGGCTAGGAATCAAGGACCTGGAGCGGTTTGCTAGAGCTCTAAAACTTCGATGGCTTTGTTTCAAATGGAAAAACAATGAAAGGGCCTGGACGAGACTTGACCTGCCATGCGACGAAACGGATGTATCTCTCTTCAATGCTTCAACAATTGTCACGGTAGGAAACGGTAAGCTAGCAGATTTTTGGAGATCCAGTTGGGTGGAAGGACAAGCACCGAAAAGCATTGCACCGAACCTCTTCCAGATAGCAAAAAGAAAGAAAATCTCTGTCCACCAGGCCTTGACAAACAACTACTGGGTCCATTTTTGTACTCCAGTAAATACACAAGATGAAACCCGGGAGTTTGTAGCACTTCATGAAGCAATACGACGAATCAGTAGAGATGAACAGAGGGATGATCAAATCCTATGGCGCTGGACACCCGATGGTCAATATTCGGCAAAGAGTGCATACCTAGTGCAATTCGACACTGTGTATTGTAAGATAAAAATCTCTCCGATCTGGAAGGCGAAAACCGAACCTAAATGTCGCTTTTTCGCTTGGACATTACTTCACGACAAGATATTAACAGTAGAGAACATGCTCAAACGGGGATGACCATGTAATACAATTTGCAGTCTTTGCAATGTGTCACCGGAAACAACAAATCATCTCTGTAAAGACTGTTCCTTCACTACACAAGTCTGAACCCTTCTACTATGATGGGGAAACTTGTACCGGTGGCAGAACCTGATTGGGCTGTGCCGAAATGCTAGGGCGGCCTTACACGGGCCTCGCATGGCTGAGGCTAGCGCGGCCCTGTCAGGCAACGAAGCTGGAGGAAGAAGAATAGTAGAAGTCGGCAGTGAGGAGCTACTTTGGAGCGGCTTCAGTTAGAAAACTTCAACGGCCAGGAAGAAATGCGAAGGGTTTCGAAAGATCGGACGGTGAACTGACGAAGCACAGTGAATACTGATGTTTACTGTCTGTAATTTTCTTGTCTTTAGCTCTTTTACTGCTCAAGATAAAGTCTGGAAGAATCGTTTCTGTTTTGAGTTCAGCGTGTAAAACCTGGGGGGTATAAAACCCGAAACGAAAGAGTAAAGCCGCAGGCATCGCTCTTCTCATATCCATTAGCCTCCTGTAGTTCTAGACTTAGTTTCTTCTGTATGTTAGGGTCTGAAGTTTCGATTCGGGACTGATCTCCACTGGTTACTAGTGATTTCTGTTCTACCAAGTCTGCCCAAAATCTTTAGTCCCTGACAGGCCCCAAGTTGCCTGGCGAGATCAGGAAGGCGCACTTCCACGGCGACGTGCAGGTGAACGGCCATGCGCTCGAGATGTTCGACCATATGCCTGACTGAAACGTAATGTAGTGGTCGATGGGAAATCGATTGGAGAAGGCTGGAGCCTCACCGAGCGACAAGCTCGTGTTGCTTCATGATGCCAAGAGCCCAATTTTGGCGGACGAGCCAAGCCTGCAGTACATCTCAAGTGGAGTGGGGTATCAGTCTCCAACCTAGCACGGTCCATTCCCCTCCAGGTATGCGCAACCAAACGGCGAATTTGATCGCCTAACATATACTAGCTGCCAATTATCATCCATCATAATTCGTACTGACATTCTACCGAGCCTGCTAAAGTTAGACAAGCAAAGAACGCGCACTGCGAGGAACAGTAGTTTTTCTTCATCTATTCTGATCACAGCAAGCAAGAGCTTCCCTCTGACCCAAGGGCAGCTCAGTTCCTATTTCTGCATTCCTCATTTGTTTCCAGACAATACCGCTTTGTTGCTTTGATGCTCCTATTTTGCTACCCCCAGAGATTACAGGTTTGCACATCGTGATTAGCTGACCCTTAATTACTTGGAGCTCATCCTCTACGTCCAGTAGTATTGCCACCTTTCTTACAAACGGGGACTGCGCACAAAGTGCTAATAGGGCAGAGCATCCTGCATATTCAAGCCGCCAAACTAGATGGATTGTTTACAAAAGAAGACATCTGACGAACAGCAAAAATGTTTAGCAGCTTAACTGCTTTATGACATCCTACGGATGACATTCTGTCACGCTCATCAGTGATTGGGCAGAAAAACGATAACCTTATATTCCTCTCAAATAAAGGAACATACATACGGGGAATATAGTTAAAGAACAAAAAAGAGCGAAGCAGACCGAACATAAAGAATTTATGCAACATCTCCACTTGATGTACTCGAGACAAACAACTTACAGATAGCTAATGCAGTGTACAGGCACAGTGAAAGACCTCTTAAACAAGTACTGCAGACACCGTAAGTGATCACATAGAATAGCACAAACACCCAAACTTATTTTCCAAGCCGCAAAGCATTTATATAGAAGTATTGAACAATTAACTTGCAGTGGAAATAGACTTGTCATGCTGCGTCATCTTGGTTTTTTCCCATCAGGCGAGCCCAGCTTATAGCCACTTGTACATAAACATCATTATGTAACTTGTCAATCAGCCGAAAGTAAGCAATCATCCAGGTTTTCTTCAACAACATAGTGCAAAACACCACCCAAAGACCGATCACAAATCCAATGCTCATGCCAAGGAAAAGAAATGACGTGTGGACTCTATTTTCGTCTTCTCTTCTTGGTCGCTTTGCTTTGATTCATTAGATGAACAGTTTGTGGAGAGAGGAGGCCCACAAAGACCAGGGTTGCCAATATAGATGTAGACCTGGTTATCGAGTGCTTGTAGCTGCGGCCCGGATGGAATTGCACCCGACAAATTGTTGTACGACAAGTTCAAGTGGCTCAGGGAAGTTAGAGCTGAAAGACTCGAGGGAATTTCACCTGAAAACTCATTGTAGGATAGGTCAAGGGACTCCAACTGCTTTAAATCTCCAATCTGATTTGGGATTGTTCCATTCAACTGATTACTTGATAAATTCAAATTGGTAAGCCCAATAAGTAAATGAATTGCTTCTGGAATATGTCCCGTTAAACTGTTGCTTGACAGATCAAGATTTACCACTTGATTATAGATTTCAAAGGTGTAGTCACGCTGTTGGTCTTTTGTGATCACTGGTATGCTCTCTTCCAAAATATAAACCTCTGAGTTATGATATAAGGCTGTCATTGCCGTCAGGTTTGACAGCGACCATGGTATGGTTCCTGATATGTTGTTATGTGCTATATCCAAATAATGAAGGCTACTAAGGTTAGTAAGCCTCTCAGGAATATGACCACTAAACATGTTTGATCTTACCCTCAAGATTTCCAAATTAGGCATTGTCATCGGTATCCACCATGGCAAACTTCCAGAGAACCTATTGTATGAAAGATCGAGGAATGATAATGTCGACGCAAATAGAAGAAATCGAGGGAATTGACCTGAGAGATTATTGTTGTTCAAGGCAAGACTGCGCATGCTAGAACCAAATTGATTTGCAGAGTTTCCATTGGCCATTGAAGATCTGTTATCCGACTCCTTCCAGCACTGCATGACTTCTCCTGTTAAATTGTTTCCTGAGAGGTCCAACCGAGTCAGGCCAGTCAATTGACATATAGATGATGGGATGGTGCCTGTAATTTGATTATTG
Source organism: Guadua angustifolia (assembly GCA_036346375.1). Lineage (NCBI taxonomy): Eukaryota > Viridiplantae > Streptophyta > Magnoliopsida > Poales > Poaceae > Guadua > Guadua angustifolia. The sequence goes on from CM070501.1 coordinate 25,944,466, forward strand.
GCAATCAACAGCTCCCGTAGTAGTGTAGCTTTGAGATCTGATGGCAATGACCCTGACAAAGAGTTTGAAGACAGATTCAAGTGTGATATATTTATAGGCAGTGGTGGAACTTGACCCGTAAACTTATTTGACCGAGATATATTTCTTCCGCTGACATGTGATGTAGATTTGCCGGCAATGATCCGCGCAACTGGTTTCCTGATGCATGCAAGAATGAAGCTCGGGAAAATGTCACCCAGAACCAATCAGGCATAACATCATCCAAATTTGTATTTCCAAGAACCAGAACATCAATGTCCGTTTGCCATCTAAGCCACAGTGGAAAATGGGGCCCCAAGTTACATGACCGAAAACCTGCGACCTTCAGCTTAAATGCCGGAACCCAATTTGCTTCTATAGCTACTTTGAAGGAGTTGTACGACAAGTCTAGGTGCTCTAGATTTGCTAAACCTTCAAAATGCTCCTTCAAGAGCACACCATTGAATTTGTTGTAGCTAAGATCCAACATGGTCAAATTACCTAGCGCTCCAATTCGAGCAGGTACAGGACCGCTGAAGTTATTGTTGCCAAGATCTAACATTTTCAAATTACCTAGTGCTCCAATTTCCGTAGGAAGAGGGCCAATCAGCATGTTTCCTCGCGCTTGAAGAACATTGAGATTTGTCATTTTTCCAATCGAAATCGGTATCAAACCCGTGAGTCTATTTTGTGTAAGATCTGTGATTTGAAGGGCAGTCGTGTTTCCCAATGCATCAGGTATGGATCCGGACCATTCACACCCTGCAAGATAAAGCTCCTTAATGCTTGTGAGATCCCAAAACCAGCTGTGTTCGAGTGAAATGTTTAAGAAGAAGTTGTCTGATAGATCAAGGACCTCAAGACGTGTGAGGTTGGAATGCGATAGAGTAGACATGGTACTGTTAAGACGACATTCAGACAAGCCAAGGACTTTAAGAGCAGGAAGCATGTTGACCCAGTGAACCCAATCCCTCACAGAACTGAGGTCCACCCCACCCATGTCAAGATGCCTCAACAAAGAGAGACGTGGCAACCAAGAAAGATCTATTAAAGAGAGATCTGTACAATTGTTTATCTTCGAAGAAAAAACCGTTCTGACTAACATCAAGATATTGCAAATTTGAGAGATTGCCAAGTTGGGAAGGTATTGTCCCACTGAAACCTGCCCCTAAAAGGTTGAGATACCTTAGTTTCTTCAGAGAACCCACGAACATAGGTATGCTTGTGCCGTTGAAGTTATTGAAGCTCAGATCGAGATATCTCAAGTGTTGTAAAGCAACCAAAGAGGAGCTCATCTCACCTCTCGATAAGCTCAACACAGTCTCGTGCCAGTTGGTGTAGCGGAGGTTGAGCTTGACGACACGGCCTGTTCTGTTGTTGCACCGGACTCCCTTCCATTGACAACAGTCTTCACCCTTCCATGATGACAGACGGCCAGCAGGGTCCAGCAGGCTTGCTTTGAAGGAGAGAAGCGCATCACGCTCGCTTGTGATGCAACTCCCGCCTGATATCGTGGCATGAACACAACAAGTGGATGGTGTTTGTGAGATCAATAGCCACAAGATTATTGCGGCTCCTCGGATGAGGAGCCCAAGCTCAGGCATATCGATTGATCAGTATGTTCCGTGTCTAATTGTATACGGAGTTTACGTAGTATATGGTGGAATGTTGAGAAATAGCTAAGCTAAGTGTATTGCCTTTATCGGCTGGTATCACAAGATGGACTTCGGTCTTCACACATTTGTATCGAAAAGGCCGGGTGTTGACTGAAAAGTGCCTTTTCAATTGCTTATGGACAGCCGCCTCTACCTATGCTACAAGTTTTATTGTTCTCACCTCTCAGTTTCTCAGTGCAGAGAAGAGAATGGTGTTACGGTGGCCTCTGTGATATAGATGAGACGAAAATCAGTGAGTGGGATTTGGGAAAAAGACAACGAGAGTGGAGAGCTCAGCTGACCCTACCAAATCGTGGTCTTGCCATGCATGCTTTTTTATACTATATGTTATGGCTGGAATTTCTTCTGATTAGAACAATCAACCATGCAACGCACGGCAGACAAATTAGTGATCGTGGGAGTGGACCGTCAACCCTACCAAATATTCACTCCATAACAAGGATCGTGTTTTGTGTCTGAACCTTAAAATCCAAATCCACCCAACAAAACCAAAATTAATAGTCTGCTAACCCAAGTCGTGGTCTTGCCATGCATGCTTTTTTATACTGTATGTTATGGCTGGAATTTCTTCTGATTAGAACAATCAACCATATATGCAACGCACGGCAGACAAATTAGTGATCGTGGGAGTGGACCGTCAACCCTACCAAATATTCACTCCATAACAAGGAACAGAGCCGACATGCTGGACCTATCGTGTTTCATGTCTGAACTTTAAAATCCAAATCAACTAAAAATGCCAACGAAACCACAGCATGGATTGGAGGATATCGACATGGGTTCGACCTTACGAGTGTAAGTTGTCACCGACGAATCGAACCTGGCACCGCCAGACCAAAGGTTTCTAGTCTTGGAGTGATACCCTCAGGAACCACTCGTCGCTAGGGATGGCAATTTTACCCATGGGTTTGGGTACCCGTGGATACCCGACCCGATAGGTTCGGGTCTGGGTCCGAATTTAGACCCATGGGTATTTTTAATCGGGTCCGGGTCTGGGTCCGGATCCGGGTCCAGGTCCGAATATAGACCCGTGGGTATAGTAGACCCGGACCCGAAATTCAGCCGATCAGCCTTAGCTTGAGCTCATCGACCATCCGGTCCGGCATCCGTGCAGCCAGGGCCCATCCATTCCCAACTTGATTCGGCTAATCCCACTCTCATTCCATCGATGAATCTTGATCGACCCATCCTCATTCCTCCAGGGATGGCGGGACCTCCGCCCTCGCCTCCCTCCCTGCTCCTGCTCCACACAAACCCTAGCCTCCTCACCCTCACGCTGGCGCCGCCTCCTTTGCCCGTGGCCGTCGCCGAGTTGACCCCCGACCAGCGACCCGTGTGGACTACCACCGCGACCCGATCCGGATCCGCCGTCCCGAAGGTGCCGTCTCCCGTTGTCTCCGAAAGCACCGCCACCAAGTCGAGATCCCGAGCGGGCGATCAGTGAGGCGCTCCACTGAGTCCGACCGAGCCGGCTTTACATGCTAAATCATACTTTTGATGATTCTAGTTCTAGGATGTGCTAAGGCTTGGGCAAGCAAAATTTTTAGTACTTGATAATGGAATCTGTCCAGAACTTGATAATGGAAACTGGAAAGAACATATTGGTTGTTGCTGCAAGTATTTTCTTTTACAATTATATACAATATTGCACTACTGGATGATTGGATGAAGCATGGTATGATTGGATGAGGTCTGTACATGATTATGACTTATGAATTGTGAGGTCTGTACATGATTAAGGAGATTTCTCTCTCTTTCTCGTTTATACGCTAACTAATTATAATCATGCATGCATCTGCTCGATTTGTCTCTCTGTTTCGGGTCCTGCTACTAGCTAGCCCGCCTTGCTTTGTCTCTCTGTTTCGGGTCCTGGGTACCCATCGGGTCCTGGGTACCCGTCGGGTCTGGGTCTGGGTCCAGATTTGGACCCATATGTTCATTCGGTCGGGTTTGGGTCTAAATTGAATTGGTGCAGGGTCCACAAGAGAAGGACCGGAGCTACAGACCCGATTGCCATCCTACTAAATGCCCCTCGGCATCGTGCATGCAGCAACGGCCAACGCTAGTGGTTAGGGGTGGCAATGGGGACCCGTTCCCGATCCCCATGAACAATTCCTCTATTAGGGGCGGGTATGGGAAGAAATCGTCCCATGAGGATGGAAGCGGAAAGTTATTACCCGTCGGGGATGGCGAGGGATGGAGGCAGAAATTTTTTCCCTTGGGGACCCTTGGGGATCCAAATTTAGTTTAGTCCAATTTAGTTATTAGATTGCAAACATATTCTCTAGCCCATCAAATTCACATTTTCATAAGCGGGACAACATAATCTTCAATGAATGCATGCATTCTTTTTTCCTTGTCTGTTGATATGATTTTAGAGTTAAAATGGCTATAAGAGCTCTTCTTGTGTGAAATTTTTGGGGATGGGTCCTCAACAGCCCCGATACCCGAACGGGGATGGGGACGGGGGGATTTTCTCCCGAGGCGGGAACGAGGGCGGGGGCGGGAAAATTTTGGATCATTGGGGCGGGACGGGAGGCACTCCCCGATGGGGAATGGCCCCGTTGCCACCCCTACTAGTGGTGGGCGTCTTGACGTGCTAGGTCTATCGTGTTTCGTATCTGAATCGTTCTGGACCGGGACGGCTCGTTGTGCCCGCCGTGTCATGTCGTGCCGGCTTGGCTAGTCTTCGGCGAGCCCAGGTACAACCCATTTGCGCTTCATGCCTACTTCCTGCTGTGTTGGTTTAGGCCCAGTCCATTTGTATTATTGCGACGAGACGAAAGGAACTGGAGACGCACGGCAATGAACACAAAATGTTGAGGGAAAAAGAGGTAAATTTTATTCATTCTTAAATAGGTACATAGTTACTGACTCATTAAAAACCTTACACCCTGATGTGGAATACCCCCGATAAGGAAAAGAATACAATAACTACGTACATATGCATAGACTACTTAAGGCCGAGATAGTCAAAGTCAGCTATCCCATCCGTGATCTTCAGATCCTCGATCTCATGATATACCCTTTCATCTGCACGCTCCCAGTTTTTGAGGCATTAATTACCTCAACCATTTTAGGTCTGAGAGACGACCTCCTCGGTTCAAGTATTCTCCCCACTAAACTGAAAGTGGCTTCCTACAAGACAGTGGACGCCGGAACCACAAGTACATCCCATATATAATGCGATAGCTTTTGGCATTGCTAGACCTTTTAGTGTTTCCAATATATTTAGGAGCTGGCTTGTTTGTTTTGAGAAGGATCTTAAAAATGTCGCTTTACTAGGAGCCGCAACCATTTGTTGGTCTCTTTGGTTAAGCATGAATGATATAGTCTTTGAAAGGAAATCAAACTCATCCCCTTTGCAGGTTATTTATGCTACTTCCCACTGGCTGCGTACATGGGCTGTACTGCAGAAGCCGGACTTGCGAACTATTATGGTGAAGGCTACACAACGGTTGGTGCAGGTGGCCAAGGACTTCTTTTCCCAGCGCATGGGTGGTGGTCTAGTCTTCGGATTGATAGTCACTAGAGTGTGCGTGCTATTTTTTGTTTCTGGGCTGTGTGCTTCTTGTTAAGCAAAGACCGAGAGAAGTTTCAAGGACTTGTATCACCTCAATGTAATGTTCTTGAAATTAATAAAATCTTCCTTCATCAAAAAAATATAATGCGATAGCACGGGGTAAATAAGTTTGTAATTCTTCTACTACAAGAGCAAGCTGAGTCGATTGTCCTTGTCTATGTCAAACTCAATCTCCGCGAAAGGCATCTCGAGGTAATGGTTGATATCTACCTGTGGATTCCATTGCAACCTGCTTGACGTTTCGGCAGATGAACTAGACGTCTTGCCTTATGTTTGAAGCGGTTGAATTGCCTAGTGCTTATTACGTTGTTGAGGTAGATCATCTTGCTTTACTTCTAGTGCCAAATTTTTCGTAATATTTGTCAAAAACTCTTAAAAAACTCGTTATAAACATGAGTATATGCCTCAAAAAAATCAAGATCGTGGGTTCTCTGAGCTGGAATTACTTCAACGACACAAGCATACCTGTGTTCATGAGTTCTCCGAAGAAACTAAGGTATCTCAACCTATCAGGTTAATAATATGGTATACACATCTCTAGTGGAGCATGAAACTTCCAACATAAGTCTCCAAGTGTGGTAAGAGATGCTCCATAGCCGTCGTGTTAGCGCTGACGGAGGGCAAGGTTGCAGATCAATCTAGAGATGACATGTACGGCGACGACGCGGTGACGACATGTGTGGTGACGGCGGGTGAGATGAGTTAGCCGGAGGCCGCGGCCGAGGCAAGATGCATGGTGGTGGGGCAGAGCTAGGCTGGAGGCCGTAGCTGAGGTAGGAAGGATGCGTGGCTGCAGATCGATTTGGAGAGCACAGTTGTCATTTTTTTGGTGAACCGAAAAACCGAATCGAATTTTTTTGGTTAATTTGGTTTGGTTTTCAAATTTATTCGGTTCGGTCTGGTTCGGTTGACAGTTTTCGAAAACCGATTTTTTTAAAACCAGAAAACCGAATTAACCAATTGCGCAGGCCTGTATGTCGTAACTTTGAGACGTACCCACCAGAAGCTGGACATTAATTGGTTTCAATTTCTTTTTTCTTTGAGACGTTAATTGGTTTTAATTTCAGTAGCCCAATAACATCACAATGCTGTTACACATTGATCCGCACTAACCGTTGGATCGAGCGCTACTTAATAGAGCAGCCCTCCGGTGCAGTACTGTTCATCAAGGAGAAGACGCATTTCCGCGGCGAAAAGCGAGTTGCTCTGCGCCTGCTTGCGCCATTGCCGGCAGCAACGGATGTAGCGGCTCATCGACGGCAGGCCGGCCAGCGTGATTCTAGACTGATTGACAAGAGGAAAGTCAATGACTGGCATGGAGCAAGAGACGCCGAACGTACGCAGCTCGCGAGAGCCGGCTGGGACTTGTGAGCAGAATGTTTTTAATAATATTTTTAAAAAATAAATACAAAAATAATATACTGTGAAATAATTTTACAAATCTACCCTAATGACACCATTTGAAATGATGACAATGCCTTGTTAGAGAGGTATTTTTAAAGTTGTAATTTGCAAGAAAACGTTTACCTGAAAGGGGATTTGTTTGTGCAGATGCACATCGTGATTTTTGTTGCTCCTGCACTCACCGAAATGACAAAGGGGAAGTTAGAAAAAATTACAAGTGGTTTTGTTGTCGGGTAGTGAAATTTGTTGTGGATATAATACTGTGATGTAATGTTTAATATTGGAAGGAACAAAATGAAGGATGATATAGCATTTCATAGTGAAAGCAGGGAGTACATAGGGGCATCTGATTCAGATCGGTGCCGATGTTGGCCTTACTAGTTCTACGGTATAAATGGCCACACAGAGAGATTACGAATGTAAACTACGTGAAAGATAGTTGGGCCCTTTCGCAATTGGAAACAAGGGTATATGGATGCTGCTCTGTGAAGGGAGGCCATTAAAGGTCAAATGTGTAACCGTATAGCACTCACATAGAGTGCTGGTCGTCTGAGTGGCGTGGACGTGGTTGGCTGCTGTAACATCCTGAAACATTCAAAAATGATAAAAATAAAAAAAAATTAATTCAAAAATGGAATTTAATAAAAATTTCAATTTGAATCAAAATTCTAATTTAAAACAATGTCTTTTCCTCATTTTCTTTGCATTTTATCTTAAGAAAAGTATAAATTGTAATACTAAAAACTTTTCTTCCAAAGCAAACAAATTATAAGAATAAAATTGAAATGTGATGTTTAATTTGAAATGTTCATTTCCTGATTTTTTTTCTTGAATTATTGAATTTTCTTGAGCCTTTGCTTTTAAAAGAAAATCAATAAAGCGAAATGATAAAATGGTAAAAGTAAAAAGCTAAAAACATAAAATCAACAAAAATCTGCAAAACTCATAATAAAATATTAGAGCACTCCAGATCCCTAATCATGTCAGTTGAGATATTCTAAACCATTAAAATGTAAGAAAAGACAAATGTAATTATGAGATAAGATGTCAATCTTGATGTTGTCAGATTTATGTAGAAATATCCATGGCTTTTCTAAAGCCAAGATTTTTAATACGCTGACATCAACTTGATATCTACCTCTGGTAAAAATATCAGAAATTAAAACTTATATTTGTAACTTATAGAAATTCAAAAAGCAAAAACAAATAAAATTGAAAATTGTAATGTCAGAATTTTTAGAAATTAAATATAAAATCTTGAAAATTTTATAGAAGATGAATAATACTATTCCAGATGTTTATAGAAATTTTCATAAAATAATAAAATCATTTTAATCATCAATTAAATACAAAATAGAACAAACAAAATCTAGAAAATGCATTGTAAGAATTTTAGTAAAATTTATACCTGTAATTTTTGCTTGAAAATTTTACTGGAGAATTATATTTACCTTGCCGACATTAGTAAAAATTTTCATAAAATCTAGAGTCAATCAGCCATCTGAATCATGCAGATTAACCTAGTCCTATCCAGAACCTGTCCATGAGCTGTCCCGTTTGTGTGGCTTACAGGTGGGCCCGACACATTGAGCTGGCCCAGCCATCAACCCTGCCAACTTCTCCCTGCCAGCAGCACCCCACACGTTAGCCCCTCTCCAGTGCCTTCTTCTTCCTTCTATCTCTCTCGCTCACTCTCTTCCTCTCTTGCGCCGACCAAAACCAGCTCACCAGTGAATCGCCTTCGTTCTTGTCGCTTTCGTGCCGCAACTCTCCACCTGAGGTCGACGCCACTGACTCACCACTGCCATGAACCCCCTCGGCCAGCGCACTGTAGCTCTGCACCGTAGAAATTCTGCAAGTCCTAGCCGCTGCTCCAGACCACCAAAACCTTGCTTCAACACTAAAATCAACCGCCATAGCTCAATATAAATACCCCAGCGGACCTCCAGAACTCGGAAAAATACCCCATTACCTTAGCCATGCAAGAACTCCCATCGTCTTTCCCAAACCCAGCAAAACCAGTGAAAAAGGGGAAAAGCCGATTAGCCATCTCCGGTAAACCTCCCCTCAAATCAGTAGACCTGAAGCCTCCTCATAGCACCCATACCTATCCCCACCTTCAATTCGGGTTCATCTTCCCCGGTGAGCCACCGCACAACACCTTCTCCTTCTGCCGCTCCATGTGCACGGTGAGGACCCTCTTCCGCTTATTCTCCCTTTCGGGTGTAGGCTAAAATGGAACTTAGTAAGTCTACTGATGCTGTCACTGGTGAAAATGAAGCACGGGAAGCATTAATTCCAAGCTTCACCACCTCAGCCATGGCCGCTGCCACAGGTTCTCGGTGGCGCACCAATTCCGAGCACCGTTGGACAAATTAGCTCCACCGCAAGACGCGCATAGGTGCCCTGGTGTTCATCGTGGTACCGATTCGAGCTCCCCAGCCGTAGTTCGCCGTCGGCGAGCTCAGGCGCGCTGTCCTCTATCCCGGGTCACCGATAGGCGGGTCCCACTTGTCATCCTCCTGCGTTAGGTGACCTGTAAGAAGCGAGGATCGGATGTCATTTACTGCTTGTTCGCGAGCCCAGCGTCGGTCAGTCGTGCGCAAACTTCCCCGTTGCCACTTGGGCCCGGCTTGTCAGCGCCTCAGCCCACGCAAAATCCAAAAAGGAAGGCATAAACTCCGGCAGAAGGCGTACTTTCTGTTAATGGCAAACTTTTTGATTTTCAGTATTTTTTAAACCTTAGAGCATTCAATTGAGCATAACTTTTGAACCATAGGTCCAAACTTGATGAAATAAATTTATAAATTTGTATAAAATCTTGTAAATTCATAATATGCAAAAATATTTTGAAATTGAGCTCTTTTCAAATTTTCAATTCAAATTTAAAGAAGGAATTTGAAATATGTCATACATAGAAATTTTGCAAATGACCTTCAAATTGAATAAAATAATTTTTTTAGACTCATTAAGTCCCTAGGAACCTGAATATGCAAAAATATTTAGGGTTCACTATAGGAAATATTTGAATTATTAAATGTAATAAGTAAATAGTAAAATATTAATCCAAATGATTTTAACCTCTTGAATTTGAAATTATAAATAATAAAATAATTCACATGTACTCCTGAGACCCTGATAAATAAATATTTTAGAAATATTTAATTTTCAAATTTGATTTGAATTATTTGAAGTTAAAGATCAAAAAATCCCCAATATGGAACTATTACAAATATACAAACTATAACTCTTTAAATCATGAATCAAATTTTAAAATATTTCTAAGATCATGAGTATTCCAGTTATGTAAAAATATTTAGGTTTGAATTTAGTTTGATTTAGATTTGAAAATATATTGTTCTTCAATATATGTAAATCAAATAAGTTGCAACTAGTGCAAATAAATTTTTTAAAAAATAATAAAACCAATTCTTAGATTTTAGTAATATAACAATACTATTTATGCAAAAATATTTCATATTTACTTAAAGTGGAATCAAGTTTGTAGTTCATCTTGCTTGATAAATACATACGATTAATATATATAAATAAAGTCCATAATTAAGAGACAATGTAATCCATAAATATGCTATAAGTCTTAGGTTAAATAAATTTGATGCAATAATTATATTTGGCATAGTTTAAACCATGTTCCTAAATAATGATGCTTTATTCATATAAAATATATATGTCATCAATAGGTATTAATACAAGTAGAACCAAGTCATAAGCATTCTATAACTCAAGATCAACCTATTCGATAGAAGTAATTCTATTCTAACATGCCTTGCATTTAAATCCTGTCAAAAGCCTAACCCTACATTAATATAAACCTAAAATTAAGTAACATAGATATACGATGTATAAACGATCTTAAGTAATAAGAAAACAATGATTAAAATATTTGTATCACGAGAACCTTCTTAAAAATCATGAATATATATATAACCACTAACTTAACAAGTCTAACATATTCAAAACTAACTCTTATACAAAGTTAAGTAAGGAATAATATATATATATATATATATATATATATATATATATATATATATATATATATATATATATATATATATATATATATATATATACACACACACACACACAACAAAGTAACTAAATGTTTAATCCTATTAATCCAAATAATTTTTGCATCTTGAATTCGATACTATAAATATAATATATCTACTTTTAGCCTCTTGAATTCATAGAACAAGAATATATAATCTATAACAGAGGCAGTATCATCGCTCAACTTTGAAGCATTAGCGGTATAAATGTATATGCATATAATCAATCAACTAAAACACGAGAACTTGAAATCATGCAACCTAAACCCTAAACTATTCCTGTTTTCTGTAGTGTCTTTATTTCGTTTTCTATCTTCTATTTGCCCTTATTGAAAACTTGTTATTTGTCATTTGTTATGTTCTTCGTTCGCGACGTGTAGAACTCGACATAACTACTTCCATCATCGATTGCGACTTCAACTTCGTTGAAGACATCAATAAGCAAGGCAAGCACCCCCTTTGATCATGTTGATCCCATTTTTATAAATGTTTTCATTGCATGTGCTAATTTCATTAAATGCTGCTACTTTGTGGGTATTGGTAGATATACCTGTTGTCTTATGAAGATCCCTTAGTGTTGACATGTGAACCTTGACAACCCTAGAGTTAGTATCTGATATCAATTTGGGTATATGCGATGGTTAATAATTATGCTTAGCCATGCTTTAGATCTGGGATAAATCAATTGAAAAAAATTGATTAGATGAAACTTGGAAATATTGAGACATGATGATGGTCATTTGATGTGGGCAATTATTGGCATTAGCCGGAGGTGCATGGACTTGCATGTAGTATAGGGGGAGATTATTGCCCGTGTCGGATTTAGGACTGAACTATGGGTTGTTTTCAGGCCAAGATAACCGTACAACCACAGGTGCTGGTATGGGACAACCTTAACCTATTAAGTTCCTTAAACTAGCTTTGCACATTAGTAGGCTAGAGAATGGTGTACGCCATGCTATGGGGAGAAGTGGGACACTCTAGTGTATCACCATTTGTCGTACTAGTACAAATATCTTCTGCCGCCATAGGGAGAAGTGGAACAACTTGATGTATCATCATTTGTCGTATTAGTACAAATATCTTCTACTGCCATAGTATGGGTTTGTTGTCACCAGGCTGGTGCAAAGTTAGGGTTAAGTAATGTAACGGTTATGTCATGACTCTCTGCGACACACCAAAGGAAGTGTGCTAATGATCTGCACAAAGAGTCAGTCATGTCTTGTGGGTAAAACTGTACGCCTTTGAAGAGTGTAAAACTAATCGATTAGCGGCGTCCGTGGTCATGGGCACTTGGTAAAGTCATCACATAGTTAGATGTTTTGTTTTCATAAAATCTGGTTTCTACCTTGTGTCGGTAATTTCTACCGTGTATCGGTAAATTCTACCGTGTGTCGGTGATTTCTACCGTGTGTCGGTGGAAAGTGGTTCGTGGATATGGTCATATTACTCAAGTTCATGAAATTCACTTATTCGTATTTACATATTGTTATTTTACATATGAAATTGCGTTTGCTTGAATTCCGTTTTGTAATTACTACTTGTTTTACAATTTAAATTGGCTTTATGCAAATTAACCATAGAAACCTTTCCTTTGAAATGGCCTGCATATAATATAGGCTTTGCAAAAGTCTTGCTGAGTACAAATGTACTCACCCTTGCTTATTTATTGTTTTTAGGTGGAGAATTAGATTAGCTCGACAAAACTTAATAGACGCAGGATTTGAGGATATTAACGAGCTTTTCTAGAGATTATACCTTGTCAGTTGCCTGAGGGTTGGATGGGCACACTACAAGACTTTTGATTCTTTCCGCTGCATTATTCTGAATTGTAAGACCTTATTGTATAAATTAACATTATTTTTTTGTAATAAAGAGTATGGATGTGATATCAATTATTGTAAATGTGTGTGCTAGCTACTGATCATGGGACTAGCACTGTATGCAAATGAGATTTCTATTTTTGCATTTATGTAAAAATGGGGGTGTCGGGACCCGGATTTCCCAAATCCGACCCCTCTGAGTATAACCGTGCTAGTCCAGGAACAGCTAGCACACTCAGCAAGCACAATGATGATAACATCGACATATCACAAAGCAAACAACAGTAATTAAGCAAAAGAGAAATAGCATCGTAAACACATTATTACAAGTATCAAGCCTTATGGCTTAAATTGGTAAGTAGCAGCGGAAAATTAAACAGTAGCAACAAAAAGAGCCAGTCTATATGCCCATAGGCAACCGACTGGGGTGCGCTCCCTAGTAGTCCGGGTCGCCTTCATCGAAGCCATATGCAAAGAAGTCGTAATCACCTTCGGCTTCAGCGAACTCCTCTGAGAAAATTTGTTGTTGCAAGGGTGAGTACACACCGTACTCCGCAAGTCTTGGAAACTTAATGCATGCTAACTATATGCAAGGCTAACAATGGAAGGCATAATATGGTTCTTTTGCGTAAAGCAGAATTTAAATTGAAATAACAAATAGTAATTTCATAAAGCAGTATTTGACAAAAATGTAAATAAATAACATAACTGAATTTAATGTATAACAATTTAATGGGTTCCAACCCCCGATTGGCTCCAACCGCCAAACCAAAACCCCGCGAGTTCCAACCACTCACGGTTTTTCCAAAACTATTTTTATTTTAAAACCAAAACCAGAAAATCTACAATGTGCTAGCGTACCGCGCTTGCCCATGACCGTGGGCACGGCTACTCAAGTAGTTTTAACTCTGCAGAGATTGTACACTTTACCCACAAGACATGATCTTCCCTTAATGCCAAGCTATTAACACACTTCCTTTGGTGTGTCGGCAGAGAGATCATGACAAGGCCGTTACAATGCACGACGCCGCTACCAACTTCGCCCGCTAAGGTTTCACCGCTGTTAGGGTTACATCCACCCAGTACAGAAGCCCCCTCTTGCGCCTTACAAGTGTCTACCCGACACCCCATTCAACCCGATGGCAAAGCTAATAACGACACGCACAAATTACTTAGCCAGGTCGTACCCATATAGACTTGTGGTTGTACGGTAAAGCTCGGTCCAAGGTAACACACGCCTCGGTCCTTAATTGACTAGGGCGGAACAAACACTAAACCAGATCTTGTGCATCCCGCACCCACCAAACAACCATCCGCCCCGGTCTAAATCATTTTCATTTTTTATTTCAGTTAAATAATACCAGCAATACCTATTGCCATAATTTCACAATTCATTTTGAACAATGATTGAAAGAATTTCCATAATGGTAAGGTACCGAAGTGTTTAAGCAAGCCTAAGCAGTTCTACCGTCCCATACCACAAGATTAATTATCCATTACAGTACTTATTATTTTCCTAAGGTGTCAAGGTTGTCACAATTAATATCAATGAGGGCATAACACAATTGGCATTTAGCTAAACATTTAAAATTGCATTTAAAGTACTTTACTCAAAATGATAGCATGCATAATTTAAAACAAAATATAATTTTCATGAAATTTAGGATCAATATGTTCAAGGAAGACTTGCCTTCAACTCCTCCCGCTGGTGCTACCTTTGCCTTTTGCTTGCACTTGCACTTCAAGGCGTGCGTCTACACGTAAAACGAGAATAAAATAAATAAAATAAATTCAAATAAAATCCAAAAATCAAAATAAGGGTACTGACAGATAGAGCATGATTTTAGATGAATTTAGAAATTTGAATCGCTCGAATCGGAGTTCGAACGGGCTCTTGGAAGTTCCTCGGGAGAGAAAATCAGAAAATAGCTAGGGGCGACACGTGTCGGCTTGTGATTGGTTGGAATTTTCGGAATAATCAGAAAAGACAAAATACAAGTGCTGACGCATGGGGCCCACGAGTCATAGACTCGGCTCACCGTGAACTAAGTTCACCGAGGCTTTTCGGGTGACGTGGCAGTGACGCAGGAACTAGGGCATACGTGGCGGTGACGTGGCGGCGACGTGGCTTGCATGTGGTGCCAGGTGGCGGCGAACCAGTGAAACACGTGGCACGCATCCGAGAAGACACGGGTTAATCGGACGGCTAAGACTAGCGGTGCGGCGGCGATGACATAGGGGCTAGGGTTGCGGTGGCGGCTACGTGGCGAACATAGGCGGGCTGGGTGGCGTGGCGGCTTCGAGCGGTTCATAAGGTCACGACGAGCGAGGCCACGTGGCTTGATCCGAGACGTCGATGACCGATCGGACAGTGGAGAGCTCGCAAAGAAGTCGACAGCGAGGGCGGCGCTATTCCGCCGGAAGTGAGGAAGACGAAGCGGAAGACGGCGGAGGAGCGACGGATCGGGCTCGGGTCTGCACGGGTTCGAGAGAGTGTGACGCGATGAGTTCAACGGCGCAAGAAGCGGCGGCGGAGACTGACCGGAGGCGGAGATAAGCGGCGGAGAAGGCTTCGGCTTCGACGTGAACTCCAGCGAGGGTGTAGAGGCAAACGGTGGCGTCTCGGGGGGGTGTGGAATGGGTCGGTGGGGGCGGCGCGAGGCGGCAAGCACGGCACGGGGTGCGGAGAAGGCTTAAATAGTCTTGGGTGGTGTGAAAAGGCACGGAGGCCAAGGATGCCCGCGCGGCTAGGATTTTCCAGTGGCGGCGGCGACGTTGGTGACGCGGCACGACCGGGTCCGACCACGCGGCGGCAATCGGGCGATGCAACACGCCGGGCAAAACGACGGCCGTTGGATCAGATCCAATGGTCAGAATTAGTGCGCGCTAGGGTTTTGGGTTTTATGGCTGAGATGATGTGGCGGAATCGGATACGACCACGTGGCGCTAAATCAACGGCCGGAAACATTTGGTTGCGCGGGCGAGTGAGGACTGGTTGATCAAGATCCGTGGTAGATTGAGAAGCTAGGGTTTACCGCGGTTGAAATTTGGCCATGACCGAGAACAAGCCGCGAAATGGAATAGGAACAGGCCGAGCGGAAGAACGGTAGAATTCGGCCCGTGCGGAAGAGAGAGAAAATGAAAAGGATTTCCGAATAAAGAAATTCCAGAAAATCTAAATAACTTCGATAAATTCAAATAAATAGCAAATAAACTCTGAAAAAACTCCAAAAATACATAAAAATTCCATGAAGCACAAGGAACCCAATAAAAACAAGAAATATTTAAATTGAAGATTAGATTATTCAAATTAAATCCTTTTAAATTCTGAAAATTCAATTTAAGCTGGAATTAATTCGAATAAATTGCAACTGGTTCGGATTTTGAAATTCAAGCACAAAGAAACTCAAAAACTGGAATGTTACAGGGGACAAACACAATTGCAACTTGCATTCCCAGAGCAGCAGTAGGTGATAGCAGTCACTGCTGAGGTGAACCTTCTCTTCGTTATTCCTATCCCTAATCCTTTGGCGTCGTAGGTCATTGTTTTGCTGGTGGAGCTCGATGTTCTGCCTGCGGAGCGCTTAATTGTTGTTCCCCTTGACCTATAGCAGTTGCTGTATTTTTTGGACGCATACTAGCAGGGTGTCGATGTCAGCGGCCTAGAGGTTGCCATGATGCATTTTAGGGCTTGAATTTAGTATGATTAGGACAATCAACCAGGCAACGCACGGCGGACCAACAAGTGAGACGTCACGCAATGGAAATTTCCAAGTGATGGGGAGTGGACCATGAACGCTATCAAAGATACACTCAGTAGTAAGGAACAGACTCGATACTCTCTCCTTTCTTTCTTTTTCTTCTTCTTTGGAGAACAGGAATAGAGTCATTTGCACGTACCGAGTTTTTGTTTTGTTCCTGCTCATGTCATAACCTTTTTTTAGAGGAATCAATGGAGTGCAAGAAGCCCACCTGAACTGAACTCTAATTAATTGCTTCAAAACTGTTTTACAAGAAGTACCCACAAGAAGTGGGACATTAATTGGTTTCAATTTCTTTTTTCTTTCAGACGTTAATTGGTTTCAATATCTTTTTTCTTTCAGACGTTAATTGCAACAACACAACAGTGTTATCACACATGGATTAGCACTAACCGTTGGATCGAGCGCTCCTTAACATAGCAGCCCTCCGATCCAGATACTGTTCATCAAGGGGACGATGCGTTTCCGCGGCGAAAAGTGAGTCGCCCTGCTCCTGCTTGCGCCATTGCCGGCAGCAACAGATGCGACAGCTCATCTACGGCAGGCCAGCGTGGCATCGGCGTCTGCTGACTCATAGCGCCGACTGGGAACACATCTAACCACTGGTCCACCCCACCAGGGAACAAAATTTCGTGCATGGCTGAAATCCAAAATTTCGGTGAAATTTCATCATTTCGCATCAAATCCGTTCAAAATTCAAATCCGGTTTTTGCTACGAAATTTTGGCCAAAAATCCGAAATTTCGGCCGAAATTCCCAAAATTTCAGCGAAATTGCACTGACAAAAAAATGGTTCAAACGATGTCGAACAATTTTGAAATTTTTTTTGGAGATTCTTGAAACATCAGAGATGTTTTAATTAACTTTTTAGATGATTATCAAACATGAGGAATTTCTAAAAATTTAAACATTGCTACTATCCTAATAAAGCGTAATTTGACAAGTTTGAACCGAATGAAAATTAGAACAAGCGAGGTTATAAAATTTTAAAAAATTGGATGATCCTGACATATCTACAATATTCTCGTAAAATTTTTAGATGATGATCAAATGTCATGACGTTTCAAAAATTCTAAAAGTATTCTCTGTCCTGTTAAAAGGCTTATCGGCAAATTTGAACGAAATGAAAAATTATCCAAATCATATTATAAAATTTTAAAAAATTTTGTGAATGGTCCTGATGTAGAATTAATGGTTATATAAAAGTTTTAGATGATTATCATGATTAAATAAGTTTTAAAAATTCTGACAGTGCTACATCCTAATAAAAGCCTGATGATCAATACATAGATTTGCTTTAGCAATCAAAAAAGATTTAAAATTTTTGAAAATTTTACGGAAAGTTGATAAGGAAATGCTTAATATCTCATAAAAATTTTTAATCATTATCACCCTTTAGTGCATTTATAAAATTCTTACAAGGCATAATACCATTTATGTTCTTTCTCTGTTTGATTTTTGAAATATAATATAACAAATAAAGTTAAGTGCTTACATAGATTTAATTGAGCAAACAAAAAAAGTTAATTTTTTTTCAAATTTTATATAATTATACTGAGGAAATTAGTAATCTCTCTTAAAAATTTTAGATCATGATCACGCTCAAGAAAATTTATAAAATTCTGACAAGGTAACTGTTGTTGTAAAACATCGAAGAACGCCAACGAATGTCTACTCAAATCAACAGCACGCATGCACAAACACGCGAATCAAGAATCGAGAACACACACAATATAGGGTGGAAATCTCTCTCTTTATTGATGCATTGTTTATAATGAGGGGGCACCGATATATATAGCGGCATGAGGAGAGAGTTCGGATTCGACCACGTTAGGAAGAGATAGAGTTCTAACCATATCTGGTTTAGGTTTCCTTATCTCACAACACTCCCCCTTGGTCGAATACCGCGTAATGCATATGTCTCGTTAAAAACTCCACTCAACAACCCAGTGGGAAAAAAGAGATGGAGAAAAGAGCACATCGCTTTTCGCATGCTATGTTGCACTAGTTGCCTCATTAAAACCTTTATGTGAGAAAACTTCAGAAAACTCACAAAAGAAAAAAGAGTACAACCTATTACTTTTAGGGTTTTAATAGGATCTTCAGGATCGCAATAAGGGTTATGGTTCAAGGATTTTCTCCCCCTGAACTCTGCATCTCTCTAAGTCTTCTCATTCCAATGCCTTTAACATATCCTTGAAATGTAGATTTAGGCAAGGACTTAGTGAATAAATCTGCAAGATTTTCACATGACTTAGTTTGCAAGACTTTTATCTCATCACTCTTCTGGAATTCGTGAGGATAGAATAACTTAGGAGCAATATGCTTCGTGATGTTGCTCTTTACATAACCCAATTGCATTTGTGCAACACAAGTAGAATTATCTTCATATATAATTGTGCGGGTATCGACGGCGTTAAGGCCACATGACTTCTGGATATGGCCAATCACACGTCGCAGCCAAACACATTCACGTGAGGCTTCATACAGGGCTATAATCTCGAGTGGTTGGTAGAAGTTACTACGAGTTCTGTTTTACAAGACCGCCAGAAACAATTTGCACCTAATCGAGAGAAACACGAAACCAATCTGAGATTTGGCACTGTGGGGATCAAACAGATAGCCAGCATCCGTATATCCCACCATGGTCAAGTCTTGGTTCTTCTGGAAAAACAATCCAAGATCTTAAATACCTTGGAGATATCTGAGTACAGTCTTTACACCAGCCTAATGTCTTCTGGTTGGAGCTGAACTATGTCTTGCTAGCAAATTCACTGCGAATGCAATATCAGGCCTTGTGCAATTCGCAAGGTACATGAGTGCTCCAATAGCACTTAAATATAGGACTTCAGGTCCTAAGACTTCCTCATTTTCCATCCTCGATCTAAAAGGGTCTTTATCCACTTCAAGGGATCTTACGACCATGGGGATTTTTAAGGGATGTGATTTATTCATATTAAACCTTTCTAATACCTTCCGGGTATAGGACTACTAGTGAACAAGAATTCCTTCTGGGAGATGCTCTAGCTGCAGGCCTAAGCAAAATTTGGTTTTACCCAAATCTTTCATCTCAAACTCAGTCGTGAGGTAAGCACTCGCTTCCTTTATTTCCTCTGTGGTTCCGATGATATTCAGATCATAGACATACACTGAGATGATACAAAATCCATTCTGGGATTTGTTTATGAACACACAGGGGCAATCATCATTATTGGAGTATCCCTTCTTCAGGAGGAACTCACTAAGCCGGTTATACCACATTTTTCTGGACTGTTTTAATCCGTATAACGATCTCTACAGTTTGACGCTATACATGTTGCGATTATTAGGATCCGGGACTTTTACTCCTTCAGGGACTTTCATATAAATGTCCGAATCCAGTGACCCATATAAATATGCGGTCACCACATCCATCAACTGCATTTTTAGATTTAAGCCAGCTGCCATTGATATTAGATATCGGAACGTTATTCCACTCAGCGCAGGAGAATAGTTTTCATCGTAATCGATGTCGGGTCTCTACGTGAACCCTTGTGCTACAAGCATCGCTTTTTATATCTCACCACCTAGGTATTTTCATTTCTCTTCTGGATGAAAAGTCCATTTGATCCTGCAGGGAATCACTTTAGGAAATATTCAGTCAACAGGACCAGAAATTTTCCTCTTATTAGCTTAGCGCCTCAATATACGCTAGGTTATCATCTTCGGGATGGATCACTTGAGGATGTTACCATCTCCGTGATGGCTCACTTCAGGATTTTCTCAACATCGAGTTGAGCTTCTTCTCATCCGTCAGGTAGTGTTCTCATTTGTTCGGTTCTCTCATCACTGGACGCCTCAGCTGAATTGAGTCCCGTGCACCGGAGGCCTCCTCTTCTTATCATGAGGGTCAAGAGTAGGTTCAATATCCTTCTAGGGTGTCTCCACTCTTTCAGGTGCATATACTTCAAGTATATGAGATCTTTCACTCCCTTATGACCAGTGAAGGTATTTGGCAGATTATTAGCTTATTTATTGCAGATTCATTATCCTTTGAACTTCAAGTTCAATATTTCCAGTGCGTGGGTCTAAGGACTAGGCATTCTGAAATGTGGTACTTATCTCCCCCTAATGCCGAAAAATGTCCTTAGTATAATCAGCGTACCGAGCCATGTACAGATCCCCTGTCATAGGCTCTAGGTATTTTAATACATGACGGAGATTCATAACCTACATAGATCTTCAACTTCTGGTGAGGTCCTATGGTTGTACGCTGTGGTGGAGAGATTGGCATATATACAAAGACACCCAAATTTTCACAGATGGGAAATACTTAATTCTTTTCCACGCACTATCTGCAACGGGAAATTTCATAATATGCAGGTTGGTGCAGAGTTGAATTATTACCGAAGATATCTGATCATGGTGTCCCTAAAAAGCGGTGGCAAGCCAATTATTCTGCAAGAACGGCCAAGCAATATGATAAGTTTTGTTCTTTTAATATAATGACTCTGCAGAGCCATTATAAGTGTGGACATTAGGTACAAGTTGCTCTACATTAATTTTCGAAGCTTTATAATAATCATTAAATGCTTTGAGATAAACTCGTCAGCATTACCCATTCAAAATGGACTTGATCCTTTCTTCTGGAAAGTAGGCTCTTAAATTAATAATTTGGACAATTAATTTTGGTAAAAACATGGTTCCTAGTAGATAAGAGACTTACATAGGACCATCTCGTAGAAACATCTATCAGTACCACAAAATTTTTTAGAAGGGGCCCGACAGGGGTTGAACAGGTCCACATATATCACTTTGAATTTTCTCCAGGAAATTCAGTGATTCCCCTCTAACTTTTTAGGTAAGAAGATCTAAGGATGAGCTTTTCTTTAGCACAACCCGGGCATAAGAAACTTCAGCTCTAGAAAAAACTTTATCCTATGGCCAGCAGAATTATAATTATACTTCTCATAATATTCAACTCAAAATAGCCAGTCGATCTGCTAGATCTTAATATTCCTGGGTTTTTGTCGCAACACAAACTTCAGGTTATGCATAATATAATCTGGAGGAGAATGAATGAAGCCTTTAAACCACACGTTAATTACACCCATTAAACTTAGTCATGAGTAGGTATTCTGTACCATTCTCATTCTTTGTCTCCATAAGGAAATGATTCAGACCAATATTTTTTTAAACCTTAAAAGAGTACGACTGGACTCAGGGTATAATATGGCATTCTTCTAGTGCCAACTATGAGAGTATCGCTTCTGGCGATAGTCATAACAATTTCAATTCACTTAGTGTGGCATAACTGTCTTCTAGACAGATTTTCTCCTCTATTATCGGATTATACTTTGTTCTATATTAGAAATATAATTTTTCAATCAAACAATTGTTGCATCAAGAACAAATAATATAGAACAAACATAGCATGATTAAATTAATATCCTGGGAAAATCAAACTTTGTTAAATTTGACTGATAATCGCTCAATAGGAGCGTAGACCATTGTTCATTCAGGAACATAAAGACTAAACTGATAAATGAGGCTCTTGAGGAGACTCTAAAGGATAATATGACATCGACTCTAACAGGAAAACTAGGAGACTACTCCATGTCTCCATATAAATCATTTATATCGCCCTCGTGGGACCTTTCTTTATTCTTCTAGAATACTTTTAGCTCATCCCTAACTAAATCATCCTCCTCCATGGGATATTCGGTCTTGAGTCCAGTATGGAGATGGTGCCTCGGGAGAAGCAGGAGCACCACTGGTGGGAAATTGTGGCTCTAAAGGATCGAGTCATCAAGTTAATCTTGACATTCATTGCCCAAGTAGTTGCCGCCATTCGAGGGCAAGCTCAAAAATTCTTTCTTTGCGATGTCGGACATATCCTATATGCAAATGTAATAGGATTTTACTTGGTAAAATATTGTTTTGCATGCTTATCATTGAATCGAGAAAGTCGGTCTATATCTATTCAATAGATAATTATCACAAGTTTTCGAGATTTTCCTAGCATCTCGCTAATTATTAAGCAATTTCCAGAATTACTAATCAATAGAAGAATAAACTTCAACGTGAAATAAAATTGGCATGATGGAAATAAAATCTTATGGGGCTTTTGCTGGTTGGGTATGAAATCATGTAATGAATGTCTCCATCAACATAACTATTGGCCAAGTCAACCTGCCCCGAGGGCTCACATGAGAGAGGGAGCACTTCCCGATTCCGGGTGCCAATTAAGAAACCTAGCCTTATGTGTGTTTTCCTTAGACACCAATTGTCATGTATCCGTTCCTTCAAAACTGAAATCAAAGACCCACCACTTATGCCCACAAGTCCAAAACCGTTTCGATAGCTTGATTATTTCCATAATTTTCTAGCATTTCAGTTAAGTAATTTTTTTAGAATTACTTAATTACCAGAAAAATAAATTTCAGCACATATGAACATGGCATGTTGCTAGATAATAAACCCAGAGTATGGGCCTTCCAAAGATGTGCTAAAAATTCATTTATCAAAATTTTACGAAAGTCCATATACTAAGAAATTTGATTTCTAATATTTATTATCAACTGTTTTGGAATTTCTGAAAATAAAAAACTAACGATTAGGCTGAATAGACGCTGGGCCGCATGGCCCATGCAGGCCCACTTGGCTATCTGGCCTAAATGGCCCACCCGACCATAAGGCCCAATTAGCCAGCAACGGCCATCAGGCCTAATCGCATTGAAATCAATGGGCATAACCCTAGGCGCCGCTTGCCTTTCCTCACGTGTGTTGTCGCTGCAACCTATGGGGCAAGCCACCAACGCCAAGCACCGTGTTGGAATGAGATGTAAAGAGTAATTGATGTGTGTATGAACTTGTCTGTAATTCCATTCATTGATTCAATATATTTATACATGGTGAATGGGTGGATTAACACCCGTTCGGGATTACAAATGAGGGGGGAAGTTAGGGATTAGTTTCTGCCTAAACGTCGGTTTGATTTTGAGTCTTATGGTTGTAACTTCCATTTCTAGTAGTTGCTTCGGTTATTGCTTCCACCGGTTGAAGATGAAGATGATATCATCTTGTTCTTTCGCAACACTCCCCCTTGATCGAATCCATCTTCTGAGATCAATATGGAATTATTTTGTTCATGATCTTGACATGCCTAATATCATCCTCTAAAAAACCCAGTGAGAAAAATAGATGATATGACATAT
This sequence comes from Guadua angustifolia, assembly GCA_036346375.1. NCBI lineage: Eukaryota > Viridiplantae > Streptophyta > Magnoliopsida > Poales > Poaceae > Guadua > Guadua angustifolia. Next base: position 25,967,999 of record CM070501.1, read on the forward strand.
AAACTGTATCGATATTGCCTCATTAAAAACTTTACATGAGAAAACCTCAAAGAGGGAAAACTCATATAAAGAAAAGAGTACAATATAATGTTAAGCAGTTATTTATCGAAAGAGAAACTCCCCACGACTCTGCCAAATCTCTAAGTCGTCTCATACCAATTCCTTAACACATTTAGAAAATGTAGAATAAGGTAGAGACTTTGTGAACAAATCGACAAGATTATCACATGACTTAGTTTGCGAGAATGTTTATTTCCACTCTTTTGCAATTCATGGGGATAAAACAATTTTGGAGCAATATGCTTAGTGATGTTGCTCTTAATATAATATGTCTCCATTTGAATAACACAAGCAGCATTATCTTCATAGATAATGGTTGAAAATTCAATGGAACTAAGACCACATGATTGAAGTATGTGGTTTATCATTCTGCGAAGTCAAACACATTCTCGGGAGGCCTCATATAATGCAATTATTTCAGAATGATTGGTAGAAGTAGCCACCAAAGTTTGTTTGGAAGATTTCCAAGAGATGGGTGTTCCACCTTGTAAGTATACAAAGCTTGTCTGTGATCTGGCATTGTGGGGATCAGATAAATAGCCAGCATCTGTATATCCAGTCAAAGTCGGATCTCGGTTTCTTCCATAGAAAAGACCAAGATCTCTTGTACCATTGAGATATCTAAAGACATTCTTCACTCCAGACCAATGACGCTTGGTGGGAGCAGCGCTGTGTCTTGCAAGTAGATTCACTGCAAATGCAATGTCCGGCCGGGTACTATTTGCAAGATACATGAGCGCACCAATAGCACTAAGATAAGGGTACTCGGGTCCCAATATCTCTTCTCCATCACCCCGAGGTCTAAAAGGGTCTTTCTCTATGTCTAGAGATCTGACCACCATAGGGGTTCTAGATAGATACGACTTATCCATATTGAATTTCTCCAATATTTTCTGAATATAAGTAGCTTGATATACAAAAATTCCTGAAGGTAAATGCTTAAGTTGTAAACCTAAGCAAAATTTAGTTTTACCCAAATCCTTCATCTCAAACTCCGTCTTTAAATGATGACGTGCTTCATTAATATCAGTTTCATTACCGATGATGTTGAGATCATCAACGTACACCAAAATGATACAAAATCCTATAGAGGATTTCTTAATGAAAACACATGGGCAGTCATCATTATTAGTGTACCCCTTTAAAGAAAGGAATTCACTTAATCGATTGTACCACATGCTACGTTGCTTTAAGCCATATAATGACTTCGCAATTTTACACAATACATGTTACGATTTGCTGTGGATCTCGTACATTGATTCCATCCAGGGAACCTTCATGTAAATCTCGAATCTAGTGACTAGGGTGGAATCGAGCCGAGCCGAGCCGAGCCGAGCTCGGCTCGGCTCACGAGCTTCGTCACTATTCGAGCCGAGCCGAGCTCGGCTCATTGCTTTGGCGAGCTGGCAACTCGGCTCGGGCTCGGGCTCGGTCGAGCCTCGAGCCGGCTCGGCCATGAGCCGTCCCGACATGTGGCCCTCATTGCGTTCGCCAACCCTAAGCGATGGCCCACATTTCAAATCCTCAATCGTGCCTTTGCTTGCCTCAAATCCCCAAATTTATTAGAAGATTGAGAAAAATACTATGGTCGCTAAGAGTTAAGACTCATGCTTTGTCAGAGATTAGAAATATTGAAATGGTTATCATGCTTATGGAAAACTATATATGACTAGTGTATATATAGTGTGCAACTTTATGAATTGCATTGTTCTTATGGGAGCACCACTTGCACCAATTGTTTTGTATCTTGTTTTATGGACCATTTGAATGGCTAATATCTGAATGAGTTGCTCTACCAAAGACCACCACTCGATTTGTTACATTAAGGTATCTTGTGATGCTACTTCCATATTATTTCAAAGTTATCAATGTTATTTGTTTCATAACAATGCCATCAATGTTATTTATTTCATAACTTATCCACGAATTAACGAGCCTATCGAGCCAACGAGAGAGCTCGAGCTGGCTCGAGCTCGGCTCGTTAATGGAGCGAGCCAAGCAGCGAGCTCGGGCTCGGCTCGTTATCGAGCGAGCCGGCCGAGGCCAGCCGAGCTTCGAGCCGATGAGCCTCGAGCTTAATTTCCACTCTACTAGTGACCCATACAAGTATCTTTGTCACCACGTCCATCAACCGCAAAGATAGACGATTTTGAACCTTAGCGATATTAAATATCGGAAAGTTATGCCACTCATAATCGGAGAATAAGTCTCATTATAATCAACAAGACTTGCGTAAAGCCTTGAGCTACTAGCCTTGCTTTATATCTCACCACTTCATTATTTTCATTCCGTTTTGGACGAAAACCCACTTGTATCCTACAGGGAAAGTGCCACGGGGTGTAGGCATCACTTCCGAGAATATTTCTCTTTTATAAAGCGAGGCAATCTCTGTTTCGATCGATTCCTTCCATTGATTCTAGTCCGAGCATTTTCTACACTCTACCATGGACTTAGGATCTGGATCATTAAGGATGTCAGCAATTTGTTTAGAGAAATAAGTGTCGACAACTATAACTTTTCGGTCAAAAGACTCTCCAGTCTCAATGTAATTTGTAGCAATTTCGTTCACCCTAAGAGATTCATCATTATTTCCCGTAACGATGGATCTAGGGTTATCCGATGTCCCAAGTTCAGCAATGTGCACAACTGAAGAGGGTTGTGGATCAAGTCCATTTTGATATCTATCAACCATAGGTTGATCTGCATTTACTACCTTTTTCTGCTTATGGGCCTTACTCCTCCCCCTCTTATTGCTAATTGGGGGTTGAGTGGTTTTATTTGGTATCTCCACTCTTTCAGGCACATTCCTTGTAGGAATAAAGGATTTCATGACACCTTTATAATCTGTAAATGCATCTGGCATGTTGTTTGCAATATCTTGCAAACCAATTATTTTCCGAACTTGAAGTTCTGTTTCTTGAGTATGTGGATCCGAGGATGAAATACTTTAAGCATTCCAATCAATTTCACGGCATTCTTTCTGGTACTTGAAATCTCCCCCTAATGCCGGGAAATGTTCCTCATTGAATATCTGATCAACATACTGTCAGTATAAATCCTCAGTAGGGGTTCTAAATACTTAATGATCGACGGAGATTGAAATCCCACATAGATCCCCAATTTTCTATGAGGGCCCATAGAGGTATGTTGGGGTGGTAAGATCGAAACGTATACCGCACATCCGAATTTACGTAAATGGGAAATACTTGGTGGATTCCCACGTACTAACTGCATGGGGGAAGAATCATGATATGCAGTTGGTCGATGTTGGATTAAGTCAGCAGCGTGTAAGACCACATGACCCCAACACGACGTAGGCAATGAGCAATTCATCAGTAATGGACGCGCAATGAGCTTGATTCTCTTAATCAACGATTCACCAAACCATTCGAGTATGGACGATAGAACGTAATGTTGTACTGAATTCCTAAAGCCATGCAATAATCATTGAAAGCATGGGAGGAAAATTCAGCAGATTGTCCATTCATTGATTGAATCCGATGTTCAGATAATGTGCCTTCACTTAATAATTTGAGACATTATTTTCGCGAAGGCATGGTTACGTGTGGATAATAAACACACATGTGACCATCTAGTAGATCGCCAATCAAAACCATAAAATACGAGCAGTCGTCGAAGTTGGCTCAATCGGACCACAAATGTCTCCTTGAATTCTTTCAAGAAATTTAAGTGGTTCAGCCCGGATTTTAAGATGTGAAGGTCTTAAAATCAATTTCCCAGTTGCACATACTGTGCATACAAAATCCAAAGATTTGAGAAATTTTGTAGCCGTCAAATCATGACCGATAGAACTGGTGATAATTTTTCTCATCATCCCGATACCGGGGTGCCCAAGTCGATCATGCCAAGTTTGGAATGCATCGACATTTTGAAAAATTACCTTGTATGCAACATATTTTATGGGCTTAATGTATGTATAGTACAATCCAGAGTCGAGAGTTGGAATTTTTTCGCATATTTGCTTGCCATATCCAGTAAGTCTAGTTAAGAGAAGATACTCCTCTTTGTTTTCTTCATGTGTTTCCACATGAATACCATTCTTACGAATATCTCTATAACTCAACAAGGTACGAGTTGAATCAGGATACAATAAAGCATCCTCGATTGTAATCTGTGTACCCATAGGGAGCGTGATTGTGGCTCGACCAGAGCCAACTATCAACGCATCACGACCAGCGATTGTTAAAACATTTCCTTCTCTTTTCTTAAGAGTTTGGAAATATTTTATTTTTGTGAGTATAGAGTTTGTGGTACAACTGTCCACGAGGCATAATTCCTCCTCCGAGGGATTGACTTCAAGAGACATCTATAGTAAGAACAAGAATTAATTAAAATTCTTTATTCAACACATATAGAGATACATACACATTGAATTGAATATCTAACATAACGATAATGCAATATTACAATACATATGAGTTTGTACAAATAAATATACAACTCCAAATTACAAACAAGTTTTCAAACTCTAATTATTACAACACATAATAATATTTAACAATAATTACGGACATGGAGATTTAAGATAAATCTCCATACATGTCACCCGAGGTGTACTCGATGAGCATGTCGTCCGTTGTAGGAAGGTTCACGTGCTGAGTAATGGCTTCATTGTTTGGCGAATCTTGAGGAACCGAAGACGAACAACCAGCCTCCTTAGAAGTCTCAGTAGTAAGATTGAAGTGCGCTTCATATCTTGGTGCCTTCTGTTTGCCATCACGGAGGGATTTCTGATAAAGATCAATCAAGTGTTTTGAAGTACGACAAGTCGCGGCAAAATGCGTGTTACAACCAACTTATGACAAAGTCTTTTATTGTCATAGGTAGTTTGTGCATTGCCGCGTGCCTTTTTGTTAGCACGATGTCTGCGGTTCTTGTTGAATTTGCGTTTACCAGGGTAGTTCTTTTGATTACCAGATGGAGATCCATTGAACTTTCTTTTATTCGGAGCATTATTCTGAACATTATGAACCTCAGGCAAAGGTGCTGACCCTACTGGGTGCAACTTATGATTCTTAATAAGAAGTTCACCATTCTTTTCAGCCTGACATAATGTATGAATAAGTCGGAATAAACACAGTATTTTTCTTTTCGGTATTGATTGCACAATACCGTCTCGTTGGAAGCATAGTAGATAGAGTTTTCTCTATCTTTTACGCCTCCGTCGGTTCTTTTTCGCAAAACTTCAACCTACTACAGATGTTATGAACAGCATGATTGTATTCAGCCACAGATTTAAAATCTTGTAAGCGTAAGTGATTCCAATCATGCTGTGCATTATGATATATGATTTCTTCTTTGCTCATAACGCTTTTTAAGCGCAACCCACGTAACACGAGCATTTTTTTCCAAAATATACTCTTTCTTGAGATCTTTATGGATAGAAGTGCGTAACAAAAGTAAGGCGGTGTACTTGATTGTATCAATGACCGGAGGGCCCTTCAAGCGGTTCATTTATCGCATCTGAAATCCCTCGGGATGCAAAACTAATTTTAATATCCGATGCCCATGAAGGATAATTGCTCCCATCAAGGGCGAGTTCTTCAAACTCTTTTTGCATTTCCTATATGGCATAACCATCGATTTTATTAATTCACCAAATATTGGTAAATTTAAAACCTTAATGGTGGTGTTGTAATAATTAAGTGCAAAATTTTAAATCATATCTTATGTTTTGGATGGTTGGAGTAGGCCATATAATGAAGGTAATCTCCACGAATTAAGGTAATCTCCATAAATGGAGTAGACCATATAATTAAGGTAATCTCTATAAATGGAGTAGACCTTATATCCAAAATATTATTTTGAGATAACATCAGATAGAAATCATCAAGTTAAAACATGATGTAGACCTCATAGTGATGGGCAATTTTCATTCTTTGCTCAAAAGGCATGGTCTCGCGTAAATATTCGAAAAAGCTCAATAAGACGCAACCAAAACCCTAGACTCCATCACCTTGTGTTTTATTCTCAAAAAGGATGTAAGATATGCTTTTAAATTTGCTTAAAATCCTGGACAATTAAGGTATACTTAATTCTGAGAATTTTATATTAAGACCCTAAAGATAATTAAGATGTTCTTAATTGTGAGTGTTTTAAAATTATTAAATTGCAATTTGTTAATATGCAAATTTAATAACTTACAAAACATACATATATGCACAAGTATATACACAAACACATATATACATTTACATATATCACAATTACAGATAACATCGATGGTCTTAATACATAAAATACAATACTAATACAGAATGCAAATACTGTAAAAACACAGGGACTAAAGTGCATAAATGCTGGAAATACTGTAATTATTAAATAAATTATTTTTCTGCTGGCCCATGCAGGTCTGCCAGAGGTAGGGGGGAATGAAACGTGGGCCTAGGCCGGCGAAAGCGCGCCTACGCGCGAGGGGCCGAGCAGAACTCAGCATGGATTTGGGCCGCCAATGCAGCCAAAATGAGCGCGCGTGCGAGTGGAAGCTCGGGTCCGTGCCTCCTGCGCCGAATAAAGAACGGGAAAACCGATTAGGGTTAAAAACCCTAGCCATTCCCCATTTCTTTGCTGCCGTCGCCTCCTCGCAAAATCCTCCGAATCCTTGGCCCATCCGCCGCCTCCGCCGACCGTAGATGCCCACCACCATCGCCATTCGGGTCACAAGCGCATGGATCTGAGGTTTCTAGGCCGTGGCGGCATTCCCCCCCTTCCCATTTTCTTGCGGCACTCAGAGGTGGGGACTCTCCCCCTCATCCGAGAAGGAGAAGACTCCATTTTCGGCGCCTCCGAAGCCATTGGGAAGGGAGGAAGATGCGGCGGCGCAAGCCCTGGTATCACACCAGCGGAGGGGGAAAGACCTGAGCGCCGGTTCGCAGTGAGGAGGGTCAAATCCCAAGGGGGGTTTGCGCGTGGAGGCGGGGCGGAGTCGCCATGGTTGGTGAAGAATGGGGGCGCCCCGGATCTGGCTGCCATGGTGGGGCGCAATGTGAATCCTGGTGGGGTCAGGGGCCTCCTCCATGGCGGCGCGCTTCTTCAATCAAGTGGCGAGGAAGCCTCGGCGACCATGGTGGAGAGGAGATGGACCCGAGCGGCTCGCTTAGCGCTGCTTGCGCGAAAAGAACTCACGGGGGAGCCCAGTGCCGGAAGGATGGGGGCTAACCAAGGCTGACGGCTAACAACAAGAAGGCGGAACACGGCCCAAGAATCCACTACGACGCGAGCGGTGGAACTCACGGATGATTGAGGTGAGAAGAACGGAGCGGCGTGGTTTGTAGTGAGTATCGGCATGTTCTTCTTACCGTAGTGATCGCCGTTTTTCTCTTCTGTTCTTCTGTGTTTTTCAGTCGTTCAGTACTCAAGGTTAAGCAAAGTGCATGATAACGTGTTGGAATGAGATGTAAAGAGTAATTGATGTGTATGAACTTGTCTGTAATTCCATTCATTGATTCAATATATTTATACATGGTGAACGGGTGGATTAACACCGCTCGGGATTACAAATGAGGGGAAGTTAGGGATTAGTTTACGCTAAACGCGTCGGTTTGATTTTGAGTCTTGTGGTTGTAACTTCCATTTCTAGTAGTTGCTTCGGTTATTGCTTCCACCGGTTGAAGATGAAGATGAGATCATCTTGTTCTTTCGCAACACACCGGACCGATCACCACCACAAGCGCTTCGGGCGAGCTTGCAGGTCGGCTTGGAAGGCCAAGAGGCATCGGCACGGGGACGTACTAGCTGAGCACGGGGACATATACCTCTATTTAATCACAGGTAATGTGTTGATTAAATGTGCGAAAAATTATCATATTAGTTTGTATGGTATTAGAGTATCTTAATCATGCTACACGATACACAATATGAGAACTACCTTGAACTTATCTTCTCTTAAACATAGAATCATGTGTCTTCTACTTATTCTTGCCACCACATCTTTTTTACTTCAACCTCCAATAGTACACCCAATTCTTGATTAATCCCTCTCAGCTACTACCCCTTCCAATGCAATACTACCATATAGTTATCTTCTACTTCTTTTCAATTATTGCTTAGTGTTGACTGTTGCGATATCAACACGTATACATGTGCAAATGTCGCTGATCCTGTCGACGATCGGGATCGCCTGACCGCAAACGAGTAAAGGGGTTAGAGTAAATGAGGAACCCAAAACGAGCTCCACTCACTGAAGGAACACGTTCACTACTTCGTTGGTCGGGGAAAGAGAAAAAAAAGCAGGACACAGAGAATTATACTGGTTCGAGCCCCTGTGAAGGTAAAAACTCTACTCCAGTTTTGCCATGAGGCAAGGGATTTCACTATGTTCGAGTACAAGTGTTTGCTCTCTAGCCTGAGCTCTGGTGAATTTTGTATTTGTGAAGTCTACTACCTTGTTTCTTGAGCTGCTTGCCCCCTTAGCGTATTCACCATAGGGGGTTTTATACCTCTCCTGACCGTTACCAGAAACGGCCGGGAGATATTCCCGGATTGGTGGCTTGACGCGCACTGAAGGTGGGTTGTGACCGTCCCGGATCCGACGCCCACGTCTAACTTAACTCCGGACTTTAAGGTCTTGATAACTATCGAGTTAACGCACGTCTCGGAACCCGGGATAAACTTCCCCGAGCGGGAGTTGAATCCTTGCCTCTCAAGGTCGAGGTCATGTGGGAGTTGAATCCTTGCCCCCCCTAAGCTCGAGGTCGTGCGGGAACCGCGCAGCCCAAGTCGTGGTCGGAGACTTTACGGCTCAACCCCGAGCTAGGAGCCCCGTTGACCATGTATTGACCTATCAGAGATTTCTCAGTCCCCGACAGATCCTTACTTGGGACACCTGGAACACTCTCTTATATGGCCTCAAGCCTATTCCCTATAGCCACACCATCTCTACTCCAAGGTATTTGTGATGAGGACATCACTCCTTCGGATACGTACAACACAACTCCTCAAGATATGCAAGGTCCAATTACAAGAGCACGTGCACGACAAATAAACCACCAGGTGAACTTATTCCTCGCTGCTCATGATTTCTTGGATGGGTTGCTACTAAATTTTTCGATGTCTTGTTGCTTAGGAATAGGGGAGAAGAATCACAAGCTTACCTGGACGTCGTCCCTCAAAGTCAAAGTCTAGTTGGAATCAAAGTCGAGCTTAAGTCGGACTCCAATTTCAGTTCGGAGTCTCAGGATAGCACATCAATAAAATGACCATATCTGGGTCATACGAAGTCCGATTGAGGCGTTCGTGGACTCTAAGGAGAATCCCACAACGAGAGCTTTCCAATGGAAGTGGTTTCATATTCAAACTCCTTCTGGATCGACAGAAATCATCAAAACAATATGACATACAGAATCTGCCAAGTGCTGCGACACCTCCACTTGGACCCAAAGGCCTGGTATGACCTAGGGTTGCATGGGACCCCCCTTGGCCCGTGTATTTGGAGTAGGGATGTGCTCCAAACCCTAGCCGTCGCCCCTCTCACGAATTAAAAACCTCGTAGCCGTCATTGTTATGCTTTGGGTTTTGCTTAGATTACTCTGCCATTGCAGTTTCGCCGTTGTTCGGTTTGTGGAACCCCAATTCCGTGTGCTTAATACAAGTCGTAATTTAATATTACTTCTTTCTCGTTCTTGCTCGTGTTCTCGATTTGCTTGCATGAACTAGTCTTCTAGGCGAGGTCAACCGCATCTTGGCACGGTTGATAACCAACGGAGCCGTAGTGTTGCGATTGCAGGTTTTGATCGGAACTGATCGGAAGCCCGGATCGTTTACGTCAAGTCCTCCACAAATCGAATTACCGCCTACCTGTCGGAAGATCGGGCCCCGTGTCGCATCAATTTGCTCCTCTACTTTTGTATGCTCATGCTTCTATTCGTACAAATGCATGCATGATGCTTGATTTTCTCTTCTCCTGTGTCGGTTGCTCCTTTTTTCCGACCGCGACAACCTACCATCTTCACTTATGCTGGCATATCTGCTTTAGTTCCTGTTTAATGATATGGATAACCTTTCTGTCATAGCCGATGACATTATGCCCCTCACCAGGAATAGCACGCTCCTAACTACCCAATGGTCTCGTATCGTCCATAGCTCATATTCAGTATAAAACTTCATCTCTTCTCTATCAAGGCTTCCCCATCATCAAGCTTCTTTGACCACTGACTTTGACTACGATCTCTCTCTTCAACAACTTCCAATGGGCAACATGACGTTGTCCTTGTCAAATGGCTAAGGTGAGTAGCACGATATTGTCCTCATCTTTGCCGTCATCGCCTTGACTCCTAGATTAATTATGGTTCAATATCTTCTGCAAGATCGATGTCATTCGCTCTTTCATGGTATTCTCCCATAACATTCCTGCTATCCATGTTATAACTTTGAATTTTATTTAAAAATTGAGTTATTTTTTGTTGGAGTTTGTATACAAATCATATTGCTAATTTTATTCAATTTATTCCAAATTTTAGTTATTTAAGGATTTTACTTTAGAATTTATATGGAAATCAAATTACAAATTTTCTTATGTTTTATCCCCCAATTCCAATTATTTTTGTTAGAACTTGTTTACCAATCCAATTGTTAATTTTTTTCTTCCATTTTTATTTCAAACCATAGTCATTTAGGTCTTTACTTTAGAATTCATATCAAAATAAAATTACTAATTTTATTTTTTAGTTCTAATTTCAACTATTTTGTTGAAATTAGTATATAGATCTAATTGCTAATTTTTATTTAATTTTTATTCTTAAATACATTTATTATGTATTTTACTTAGAATTGATTGGAAATAAAATTGCTAATTTTATTTTATTTATGTTCCAAATTTCAATTATTTATTTGTACTTATACAAATTCTTTCTTTCAACCTAGACACTATAATCTAGACCCACCACGATTAATAGGGTAGATCTTTCTCTTTTTGCATTAATATGGTAATTTCTAGCATTTAAGAGCAGATGTGATTTTTTCTTTACTTTAATAAGGTAATAATTGATAGACATGGAATGATGATTGACTTTAAATAGTAGTGTACCCCATTAGGTGCAAAGTCCACGGGGTAGCTGCTGCGTGCAAGTATAGTGGCCCCCTGGAATTATGAACGGCGGCATCTTTGCACGTGTCACCCTCATGCAACTACAGTCGTGTACACAGTAGCACGACAAAGACCATACATCTAGGGTGAAAAATTGTACGACACGGGAAGAGATATGAATTCTAGATGGGCAGATTCGAAATTGGATATAAGTTAGTCGAGTACGGATACGAATTCAGATTATTAAGATATAGATACAGGATGAATACGTAATGGATTTGGATCGAAAACGGATAATGCATGCATACATAAAGTAACATATGTTGAATAAAACCATATGATTACATAACCATAATAGCAAGTTATATATCAATCAAACCTAATACATAATAAAAAGAATATGCTACTTAAGAATCAATAGAAGCAATTATATATATGCTGTAAGGGTCTTCCCTAATGCTTTGTTTTTATTCTGTACATAAATTTTTGTATCCTCTTTTGTTTTATATTTAATTTATATATATGCTGTAAGGGTCTTCCCTAATGCTTCGTATCAAAAAAAAAGTATAACTGATTTAATCCAATTTTTGATAAAACTTAATTAATGGGTTTAATTTTCCTAAAAAAGAAAAAATATTTACTCAATTTTAAATTTTTAAATATTTTCTTCTTCTTTTCCTTTTCCTCCTCTTCTTTTTCTACTTTTTTTCTCCCTCATTTCTTTTTCTTCCTCCCTTCTTTTCTTTTCTTCCTTTGGCTATCCTTATCCGGTTATCGGTCCTCCAATTCAAGGCTCCAAAGAACGCTCTCTCAATTCCTTCTCCCACCAAAGTGCGCACTTGCACGCCTCTTCTCTCCCCCAACGCACTCTCCCCTTTTCCTCCTCTCGCCGACGCCAAGACCGCTGGCTTCCAGAGACCCTCTTCTCACTGCCTAACCTCCTCCTCCCCTCACGAGGCGACGTGGTCTTGATCGAGAGGCAAGTGGTCATGGAGGGAGCGTGAGGAGGTGGAACGGCACGGAGGAGAGCGGCGCGGAGGAGAGGCGAGGCGAGAGGGAGGCGAGGCCAGGAGGAGGGCGCGGGGGGAGGGAGGACGCGAGAGGCGGCGGTGGGAGGAGGAGGCGAGCGGCCAAGACGGGACGGGAGATAGAGCGAGCCACGGGAGGAGGCGAGCATTGCAAGGAGGAGGAGGTGGCGATGTGGAGGGGCGGCGCGAGAGGCGTCGGCCATTAGCAGTGGGGGTAGAGCAACAGCACGTCAACAACACCAGCAGTAGAAGGAGGCGGAGCAGCAGCACGTCGATGTCTTGGCGAGGTTTGCTGCGTCGGCCTGCCACGAGCACAGAGGGCCGTGCCCCACTGCCGCAACCTGGCCACTTCCCTACCATGGGCTGCCGTGCCCTGCCGCGGCGCGCGGCAGTGGTGTCGTGCCTTCGTGACGTCGACGTGTTGTGCCGCCCGTCATGTCCGATTCCTGGACCCGGCACGGCTCGAGCTACAATCCCATGCCGACCCAACACAGCCCAGTACATACCGGACCGAGCCGTACTCACTATGCCTTAGACTGACTCAAAAAAGCCCGATCCAAATGCCCACCTCTAGTCATAAACCCAGCCGGTATAGGTATACCTAGGATCAACGATGAATTTACCCTTTCTTTTCGCAATGTACGTAGCAGTACTAGTACTAATAGAGTTACCCAGTGCCGGACCTGAAAAGATGGGAGGTACCCCCACTCCAAAATAAAGAGGGAAAAGGGGGTTCCCAACGGCCAAGCTTGCGTAGTTAGACCGTGCAGGAACCGCATGCAGGGCCATGCATGTGTTTAGGCTCTGAGCAGATTCCATGCATGGTCCCACGATGTACATGCATGGACCAGGATCATGCATGCCTATTACCCATGTTTCGCTGGACCAGGAGATACCAGCGCCAGCACTGCGTGCCTTGGCCGATGGAACGAGAGAGCCACAGAGCCACCATGCATGTACGTGATACGATAATTCCCGAGGACCATGGTTTGGTTCGTGCCCATCATTAGTTTGCGCACGATCGACTAGCCCCAATTCCGGAGGTAAGTGCACGCTGCTTAATTTCATGTACTATATGAAACATGATTAAATTCCTAATATTCAAACATGCATACGTGATTTTTTTTTAGGGCTGCACAATCTTTGAAGCAGCGAATGTTGTAGATTCGTGAGGGGGGAATCTTCGGATCTACAGTAATTCACATCTCCAAGTATTCTTACATGACCAAAAAGGTTATTGCACCGTGCACCAGCAGGAATGCCAAATGTTACGCGCAGATAACCGCGATTGTGATTAATTATCAAGATTGTGATTAATTATCACTATATGAAACATGATTAAATTCCTAATATTCAAACATGCATACGTGATTTTTTTCAGGGCTGCACAATCTTTGAAGCAGCGAATGTTGTAGATTCGTGAGGGGGGAATCTTCGGATCTACAGTAATTCACATCTCCAAGTATTCTTACATGACCAAAATGGTTATTGCACCGCGCGCGCACCAGCAGGAATGCCAAATGTTACGCGCAGATGTAAAGGACATTGCCAAGTCGAACAAGATGGGTCAGCTAATGGGCCGTGGCCTGTCAATTAACCGGATTTGTCACCTGATTAAACAAGAAGCGGGCGATTAATCACTGTAATCAGGCGATTAAACTTTAGAACACGTTAACTGACCTTCGTTTGCTCTAGTTGCGGCGTCACCGAACTGACGGCCACAAAGACAGTTTTTCAATACTACACTGCTCCGTTCTGTTCCTTTGGTTGGTGTGCCAATTAATAAAATGTACTGGTAGTCTAGCTCTCTACTCGCTCGTACCAAGAATATGTAGCCGATAGATGTGCAGAGCAAAACATGTGGTACAATCACCGAGACTCCTTCGTTGATTCCCTGTGAACAGAAATGCTCCCTCAGTCTCAGTCACGTTCAAAATTTTGTTTTCGGTTCACGAATAAAGGCAGCCGAAATCTTAGAATTTCGAATAAAATCAGTCAAAGTTTAAAAAGCAAATTTGAAATTTAGAATTTTTGAAACTAAATTGCTGAACTTTTGTCCAAAATTACCAAAATATCAGCAAAATTCAACCTAGTGAAAAATAGTCAAAAAGATGTTGAAACTTTTTGTGGATGGTCCTGAAACATTACTAATATTTTCATAAAAATTTCAAATGATAATAAAGCATGAGGACTTTTTAAAAATTATCACAATGATACTGTCATGATAAAAGACTAATTAACTGGTAAACTTCAACCAAATGGAAAATGGTGCAAACCATATTAGAAAATTTTGTGGATGGTCCTCACTGATCAATAATATTATTATAAAATTTTTAGATGATGATCAAGCCTGAGGTATTTTCAAATATTTGGAAAATGCTACTGAAGGCTGACCGATAAATTTCAACCATTGAAAAATGGTTCAAACCACATTAAAAAAATTTAAAATTTTTTGTGAATGGTCTTCATGCATCACTAATATTCTCATAAATTTTTCAGATGATGATCAAGCTTGATGAATTTACAAAAATTGTGACAGTACTACTGTCCTGATAAAAGTCTTATGATGCTATATGTATTGCTTCCATAGATTTGATTGAGTGACCAAATAAATTTACAATTTTTTAAAGTTTTATAGAAGGTTTCTGAATCAATGCTTAAGATCCTCTAAAAACTTTGGATCATGATCACACTAGAGCGAATTTATAAAATTCGGCGATTCTTGGCTCGATTTTGTTTGTTCTGTTTTTGAATTTTTTAAAATAAAAAATGAATTTAAATTATTTTATAAATTTTATATATGATCTTTGATTTTGATGGAAGATGACATTTTTAAGGGTTGTTAACTCAAATCCACCATCAAAAGTCAAAAACTAGTCGGCGAGATTTCAATGAAATTTATCAAAATTTTGTCTAAATTTCTGAAAATTGTATTCATTTGATTTTTTAAATTTTTTTTATCTGGTCAGATTTTGAATCTCTTCCTTGGCGAAATTTGAAATCTAATTTGAAATCTCGGACGAAATTTCTAAAATTTCATAAGGATTTTGAACTATGGTCCCAATTGATTTTTTCTCTCTCAATATACAGATCGGTTGATATTAATAATGACTAGACTTCTCTTAATTATTATTTCTAAGCACTATATTTAGTACTTATATATATAGAATATAAAGTAAAGTTGATATTTACTAAGATATAGAGGAACATCATACTAATTTTGCATTGAATATAAAATGTGCCCTATATTTATTTACAAAGATCATTCAAAATATATGTCTTATGAACTTGAACGAATAGAGTATTTGATCAACTATGTAGAGAGCACTGTACTATTTGTGCATGTTCTGCGTATAAAACCGTCTAAAAATATAGTCCCTGCCGTTCAAAAATATAAGGTGTATTTTAACTTTACACAAAGATTAAAGTTGTGATGGAACTGATAAAGGTATGAGAGTAAATGATTTAAATCACTTACTTAATTGTCTTAGAAGATGAGAGATAATACTTTATGTGAATGGTAATAAATAAATTTATATGTTTGAGAGCAAATAAATAGTACTATAGTAAAAAAAACTCATTAAATCTACATGTAACAAGACATATATTACTGAAAGAAGTGTAACTAAGACTCTTTTTTTTGCGAGTAAGAAGACTTTGTTTCTAGCTGTAGTAAAAGAGAGAGGAGTTGAAATCTACGTTGGTCCGCAAAAATTTATCCGTGGTCACGCTTCTTCCCTCGTGAGTCGTGACCTGTCACCGAGTTCTCCTTCACCTTTGGCCTACCCGAACATTGGCTCGCCACACCGCGGTTGTGGTGCCTTGTTGGCTTGCCTATCAGTATTCAAACAGTAAATTTTACGAATCAACATATTTTATAAATTATCAGAAAACTATATATTCTAGTTTTTATTTTACAAAACTACATATTTTAGGAAAACTTATGTTAGAAAACTACACATTTTAGTCTTAGTCGTTTCTTCTAACAGGTTTGACAATGTAGACCTATATGGTAGCTTTGCACGTCTCCATTTCCCATTGCACTCGCATGTGAGACTACCATATGAGCACACAATGTCAAACCATGCGGTCAATTTTAAAATATGTAGCTTTGTGATAAAAATTCTAATAAAATTTGTAGTTTCGTGAAATAAAAGCTAAAACCTATAATTTTCTAATAGTTTATACAATAAATATGTAGTTTTGTAAAATTTAATCGCATTGAAAACTCACCGGTCGTATTTTACCAAAACCCTTGAAAGCCCCAATACTCCTAGTAAGTTGTGTTGAATCTATGTTACAGTAGCAAAAGCCCCAATAAAAGGTAGAGATTTTCACTTTTCTAACCACTAACCTCTCTTTTTACAAATCTAGTGTCCTCTTAAGCACATTTGTAAATCTAGCCATCTTCCTCGTCGTAAAAGATACGGCAGTTAATAGCACTTTTCTAACCTCATTTTTTGTAAATTTAGTATCTTTCTAAATGCAATATCAAATCTTGCATCATTTCTCCCCGTGTAAAGCACGGCAACTGCTACGTCTACAGAGTGTAGCTGGCCGAGGCAAGCGCAGGAGCAGTGGGTGCTAGACGCGAGGTAGTGATGTGCGCGAAAGAGCAGAGCGGGACGCAACCTACCGTGGTCGAGCTGCGGTATGGAGAAACCAAGAAGTAAAACTACTCCTAGTTGCAATCCTGGTAGAAAGGACTACTCCATTTGGCCTCTCTACGGAACAGACCAATGAGAGGCATGAACACTAACAGCGCGACGGTGTAAGGCTATTCCCAGTGCGTTGTATCTTGTCACAATATTCAAAACTGCCATGTCATATGATATTGTAGAAGATATAACTATCCCAATGCATGGTATCATAGATTATTTCTTAGTCCCCACAAGATAATTAAATGCTAGATGTGTATGAGAGTATAAATTGTGGGCCACTTAGATGATTCAAGTTTGATATGTCTATGATTTCGTGTCAGTGGTATCTTCCTCAAGATCTGTTTCTTCTCTCCTCTTAACTTTCTTACCACATCATCAAAAATGCTTATATGACATACATTAAATAAGTATGTTACCATACACTAGGAATAGCCTAACCAGACAGATTCGGACGATCAAATCACGCTAAAATTTAGCGCGACCAGCCTCTGTCTACCCACACATCCACATTCACACGCGCACTGTCCGAATCCCAACACCCACAACGCCCGGTGGTCCGCGCGACGCAAGCGCACAAAAACTCAAAAGGCGCGCCACGCCACGACACGCCGCCGGCTCCAAAAACACAATTGCGCCCGCCGTGCCGGGAAGCCGGCCCACGGGAGAGCGGAGTGAAAAAACGGCCGCCTTTACGAGAGCGACCGCCGCGCCGCGGGCGGCGGACAAAACCGCGCTTTGGACGCAGCGTTCGCAACAGCGGACGGAGGTGGCGCGTACGCCCGTCAGTCCCCAACAACCGGACAGTGCCCAGCGCCAGCGGGACCCGCTGCCACGAGCCGATTAGCATTTGCGAGGACATGAACTGATTAATTAATCCGTCGTAGATCACCTGTTTAATTAGCGTGGAAACGTTTTGGATTGGCGCAGGGCTCCGGAGATGCTGAATTATTGTCTGCTTCCCTCGGGCTCCAGGCCTCCAGCTGATTATTTAAATCTCTGTGGCTTTTGTCCTTTTCGTTCGGTGGCACATGCCAAAAAGATCGTGTAGTAAGTACTGCATTAGCGTGTTTTGCACACGTACTAATCTTGGATTTAATTAGAAAGCAATGGGGTTTTCGCAAGTGGGTGTTTGATTCGGCTCGATTTACATGACTGGATTAGTAGCACTATTACCAGTGTTAGTGTGCTTGTTTTATATGCAACTTGTTCTGTCGTGTTGCGTGGCTTGCTTTGATAAGAACAAGCTCAACCCTTATATGGTTTGTAAAATGTTCCACTAGGATGTTGGAAACTTCTATTTGTAAGTATACGGTGCTACATGTAGACAACTCTACAATCTAAAACCTCAAAAATTCCACAACCTAGTATAACAGAACCTTGAGTCTACGATGTACACCAGCAGGCTACAAGCTACTCGTACTATAAATGGCACTTATCTATCTAAGTTTATAAGACATATTTTCTTAATATGTAGATTAAAAATTATTAAAATGACTAGATTATCACAAATTATTCAATGTATGCATATATAGAATATATTCAATGTATGTATGTATAGAATACAAAGTAGGGATCAATATTGTTAGGGCTATAGAGGAAATAACACACTAATTTTGCATTAAAATATGAAATACACTCTATATTTATAGACAATACCATTAAAAAATACGTCTTATAAACTTGAACGGAGTACTTCACATTCAAAGTGCAAACAACACTCCCTCTACATTTAATAAAATCTTATAGATGTCGTTTGGAACACGTGAAAATTTCATGTGAAGTTTGTACAAAATTCGTATAATCTATTTGCGTTCTAAACGGCCTTTAACATTTGACCGTCTGACAAGTAGGGGTGGATAACGAGCCAACTCGGCTCGATCAAACTCGTTAAGATAATGAGCCAGCTTGACTCGACTCATTATCTTAACGAGCTCAAATCTCAGCTCGGTTTGACTTGTTAAACTCGTGAGTTGACTTGTTAAACTCGACATTGCTATTTAAGAGGAGGATTGTTGTTGAGACTATACAGTATGTTATGTGTTATCATCCTTGCTTCACACATATACAGCTATACTTGTCGACTTAGAGGATTCGTTAAATTTGCGAGTTGGCTCGTTTAACTCGTTATATAAACAAGTTCAAATCATGACTCGACTCGGCTCATCAAGGAATGAATTCGAGCCAAGTCAAGCCGAGTTTGCAAGTACTCGTTTAACTTATGAGTTTTGAGTTTTTTTTGCACCCATACTGATCGACAAGTTCTATTTTGAAAACCACAGGTTCACATTTGATTTCAATAGACTTGGTTTGCATCACAGGGAGGAGGAGGACATCTCAACTTCACACAGGACAAGATGCAGGAGCACATCAGCTGCCAGCCCGAGGAGTCACAGGTCCCAACCTCCAAAGCTCTCAGGACAAAAAGACGCAATTATTAAGCTCCAAAGCGTCCCCGTAATTCAGAAAGGTCTGCGTTAAACAATTCCCCATCAGCACGCCTCAATCTCGTTTCCGTCCGCAACACGATCCGCGACCCACGCGCCAACCACGATGCACGCATGGATGGCAACGGCCCCGTTCCTCTAATCCCTATTGGATGCTCTTGTGGTGAATTCCCTCACCAGGCAAGAAGAGATCAACGCAGTCGTGTAACGACTGCAAAGTTAGCAAGTGTAGATCGACCGTTAAATTTAAAAATAATGGTTTAAATATTTTATAGTACTGTTGATAAACATTGCAACAAATCTAACACTATAGCGAATATTGTATCAATGTTATATAGCATAGGCTGTTTTGCCGATCCGGATGGTTACTTTGGTGCTGATAGCTAGTGACTACTTAAGTTGTAGTCACTATTTTGACTGCACACGAATTATACCCCTTGGGATAGAGGAAATTTCCCTGTTCCGCCATCCCCGCCCTCGGTCCTCGTTACCCTTATGGCCCCAGCATATTTATGACGAGTGGATCCATACCTGATATACTCATTGTCTAACCTAAATTGCCTAATCTTAAATCCATTCGGCGTTTTGGCCCGTCGGCTACCTCCCATATTCCCTAATATATGTCTATACCCATCCCACAGTCTCACCATAGTCCCGCTGACATCTCATGGAATCCACCCCACTGCTATGCACTCCCATAATCGTCCGTCAAAGTAGCCGCCGTATCCCCTCACTTTGTTGCTAGTAGCACCGCATCCCTCGCCTTCTTGCCAATAGCGCCACATTCCCTTACCCCCATTGCCTTCCTGCCGATAGTGCGGCTAGCGCTACAACCTTCACCACCTCGCCGCCGCATCCCCTCGATCGCCTTCCTGGACACAGTCGCATCCCCTCGCATTCACGGCAAGCTTGCAAAAGAAGACGTCCTGTCATCGACACGATGACACGGGTCACGTGATGATGCTCTTGCCTCCGTTCTCAATCTCGACTCCTCTTCTCTCTGCAACAACCAATGTTGGACTATTTCCTGTCCCGCACCACTATCACGCATAGGGAACAGGGGGAACATGCACTCGAGGACGAGGTCAAGGCGAGACGAGGGACAGAGTAAAGGCGTACACTAGGGACGAGAACGTTCCTCTAATCCCTATTGGGATGCTCTTGTGGAAAAAAAATTCTATAGCGTCAGATACCATATAATACCTCTTCTAAAAATTAGACACATGACAAACATGGATATCAAAGTAGTTAAATCTCTTTATCTCTTCTTTAATTTTTACTATATAAAGCAAACGTTTCTTCCTACGTCACTTCACCAAAATTACCTACCTTTACTACTGATCTTTAATTACCCACCTTTACCACTGTTAGTGCTCTTTGCAAATAATTTTTTATCGGAAATTAAATTTTCATTGCTACGTATGGAGTATACGTCATATAAGAGATGCCACAGTGCTATAGAATTTTTTCCGCCCTCCTTGCCATCCCTGCACACACGCGGCCGTGAAGGCGTCGGGCGGCGACGGCAGTTACGGCGCAGCAGGACGTGACGGCGTCAAGTGGTTAGCACGGACGGGGGAGCAGGTGGGCCCCGCCCTGTCTGCCCCGTGCCTCTGCTGCTCGTTCAAACTGTGTGAAAGGCCACGGGTAAGCGCCCACGTGCGGTGGGGATATTTACGGGAGTGCCACTTGCCGTTACGATGCTCGCATAGCTCCTGCGCGGGAAGTTGGTGGAGCGGGTTTAATCAAGGAGCCCTCGTGCGCGCAGTTTACGAACGCTAGGAATTGTCTCCGGCCAATTTTTAAGTTCTCCTGCACGATTTGAAATCATTTTCAGATGATATTTTATAAGTGACCGAAATTTAAAATCTGGTTGAGATCTTAGAATTTCAAATAAATCTTAGACAAAATACAAAAATAAAAATTCAAATCCGATTTTTTTATACCGAGAAATTCAAAATTTCGGCCGGAGTTCCCAAAATCTCGGCGAGATTTGGAAAGATTTTGGTGAATTTGCACCGAGTGAAAAATGGCTCAAGCGATATCGAAAATTTTGAAATTTTTTGTAGAGGTTCCTGACACATCGATGATATTCTCGTAAAAATTTTTGCATGATTATCAAGTCTGAGAAATTTTTAAAATTGAACATTGATAATGTCCTGATAAAACACTGACCGATAAGTTTGAACTGAATAAAAAATAGAACAAACAATATTAGAAAATTTTGAATTTTTTGTGCATGGTCCTGATGTATCATTAATATTTCTATAAAATTTTCATATAATGATCAAGTTTTAAGAAGTTGCAAAAATTCTGACAGTGCTACATTATGATAAAAGCATGATAATCAACACATAAATTATACTTTAGCAATAAAAAAATGTTTAGAATTTTATAGAAGGGTGGTAAAGAAATGCTTAAGATCTCATAAAAATTTTGAATCATGATCACACTCTAGTAAATTTATAAAATTCTTATAAGGGTACTGTACCATTTATATTCTTTCTGTTTTTGTTTTTTGAAATATAACAAATGAAGTTTAATGTTTACATAGATTTGATCGAGCAAACAAAAAAATTAATTTTTTTGAAAATTTTAAAGAATGGTACTGAGACAATTATTAAGCTCTCATAAAAATTTGGATCATAATCACACTTAAATAAATTTATAAAATTCTGAAAAAGGTTATTGTCCCAATTATGTTCATTCTATTTTTTATTTTTTAAAGATAACAAATTAAGTTAAATTATTTTGAATTTTTCTCAGATGATCCTACATTAGTAAAGATAGTACCATAAAATTTTAAGATCATGATCAAACATGTAAAATTTTATAAAAATCTAAAACTGTTTCTATTGAAATTTTAAAACATCTCAAAATTTTGGTTTTTAACAAATTTTCATGAGGATGACTTTCTTAATAATTATTAGACCAAATTTGGCCATAAAAAGTCAAAAACAGTCAAAAAAGAAACCCGAAATTTCGGCAAAATCTCACCGAAATTTCTTATATTACTGTAGTAATTTATTTTTTTGACTTTTTATCCAGTCGGGATTTTGGATCCCGTCTTCAGACGGAATCCAAAATCTCGGCTGAGATTTTCAAGATGGGTGGTTTTTTTAACCTCGTCTCCTACTAGCTACTGCTCGGACGGCACCGGTATGGCACAATGCAAAATGGTGTAATATTCATTCCTGATGATCAAATCCCTCTTAAAAAACTGCATGGACAAAAATTACTAATAGTACACCCGTTTGAATTGTGCAAATCTATTAGGGATCCCTGCATTGGAATTTTTATGTTCCACACAGCCACACAGGCCAATCTTCGAGCAAACTACGCCGAAGAGACCAACATAGATATGGGTTCCAAACAGGGAAGGCATGCACTTCAGGCTGTCTGCTTCCAAACTGATTTACGTACTGTTGAATTTAAAGTTGACGAACTGTTAATAACTTCTAGTAGGACTATGGAAAGAATAGCTACTCCGTCTACCTACCTCAGCTCACACCATCAGTTTGAATATTAGATTGGACAGGTGCTAACGATACTCGTGCAGCGTCCAAAATCTAAATAAGGCAGACTATCCCACTCCTCTGATCCAGGATTCAAAAACCGATTTTAAAAATACCGCTCAAAATTCGAAATTCAAAAAATGCAAAAGTCATTCGAAAATCGTCAAAAACCGAAGGGTTAAGAAATAAAAATTTTGGAAACAATTCAAAAAAATCGAAAACCGTTCGGTTTTCAACCAAAAATACAGGTTTTCATGAAAACCAACCGAAATCCAACCGACGAATTGAATGTTCCTTAAAAACGGTTTTTGAGCGGTTTTCAGCACATAAATTTTTTTCAAAAATTTTGAATTTTTTAATTAGATCGGTTTACTGAGCGGTTTTAGATCTCGAACCGCAGCGGTAAAGTCGAAAACCACAGTTTTCAAGCGGTTTTCGTCGGTTTTTAATCTCGGTCGGATCAGTTGCTCACCGGACTCATCTCATTTTTATCTCTCTTTGCCTATCGTCATCATGGGCTTTTGGATCGAGTTAAAATCTTGCCGAGATTTTGGAAATCTTGGCCGAAATTTCGGTTTCACCGAGGATCGAGATTCTAAATCTTGACAAAATAAAAAAAAAAAACTCATATCACAGATGTGATACCGTTTGTGTCTGTGATAAGCTTCAAGAGCCCATTTCACATGTGGTCGAAAAGGATTGAAATTTCGGTGATTTCGTTAGAAATTTCGGTTTTCCCGCCCTAAAAATTCCGGATTTAAAGTTTGCATTATAAATTTTGACCAAATTTCGATCAAAATTATGAGATTTTACCGAAATTTCAGATTTCAACCAACTCCGAAATTGCAGCATGTTCGTTAGAAATTTCAGTTTTTCTGTCCTAAAAATTCTGGATTTTAAATTTGCTTTACAAATTTTGGTTAAAATTTCAAGATTTTACTGAAATTTTAAATTTCAGTCACCTCCGAAATGGTACTAAAAACGAAATTTCAAACCTTGTCTTGTATGATGTTTCTCACGAGCGGAGCAGCATGTTCGCCGGGCAGCGACGACCACGATGGCGTCTGGCTCCCAACCTGACAGGGGGCAGCAGCCAGCCCCAGCCAGAGCGCCCACTGTGCCCGCGTGCACCCTACATGAGCCTGCCTGCTTGTCAGCCAAAAAGGAGAGGCCAAATATAAAAGCAGCCGATCGAGCTGACTCACTAAAGCCAGGCAGGTGCTTTTGGAACGGATTTGATTGACGTTCTCGTCTCTTGTTCCTCCTCGGTTTTCACTCGCGTCCGTCGCAGCGCCTGGCAGGTTTGTTGCGCACTTGCGCCCTGATTTTTACCGCGCTCGTACCTGGTGATGCATGCGTAGGAGTCGTTCTAGGTGATAATCGAGCATGTTATGCTTAGGCAGTTTATGCGTCGTTTTGGACAGGCCAGAAATGGTGAGATTCTGATCAAGTCATCGTACCTACATCGATCTTATATTTCTTTCCTGCATAACCATCATGCAAGCACGGGCGCGCGCGCACATGAGTAGAGGTAGACAGACAGACGGAGACTAGAGGTAGACAGACAGAGACCAGAGATAAATCCGCATCCTCGCAAGATAAATAATTAATATATTCAGTGATCTCTCTTAGCTATACATATGGCACATACAAGATAAACAATTAAGGGAATGACTATTTTATGGTCACTCGTATCAACGTTTCCGTGCACTCCTGCCGCAAGCCATTCTCCATGCAACACGTGTCACGCGCAGAGAGGAAGAGCATTTGGGGTTGCTGCTAGCCATGCACGGGAGATGAAGAGCATTACGGTATTTTTTTAATTTGAGTTAAATTTTTAGAGTTGAATTTTTGGATGAATTTAAAAATTTATGAGTTGAAATTTCCGACTTGAAATTTTATAGTCAAAACATTGCAAACCGAAAGTTTTTTCAAATTGAAACTTTCAAAATAAATTTCAACTCGAGAAACATTTAACTGGGAAACTTTCAATTCGGAAAAGTTTCAACTAGGAAACTTTAAATGGGAAAATTTCAATTTGAGAAACTTTCAACTGGGAATTTCAATTCAGAAAAATTCAAATTGAGGACTTACTAGGAAAATTTTAACTCGAGAAATTTCAAACTAGAATGGCTCTTGCAGCAAGTCATTCTCCATGCGACATGTGTCACTCGCAGAGAGGAAGGGCATTTGGGGCGCTAGCCATGCACGGGAGACGTAGAGCATTATGTAGGGGTGGAAATGAGCCAAGCCGAGTCAGGCTCACCCGAGCTCTTTTCGAACTGCGGCTCGGCTCGGCTCGGCTCCGCTCGTTTCTGGAACGAGCCAAAAACAGTGCTTGGCTCGGGCTCGGGGGAAGGCTCGAGCCGGCTCGTTGGCTTGCGAGCTGAAGACATATAATGCAGATGCAGTCTGTCCTCATTGGAGGTAGTCAACAAGCTTTGACACAACAAAAAAGAAAGTGCAAAAAATCCACAACTTAGACATGAAAGCAGCTCCCACATCACAATACCAAACGAGTAGACATCAATCTAAAAAATACAGTATGAGATTAGGGATAAGAAGTCAGGATTAAGAGATAAGGGAGTTGAGCCCTAATAAATAGGAGTTGCCGCTGGAGACGTAGGTTTAGCCATTCCATTCCCAGGTTAGGAAACAACAGTTATTAAATAAAAGTCACCAGTGACATTCATTGTACAAAAAGTTGAACCAGAGTTTTCATGATTGAGTGGAAAGAATAATAACACACAAAAAAAGAACCATTACATCACCAAAAGTAAAAAACTGAAAGCATGCAAACTCAGTTATATTAATGAATTGATGGTCAACAAGTTAGTGGAGTAATGTTCAGAAACTCTGATAAGTAACATCAAAATATGGATTCTAAATTCGCATCAGAACATAATTATGAAAAATGCAATTACACAGCTAATAACATAATCAAGTGACAGCATTGTGCTAGAGAAGAATTACCTGGTTGGCATAACTGATTCCCATATTAGCCCATGCACGGACATAGTTGGGCTTCAAGTCTAGAGCCTGAAACCAGAAGCAACAAATTGTGATTAGTCTAGGTTTGTACTTCATAAGCTAGGATAATCGGTATGCCACAATCTTGTCTACATTGCAATCAACAATGATAGTAATTAGTTAAAGCTTTGCGAATTTTTAGTCTATGATATTCTTCTTACTGCAAACTAAGATTATTTCAATCAGTTCTAAAGGTAGAAGGTAAGAGCTAACAGGCTTGTTGTATAGAAAATTAGCAGTAATATAAGTGAAGGTTGCAATGTTTTACATCAGATGTATAGGATTAAACACCAAATCAATGTCATTATATTGTATTACAAATAATTTGATTAGAAGTAATAGGATTTACTGTAATGCTAGATGTACTGGGACGTAGCATACAACTTGAACCAAATGCAACTTTACTGCCAAATACACAGAACTTTCTCCATAGAGGGGCAGCTAGAGGTTGCAGAGGTTGTGAAATACAACTTTACTGGTCATTTCAGTTTTTCAAATAACCAGCCCAACATGTCCAGAGACATTATGATATAAAAGGGTTTCTGTTCAGATAAGAATCATACTGTTAGCTTTTGTAGTTTGCACACAAGTGAATACAACTGCCAGAAGTATTCCTCCAAAAAGAATAGCCTCAGGAAAACAAAGGATGATCAAGTGGCTATTCTAACTATTAACCATAATCGACACAGTCTATCTCAAATCAATAGAATGCTACCCATTTAGAACCTGAAAATGCTAGTATTTAATAAGTAAATGGAGTAAGTTGAAACATTCACATTATGAAATACATGACATGCACTTACATCTGGACTGTACAGGACTCCAAGCTCTGTTCAGCGTGTTCGCGCTCCATATGGTAGACGGCAAGGAGGATGGAGACGGCGAGGCGAATGGCGACTGGGTGGCGGATGGCGACGGGGCGACGGATGTTGACGGGGCCACGAATGACGACTAGAGGCGGATGGCGACGGCCAACGGGGTGGATGAAGATGGCGACGAGGCGGTGAATGGCGACGGGGAAACGAACGACCGACGGGGCGGCGAACGATCGACGGGGCAGCGAACGATCAACGGGGCAGCGAACGGCGACGACAGCGACACCGATGCCCAATGGGCAATGGGGAATGGGGGCGACTTGAGGAGTGGAGGACTGGATGAGGAATGCCGAATGAGATTAGGGATTTGGCCGGTGGGCTGGGCCAGGTGCCAGTTGGGCAGTTGGGCTGGCTCCCTGCGAGAGAGGTTACCGAGCTGTCGAGCGGCTCGTGAGCCAGCTCGGACTTGGCTCGAAATAACAGCGAGCTGGATTAGAGGTTCACTCGGCTTGTTTACACCTCGAGTCCGAGCCGAGCCGGCTCGAGCCGAGTTCGAGCCGAGCTGGCTCGTGAGCCACAAGCTTTTTTTTTCCACCCCTAGCATTACGGTAATTTTTTTATTTGAGCACTCAAGGCATCATTGCTAAATGTTAAATATGAGCACTCGAGGCATCATTCAGAATCATTTTAAGCATTCATAAGAGGTGTCTGGTAAATATTCATGGTTTTGCGTAAAGCAATATATTTACTTTATATACAGTTGAGACCTCAGTTCAGTTTCAAGAAACATCGCTTGCTCGAAGCAGAAGAAGATGTGCCATCACGGGAGGATGTATGTACCGTCTTTCCTTCGCTCTGCATTTTGCTATGTGTTGCTGTCAATGCAACTGAAGTTTGCAATCTTATTGAAGGATCGGAGGAGCCGGAAGGGGCACGTCGGTGGCGGGGACACCTGTGACGTCTGAAGCAAACTCGAGTGAGTTTACAATGGCCTGTGATAGAAAAGATTCATGGGGACATCAGCAATATTAAATAATGTTTCAGCACATACTTGTTTTTTGAGATTTGTATATACTGGTAGTAGGTACAATAGACTTTATGGGACATCCACCAACCCCTCCTTCCCCGTCGTTGTCAATGCAACTGAAGCTTGAAATCTCATTAAAGGATCGGAGGAGCCGGAAGGGGCACGTCGGTGGCGGGGACACCTGTGACGTCTGAAGCAAACTCGAGTAAGTTTAGAATGGCCTGTGATAGAAAAGATTCATGGGGGACATCAGCAAGATTAAATACTGTTTGTTTCTGCATATACTTGTTTTTTGAGATCTGTATATACTGGTAGTAGGTACAATAGACTTGTGGGACATCCACAGGATTAATTTCGGATGACCGAGCATTCACTTGTATGGTTAATTGAAGAAGATGAACATGGTTCGGAGTTCAGAGCACAACAGAAACGTGTAATTTTCTCGCCAGTACGTACATTGATAATGAGGATACCCAGTTGATAGTTTCCACTTAGTACTCTATAACTAGTGTTAACAAAATTGCAATCGATTATCGTGGTTTTGACCGTATCGAGTGGTTCGGTATTCAAAACCAATCGGTAAACTGATCCAATTAAAAAAATTCAAAAAAATTGAAAAATTTTGTGTGACGTAAACTGATCGAAAATCGGTGAAAATCGCTCGATTTTCGATGAAAATCGCTAAAAAATCAACTGCTGAACAATTTCAATTGGCCCGGTCGATTTTTGAATTTTTTAAAGCTTGATTTCAAACCCTTTGTTTTTTTTATTTTCGTTCGATGTTCGGATAAATCGGTGTCGCCGAATCTTAGATATTTAACTTCGATTCAGTTTTGTTAGCCTTGCTCTATATGTTTCGTTGGAGACGCAGTGCCAGAAACTTGCTCTGTGATCGCTCACATTCATATATTTTACGTGCAGTTTGAAGCTTTGTTTTCCAGTGCTAGAGAAGAGAAGCACTCAACTACCAAGGCGCTGACGAAAACAGTTCAGGTGTAGTCCCGTGAGGACTACAGTTTAAGTAGTCCCGACTGTCCGATTAAAAAACGACGAACAAATTTGCGAGAAAACACTATAACAAATTACTGTAGCATTTTAAAGTCGGATCGTACATTGTCTCGCTCGACGCCGCGCCCACTGTAAACTCGCTTAAGTTGTATCCTACGGAAAACTACACCAACTGCTTCAAAGATCGACATAGAGTATGCGATGGTAGAGAACTATAGCAACAATAGCGAAAATAATGGAGCAATCAGAGGTCACAAGTTTTTGCTATGGGTGGGCATTTTTAAACAAAAACCGAATTACTGAACCAAACAGAATTAACCGATTATTTTGTTTTTTCTGTTTTCGATTTTTGGTTGGTCGGTTCGGTTTTTTGCTTTCAAAAACCGAATAGTCCATGTACAATACCACTTTTATAATGTTCTTTCTAAAGCTAGTAAATAATTATCATGTTCTAATATATTTATGCATATGTTTGGTATATTCATATATTCTATTATGTTTATATTGTAATGACTTATAACATCCGAAAATTTCAATAAAGTGAAAATGTATATTTTGAATTTGAATATGATTATATATGAGTTTCTTAACATCATTGGTTTTATTTAGATTTTCCTTGGATTTGTACATTGTGAGAAAAATCATATAAAAGGAATTAATGAATGGATAGTGGTAAAAAGATGAAAAGGTAAAAGTAAAACTTTGAAAATTAATATTAAATATCTCAAACACTTTGGTGAAATATTTTAGCTGGCAAATGAAATTTTATACAAAAGATGAAGGAATAATGTTGAAAAGACATCCCTTTTGACCTGCCAACAGTGCATGGTTAGAGTTCTTATAAAATTTTCAAACCTTATCTGCAGCTAGAAATTTACCGTAGTGTCCTCAAGACATTACTTACCTCTGATAAAAATCTTATAAATTAATAATGTCATTTAAGGCCTTTTAAAATTCAAAAACATTTTGAAACTAGTTAACTTTTGAGGAATTATTGTATGAAAGCCACAACGACGAATTGAGCAAAACGAAAGAAAATGAAACTACATACTTGATCTTCTTACACAAAAATTTTTGGAAAATTTCGAAATGGCTAAGACCACTTTTAAACTACCAAATTTGTACAAACAAGAGTCATGTTAGACCATAACTAGTCGCCCTTGGCCGCACCTGTAGCCACGTCGCCATTGATTCGCTGCCACCGGCCATCCTTCTTCATTGCTGCCTCTTGGCGCCATAGTCCTCGCCCCATGCCCTGCCGTTGCGTCCAATCCCAGCCAACTGCTCCTTTTCCTTCTTCACGAAGCCAGCTCGCAGCAATACAGCAGCACGCCATTTTTCCAGAGATTTCCCACGTCGTCCACCGCCTTCCATTGTTATAAAAATCGGCCAAAGTCCCTGGCACATCCCTCACACTCTCTAGAGCTCTCTCCACCTCAAGCAAGCATCAGTTGAAGTGAATTCCATTTTCTTGCCCAAAACAGGCCATCAATTCCTTGGCCAGCCAACTTCCTATAAGAGCCACTATATCCTAATTAACTCTACTGAGAGCATCACCAATGGTTGCCAACCAAACCCCCTCAACCAATTTTGTTGTTCCCCCACCGAGCCGACGCGGCCACGGCCACCTTCTGCCATCGGCCAAGTTTTCAATCGCGCCCCCACTCCATATCCTGTGGCTCGTTCTTTCACTTCGCTCGTTTCGCCCTTCTGCTTGTTGGAACAGAACGCCAAAATATTTTTAGAATAATTTTTTCTTTTATTTCTCTTGCTCGGTTCACTTTAACAACTGAGCCTTACCTCTATATTTATACCCAAAACTTAAACCCACACAATCGGAATAGGATTCCACTTCCTTTTTCTAATCGGACTCCTTTTCCTAAATGAACTCTTAATCAAACTCCTAATCTAATTACAAAATTACCTCTAACATTTTTCCCCTTAATTTTGTAATATTTAACTTCTAAAAAACAACTCTATCTATTCTTCCAAATTTTTCTTAGATTTTCCTCTCTGTAGTCTCTTCTTTTTCCTTTTATTCCTTTTCAACCCTCTGTTCTCTTACATGCAGTTTCTCCCGCTTGCATGCACACTACGCATGCAGTATACGTCGCTCCTTGCTCTTTTGTAGCCGCAACAGCCAGGAACTGCTGCTTCTCTCTGATGTATAGCTTCACGCACTATGTAGTAGAATCTATTATCTGTACTTCTCTCGTTGCATGCGAACTGCTTGCTGGCCCGTCCTGTTGCGTATTGTAGCGAATCCTGTTTGCACACTGTAGCATCGAAACTTGTTTTTCGCTGCTGCAGCCATGCTTCCCCATTTTTTCCTTTCGTGTGTCGCCTCTGAGACTTCCTTTTTTTTCGCGGCCACCGCCAGAAGCCTCTGTTTTTTTCGTCTCTTATCTTTGCGATGCCCTTTTCTTTCCGTGCAACTCTCTCAAAACCAGGAGACACCTTCTCCTGTTCTCGTTAGCTTGTGACTTCTTACGGATTATCTCAGCAAATTTTGCATCTCCAGCGTGAAGCTTCCCCTCGCTCTCTACGAATTTTTCCTTCAAACTGCCTCATGACAAACCGGTTTGCAAGTTTTCAGGGGAATTTTATACAACCGATTTGGAGATCTCATGATCTTCATCAACAAATCTTTGTTCTTGTCATATACACGCAAGAACTCTGCCTGCAGCTTTACTCTGCACCCTTCTTCTGCCATTTTCCCGAGACTGAGTATGTTGTTGCACAAACTTGGTATATAATAAATTCCAGAGAATAACTTCTGATCGCCGTTCTTGCATTGTACCAACATTGTTCCTTTACCTCTTATTTGCACCGTGGAACCATCATCGAACGTGATTTTTCCTGAAATTTTCTCGTCAAGTTCATGAAACATGGAGCGATCTCCATCATGTGATTGCTTGCTCCATTGTCCAAATACCACAAATCAAGGTGATCGTGGCTTTCCCTCCACGATAATTTAGGAACTATATTCTCCTCGCTCAAAGATCGATATTTGGCTTCTCTTCTTTGCACAATGAGAGGAGTAGAGCGGTTAAATGCTTGCACTAGCTTGGATGAGGTTTACCTCCTCGTTCTTCTTCCTGTTCCGGCAATCCGAAGCAAAGTGTCCATACTTGTTACAGTTGAAGCACTTTATATTATTACGACACTCCGACGCGTAGTGACCATATTTTTCACATTCAAAACATTTGATATTTGACTTATCTCGTGGTCTGTAATCAACGTCTTGTTCAGACTTATCTCCTCGGTCACCTTTGTCTCCTCGACCACCTCTATCTCCTCGTCTATCGAAACCGCCGTGTCCAAGCCCGCGGTTAAACTGCTTGCATTCACCTCTTTCATCTCCCTTTAACAGCAACACCTGCTCATTACGGGATTGATACGCTTGCTCTTAATAACTCCTCATGCGCCTTAAGCGAACCGGTGATCTCCTCAATTTTCATATTCTCCAAATCAGGGGAGTACATGAGCGTGGTAATGACAGGCATGAACTTTTTTGGTAGCACGCGCAGGTATTTTTCATCGCCACGATTCCTCCATCCTCGTCAGCCGAGAAAAATAATTTGGTTGTATAATGAAGTAAGCTTACCAAAGAACTCGCCCATTGGTCGGGTTTCTCCCATCTGAAGATTCTCATACTCATTCCGTAGATTTTGCAATGCACTCTCCTTCATGCGCTCAACTCCCACGCATCTTCTCAAGTGTTAGCCATGCTTCACGGTTTGTCTCTCAGGCACCCTGCACACCCCGACGCCAAAATTTGCCTTTATCTTCATTGCCCATACCGTAATTGTCGGTTGTCAGGAGAGGGTACTGGAGGGATATGAATCCACTCTAAGTCTTCGTCTTCTCACCCATGATCTTTTAGGTACCAGAAAATGCCTTGCGTTTTTCTCTGTAGCCGAGCCTCTTCTCTGTATTTTTCACACACTATGCTTCGCGTCCGTCTGCACACACGTCTCCCTGTTGCTTTGTTTTCCTTGCGCCAAGGCAGGAAGAAGCAAGCCACCGCTTTCTTTTTGTTGATGTGTCTCACGACTCGAAGTTTCCCGCGAGACAATTTACCTGCTAGCAATTTCCTCTTCCTTGACTCAACTTCAATGCTTGTCGATCTGGTAGGTGTCCAAAGACTTGACTCCGGCAAGCGTGATTGAAGCCTTTTGCTACTTATTTTTTGTCAGCCGCGTGTTTTGCTCAACCGCCGGGATTTCTTTGATCGCTATTCTTGCCGTGTCGCTTTTCTTGCCGAGACTGCTTTGCACTCGCTTCGGAGTCGTGCATCTCCTTGGCCCTTGCTTCTGCGAACTGCAGCCGCAACGTGCATCCCTCTACAGCACGCGTCCTCCTGTTAGGAGCTCTGCGTCAAGCTCTCCACGCTCGGTCGCCTCTTTTCTCTGCTACTGCTTTTGATCTTCGTCACCTTTTTTCTTCCCTTGCCGACGCCATGAGATTACTCTCCGTGCTCGTATCTGGTCTGGTATTTTGGGAGGTCCGGGACGAAAACTTATATGGAGGTCTCTTCCACCTTCTCATATATATATATATATATATATATATATATATATATATATATATATATAGGAAGCCTGCTTTGTACTCCGCACTGTATACCGTTGATTGACTTTGTGATTCGTGTTGGCAAAGGGTGGACTGTAAGTCGATACATCCATTAGTAAGCAAGATTATCCCTAATGCATGTGTAACTAATTCGGTTTATATACACTTTTGACGCTGAAATCAGTCAGTATTGCAACAACCGCCATCCGCCTTGCTAGACGATGCAAATTTTGTTGAGGGGAGTACGACTCCGGTTGTATGCTTTTATTTTCCTATATATATATATATATATATATATATATATATATATATATATATAAGCACACATCATTGAAGAAATTAATATTCGATGCACAAAAATACTTCTATAGAACAACTTAAAGTTTATGAAATGGTAAATGTAAATTGTAATCATAAACACTTACTTGGCACTTGGCATCATCTTAAAAATTTCTTCTAATATTTTGTGATACAAAGTCATCGATTATACTATTGATATCAATCTCGTCCAATAACTTCTTCTCGATGCATAGTCGCCAAATCATTTAACCTTTCCCGAGTCATTGTTGATCTCAAATAGTTCTTCAACAATTTCAATTTTGAAAAGCTTCTTTTCACCGATGCAATGAATATAGACACAAGAATAAGATTTGATAAGCAATGGAGACATTAGGATAACAATCCACATCTCTGACATGCTCGAAAATCTCCATAGCAGACAATGCGCCATTTGGCAAAGTGAATTTCATAATCTTTAATTCAGAAATAAGATAATGTACTTCAACATCAGATGAACCATCAGATGAACCCTCATCAGATCAACTCAGCATACGTTTGCTCGCGACTGGACCAAAAGCCCATGGTGTAGTTGTATACCTAGGGGGCCCATGACTTTGGGGGCCTGGGGTGGCCGCCCACTCTACCCCCCCTCAGGGCCGGCCCTGCCTGTGCTCTGATACCACTTGTTGGAACAGAACGCTAAAATATTTTTGAGACAATTTTCTCTTTTATTTCTCTCGCTCTGTTCACTTTTACAACTGAACCTTACCCTCATATTTATACCCAAAACTTCAATCCACACAATCGGAATAGGATTCCAGTTCCTTTTCCTAATCGAACTCCTTTTTCTAGATGGACTCTTAATCAAACTCCTAATCTAATTACAAAATTACCTCTAACACTGCCAAACACCCATAGTTTGGTTATAAAAACCCTTCCGTGCCATCTTAAGCGGCTCATTAACTCACTGAAACAACACCTGTTCAAGCCGAGATCACAACTTATCGGAACCCACCATTGCTAGCCTAATTTGAGCTCAGGGCCGAAATCAAAACTGGCTGCCCCAGTGAACCATCACCCAATTCCTTCGCATAGTAGCTCTATTAACACCTAACTAATGACTTCCCTCGGTCTAATGCAGTATTCACCCATGGAACCATGCCTCCACTGTTCAT
The DNA here is from genome assembly GCA_036346375.1 of Guadua angustifolia. Lineage (NCBI taxonomy): Eukaryota > Viridiplantae > Streptophyta > Magnoliopsida > Poales > Poaceae > Guadua > Guadua angustifolia. The sequence goes on from CM070501.1 coordinate 26,002,660, forward strand.
CTTCTACCTTGCGACTGGTGCATGGTGGTGGCCCAATCTGACCAATCTTTGTCCAACCAAGCAGGAGGAATGGGGTCCTTGCTACTCCTTGATGCTTAAGCCACTGCCCATTCAAGCTCCGAAGCAGTCATCGTCTTTCCTTTGGCCGAGCTCCACCAAGTTGCCTCAAGCCATACACTCCCCCTCCTCCGCACGCTCACTGGACTCCGGCCGGCCAAGCCATGCCCTCCCCTCGTCGACAGACTCCATTATCACCAGCTTTGCTTTGGTTCTATAGGGAGAGAGAAGGTAAGGCTCAATTTTTTTTTGCATGCTACCTTTCACAAAGGCTTTCATAGTCTTCGTAAAGCTTCTCGTTTAAATGTAAATTTTAGAAAGATCAGCGTAGAAACACTATTTGGTATAGAACTACCGCATTCTAGAAAAAATATATTATTTACAACTTACTTTTCATATAAATCTTGCTATCACAATACCCCTAAATGTTAATCGTAAACTTCTCAATTCTAATTTGATTCCATATAATGTAATCTTTACAATGCCATGAAAGTTTTTTCAGCAATGAATATAATGTTTCGTCTAAATACTAAAATTTATGAAATCAGCTTAGAAATGTTCTCCAAAGTATAGGCTACCATAATATGAAGAAATAATCTCATTTTGTCATGCTTTGCATATAAATCTTGATAGCTAAATAACTTTAAGTATCATGATTTCTGAACATTAAAATATGAATAGTTGAACTCGGTAATAATGAAGAAATCTGTAATTAAGTTATTTGTATCATCAGAACCTTCTTAAAAACCATAAATATATACCCAATAACCTAACTTAGCAGTTCTAACCCGCTTTTTATGCAAACTCAATTAAAGGTTCCTCAATTAAAGATTAAGTTCTATTCATTCATATCATTCAGCAAGGTAACTAATGTTCTAATTCTATTATTCTAAATAATTCTTACATCTTGAAAACGAGATTATAGATATAAAAGTTTATAATTTTAGCTTCTTGAATTCGTAAAACAAGAATAGATAATCTATAAAAGGAATCGTGCATCGCCCATCTTGTAAGCTAATAACAACATGAATGTTTAATCATTTAAAACATGAGAACTTAAAATCATCTAATGCAAACCCTGAAATATTCCTGTTTTCTTCAGTAAGTCTTTATTTAGTTCACTGTCTATCTTCTTTTGCCCTTATTGAAGTTTGTTATTTGCTCCTTATTACTTTTAGTCAGTAACGACGTGTAGAACTCGACGCCTCTAACTTCATCATCGCCATCATCACCAAGAACCTCGATTGGTCAGTAAATAAAGATTAAGCAAGTGTAGTGACCCCCATTTTTACATAAATGCAAAAATGAAAATCTTATAGCATACAAAGCATAGTCCCGTGATCAGTAGCTAGCACGCACATTTACAACAATTGATATCACATCCATACTTTTTATTACAAATAATAAAGGAAATGTACATAATAAAGTCTTACAATTCAGAGAAATGCAAATGAAAGAATTAAAGTCTTGTAGTATGCCCATACAATCCTCGTAACCCGATAAGGTATAATCCTAGAAAACTTCACAAGATTCCCTAATCCTCGTCCAATAATTTCATCGAGCTATTCGATTCTTCACCCTAAAAACAACATATATAAGGGTGAGTACTTGCGTACTCTGCAAGACTTTTGTGAATCCTATTATATATGCAGGCCATTCAAAGGAAAGGCTTTCATATTAAATTTGCATAAAGCTGGATTGCAAAAGAATTTACTGAAGTTTAGAACATAAACGGATTTTAAGTAAAAGCATTTTAGTATAACAGAATGTAAGTACGAATCAGTAAAATCTCATGAACCTCAGTTCCTTTGATCATCTCCATGAATCAATTATTACCATCACATGGTACAAATCTGAAATGACTCCTTTCCAACAAGGATATTCAATCCAAATCATGATCTTGACAGCACATATCAAATTCCACATTTTGTAAAATAAAATGCTAACTATGTGATAATTTTACCAAATGCCCAAAACCGCGGGCGCGACTAATTGATTAGTTTTACACTCTGCAGAGGTGTACAGCTTTACCCACAAGACATAACTTAACTCTTTGTGCAATCGATATTAGCACACTTCCTTTGGTGTGCCGCAGAGAGTTATGACATAACCGTTCAATTACTTAACCCTAACTTTGTACCAGCACGGGACGAAAACCCATACCTTGGCAGAAGAACTCAGAGCATAGAAATGATGGAAGAACTTCCCGTGAGTACTGGCGGCACCATTGTATCGAAAAACGTTGGTTCCATGATCACCTCGTGTGGATGTCCTTCGAAAGCGATCCATTAAGAACTAATCAGCATTACTACAAACCTACCAAAGTGCAAAGCTAGTTTTAAGCAATTTAATTAGTTAAGGCTACCCCATCCCAGCACTTGTGGTTGTATGATTATTTTGGCATGAAAATAACCCATAGTTCAGTCCTTAATCCGACAAAGGCAATAATCTCCCCCTAATCTACGTGCAAGTATTTCTGCACACCTGGCTATTGCCAATAATTGCCTGCATCATTATTATAGTTTTATTTTCATTTTTAATCAAAATAATCAATAATCATCAACATGTCCTAACATGTCCAAACTTCATTTGATCAATATCCTCAATTGATTTATCGTTGTTTCTAAAGCATGGCTAAGTATGGTTATTAAATCGCTTATAACCAAATTGACATTATATATTGTCTAACCATGATTATAAGGTATCAAGGTTCACGAACTCATTTATATCAAGGAGGTTTCAGGAATTTACAAGTATAGCTACCATTACCCACAATATAGCAGAGTTTAATGAATATACGCGTGCAATAAAAACATTTATAAAACTGGGATCAACATAGTCAAAAGGGGGTGCTTGCCTTACTTAGGGCCTGTTTAGTGCGGCTCAGCTCCACCAGATCCGTGGATCCGTGGAGCTGGTTTTCCTAGCTCCACGATCCGTGAAGCCGAGTCGTGAGTACATTAAGAATGTTTAGATGGATCATCTTGTTTATATTTTAGGCCAAAAATATAAACTTAATTTACTTTATTTTAGCCTACAAGTTTCAGATCTCAGAGAAGCCGATCCGAGCTCTACCAAACAGTGCCCTTAATCATCGCTACGACTTAAGTCGAGGTTGTAGTCAACGATGCAAGTCGTTACGTCAATTTTACACGCGCTCCAATGAAAGTAGCAAATAACATCTTTAATAAGGGCAAAAAGAAAATAGATAGAAAGTCAAATAAAGACAATCTACAGAAAGCAGGCATGGCTATGGTTTGGATTAATAGAATTAAATGTTAGCAAGTTTGTTGTATGATATATCTGTGTGTGTGTGTGTGTGAATAGCATTCATTCTTTCATTAACTTGGCATAAGGATTAGTTTTGAATATGTTGAATCGGTTATGCTTGGTTACTAATTATTCATATCCGTGGTTTTAAGAAGATTTCAATGATACGAATAACTTCACTACAGACTTATTTATTATTACCGAGTTTGTTCATTCAATTTATCAAGTTCAGGATTCATAATACTTTAGGTTATTCGACTGACAAGATTTATATGCAAAGTATAATAAAATGAGATCATTTCTTTGTATTATGATAGTTCATAATTTGGAGAGTGTTTCTAAGTTAGTTTCATACATTTTAGTATTTAAACGAGACATTATATTCATTGCCGAAAAGGCTTAACTCATCACATATTTAACATCATTGGAAATTAAGTTTCATTTTAAGTTTGTGGCTACATTCAACATGATTTCTTATTCATTTTTCTGGCATTAGTAGGGAATAACTCTAGAAGTGTTTTAAAGATAATTTTACCATATTTTGCATTCATCCGAGATGTTATTCGTATGAATGATCATTAAGGCCTATCATGAACTTATTTCAAATTTACATAAACATAGGTTATTTTTGTATAATCAGGGTCTTTATGATCGTACTAACATTTATGAATCGATTCTACCATTATTTGATCTCATGAACTCAAGTTAATAACTATTTTAACTTCTTATACATTTGAAAGACAATATATTTCCAAATCTAATTCAATTCAGATTCAACCCTAAATATTTTTGCATATCTAAGTTCATTACTTATTTTTGGAACTTACAGAATTGGTTTTACATGATTTACATTCTATTTGCCAAAGATATTCATATTTGAATACTTAATACATTGAAAGCAATCTATTTTAGAAAATGATTCAAATTAAGTTAGCATCTAAATATTTTTATATATTTGGGTTCTTGAGTACTTAAGGTTTCCATAAAAATTGGTTATATTCAAATTTGAGCTTGTTTACATACACTTCGTTAAGAGGCCATATTAGAGTTCATTTAATTTTCTATTTCAAATAAATTAAAATAAGCATAAGAATTAAATATTTTTACATATTCAGGCTCCTAATATCATAAGTATTCCAAAAAATTTAATTTATTTAATTTTGATTTTGTTTTGTAGAAATTTTATGTATAACATATTTTGAATCCTTTTAAATTCAAATTTAAATTCTAAACAGAGTTGAATTTCAAAATTTTTTGTATATTCTGAATATACATGAATTTATATGAATTTAGGAATTTATTTCACTTTATTTTGACTATTAGTTCAAAAGTTATAAGCATTTGAATTCATTCGGTTTGGAAATTGCTGGAAAATAGAATATTGCCATAAAAGGAAATTACGTTTTCTCACAGGAAATGTGCCTTCTGTTTTTGGCCTGGACCAGATTGAGGAGCTGACGAATGGGCCCACAGCCGTCGGGCTTGACGAGGAGACCTACCGACAAGAGGGGCCCATGCTGATTGAGGCTCAGCAAGAGAGTAGCTACGATGAAGAGGGCCATGCAAGCAATACACGTAATGGGAGAAGTTTCCCAGGCTCGCCGACGGCGAGGCATGGCCGGGGAAGCTGAATGGATTCCACGGCGGGCTTTAGCACATCATTGCGCATCTAGGGGTGGTCTTGAAGTAGTCGGAGGTGGCCGGGAGGTGGGTCGTCACCGTAAGGGGGCAGCGGCGCCATGGCCGGCGAGCGAAGCTCAAGAACTACTGATGATTATCAACAAAGGATGATCGGATGAGTATCAGTGAGTGTCCAGAGATCCATTTCGGCACTTTATTTGAAGAAAAAGTGTGCGGAAAGGGGTTCTCACCGTGCGCCATGGGCGGCGGAACTGGAAGCTCGGTTGCGCGACTCGCCGAGGAGGATGAACATGAATTGATGGTGGGGTAGGATTCTAGGGTACATAAGGAAGCTCTAGCCCTGATGGTTCGGTTTGGTTTGGAGCGTGGAGGTTCGCATGGAGATTTCCCTCTTTCTACGGTTTTCACCGGAGATGGAGAAGAAAGCGGTGGCTGAGCAGTGTGTGAGGCTCAGGAGGAGGTGAAATGGCTCGGGACGGGTTCTGGAGACTGGTTGCGCTGAGTTTTGTAGCCAAGCTAACGCGGTTTGTTGCAAGTGGGAAGGATGAGAGGCGGTGAGGTGATTTGAACATGGTCACTGAGGTGGTGTCGCAATTCACTGCCGTGGCAGAGAAAATGGCTTGGAATGTTTGCCGTGGCAGGGTTTTGGCAAGGCGTTGGCACTGCAAGTTGGCACGGCGCACTGCCCAAGTCATGCCGTGGCAGCGGATTGATGGTCGATTCTTTGCCGTGGCAGCGTTTTGATGGAGCGGGGGAGTCGGCTGAGGCGGTTTCGCAGATGATTCAATGCATGGCAGGGGCGTAGCAGCCGAGGCGATGCCGTGGCAGAGGGCTGGTGGAGGTGTCGGCCTCGGGGCGAGGGTTGCGGCACAGAGGAGACAAGGAAGCAAGGCGGTGGAGTCCTGATCTTTGCGGGCGCAGAGATGAAGAAGGGACGGGCGCAGAGATGAAGAAAAGGTGAGGGAGAAGGAGCTGACAGTGGGCCATGGGGCCACTCGGCAGGGAGAGAAAGAAGAAAAGCTGGGCTGTGGCTGCGCTGGATGATCAACACTTGGCAGATCCTGTGGTCACGGTGAAAAGGGCGGTTCACAGTATGCTGGGTCAAATTGACCTACTGATTAAAGTTGTCAAACCGACTTAAGAATTTATAATAATTTTTTCAAAGGTTGTTCAGGTGCATATGAAGGTCCAGGTGAATTTTCAGATGAAAACTCATTGTAGATATTTTATTAAAATTCTTGTAATGAACAATGCACAGAAATTTCAATTCTGTTTTTGATTTATTAAAGTATCCAAATGACTTTATTTATTTTTGAAACTTTTTTTTCATATTTATTTGAGCTAATAATTCTCCTATCAAAGTTTCATAATTTTATATTTTATAATTAAATTATAAAAATTCTGACATTGCTATTTACAGCTTTTACTAGCTTCTATTTTTGAATTTCTAAATGCTTCAAATATAAGTTTTTATTTCTTATATTTTTACCAGAGATATATATGGGTCTTAGGTAGGCATGGTAAAAATATCAACTTGAGTACAGGTCTAGATATTACTACAAAAAGCTGACATGGTTCAATTCAGCTTTCTTATTTCAGGATTGTCTCATGTTTTCTTTTTATTTTAATTATTCAGATTATCCCAAACATCATGATTTGATTCTGGAGATATATTGAGAGCTCTTGAAATTTTAATATTATTTTTGTTGATGTTTTACTTTTACTTTCTTTCTTTTACCATTTTACAATTTCAATGCTTTTAACTTTTCTTGCAAAAGTAAAAGCTCAAGAAATTCCAATAATGCAAGATAGTTCAGAAAAATGGAAATTCAAATCAATTTTACATTTCAAACTCATTTTAACATTTTATTTGTTTTGATAATAATAATTTTAAGTTTTGAAATCTTCCTTTTGATTAAGATTGAAATGGACGAAATGAGGTAAGAATATTGTTTAAAATCAAAATCTTGATTTAAATTACACTTTTAATTCATTTCCATTTTTAAATATAAAACCTTCTTTTTTCTTTATTTTTGAATTTACAGGGCTGTTACAGCAAGGAAAGCACCCCTTTGATTATGTTGATCCCAGTATTTAATTTTCCTTTTATTTGTCAAATTGTTTCATGCATGCGTTTATTTTCTATAAATTCGCTATTTTGTGGTACTGGTAGATATACCTGTTGTCTCAAGAAACTTCCTTGATAAGTATAGACTTGTGAACCTTGATAACCATAAGTTAAGGATAGACATTACTTAATGTTATCATGGGTATATGTGTTTATATATTATCCATGCTTAGCCATGCTTTAGAATCAACGAGGTAGATGATTAGATGAAAATTGTTTCCTAAAAATGTTGGAAATGACATTGTTGATTACTGGTATTTTGATTAAAAACTCAAAATAAAATTATAGTTTTGACACCGGTGATTGTTGGCAATAGTCGGATGTGCAAAGGGAAATGCACGTAGTGTAGGGTGGAATGTTGCCCGTGTCGGATTAAGGACCGAGCAATGGGATGCTATTGATCCAAGAATTTCGTGCAACCACGAGGGCTGGTATGGGATGGCCTTAACCTATTAAGTTATTTAGATATGACTTTACACATTGGTAGACGGGAGTTAGCAGAAGCATTCCGTTCTGGTCTGCTTGTGAGGGGTTCCACACCTCGGTGTAGGTAAATGCATACCGGTGCAACGGTATACGCTTTGCCATGAACAGAAACGGTGTGTTGTGTGTGATGAAAGTGGATACACGCCTTCGGTGAGTGTTTCTGTTTCTATGGCTAGGGCATAACGTCCCGGGCTGGTTTAAAGCCATGTCTAGATAATGTAATGGTTATGTATAATCTCTCTACGGCACACCAAAGGAAGTGTACTAATAGCGCTGCACAAAGAGCTGATCATTCCTTGTGGGTAAAGTTGTACACCTCTGCAGAGTGTAAAATCTAATTGATTAGCCGCGCCCGTGGTCATTGGCACTTGGTGAAGTCATTTCAATGCTAGACTTTGATATTTTCTTAAAAAATGGGTTTTGGTTTGAATTTGCTTTAGCAACTGTCACTTTATGTCAAGGGGCCGACATTGATGGACTTCATAATTTGGATTATTCGTTACTCGCGAAGGGTTGTGAGTGTTAGGGCCTGTTTGACAGAGCTCCAGATCCTGATTCTCCAGCTCCAACTCCTGATTCTCTATGGAATCGATTCTCTGGTGGAAGTGATTCTGTCTAAGAAATAGTTATGGACTTGGTGGAGAGGTTCATAATCGGAGGTTGTGAATCGTGGGAGCAGTTTTTAGCTCCCAGGCTGCAAGTCAAAAAAGCATAAATCACTTTCTCGGATTTCTATGTGAAACTGATTGATTTTTTCTTATTAGGTAGAGCTCCTCAGCTTCTCATGGGGAAGTTGAAGCTAAGAGCTCTGCCAAACACACCCTTACTTATACTTTACTTATTTCTTATCAATCAATCTTGCTTTTATTAAATTCTGTTTGAGAAATGATATCTTAATCTACAAATTCAATTTCGCTTTATGCAAATTAAGTGTAGTAGCTTCCTTTGACTTGGCCTACATTTATGCATTCGCAAATACCACCTTAAGTCTTGCTGAGTATGAAAGTACTCAACTTTGCTTAATCTATTGTTTTAGGTGGATAAAGTTAGCGAAACTCCGAAAATTTGTTTTCGTCGCAGAATGCGGGAGATTTATTGACGTGAGGTTGGATGGGCACACTACAAGACTTTGCTTCTTTGCTGCTATATACTCTAAGTTGTAAGATTTCTTTGTATAATAGCTTTCATTTAAATAATATGATGTATGGTTGTGATTTCAATTGTTGTAAATGTGCGTACTAGCTACTGATCCAGGGATTAGTACTATATGGCACATAAGATTTTTATTTTGGTATTTTATGCTAAAATGAGTGTCGTTACTTGACCTATGATTATTGTGTGGGTTTATTCATATTCTATATTGCGATATGAGAAGGAGTAAACCTAATATACCCAGTGTTTATTCATATTTCGGTTAACCGAAAATCAAATTAATCGAACCAAAATATTTCGGTTAATTCAGTTCGGTTTTTTATTTTGATTCGAGAAATTTAGTAGTCAAATTTAAAAAATCAAATTATTTTAAAATCAAACCGATTAAATCAAAAAAACTGAATGCACACCCTAGTTTTCGCTGTGGAAATTTACCCTAGCAACAGATCTCGGTCGTTTGCCTTGGATCCAACAACTGAGGAGAAGATAAGGCAGGGAACGGCGGATGATACCAATTCCATGCCCCGTATTATCGGCGATCTCACGGTCACCAAATCCACAAACCCTTGCCAATCTCGCAATGGCACCATCTCGCCGCCCTCACCCTCCTCCGCCGTCTCCTCCACCACCTTCCCCGCCTGCTCCCATAGCCGGTGGCGTGTCGCTTTGTGGTAGCTGAACTCAGAAAATTGGAAGAAGCGGAAACTTTGGTGAAACAGAGGAAACGAAGATCAAGGAGACTTTGTTTAAAGAGCATCGACGGTACGCCATGAATGCGAAGGGTTTGATGCATCCGACGGTGAGATGACGCGAATGTTGATTACTAGTGATTAGTCTATCTAATGCTTTGTCGTCTTTCTTCCTTTACCGTCTGTAAGCAACTTTATTTGGTTAAAGTCTTCCTTTAATGCCTGTAAGCGGACGGACTATAAATTGGGATGATGGAATGAAATCGTAACAACCTTCCGCATATACTTCCAAATCACTTTAGGTCTTTGTAGAACCCTAGTGTAGTTTCGTTCTTGTGTGTGGCGGCGGGCGGTGTTCTCTTCAAACTCCGATCTTCGAGTTGGATTCAGTTGGGCCCGACAAATTGGTATCGAGCAAGGCTGTTCCTTGGAGGCCGGAGTGAATCAAGGGAAGATGGATCTCCAGGAGGAAGTCGAAAAACTGCAAGTAAGTTCTGCTGATCTTCGATCTGATGTTACTGAGATTAAGAATATGCTAGCGGGGAGATCGGGTGTTCCAGTTTCTTCTCCAGAGCAACATGGATCTTCAATTGTGGGGAATAGTCGTTTTTCTTTTAGTACATCTGAAGCAGTGAGAACCGGGGTTCAGTTTGCATCGTTCGGAGAATGTATGGAAGGGTCGGGTTTGGCAGAACCATCGCTGAATAGGGGTCAGATGCCGCCCATTTGTACACCAGCAGTCTGAATTTCCAATTATACCTATCCCAGGGGTCCTGGAGGGAAGGGAGGTCTTGGTAATGGTTTTCATATGGGAGTTCCATCTTATTCAACCATGAATGCTGCTATGCCTGTTGAGACGGGAAGTCAACCTTTTACAGATGCTATCACCTGCATTACCATCCTATGTTACCGGTGGATTCTCACACAATTGGGGAGGTGTTCTGCTGTATGGTGGACCTTATAGCAATCCAAATGCAATGGATTTGGTTACCAAGGTGGTCTTCTGTGCACAAATAGAGGTCCTTAGGGCGCAAGTTCCATCCTGCTTCTGGCATTGGGAGTTATGGTGGCAATGCAGGCTATAGTGCTTGGAACAGTTTTTCTACTGGTGGAGCATCTGGGTATGGTGCTGGATATGGAAGTGGTAGTTATGAGATTAAATCACAACTGGATAATCCCAAAACATCACAACCAAGAGGGCGGTCTGAACAAGCTAAAATAGCTTCCACTGACAAGAGATCAGAGAATTGCTGGCATTGTAATGAGCCGTGGACTCCAGGACATAATCTTAAGGGCAAGGGAAAGGAAGTAGTGCATGCTAGTCTGAAGCATGGGGAGGATGAAGTACCTGACTATGAAGAAGATCCTGAAGAAGCGGTACATGGTGATGAAATGGTGAGAAAGCTGAGAAAAAGGGGTCAGTAGAGTCTCAAAAGGACTCTGGATTCCTTTCTGATGAAACCAAGATTGGAACAGATATTGATAATTCACAAAATTATGCCAGTGAAAACCAAGTGACACCTAGATTGGGTTTGAAGCAGAATCGTCGCTGCCAGGAGGAAGCGGCAGCCAGGGGTAAAAGTGCATGGGAAGTAGACAAGATGTTGGAGGTGTACATCCTTGAGTACCTGGTGAAGAGGAACCTGCAGAACACTGCAAAGGTATTCCGAGCTAGAGGCAATGTGTCTTCAGATCCTGTTGCAACTGACCTTCCAAGGGAAGTCCTTTTTGAATGGTGGTTGGCCTTCTGGGACAATTGCAACGATGGTGGTATATTCAAGAAGTTACTGAAGGATGGAGAAAAATGGGAGAACCCAAAGGACCCTCATGAAGTATTTGTGAAATATGAAGCTCGGCTTGAGGATGGTAATTGTTGTATTAAAGTCGACAGGTTGAGTTTATCATTAAGGATGGGTACTTCACCATGCTTTTGTCAAAGTTGCCAAAGCTATGAAGAAAACAGAGAAGGTGCTCCTTACGATCAAACCAGCATGTGGCTTTGGTGAGAAGGGTAGACCAGTAGCTGGGGGAGAAGGTGCTATACCACCAAACGCCACTCTTCTTGGTGATCTAGAGTGGGTTTCATGGAAGACTATTACAGACAAAGGGAATGTAATCAATTCCGAGTCTAACAGTGAAGTTAATCCATCCGGATACCCAGGTTTTATCACTGCCCATGGAAACCCGACTAAGGAATTCAAGCCTGAAGAGAAAGAACAACTAAGGCAAGTTTCGGTTGATGCTGCTCATGGAGTAAGTGGAACATTCACGTTCTCTGTGTGGGTGAAGGTTCAAGGGAAACAAGCAATTGCACTAGTGGATAGTGGGGGTACTAACTCCTTTATGGATTACGAATTTGCAGTGGGAAATGGTTATGCTCGGAAGTGTGTGGCATGCAAGGAAGTTATGGTGGAAGAAAGGGGAGAATTGAGTTCTGATGCTGTAATTGAGAATCTATCTTATGAGGTACAGGGAGTTTCTTTTGTCACCACTTTTAAGCTATTAAAACTGGGTAATTATGACATGAAGGCAGAAGTGGCAAATGAGGAAATACCACTTGATCCAAATTATATTATGTTTAGTAGTCCCTGACAACAAATGACGGATAGACAAATTCTGAACAAGTAATGTTGATATCAGCTTATGCAGCTCATGGCATGTATGGTTCAATGATTATTCCGGGGACAATGAATATAGAGGGAATAGGTGGTATAACTTTGGTGGACAGTGGAAACACTACTTCATTTATGGATTTCTATTTTGCTGTGAAGAATTTGTATCCCTTGAGTGCAATGCTCTGCATAACGAGTACAGTAGCAGGATGGTGGAGATTGTTATCTGAAGCTAAAGTAGACCATGTACAATATATAAAACAAGGAGGAACTTCCAACACTACCTTCAAATTATTGAAACTGGGAAGCTATGAAGATGATGCTAAGGTGAAAAAGATTTTGGAAGAGATACAAGCTGAACAAAAGACAAACCACCAGTACAATACTGAAAATGAACTCATTGAATACAAAGGCTGCATTTATTTGGGTGAAACAACTAGTCACAGATTTTCCTTGATAGATTATTTCCACACTTCTCTTATCTGGGAACATTCTGGAACACGAGCTACTTATCATGGGTTCAGGAAGCTTAATGGAAATTTGGTCGAGTGCATGGTTCAAATTACTGAGAAGTTGCATGCTGAAGTTGGAGGATACCAGAGTTCAAATGAGCCTTTTATGTTCCCTTGGACTTTGCTAGAGCAAACACTGCCGATTGCTCAATTTCTAAATGTGTTGCATCCAGCTGCTACTTCCATCAACATAAACAAAAAGATTTGGAATATGTACTTTTGTTATCTTCTGGAAATGCTGGTGAGTAAAGGAAGTAGTGGTAATTGTGAATTAAGTGTTGTTTGCAACACTAGTTTACAGACACTCTCTAAGAAGATTCACTACAACAAGTTTGTAGCAGAAGCAAAATTTCAGGTGTCACCTGCTAAGTATGAGCTTGCAATCACAGCTCCAAACAAGAACCAGCTGATGAAGATGCTGACTTACCTGAAGGCAGAGGCCAAAACCTTTGGACAGGAGGTGAACCCTGCTGCCTCTCTGGCGGTCGACCAGAAGCTCCGGAAACATAATGTTCACCAAGTTGTTCCAATCCTGAGAATCTTGCTGTTGGATGCAGAGGGAATAGTGAAATCAGAAACTATGGCAGCATTTGATACAAGGATTACTCTAAAGAAAAGTTTAGCTGTGTCTCACTGGCTTATTCCGTGGTTAAATATAGCTGAAGAAGATGGTACCTGGGACGATGTTGGTTTAATCCGATCACTCTTTCTGATTTTAAGCTTGGGGACAAGCTGTGTCTTCAGGAAGGGGGTATTGTCAGGCTTTGTGGTAGCTGAACTCAGGAAAATTGGAAGAAGCGGGAAACTTCGGTGAAACAGAGGAAACGAAGACTGAAGCAGAGACTTTGTTTAAAGAGCATCGACGGCTGCCAGTGAATGCGAAGGGTTTCGGTGCATCTGACGGTGAGATGACGCGAAACAGTGATTACTAGTGATTAGTCTATCTAATGCTTTGTCGTCTTTCTTCCTTTACTGTCTGTAAGCAACTTTATTTGGTTAAAGTCTTCCTTTTAATGCTGTAAGCAGACGGAGTATAAATTGGGATGATGGAATGAAATCAGAACAACCTTCCGCATATACTTCCGGTCACTTTAGGTCTTTGTAGAACCCTAGCTGTAGTTTTTGTTCTTGTGTGTGGCGGCGGCGGTCAGGTTCTACTGAAACTCCCGATCTTCAGAGTCGGATCCAGTTGGGGCCTGACATGGCGGCGCAGGCGGACCTGATTGGGCTGTGCCGACCCGCCAGCCTTACACACGCCTCGCATGGCTAAGGCCAGCGCGGGCCCCAAGCTGCCTGGCGAGATCAGGAAGGTGCACTTCCACGGCGACGTGCAGGTGAACGACAATGCGCTCGAGATGTTCGACCATATGCCTGACTGAAACGTAATGTAGCGGTCGATGCGAAGCTGATTGGAGAAGACTGGAGCCTCACCGAACGACAAGCTCGTGTTGCTTCATGACGCCAACCGCCCAATTTTGGCGGACGAGCCAGCCTGCAATACATCTCAAGTGGAGTGGGGTATCAGTCTCCAACCTAGCACGGTCCATGCCCCTCCAGGTATGCGCAACCAAACGGCGATTTTTGATCGCCTAACATATACTCCCTCGTTCTCAGAAATATAAGACATATTTTAACTTTGCATAAGGATTAAGGTTAGGGTGAAATTAAGAAAGGTACAAGTGAATGTCTTATATACCCCCACTTAATTGTCTTAGAAGATAAGAGATAATAGTTTGTGTGTGATGATAATGAATAAATGCATGCAATTGAGAGAGAATAAATAGGGTATAGTAGGAAAAGTCTTATTAAATCTACGTATGAATAAATGTCTTATATTTTTGAACAAGATCATCCAAACTATAGGTCTTATATTTCTTAATGGAGTGAGTACTAGCTGCCAATTATCATCCATCATAATTCGTACTGACATTCTACCGAGCACTGCGAGTACTGCGAGCACTGCGAGTACTGACATTTCAATCTTAACCTATTCTAGTCACAGCAAGCAAGAGCTTCCCGCTGACCCAAGGGCAGCTCAGTTCCTATTTCTGCATTCCTCATTTGTTTCCAGACTCCAGAGGTACTTGTGTCTTTGTGATCCCACAATACCGCTTTGTTGCTTTGATGCTCCTATTTTGCTACCCCCAGAGATTACAGGTTTGCACATCGTGATTAACTGACTCTTAATTACTTGGAGCTCATCCTCTACATCCAGTAGTTACAGTTAACTTTCAGAGTCTGTATTGCTAACTTTCAGTTAACATTCTGTCACCCTCATCAATCATTGGGCAGAAAAACGATAACCTTACATTCCTCTCAAATAAAGGAGCATAAATACGGGAGAATAGTTTAAGAACAAAAAAGAGCGAAGCAGATCGAATGTAAAGAATTTATGCAACATCTCCAGTTGATGTGCTCGAGACAAACATACAAAGACTATGAGATGTCGTGATGTGGTACATTAAGCACCTTACAGATAGCTAATGCAGTATACAGACACAGTGAAAGACCTCTTAAACAAGTATGATCACTTAGAATAGTACAAACACCCAAACTTATTTTCCAAGCCGCAAAGCATTTATATAGAAGTATTGAACAATTCACTTGCAGTGGAAATGGACTTGTCATGGTGCGTCATCACGGTTTGTTCCCATCAGGCGAGCCCAGCTTATAGCCACTTGTACATAAACATCATCATATAACTTGTCAATCAGCCGAAAGTAAGCAATCATCCAGGTTTTCTTCACCAACACAGTGAAAAAAACCACCCAAAGACCGAAAACAAATCCTATGCTCATGCCAAGGTAAAGAAATGACGTATGGACTCTATCTTCCTCTTCTTCATGGAATCTTTGTTTTGATTCATTAGTTGAACAGTTTGTGGAGAGAGGAGGCCCACAAAGACCAGGGTTGCCAATATAGATGTATACCTGGTTATCGTTATCGAGTGCTTGTAGCTGTGGCCCGGATGGTATTGCACCAGACAAATTATTGTACGACAAGTTCAAGTGGCTCAGGTAAGTTAGAGCTGACAAACTCGATGGAATTTCACCTGAAAACTCATTGTAGGATAGGTCAAGGGACTCCAACTGCTTTAAATCTCCAATCTGATTTGGGATTGTTCCATTCAACTGATTACTTGATAAATTCAAATTGGTAAGCCCAATAAGTAAATGAATTGCTTCTGGAATATGTCCCGTTAGACTGTTGCTTGACAGATCAAGATTTACCACTTGATTGTAGATTTCAAAGGTGTAGTCACGCTGTTGGTCTTTTGTGATTACTGGTATGCTCTCTTCAAAATTATAATAATCGGCGTGAGATTCTGCGTTCTGAAATAAGGCTGTCATTGCCTTCAGGTTTGACAGCGACCATGGTATGGTTCCTGATATGTTGTTATGTGCTATATCCAAATAATGAAGGCTACTAAGGTTAGTAAGCCTCTCAGGGATATGACCAGTAAACATGTTTGATCGTACCCTCAAGATTTCCAAATTAGGCATTGTCATTGGTATCCACCCTGGCAACCTTCCAGAGAACCTATTGTATGAAAGATCGAGGAACGATAATTTCATGGCAAATAGAAGAAATCGAGGAAATTCACCTGAGAGATCATTGTTATTCAAGGCAAGACTGCGCATGATAGAACCAAATTGATCTGTAGAGTTTGCATTGGCCATTGAAGATCTGTTATCCGACTCATTCCAGCACTGCATGACTTCTGTTAAATTGTTTCCTGAGAGGTCCAACCGTCTCAGGCCAGTCAATTGACATATAGATGATGGGATGGTGCCTGTAATTTGATTATTGGCAATCAACAGCACCGCCAGTTGTGGAGCTTTGAGATCTGATGGCAATGACCCTGACAAAGAGTTTGAAGAGAGATTCAAGAGAAATATATTTATAGGCAGTTGTGGAACTTGACCTGTAAACTTATTTGACCCGAGATATATATTTTCCACTGACGTGTGATTTAGATTTGCCGGCAATGATCCGTGCAACTTGTTCTCTGATGCATCCAAGAATTCAGCTCGGGAAAATGTCACCCAGAACCAATCAGGCATAACATCATCCAAATTTGTACTACGAAGACCAAGAATAAGAATGTCCGTTAGCCATCTAAGCCACGGTGGAAAATGGGGCCCCAAGTGACAAAACTCAAAATGTGCGACCGTCAGCTTACTAAATGGTGGAACCCAATTTGCTTCTATAGCTACTTTGAAGGAGTTGTACGACAAGTCTAGGTACTCTAAATTTGCTAAACCTTCAAAATGCTCCTTCAAGAGCACACCATTGAATTTGTTGTGGTTGAGATCCAACTTGGTCAAATTACCCAGCGCTCCAATTCGAGCAGGTACAGGACCGCTGAAGTTATTGTAGCTGAGATCTAATGTTTTCAAATTACCTAGTGCTCCAATTTCCGCAGGAAGAGGGCCAATCAGCATGTTTCCTTGCGCTTCAAGATCATTGAGATTTGTCATGTTTCCAACTTGAGCAGGTACAAGACCACTGAAATAATTGTGGCTGAGATATAATGTTTCCAAATTGACGAGCGCTCCAACTGGAGCAGGTAAAGGACCACTGAAGTTATTGTTTGTGAGATCCAACATGGTCAGATTACCTAGCGCTCCAATTCCAGCAGGTACAGGACCGCTGAAGTTATTGTGGCTGAGATCTAATGTTTTCAAATTACCTAGTGCTCCAATTCGAGCAGGTAAAGGACCACCAAAGTTATTGTGGCTGAGATCTAATATTTTCAAATTACCCAGTGCTCCAATTTCCGCAGGAAGAGGGCCAATCAGCATGTTTCCTTGCGCTTGAAGATCATTGAGATTTCTCATGTTTCCAACTTGAGCAGGTACAAGACCACCGAAGTAATTGTGGCTGAGATATAATGTTTCCAAATTAACGAGCGCTCCAACTGGAGCAGGTAAAGGACCACTGAAGTTATTGTTTGTGAGATCCAACATGGTCAGATTACCTAGTGCTCCAATTTCTGCAGGAAGAGGGCCAATCAGCATGTTTCCTTTCGCTTGAAGAACATTGAGATTTGTCATGTTTCCAACTCGAGCAGGTATAGGACCAATAAGTATATTGAACGAAAGATCTATGATTTGAAGGGCAGTCATGTTTCCCAACGTTTCAGGTATGGATCCGGACCATTCACAAGCTTTAAGATAAAGCTCCTTAATGCTTGTGAGATCCCAAAACCAGTTGTGTTCGAGTGAAGTGTTTAATAAGAAGTTGCGTGATAGATCAAGGACCTCAAGACGTGTGAGGTTGGAATGGGATAGAGTAGAGATGGTACTGTTAAGCCAACATTCAGACAAGCGAAGGACTTTAAGAGCAGGAAGCATGTTGACCCAGTGAACCCAATCCCTCACAGAACTGAGGTCCACCCGACCCATGTCAAGATGCCTCAACAAAGAGAGATGTGGCAACCAAGAAAGATCCACTGCGTTCAAAGAATTCCATCTAATATCAAGATATTGCAAATTTGAGAGATTGCCGAGTTGGGAAGGTATTGTCCCACTGAAACCTGCCTGTGAGAGGTTGAGATACCTTAGTTTCTTCAGAGAACCCACGAACATAGGTATGCTTGTGCCGTTGAAGTTATTGAAGCTCAGATCGAGATATCTCAAGTGTTGTAAAGCAACCAAAGAGGAGCTCATCTCACCTCTCAATAAGCCCAACTCAGTGTCGTCGGTGTTGTGGAGGTCGAGCTTGACGACATGGCCTATTCTGTTGCCGCACCGGACTCCCTTCCATTGACAACAGTCTTCACCCTTCCATGATGACAGACGTCTAGCAGGGTCTAGCAGGCTTGCTTTGAAGGAGAGAAGCGCATCCCGCTCGCTCGCGATGCAGCTCCCGCCTGATATAGTGGCTTGGACACAACAAGTGGAATTTGTTTGTGAGATCAATAGCCACAAGATTATTGCAGCTCCTCGGATGAGGAGCCTAAGCTCATCCATATTATTCAGACGAGAGGAGACGCCGGATGGGAACAAGAGTGGAGAGAGCAGCTGATCCATATTATCCAGGTCTTTAATTACAGCCTACTTGCTAATCCAAGTCTTGGTCTTGCCATGATGTATTCTATGGCTTGAATTTCATATGATTAGACAGTCAACCAGGCAACGCACGGCAGACAAATAAGTGAGCCATCAGGCAATGGACCATCAACGCTATCAAAGATCCACTCAGTGATAAGAAACAGACTTGATACCCTCTTCTCTCTCTTTTTCTTCTTCTTTGGAGAACAGGAATAGAGTCATTTGCACGTGCCGAGTTTTTTTTAGGGAATCAATGGAGTGCAACAGTGGCGTATTTACCAGGGGGCATAGGTGGGCTGGAGCCCCACCCGTGCCCCCTGTCCTTAAGCTAGACAAATTTAGAGAAAACTCATCTACAAATTTAGAAAAGCTACCAAGTTAAATAATCGGTTCAGTAAATTTTCGATAGAGATTTTGAGATGTATTGCTTATCTAGACCCAAGAGATTTATTTGCAAATTTTGAACATGGTAGGCTTGTTTGGTTTTCAGATATTTATTCAGATGATTTTTCATCATATGATCGTGTGGTTTTAGAAGCACAACTTGACTTATTCATTGATGACTTGAGAAAAGAAGAATGTTCAAGTTGTGATGATCTTGTTAGTCTCGCGGTGATGATGGTTGAAGAAAAAAGCATGTTGTTTATCCATTAGTCTATAGGTTTATTGAATTAGCATTAGTTTTACCTGTGGGTACAGTTACATTTGAAAGGGCTTTCTCGGCAATAAAGATTATCAAGACAGATTTGCGTAATAAGATAAGTGATGACTGGTTAAATGATCTCATGGTATACAACATCGAGCGAGACATATTTTCCAAGATAGACATGAAAGATATTTTACAACATTTTCAAAACATAAAAACCCGTAAATATCAACTATCAACTCTTAAGAAGTAATGATCGGTATGTTTTTTTCTTTGTAATGTTACGTATTTATATTATATGCGACTGTTAGATAAGTGTTGGTATTTTTATATTATATATATTATTATGTCATGTTTTATGTTCTGGAAAAAAAACTATATATATATATAGTGTTATCACACATGAATTAGTACTAACCGTTGGATCGAGCGCTCCTTAACATAGCAGCCCTCCGATCCAGATACTGTTCATCAAAGGGAAGACGCGTTTCCACGGCGAATTAAAAGCGAGTCGCCCTGCGTTATTCTAGACGAGAGGAAAGTCAGTGAGTGGCAAGCGCCGACTGGGAACACAGCTGACCTCTGGTGCAAGTCTTGTGGTCTCCCTTGGCCGGGTTGCACGGAGGCTCTTGCTTCCGTGTTCGCACGAGCTACCAAAGGGCCGGCAGCTTCCGTGCTTATCAGGAGCAGTAGGGGCTGATAGGGTGCTAGATTTGTAAATATGTATGAGAGAGAGCTAGATTTACAAAAAATGAAGTTTATAGGGCTAGATAAACGATAAACTTTGTATCTACGGCCTACATATGTGAGTTTAGATAATATGTTGATATGAGTTCGTGTTTTCAACCAGTGGTGGAATCAGAAAAATTAGATTGAGGGTGCACTATTGACGCTTAGCAATATAATATTACACAAATAACAACTATCAGTTGTTGATAACAGTTAAGAATAGTGCTCACCGGTAACAATCCATTAGTTTTTAATCTTGGTACAACTGTTTATACATTAAGCAAAAGTTCATATGAAGCCAAAATATTTATCACATATTTCAAGTGATAACAAATCGTGACTTTGATAAATAATTATTATAAATATATAATTGCTTAATAGTATGATATTTTAGCAAAAAACCGTAAACCATCTTTTACTATATTGATGTTTAGTACGCAAGTATTGATGCTTGCATAAGTGATAAAAGAACAAAGTATTTTATCTATCAATTGGTTGCTAAGTTGAGGAAAAAGCTAGCAACCCCTGAGGCATGAAATGTAACTATTATCCAAGTCCTTTAAGAATTATCAAATAACATTGTCCAAATATATTGTAATAGGAGTATCTACTAGCAAAGGTATATCCAGAATTTCAAAAAAATTTAGGAGTGCCGATTCATACCTGGCACACCAGGTGGCTCCGCCTCCTGTTTTCAACCTCTCTTTTCCATGGAGAAGAAGAAAGTTCAGAACAGCGTTGGAGCTGCGGCCCATCTGCTCGTGGTTCTAGTTCGAAGGATCACCGTTAAGACCTACGCGTCACGGTGGCCAGCACCGTGCCCCACCGGTCGCCGCACGGCGGAACTGGAACATTGAATTGGTTTCGAGGACGGAACGTTCGAACGGCGACCTATCGTAAGGCGAAGAAGCCATTTTTTCTGTCTCGTGTCACAAAGAAACAGCAGCACGTACGTACCTTGCTCGTTGATTAACTCGATACGCGAAAGCCCTGTATCATTCACTCTGGGATCATGAGCGACCTGTGTAGCTTTTACCGTACGATCGATGATTCAGATCACATGACATGGGAAACTCTATGGCCATTTCCCCTGTGTCCGTTGCGGCAGCCGGGCCGGAAAGTACAGGACGAGTCACAGGCGAGCAGATTGAGCCGTGAGGCAGCTAAACGAGAGCAGAGAGCCGACGAGGCGAAACGTTAGCCAACAGCGATGGACAGCCAAGTCCAGTCCGTCTCCGTCCACGGGTGGGAGGCCATGTCCGTCGGCTCGGCCGGCCGGGCAAGACATATTTCTGCTGGTTGCACGCATCGCAAAGCGGGCGGGAGCGGCTGTCGGCTGGTGTACGTACCGTCTGACCAGACCTCTAATCACGAGCTGGGTTTCTTCGTTGTGGCCCTGACAGGCATGGTACGGAAATCCGATATGCACTTGTTAGAGCAGTCTCAACCCATGGTGTCCATGAATAGTGTCTAGAGTGGAGAGAGAGCAATAAACCAATGCATAGTTTTCCAATCTATGGTTTCCATGAGTAATATCTAGAGGAGGGAAAGAGCAATAAAGCAATGTATGAGAGCAATAAACCAATGCATGCACCACAAATACAATTTGGTAAGTAGCGAAATGTCCAACCCGATTTTGCTAGTTTCTTGAGTCTTGGTACCGTCGACCCGCTTTCTTGCATGAGACACGGTTTCTTCGTTTTCCTTCTCTCCTTCCTTAACTCCTATGCCACATCGATTTTTTGCTTAGTTAAGGCAGCATAATTAATTCTATAGACACCAGCTGAGGTGGAGGGTTGGGAATGCCCTTACCAACCTAACCGAGCGTTCGATAAAACGCGATACCGAACCAGAGGCTTGGTCGAGTCTTAGGCCCTGTTTGTTTCAGCTAGGGATTGTGGAAAGCAGCTTTTAAAAACTAGATTGTAAAAGCTGGATTGTTAAAAAGCTGGAGGTTGAAAAGCTCATGGTTGTTTGGTAACCCAGATTATAGTTGGGGGCAATGGTGGGTAATTTTGGTTGAAGTTGGATGGGTATTGTGGTCTTTTGCAAAAAAAAAGCTGAGAAAAGCTGGGGAAGAGTGGATTGTGGGATTGCTACAATCTGGCCTCCAGATTGTTATAATCTAGATTAAAACCTAGCTGTTTGTTACCCTTCCAGCTTTTAAAAGCTGCTTTTCACAATCCCTAGCTGAAACAAACAGGGTCTTAGGGTGTGTTTGGTGGAGATTCAGCTTCTCCAGATTCGTGAATCTGGTGAAGCTGAAAATTCTAGGTTCACCAGATTCGTGAAGCGGAAGCTGTGAATACATTAAGAGTGTTTAGATAGATCATCTTGTTTACATTTTAGACCAAAAATATAAACTTAATTCACTTTATTTTAGCCTACAAATTTCTGATTTCAGATGAAGCTGGAATCTGAAGCTCTACCAAACATGTCCTTAGTCGGTCTCAGATTTCGTCAAGAAAGTTTTCTGAAAAGGCATTTTTATCTAAGTTCTAGGAACATGGATTTTGAGTTGTTTTGTTCTTCGATGAGAACCGCATTTAATGAGAAATGTCGTTGGGTGAAAACTACGAAAACTCACGAAATTTTTTTTAAAATAATATATATTTAATGAAAAATTACAAAAATAATATGCAAAAAATAAAAATGACAGTTCTATACACCTGTCGCACATCCAATTTGCGACGGATCTCTGTCGCCAAGGGCGGAGCCATAGGGGAGCGTGATGGGGCCTGGGCTCCCTTGTCGGCCATGAAGTGTATTATGTATATATACTGATGTGCAGTCATAAGGCTATACATCCGACGGCCGACGTCTCATCTTCTCGCTTTCTCGCATGCTGTGAATGAAACACCGAGTCAAAGACCAAACTAAGTCTCGCCTTCTCCCGTTCGTTCTCCATGCTGCGCGACTAGATTATTCAGTTTGCTGTTCTCCGATTCTCTCAGGACAACGGCGACTAGATTATTCCAGTAGAAACAGTGGAGATCGATCAGGCCGGTTTACAAATTACGATGATGTGTGCGGTGCGCTGAACCTTTGTCCCTACTCCCTTGAGATGTTATCTAGGTTTCTCCATGTTCATCGCAGGCATATGTATATGTGATATATCCATGAACAGTTCATGCCTTTTGCTAATTATTGATTGATTAATTATTAGTTTAGTTACCGGCGACGAGTTGTTCAAATCATGTGATTGTGAATTTGTGATTGGTCTACAGAATTGCTGAGACGTCCAATTTTCCTAGACATTTTTTGTCTTTGATACAGTACTATTCGTCTAATCCTCAGGGCAGTAGAGTACTGTGTGCTAAGTGCTAACAATAAGCATCAGGCGGTAACAGTCAGAGACACCACTGCGCTTATGCCTGCTCGTCTGTGCCGCCACCGCTGATAAGGTATTATTAATTATTATATGTTTTCTGTTGTACTAATCTATAATAGGTATTAGGTAATCTATTAATTATCAATCATCAGGGCATCAAGCTACATCGATTTACAGTCTGTAATTTTGATTTTTAGATGAAGAGATATTTTACAGCATTTTCAGAACATAAGGACTCACAAATATCAACTATCGCCTCTTGTGAAATAATAAGTGGTACGTTCCCTAAATCTTTGCAAGTTACAAGCGTTACATATTGTACGTACTATATATTAAACTTTGAATATCAATCATTAGTAGAGGTTCAATATTCTTAAGCCCCCTCCTTTAGAAATTTCTGGTTCCGCCACTATCTGTCACAATTTGAAATTGCGACAGAGAGCCTGTCGCTAACCGTTGGGTGAGATATAGTGCATTTTCAAATTGCGACAGAGACTCTGTCGCAATTCCAAATTGATACAGAGACTCTGTCGCAATTTGGAATTACGACAAAGAGCCTGTCGCACATTGGATATGCGACAGATGTGCAGATCTGTCATTGTTTTTTGGCATATTATTTCTGTAATTTTTCATTAAATATATATTATTTAAAAAACAAATTCGAAAACTCACACATGTAACCGCCCAAACTGATTGTCAGTATGTTGGCGTCAAAAAACGTGAAGAGAGGTTAATCGGTTACAACACACCTAACGAATATTGGGTTCAGCTGATCAAGACGTGCCAACCAATTTAATCCTGCAATCGGTAAGATAGCTAAAATTTTGCTCAAAGCCGATCTAATAAAATAATCGGCTTAGACCTAAACAGCTATAAAGCTGATCAAATCGAGGGTAACGATAAATCTAATTAGCCGATTATGGCTAATCAGATGTTAGAGGTAGATCTTTTTTGAAAAAGATGATGCGCAAAAAAATCGGAGAAAAACCAAACCTGATGGTGTAAATTGATGAAGATCAACAGTCGAAGATACGCAACTTTATTGATCAAGATCAAATTACAAAGATTCTAAATTGCAGAGGCTACTTCTAGTCAACAGAAAAAAGTAGATAAAAGTAATGCGAATTGGTTGATTGGATTTTGTTGTTCTCTCACTTAGCCCTTACCATCTTTTATAGCTTTCAGCCAATCGAATCGGCTGCAAACTATAATCTGTATCAGTCTCTACTCGGACAATACCCTTTCTTGTTTTTAGATAATATCTGTCCCAATCCATATTCAAACTTCTTTTTCCATATCCGATATCGGCTACAATATATCTTAATCCTTAGACTCCTTAGACTGACAATTTTAATCACATCTGCTAAATCTCAGTGCAAACACAGTGGAAACCAAACTTTGGTCGTTAACATGAGCATTTCACAGCCCGAAGCTCGGCCCTGGCCCTTTGCGGCCTACGAACCACTCAGTTCATGAATGGGTCCTTGGTTCGTTCTGAGCATCAGGCTACAGCCTGAATTTTCTAGCTTGGCCTTGATTTAAGTTGAGCTTAACTCGTCAGGCCCGCCCTGGGCCTAATTTGCCATTAACAGTTTCTGGATCTTAAGTTTGTCAAAACCCAACCCTTGCATTTTTTTTTAGATAAAGGAAACAATCCGGCCTCCTCGTATAAGAACGAATGCATTACCGCGGCCACGCCCCTGGAGAGCGGCGGGGGCCTCACCGCCCGACGCTCCAAACTAACCAAGAGGAGCAGCTTTTCCCGTGAAGTCCCTCCAACGGAAAAATGCTGCTTTCATGGCGGCGGCACCGTTCTTGCCAAGGAGGTGGCTGACCACGTCTACCGCAAGCGAGGTGAGCTGCTTTCTAGAATTGCTAGGTTGGGCATGTTGTAAAACGTCGAAGAAAGCTTTCGAACAATCATCAATAGTAGATGCAATCACGAGAGCAAGAACAATAGACACACAATGTAGGGGTGGAATTCTCTCTCGCTTTATTGATTCCATCATTTACAATGAGGGGGGCACCCGATATATATAGCGGCGTGAGGAGAGAGTTCGGATTCGACCACACCATAAAGAGATAGAGTCCTAACCATATTTGGTTTAGGTTTCCTTATCTCATAACACTCCCCCTTGGTCGAATACCGCGTAATACATATATCTCGTAAAAAACTCCACTCAAAAACCCAGTGGGAAAAAGAAGATGGAGAAAAGAGTACATCGCACTAGCATGCTATGTTGCACTAGTTGCCTCATTAAAAACCTTTATGTGAGAAAACTTCAGGAAAACTCACAAAGGGAAAAAGAGTATAACTTTATTACCTTCAGGGTTTTATTAAGATCTTCAGGATCGCAATAAGGGTTATGGTTCAAGAGTTTTCTCCCCCTGAACTCTGCATCTCTCTAAGTCTTCTCATTCCAATGCCTTTAACATATCTTTGAAATGTGGATTTAGACAAGGACTTAGTGAATAAATCTGCAAGATTTTCACATGACTTAGTTTGTAAGATTTTTATCTCACCACTCTTCTGGAGTTCGTGAGGATAGAATAACTTAGGAGCAATATGCTTCGTGATATTGCTCTTTACATAACCGAATTGCATTTGTGCAACACAAGCAGAATTATCTTCATGGATAATTGTGGGGTATCGGCAGCGTTAAGGCCACATGACTTCGGATATGGCCAATCACACGTCGCACCAAACACATTCACGTGAGGCTTCATACAGGCTATAATTTCGAGTGGTTGGTAGAAGTAGCTACCGTGCTCATTTATAAGACCGCCAGAAACAGTTGTACCACCGCAGAGAAACACAAAACCAATCTGAGATTTGGCACTGTGGGGATCAGACAGATAGCTAGCATCCGTATATCCCACCATGGTCAAGTCTTGGTTCTTCTGGAAAAACAACCCAAGATCTTGAGTACCTTGGAGGTATCTCGAGTAAAGTCTTTACATCAACCCAATGTCTTCGTTGAGTGAACTATGTCTTGCTAGCAAATTTATCGAATGCAATATCGTGCCTTATGCAATTCGCAAGGTACATGAGTGCTCCGATAGCGCTTAAATATGGGACTTCAGGTCCTAAGACTTCCTCATTTTCCATTCTCGGTCTAAAAGGGTCTTTATCCACTTCAAGGGATTTTACGACCATAAGGGTTTTCAAGGGATGTGATTTATTTATATTAAACCTTTCTAATACCTTCCGGGTATAGGACGACTGGTGAACAAGAATTCCTTCTGGGAGATGCTCTAGCTGTAAGCCTAAGCAAAATTTGGTTCTACCCAAATCTTTCATCTCAAACTCCGTCGTGAGGTAAGCACTCGCTTCCTTTATCTCCTCTGTGGTTCCGATGATATTCAGATCATCGACATACACTGAGATGATACAAAATTCATTCTGGGATTTCTTTATAAACACACAGGGGCAATCATCATTATTGGAGTATCCCTTCTTCAGGAGGAACTCACTAAGCGGTTATACCACATTCTTTCAGACTGTTTTAATCCGTACAGCGATCTCTGCAGTTTGACGCTATACATGTTGCGATTATTAGGATCCGGGACTTTTACTCCTTCAAGGACTTTCATATAAATGTCCAAATCCAGTGACCCATATAAATATGCGGTCACCACATCCATCAACTGCATTTTTAAATTTAAGCCAGCTGCCATTGATATTAGATATCGGAACATTATTCCACTCATCACAGGAGAATAGGTTTTATCGCAATCGATGTCGGGTCTCTGCGTGAACCCTTGTGCTACAAGCCTCGCTTTTTATATCTCACCACCTGGGTATTTTCATTTCTCTTCTGGATGAAAAACCCATTTGATCCTGCAGGGAATCATTTTAGGAAATATTCAGTCAACAGGACCAGAAATTTTCCTTTTATTAAGCGAGCGCTGCCTCATTTGCTTCTTTTCTTTGACCCTATTTGAGCGCTTCTGGCACTCTGCCAAGGACTTTGGATCTGGATCCAGTTTTTAGCAATTTTAGAGGCAAATATATGTCGACAATTGTAGTCTTTTCTTTTATCTATTTCTCCTACATCACTTCGGGGATATATCTATATAAATTTCTTCCAGCTCCTCGTGATTTCCCACAACGACGGAGTCTGTGTGTTCCGATTTCCCAGCGTGGAATTATGCGCGCAAATATACGCTGGGTTATCATCTTCAGGATGGATCACTTCAGGGATGTTACCATCTTCGGGATGGCTCACTTCAGGGATTTTCTCAACATTAAGTTGAGCTTCTTCCACTGTTATGGGTAGTGTTCTCATTTGTTCGGTTCTCTACTTCTGCAGACGTCTCCGCGGAATTGAGTCCTGTACACCTGGAGGTCTCCCCCTCTTCTTATCATGAGGGTCAAGAGTAGGTTCAATATCCTTCTAGGGTATCTCCACTCTTTCAGGTGCATATACTTCAGGTATATGAGATCTTTCACTCCCTTATGACCAGTGAAGGTATTTGGCAGATTATTAGCTTATTTATTGCAGATTCATTATCCTTTGAACTTCAAGTTCGATCTTTCCAGTGCGTGGATCTAAGGACTCGGCATTCTCTAATGTGGTACATATCTCCCCCTAATGCCGAAAAAATGTCCTTAGTATGATCAGCATACCGAGCCGTGTACAGATCCCCTATCATAGGCTCTAGGTATTTTAATACATGACGGAGATTCATAACCTACATATATCCTCAACTTATGGTGAGGTCCTATGGTTGTACGCTGTGGTGGAGAGATTGGTATGTATACAGCACAACCAGATTTTCACAGATGGGAAATACTTAATTCTTTTCCACGCACTATCTGTAACGGGGAAATTTCATAATATGCAGTTGGTCTGAGTTGAATTATTACGCAAAGATATCTGACTACGTGGCCCCAACAACTGGTGGGAAGCCAATTATTCTGCAAGAGCGGCCAAGCAATAAGATAAGTTTTGTTCTTTTAATATAATGACTCTGTAGGGCCATTATAAGTGTGGACATTAGGTACAAGATGCTCTACATTAATTTTCGAACCCTTATAATAATCATTAAATGCTTTGAGATAAACTCGCCAGCATTACCTATTCAAAATGGACTTGATCCTTTCTTCTGGAAAGTAGGCTCTTAACTTAATAATTTGGACAATTAATTTTGTTAAAAACATGGTTCCTAGTAGATAAGAGACTTACATAGGACCATCTAGTAGAAACATCTATCAGTACCATAAAATTTCTTAGAAGGGGCCCGACAGGGGTTGAATAGGTCCACAGATATCACTTTGAATTTTCTCCAGGAAATTCAGTGATTCCTCTCTAACTTTTTAGGTAAGAAGATCTAAGAATGAGCTTTTCTTTAGCACAACCAGGGCATAAGAAAACTTCGACTCTACAAAAAAATTTATGCTATGGCCAGCAGAATTATAATTATACTTCTCATAATATTCAACTCTAGATAAACCAGTCGATCTGCTAGATCATAATATTCCTGGGTTTTATTGCAACACAAACTTCAGGCTTTATATATGCATAATATAACCCGGAGGAGAATGAATGAAGCCTTATAACCACACGTTAATTATACCCATTAAACTTAGTCATGAGTAGGTATTCTGTACCATTCTCATTCTTTGCCTCCGTAAGGAAACGATTCAGACCGATGTTTTTTAAACCTTAAAAGAGTACGACTGGACTCAGGGTATAATATGGCATTCTTCTAGTGCCAACTATGAGAGTATCGCTTCGCGATAGTAATAATAATTCCAATTCACTTAGTGTGGTATAACTGTCTTCTAGACAGATTTTCTCCTCTGTTATCGGATTATACTTTGTTCTATATTAGAAATATGATTTATCAAGCAAACAATTGTTGCATCAGGAACAAATAATATAGAACAAACATAGCATAATTAAATTGATATCCTGGGAAAATCAAACTTAATTAAATTTGACTGATAATCGCTCAACAGGAGCGTAGACCATTGTTCATTCAGGAACACAAAGACTAAACTGATAAATGAGGCTCTTAAGGAGACTCTAAAGGATAATACGACATCGACTCAAAAGGAAAAACTAGGAGACTACTCCATGTCTCTATATAAATCATTTATATCGTCCTCCTGAGACCTTTCTCTATTCTTATGGAATACTTTTAGCTCATCCCTAACTAAATCATCCTCCTCCATGGGATATCTAGGTCTTGTGTCCGTATAGAGATGGTGCCTCGTGGAGAGCAGGAGCACCACCAGTCGGGAAATTGTGGCTCCAAGGGATCGGGCTATCAAGTTAATCTTGGCACTCATTGCCCAAGTAGTTGCTGCCATTCAGGGCAAGCTTAGCAAACTCTTTCTGTGCGATGTCAGACATATCCTATATACAAACAAATAGGGATTTTACTTCAGGTAAAATATTGTTTTGCATGCTTATCATTGAATCAGCAAAGTCTGGTCTATATCTATTCAGTAGATAATTATCACAGATTTTTTTAGCATTTTCCTAGCATTTTTTTCTCTGCTAATTAGTAAGCAATATTAATAATTACTAATTAACAGAAGGATAAATTTCAACGTGAAATAAACCTGACATAATACTAATTACATCTTGTGTGGCTCTTATTGGTTGGGTATGAAATCATTTAATGAATGCCTCCATCAACATAACTCTTGGCCAGGTCAACCCGCCCAGAGGGCTCACATGAGGGAGGGAGCACTTCCCGATTTCGGGCGCCAATTAAGAAACCTAGCCTCATGTGTGTTTTCCTTAGACACCAATTGTCATGTATCCGTTCTTTCAAAATTGAAATAAAAAACCCAACCACTTATGCACACAAGCACAAAACCTGTTTTAATAGATCGGTTATTTCCATAATCTTCTAGCATTTCTATTAATTATTAAGTAATTTTCAGAATTACATAAATAACAGAAAACAGATTACAATACATATAATGAATGCTAGAAAAATAACCTAATCTCGGAATTCCCAGGAGATGCTAAAGCTTAATTTTTCAATTTTTTTCAAAGTCCCATAAATCTAGAAAATCTGAATTTCTAGGATTTATTGATAAATTTCAGAAGGTTTTTAATGAATTACCGAGCATATTAAATGGCTGGGCCGTACAGCCCACATGGTTTACTCGGCTGCCCGATCCGGCGGCCCGAGAAACTTGCTTGGCCCAAAACGCCTGGCACTAACTCACCAGCTAGGGTTCCAAAATCGCCGCCACTGAGATTTGGGCGCACAAAGCACGCGTGTGTAGCTCCGGCGGCTCCGCACGGGGTGTAATCACCAGTGGCCGGCGGCACGAGCTACGCCGCGATGCGCGGCCAGGCGCACTTCAGGTGCGCAGGTGCGGCCACAGCCGGCAGCGGGCACGAAACGGGCGACGATCCGATGCAACGGCCGGTGGTGCTTCGGGCGCGAGCGGTGCACAGGTGCGGGCGAGCCGGCGGGGTCGGCAGCGCATGCAGCGTGGCGAGGCCGGTGGCTGCGGGCCAAATCGACGAAGGACCAAGCCGGCGCGGTGTCCTGTGGCGCCAAGGTACTTCTGGCGAAGCATCAGGTGGCGGGGCCGAGGCGGCCGGCGACGGAACTAAAACGCTTCGAGCGTGGCGTCGAGGCGCTTCAGGCGCAGCAAAGGCCGTTGGTGCAACTTTGGGCGCATCAATGGGCGGCGGCGTGACTGGCACTGCCGTGGCACTGCTGGGCCGCGACGAGCTTGGCCGGGAAGGATCTGTGGCCGCACTGCAGGCGCGGAGCCGTGACGGCGCAAATCTAGTGGCAGCGCTGCAGGCGGGAGGCATGACGGCGCTTCGGGCGTTGACGTCAGCGTGGAGGACGAGGTGGCTCATTGGCCGTCGTCGGGACGAGCGTCGGCACACCGCTCGCTTCGGGCGCGGGAGCCGAGGGGCCACGGAGAAACCAAGAAGGCACGTTCGGCGGTTGGCGTGCGGGCGCGGCGCCTATTGCGGCTTCAGGCGAGGGGCGACCGGCGAGGCTGAGAAGGAGCGGCGGCTATAGGCCGGAGCTCACGAGTCGGGGCGGTGTCCTGCGGGCCGCCGTGGTGGCGCTGCCGCCGAGTGGACGAGGCTGGGAATGATGTGGGCGGCGCGGCATCGCTTCCGGCGACGCGGACGAGGAGCGCATCGGGCGCACGGGGGCCATTATTTTTTTTAGTGATGAACAGTAACAGATGCATGGATTGCTAGTGATCATCCATTATAATTAATCTGCAATAAGGGATACGACGATCTACACGATCGACAGATATATAGATGCGCTTACGTAGGGCTTGATGGTGGATGATCGCGTGATGTAGGCTATCGCGTAGGATAGAGTCACGTAGGACTTTTCGGCAATCCGAGTGGATGCCGGCGTGATGGCGAGTTGATTGCAGATCGGATCGGGCGATCAATCGTCGGTAGTAGTCGTTCGTTCGTCGTCGACGATCCTCCTCCTTGTGGTAGAGACTCGTGCGATAACGTGTTGTAAAACGTCGAAGAACGCCAACGAACAATCACCAATAGTAGATGCAATCACGAGAGCAAGAACAATAGATACACAATGTAGTTCGGATTCGACTACACCATAAAGAGATTGAGTTCTAACCATATTTGTTTTAGGTTTCCTCATCTCGGGTAAACCCCTTGTCTTCATTTCTAGGGGTGCAAATGGATCGGATACGGACGGATTTCGCTCATTCCGTATCCTATTTCAAATTTTTTCTCGGATATAGAATCGGATACGACACGGTCTTGGATTCGAATACTGAATCACGGATTACTTTGGTCGCGAATACGATCGTTAGGATACGGTTAGTCTCTTTGCACGAATAGTTAGTCGGATAATGCGTGAAAGCGAAACCATATATGTCGCGCATATTAAATACACAAAACTTTACTAGAACCTTGGAGACATATAAGTGTTTCAAATTCAATAATAGTTGCCTTCCTATATAAGAATAATATGCGACCAAGTATAATTCCAATCAACATATGAACTTATATGATGTAGAATGTTTATGTTTATCTGATGCATTATCGGATATCTATTGCACTCATTTACACCGATATTTTTGGATATCTCGGATATGCGGTATGGATCGAATCTGGATCGATACTTTCTTTCCATATCCTACCCCATATTTTTTTTGGATAGGCGATTCGAATCCGGATATAACCGGATATCATTTTTCGGATTCAATCGGATTTTAAACGAATTCGGTCTTGACGGTCGAAAATTATCCGCTCCGTTTGCACCCCTATTCATTTCCCACGACCTATACCGTTTTTTTTTTGGTAACTTCTTCCTGCTGAGTTTATCCTGCTATTTTGTAGTGCAGTTGGTAAAATGGTTTTTCCTAGTTAATCAGGTTAATATTTCCATGCTCGCCTAATACAGGTCACAAAGACTTTACTTTTTAATATTTCTGAAACCATTCTTAGGAATGTCGAGATGTTCTTGACTGCTGAATATGCATTGAAGAAGGTTTGAGAAGCTGAACTGCAGCATCCTGCTCAGGGTTTCACTTTTTGTCAAAATTCGCTCGTACCACTCCGGTTTGAAAAAGTATTTTGTTTGGTTTACCGTTCAAGTTCAAATTCAAATTTAAAAAATTCAAGAAATGTAAAAAATATTATCTAAAAGTTCTCTAAAATCAGTACGAATAGCTTTATGACCTCTGTGGTGAATGTTTTTTTTAAAAAAACAAAGTTGGGAATTTTACAATATTTTTTGCAAACTGTCCTTTTTTTCTATTTTTTCAACATGTTGCCGATTTTCGAGAAAACTGCTTAAAATTCGCTCCTTTTTCACTTTTTCGTTCAAATTTTGCTTCACGGTTTGACCAGATTTCAAATTCATTTAACTTTCAAAATCGTTCAGTTTTTCGTGAATTTTGGTATCACTGATTCATTGAAGTTCGAGGTCGAAACGGTATTGTTAACTTTGACTATAAGGTCACCTCAACTTACTATTAGCATTTACATATCAGTTTTGTCCTACATAGAAGAGTGAGAAAAGAGAAGAGAGAAGAGAATCGGCTTTTATTTAGTAGCCAGCAACGCATGAGAAAATAAATATTATCGTCAGCTAAAAGTTGATGTTGGAGCCGGCACAAGCGACTGTTAGTATTGAAGTTATTGTTTTGCCAATAGCCACAAACTATGTATCACCGATATGCGATACCGATACAACGATACCGGTACGACGATACGCAATTTTTCAAAAACATGAATCCGGTGATACGACGAGTATATATGTATTAAAAATTTTAAAAATATAAATAGGACAATAATTAGTTGATTACCATGATGAAAAGTTGAAAACTATAGATTTGTTGCCTCCTTTCCTCCTCTTTATCTGTATAGGCGTGAAGTGGAAGGGGAGGCAAAGATGAAGAGAGGGGAGGCGATGGCGAGAAGGGGAGGCAACGTGATTTTTGCGGCTGTGATAGGAGAAGGGGGAGGCGGCGTGATTTACGGTGGCGGTAGGAGAAGGGGGACAAGCGGTGTGAGTTGCAATAGTAGGAGGAGGCTACGGCGGTGTGATTTGTGGCTGCAGGAGAAGGGGCAGGCGGTGGTGATTTGTGGCGCCGGGAGCGATGCTGCGCAACTAGTTCACAGGGGGCTATAAGAGAGGGAGAGTTATTTATGGTTAGGATTGATGGGTTGGAATAGGTTTTTCCTTTGTTTGGGCTTTGTGTCGTGGGTTTGGAGGTATCGGGGAGGATCGTCGAGTATCGAAGAATGATCGGGACTTTTTTAATTAATTTTTTATGCCGAATTTCACCGATCCTTGTCGATCTAGTATCGGAGAGGATCGGGGTATCCGATACCGATACCGCACTTTCGTAAAGGATCAGTGATTCATAGTCCACAAAGATAAAATTAGTGTTGAATACCCAAATTAATTGTTTTAATGTTTCTCTAGAGATAACCTTTAGAGATAGTTATTGTACAAACTGATTTTATTGTTTACTTTAGATGATATAGATAAGAGATAGAGTAAAAAGTGGATTTTGCTATTATACTTTCTCTTAGGTCTTGTTTGACCCGTTCATCGGGATTGTGGGCTTCCTAAACAAACTTTCATCGAAGAAGAAATCGTTACTACCGAAAACTTTGAGGTAGAACTCTAGACAAATGGAGGTACAGACGGTACGATATGCAAGTGCTGAAACTTGTAAGCGTACTGTTTCTAGCTTGACGGATAACTACACCTGTCCGTCCAGTTCTGAACTTTCAACGATACCATCCTTCTTTGACCTCAAGGAATTACGAGATACTGATCCCAAAGTTACTACAATCTTTACACGGGTGCAGTGCATATACTACCTTTATTATAGCTTATAGAATTGATAGAAGGAGACCAATGTCACGGGTCACCCTACGTGCATTCGCAAAAAAATCTCTCCATTTCTTCAAATTACGGATAGGTCTCTATAGATTACGAATAGGTTTTTCGCGGTTTTCTGTAAAGAGAAGATATTTTTTCTTAATCCCGTTTGGGTCCCTCGTGCACTATTTTACGGAAAAAAGCTTCCGTTAAATTCAAATCGCGAACAAGCCCGTTTCTAATTTTTCAGGATAGCGGACAGATCCAAAAACGTAACAAACATGCTCTTACTCCTTACGTCTAGGTCTTTTCTCCGTTTTTCCCGGAAAAAATATTTTCATCACCAGAAATATGTGTGCAGCTCTATCTCTAGACTTTTTTCCCAGCCCGATTTTCCATCTCGATCTCTGATATTTTTTAAAACATGTATTATTACTCGGTGAACGCGTAGAGTGTTAGGCTCGACAAAAGAAGGTTATCATCTCTAATAATTTTTCACCTTTTTTCCTCTAGACTATTTTCCCACCTTGGTTTTCCAGCTCGGTCTCCAATATTTTCCAAATAATTCATCGAAAGAGATATTTCTACAGCTCTATCTCTCTATTCCCCCCTAACTCGGTTTCTGCTATTTTCCGAAGTGAGAAATATGTGTACGGTTGTAGCTTTATAGTTTTTTTTTGCAATTCGATCTATAGTATTTTTCGAAGCATGTATTATTGACGGTTGAACGTATAGAGTGTTAAATTCGGCAAAAGAAGATCCTTTCTCCGTCTTTCCCGAGAAAATATATACTATGTATTAAAGTTGAGAGGTTGCAGGACCTTAGAGAGTGTCCGAGTGCCACAAAAAAAATCCTCCGAAGATTTAGAAGCTACGCCTTTGTCTATTTTTCCGTTCCGGTCCATTTTCCCCAAAAAAAGTAGAAAGATCCTGCGAAGATTTAAAAAAACGTCTTGTTCCATTTTCCTAAGAAAAAACCGAAAGATTCTCCAAAAAAATAGAAAATACATCTCAATCTATTTTTTCTCAAAAAAAAAAGAAAATCGTTTTCCGCTCACGCGCGCGACGTGCTCCGCGCTTCTCTTCCTAGTGATATACTATAAATTCACAACAATATAGCACCTAAGTTAAGGATCATGTTCGTGCTGTGTGCTGCTACAGTGCCTCGGATAAAAATATCAGTGGAGTTGACCATTTATTGCAATGTAGTACCACGAGGGTTGCTCATATGCTACGGATGTTATCACCGTGAGGGAGAGACCGTATACAGTGAAACACATAAGGTCCTGTTGGGAAACAATGTATTTTTATAGTTTCTAGGTAATACCATAGTTTCTAAGAATACCATAGTATTTTATACCATGAGGTGTTTGGTTACCATGCCAAAGCTATGTATTAAAAACCATGGTTTGGTAGATACCATGGTATTTTTGGAGTATTTGAAACTCCACTTCAACCCAAAGTTTTCATGGTTTTGGCTAACTTCTTGTCTATTTCCATTTAAATACCATGGTTTGTGATGTTGCATCCAAACAGTTGGTAGTTCCAAGAAATACCATGGTTTTAAAGGAGTTTGGTAAAACCATGGTATTCATGATAAAATAATTGTAAACCATAGTATACTAAAACCATAGTTTTGAAATACATTGCTTCCAAACAGGACCTAAAAGTTCAAAATACGCCGAAAGCCATGTCTTCCAAGTTCTCAAAAATTCCGGAACAGTACTAGATGTAGGGGAGGCGACGTACTCTTAACAATGTGAACTTTTAAGATTAAACTCAACCTTATTTTACAAGATGTGAAAAAGAAAAATTCTGCATTAACAACAACAAATCACTATTCATATAAAATTTGTCTTTTTCATATCTTACAAATAAGATCAAGTTTAATCTTAAAATTCTGCATGGTTAAAGAGCATCATCACCTCTACATCAGGTATTACTTTTGGAATTTTTGAAAACTTCGAAGGTATGGTTTACAAACTATTTTAACGCTTTGGTAGCTTTCATCGGATATGTCCTCCCGTGAGGGAGTATACATTTTCTAAGATATATCGAACATTTTGCTTGTTCAGTTTGGACTCCCGTTTTGCCAACACAAAATGGGAAGAACTTGGCTCAACAAAGGCGTAGCTAGTAGTTGGCATAGTTGTGGCATGGCACAACCAATACTTGAGCTCATCGTGTATTCTTTAGTCGCGATATCGTGGTCGTGAGAAAATAGAACGTCCGCGCACTCGTAGTTACTCTTGGTTGCTCAATACTTCAATCGTTCTTCGTTGTTGAGCAGCGCCTCTACGCATGTGCTTGTGCGTCAAGCAATTGGATTTCGATCGTGGCTTATGCTTGTGCGGCAGAAAATTAAATTTGAATTTTGGATCACGACAAGTTGCAGAACATTTTATGTTTACGTGATTATATATATATTTTTAATTAGATTAATTTTATTTAAAATTTTAGCTACGCCACTTGACACAACCAGCCAGGAAAAACATAAAAATCACATCGACGACGACGCTCAACTAAAACCCGATGGCCTGGATCGCCAAAGCGTCCTGGACAGCCGAGCTGCACTCGATGGCGCTCGAGTGGCGGGCATGCCATGCCGCCCCTGCGTGCACGCGTACGTAGCACGGCTTTTGCCTGCCTTCACGTACACCAGTACCCTGCACATCACATGCGCCGTGCCCGCGCCCAAACGTCGCCGTATACGGGACGTAACATAGGCGCCCCTCGCACGCATCGCTGCTGCGTGTACCACCGGCCGAGGCGACAAGCACGAGACAAGACATTGCCAGTTTGGCACCACCAAGCAACAGCTACTCACTGTCATGAAATTTTGATAGTTTGGAGATGAAAATGGACCGGCCTGTTTTGCTTTGTGGGCTTATTTGATCGGCCCACTAGGACTCATAGAAGTGGAGAAGGCAGTTGAGATGAAGACCTAGTCCTCATCTGTGTTCCTGACCTATTGCGCCGGCGCCGCTTCTTCTGGGGTTCGGATGATTCCTGGTGACACGGTGTGGGAAGAGTGGGGAATTTTTTTTTAGTTAATATTTATTTTAAATCTTTTTTTCAAAACTAATCGGCGGGGCAAAAAAAATTTGAAAAGTAGGCGCCGTCGCCCAAGACGGGCAAT
Source organism: Guadua angustifolia (assembly GCA_036346375.1). Lineage (NCBI taxonomy): Eukaryota > Viridiplantae > Streptophyta > Magnoliopsida > Poales > Poaceae > Guadua > Guadua angustifolia. Next base: position 26,040,436 of record CM070501.1, read on the forward strand.
CGCCTCGGTATTGGGCGGCAATTCTCCTTTAACGGCCCATTAACGGCGAAATTTCAAATTTTTAACGCAGAGCAAAAAAAAATTTGAAAATAGACCTATCGCCCCAAGATGCAGGCGATCGCCCAAGATCGATATAGTATCAGAGCATTTTTTTTTTGCAATTTTGTTGTATTCAACCGGAAAAATTACCAAAAAAAAACTTATTGTGAATAAATTACCAAAGAAAAAAACTTCTTGTGATGTAATCACAAGAAGTTTTTTTTTGTAATTTTTTCCGGTTGAATACAACAAAACCGAAAAAAAAATTTGCTACAAGATTAATCAAGCATAAGAGACTATCGCCTTAAGATTGGGCGACGCCTGCATCAGTATGATAGGTCTATTTTCAATTTTTTTTATTCTGCCGTTAAAAATTTGAAATTTCGCAAAGCAGTTAGGCAGGTACCTGTCAGCCCAAGATGCACGACGATCGCCTCGATCAAGCGATTTGCCACCACTTTTCAAATTTTTGCCTCACGATTAGTTTTGAAAAAAAGATTTAAAATAAATATTAAATAAAAAAATTTCGAAGAGTGGGAAGCATGCGACGTGATCCTGATCTCTCCCGATTTTGGGGGCATATCTTTACTCTCAAAGGCTCACTTTCTTGACCCATAATGGATCGGATTTGTAAAGCAAGGAGGATAATGGGTAAACAAGGAAGGGAGCTCAACCTAAGAGCAAGCCTAACCCACTCTCTAAACCTCACTCTATCCTAAATTATAAGGAAAATTAAAAAAGTATGAGCTCCAACCCAACCATTATAAGGAACACCTATTCTAGGGAGGCCCCTTCTCACCTCTACATCTAGGGCCTTTCTCCTTCCCTTATTATTTTCTTCATATTTTTTTATTCATTAATTCATGGGTGCATAGTAATAATAATGTTTAGATAAATAATAGGGGTGAATAATAGGGAGCGTGGGTTGGAGACAAATTTGATATAGTGTGTCCCTAATTTTTATACCACCCTTAAATGAATGATTTAGGGGGAAAATATAGGGGTTTGGATTGGAGTTGCTCTAAGAAGATTTTTTGGAGTAGTTAATCACACAATCAGAAAAATTAAGGGTGCTAGCAGCGGATCAGTCTCATCTCATGCACCTATTTTTTATTTTTATTTTTTGCTGCCAAGATAGGTAGCTCACTAAAATACAACAAACTACTTCCTCCATCCAACAGTATGGCGCGTATTTTTTAGATGATATTATCATGTTTCAATGTAAATTAATGTGGTGTTTCTTTTATACCCCTAATAAATATCTAGATTTAATTAGGGTGTGTTTGGCTGGTTGTATCAAGTGGTACATATATGAGATGGTTCAAGAAAAATGTTATCTATATGCTTGGTTGTTTAAATAGAACTATCCTATCTTGAACGGTGTGATACAAATTTGAGAAATATTTCTTAGAGATGTTGAACCATTCTATTCACCCAAAACAATGAAACCAAACGATACAGGACCATCCCATCCCATTCAATCTCATCCCACCAACTAAACATGCCCTTATATTCTCTACATGTATACATTAAATATACTGTTTAGAAATAGTAATTAGAGATAATCTGGTTATTTTCGATATCTTATACTGTTTAGAAATCCTTGATCCGTATGCTAAGTAAAATTCGTCCAATAAACTTGAACATATTGAGTACTCCCCGAGGCACACCCAAGAGCCAATGAGTGTACAAGAAGAGCACTTCACCAACCAAGAGACACCTCGCCGTCCTCGGCTCCAGTTGTTGGCTGGTCGCAACCACAGCGATCTTTCAGTACTAGTAGTGGCTGCGACGAATGGTGGATTCCGTGGGCGCAGGCAGCAGCGGCGGCAAGGAGGCTGAGGGGTTGGCGTTGGCCTCTCCAGTTGGCGATGAGGGACGCCTGGCGCCTGCCCATTCATGGCTGCCTCGATGATGGCCAGGTGAGCATGGTAGATAAGATAGATGTCTATAATTTTAGTTTGTGTGATATATCTTCATACCGATGAGCATGAGAGTGCACATAGTTGTTTTTGTGTTTGCCAGAAAAATCTCGGATCGAGCAGATGCACCGTGCGTGCGTGGCTTGGAGTACTCCCATGGAAGGCACGAAGGTGTTTGCGTTAATGCCTCGGAGGGAACAAGTGTTAATGTGATCAAAGTGTTTGCTTGAGGTAGATGAAAGAAGTTAGGGTCTCTTGGTTCGTTTGGACGAATCATGCTGTAGCTTATATTTGAAGGCAATTGCTGGTCGTCATCTTCCTGTATACACTGGAAGCAAGCTTTGTCCGCATGTCTGCTTCCAGTCTTCTCTTGAATTAGTAAAGTCCGCACGAAATCAAGAGTAGCTTGTTTTACCTGGATCATGGTGCATTATTCTTGGTCATTCTCCTGTTTTTATCATGATCTATCATCCACATTCTCGGGGAACACAAACTTGATGTTATCCCTCACATGAGCATCCTATGCTGGAGTCTTGGAACCAATGTAAACTGTACACAAAGACCAAACAATTGCTTAATCATGTTTTTTTTTCTATAATATTATTAACAAATTAAGCACTTGGACTTGTTGAATTCTTTCGATAATTTTGTTTTCTTATAATTTTTGGATAGGTTCTGCCTGATGCTGGTCTAGTCGATTAGCTGCAAATGACATTTGGTAGTCAGTCAGGTAAGAATCTGTATCTCATTGTTTAATTCTCTTACAATTCTATAAGCTATCGAGGTAGGACTTTGTACATGTCCTTGTGTGCCATTTTCTTGACATGTTAATAAGGGCTTGTTTTAATGGGAATGTATCTAGTGTAAATGGTTGTTCAGTGCTAAAATGCTAACATCCATCGTGGGTCATCTGATCTATCATGTGTGGCTCGGATTGAGAGTGGTGGAACCCCCTCATGGAATGGGGAGATAAATAGAGGGTTTTGCAAAACCGTTTAAGTGACAAGGAATTCCACCACTCTCAATCCGAGCCGCACATGATAGATCGGATAGCCCACGATGGATATTAGCATTTTAGCACTAAACAAACATTTACACTATATACGTTGCCTGTTTTAATAATACATTAAATTTTGTGAAGAGTGCAAACCATCACTATATTGATTTTCTAGTAATGCCGAGTTAGTTCTTGTGTGTTTTATCGGATTTTTTTTCAAGGGTTATCATAAAAATTTTCTCCTCGTTTTTGGTAACCTTGATGAGTGCTTTGTGTGTTTTTACCAATTTGTTTTTTTTTCTCTAAATTTCTTTATCCCTAGTTTGACTACTTCACTGCAATTGTAGTATTGCTTAGGATGTGCAGCTAGGATGACTGGATGAGCTAATGCTAAAGTGTCGTGGTTGCAGGGAAAATGTCAACCAGTGAAAAATTATGCACGGAGTTATTGTCCAGGACACCGCCTTTTGGTTTGAGACTGTGGATTGTGCTTGGCATAAGCATTTGGGCTGTAATTCTGCTTGTCCTAGGTTGCATATGCTTCTTGTTGATATACTGACGGAAACGATGCAATCACTTTGATGAGATTGCTGAACCTGAAATCCCGAATGTAACCAAAGATATTGCAGTAGATGAAGTGGGCAACCAAGTTTCTGCAGAAAACACCTATGCCCAAGAAAGTCAAGTCCTTCCGGTGAAGGAGACACAGAGTGAGAAAGATTCAGGGAAAATGTTGGCTCACTTGATGACGAGCAAATCAAGTGATCAGTGTACCAATATGATAAAGCCCAGGGTTCATACTCCGGCGATGAAGGCAGCTCAGTGCACGATAAGAGGGAGTACTCTCAGTATGCCACCGTGTCCATGTCTCCCCGGGTTGCTGTCCCAGAATTCTCTCATCTGCGTTGGGGCCATTGGTGTACTCTCAGGGATTTGGAGCATGCAACAAATGAATTCTCTAATGAGAATATCATTGGAGAGGGTGGATATGGGGTTGTTTACCATGGTCATCTTATAAATGGAACTGATGTTGCAATAAAAAAACTGTTTAATAACATGTAAGAGACATTTGGAATTGATTCTTACCAAAAAGGACAGCTGCTTTCCAAACCTCAAAATGATACGCTTTGGTAATTTACTATATTCTGGATATGGTTTTGCAGGGGCCAGGCATAAAAAGAGTTCAGGGTCGAAGTTGAGGCTCTTGCCTGTTGGTCATGTTAGGCATAAGAATCTGGTCCGGCATTTTGGCTACTGCTTCGAAGGAAGCCACAGGTGAATCTTTGTTTTATACTAAGGCGTTGACAGAAACGGTTCGGGCGCAGTCTCGTGCGGATTATAACTTAATCAGTTCCTACGGGTTTGTCCGGACAAAATACAACGATCAAATTTGCAAGAAACACTATAGTATTTTGCTGTAGCATTTTTTTAAATCGATCTGGATCGTTTATTGCGTTGATCGGACAGCCTGTGCCGGGAAATTTCACCCGAACAGTTCCAACGCTGACACAGAGTTAGGGGTGCAAACGGATCGGATACGGACGGATTTCGCTCATTCCGTATCCTATTCCAAATTTTTTTCTCGGATATAGAATCGGATACGACAGGTGCGGATTCGAATCTGAATCTGGATTACTTTGATCGCGAATCGGAGCGAATCTGATCGTTCGGATCACGGTTAGTCTCGATTACTGAATAGTTAGTCGGATAATGCGTGAAAGCGAAACCATATATGTCGCGCATATTAAATACACAAAACTTTACTAGAACCTTGG